>CM062818.1:67368093-67968093 GCA_031772625.1 Pinus tabuliformis
GGTTGTTTCCATGAGAAATCCAGGAAAAGAACCATAGAGGATAATGAAGCATCCCTGAAGACCTGTAGGGGAAGGAACAAGTAGCATGATTAGTAAAGAAGAAAACAAAAACAAGAAGCAATATCAAAAATCCAAAGAATGAGATGAAGAAAGGGTTCACTGCAAGATCATTTTCTCTTGGAAATGAGTTGAGAAAATTTGGAAGATCACAAATGAGATCTTTTTCTCCCTGGAAAGATATCAAGTGTTTTTATTATCATGAACTTAGACATGTTGCAGTAGAATGTAAGACAAAGAAAATCAAGTTTACCTAGCAAAAGATGCAGAAAATGAGAAGACTCCCTCAAGCAAGAAAACAAAGAAGACATTCATTCACCAGGTACACAAATCATTTTTATTGTTATTGTTATTTGTGTAATGAATTTGGACATAAATCATTTGAATGCAAATTGTACGCAAAGAAAAGCATGAAATCAAAGAAGGAGCACACCATTTCCTGCATTTATTGGTGACAAAAAATGTTATGTGTGTGATAACCTTGGCCACAAGACCAAACACTACAAGTTGTCATGTACCCTAAGAAGCCCAGACATAAGATGGACACTGCAATCAAACCAAACAATGAGACAAAAGGAAATGTAGACAACAGAAAAAAAACCTACTAAAGTGTGGAAGAGGAATAAAAAGGAGCAATGTTTAACTTCAATGTCAGCCTAGTCTCAAGGGGAGGTTCTCATGAAAGAAATGAAGAGTCTTGTTAAATAAGTAATATGTGAGGGGGAGAGCAGCGCCAATAGTTCCTTGGCAATATAATATATACATTGAAGTGCCTCTGCAATAAAATCTCGAGGAAAAGAATGCCTCCAATATAGCAAAGAGTACTCAAGAAGGAATGTTGTGTATAAAGAAAAGCAACATCAACTTAGATAAGTTTCTCATAGGGAAAATGATGTAGGAGAAGGGGATCATCACAGTTAGTAATTCTTTAGAGGAATCACATTCTCATTGTCCCATTCTAATTTGAAATGTTAGTCAATTTTACATTAGTACATGAAACCATGTATTCTGATATTGTTTGGGCTATTGGTACCTACTTTGGAACTACGGGATGAAGTGTTTCAACATAAGTAAACTTGAAACCATTTTTTATGCCAATTGAAGCATTAGAAATAGACTAGCAGCATATCATGTTACTGAAAATTACAAAATGAAGGAATTCTCATTGTGAATAATGTCTTGGAGAATTCTCAGATTCAATAAATTGGTCCAAAATTCATACAATGCATATTTTCATGGAGAACGAGATGAATCTAAATGTTCATTACGCTGAAGCCATTGATCTTCCTACACCGACCATCCTAAATCCTGTTGAGCCTTGGGATGTGAATTGATTTATTGGCAAATTGGAAAAGCTACATTAGAAAATGGGAACAAAAATGGATTGTTCATTGTTCTTTTGAGAGACTAGACAAGTACATAATCAAGAAACAACATTCCAAAGAGACCAATAAATGTCGGAAAATGAATATTTGTAATAAAATGCATCTAACAACTCTAAAGTTAATGTAGAGGAGAAATAATTATGAATAGAGATGGCATATAAAAAAAGGATTAATGGCTTGACAACAAGATTTACTGTTGACAAAGTTGATAGGGACGTAGTGGAGGTGTAGAGCACGCAGGGACGTTATTTTCTAATGTGCTTTGAATGAATTCTACCTACGGTACATTAAATGGAGTCTATTGGTTGAATGGTTGGAGTTATTTCCTTTATTAAAATTGTTGATATCAAATGTGTGTTGGAGTGGTGGGTACATTATATATATTTTTGCAGTGCAAAATTATTATGGTTTCTTGGCGTACTGTTTTCTATCCGACTTGTTATTTTGTGTAAGCTGAGACCCTGTCATGTTACACCAACATTAGATTGCACAAAGAACTGAAATTATTAAAAATGCTCTAATAGTGAACGTTATGACAATATTTGGAAGTATATATTAAAACCTGCCATGAAAACATTGCAAACAAAACTAACATTTCCATGTAAAACGTATCCAAAGGACTGCACTACAAAATGAATGAACAGTTAATCATAGAAGTAATGATCAACTGAGATGAGGTTATTACTCAATGCAAAAATGTGCTGAAAAAGTTATGATAAAGGATGCATAAATATCTATATCAAAATGGGTTGAATTATGGTACTTGCAAACACATTATTGATAGAGTTATGCATTGATTATATTGGAGGCGTTAAGATGGAGATGAGAAATCCAAGGGTAGCCAGCTCCTTTGGATCCAAAACTATTGCTATTATAAATATCATCAGCGCATGGGGTTCGATATCAATGTATATATTTTATTATATGGAGCAATTATGTAATTAGTGAGAGTTTATTATATGGCGGGTTTATGTATGGAGCATTTATTGTAGTGCGTATTTGCTGGAGCATTGTAACTGAAAAGCTACTTTATTGTAAGAACCGTCATATAATTATCCGAGGAATAATTTTGGTGATAAGTATATATTTTAATATATATATAAATATAGCAGTTGTTTATAACGCGACTTTTTGAAAGCCTTTCCGGCGGGTTTTTCTGGTCGAAATCCGGCAGGAATTTATTGGAATAGCAAGTTTGATAGCTAGTTTCTGCACAATGAAAGCGTCCCAGGGGTTTTCCAGGGTGCTGAATCCAAATATGCAGTTAAAAAACCATTTTAACTACAACAAATCAAGATTTAACCTCAATTTCTTCCGCCGGATTCCGTCACCGGAATCTCCAAAAAGTCGCATTATAGACAACTCCTATACATATATATTGATGCAACTAGTATTTGTCTGTCGAAAGGAGTTTCTTCTAATGGGTGAAGGAACATTGTCTCCTCCGGCGCTCCTAGCGATAATAAGCTATTCTCTTTGACCTTTGGAGATGAAACCAACCTCCACTAAGTGATCGATAAAGGGTCACTGAGCTATATTGACATGTAAATGTGAATCAATGAAATATTGACTTATCCTATCATGTTTGGTAGGTGTTCTCTTCCTCCTCCTGGAAGTTTGTCATCTAAATGTACGTAGAAGTCAAACGTTAATTATATGGCAACGTTATTTGATATGGTGTGTAAACGTTATTATTGGGTGCAATATATGGTATATTAATTAACCAACCTAAATTGTCAATTTTGGAGTTTTTAAATTTTGAGGCACAATGTTGAAAATGTTAGAGAGAGCCCTTAGCAACCTGCAAATCAAATTCTAGTTTAACCTGCGCATAAATATCTTTATAGACTTCTGCAAACAACAATCAATTTGAATCCTCCACTCAAAGGAAACTTAAGTAAACATAAACACTAATCATGCACTAGTTTGTGAATCCTTCAAATACTCGCATTTTATTTAATAGAAAGATTCAAGCTATCATTCAGCCTTCAACCTGGAAAATTCTTCCTACATGTTGTAGCGGCTACAACACCCTCCAAAATCTTGGCCCACATCCAAATTTCGGAACCTTCCTTGGTTTTTCCACTGATGGTTGCAAACACTCGAGCTCATTCCATGAGATCTTGTAGAGTCTTTACACCATTTTTCTTGTCTGACCAATAGTCATATTTTGGCATGTTGATTACTTTGTCATGCTTGCGATCTTGCTCTCGTGTTTTTAATGGTTGGTCTTTGTGTGCATGAGTTGTCTTCACTTTGTGAACATTGGTCATACTCACACACAAAGTTTAAGAATTTTCGTGCAAGTGTCGCCATGGTCGTTCGAAGGTCTATCTCAAGTTTCGCACTTGTTGCTCTTAACCTTAAGACAGTCTCACTGAGCACATGTTTGTCTTGTTGGTTTGTGGTGTCATGTTGTTGAGTCATGCTAAGTGTTTGATCACAATGTCACGTCTATACAAGTTCACTTTCTCTTGCACTTAGCCATTTTTCCTGAAAATTTGTCGACCAGACAAACCCCTTCAATCAGACCCCCACTGAGCTGCACTACGCAATCTCACCTCTCACTGACCATGCTCTGCTACCCAGAATAGTGCAATGCTTAAGGTTGTCCTACGAAGCAGCTGTTGTAATGCCCATGAGTTGTAGTTCATTTGGCGGTGGGCGCGTGACGGGCGAGCGGGCGACGAGATGGGCCAACCGACGAGTTGGGCATGCTTGGAACGGTGCGACGAGTCAGAGGAAACGTGAAAATCAACCAAGTGTTATGATGTGCGATGATGGTGAGTTTATATGGTGGGGCGGTCTCGAGTGTGGGCACCCCCACGATGGTCGACGGTGAAATTGTCTAAGTGTGGGTCAGCTTAGCCATGGGCGAAGCCCCTACCTTGGGCGGCCATTGTATAAGTACACAAGGAGAGTTGGAGAAAGATCATTGATTCAGCCAACGGTCATGGAGTCTTATGCATTATAGGAGCAGGAAGTGTGAGCTAGAAGGTTGGAGTCTGGAACGTAGGGTGAGGTGTAGGCGGCATCGTAGGCCAAAGCACTTAGTCGCAAAACCGGGTCAAGATGAATGGAGGTGTGCTAAGGCGTGCGAGGGCATCGGCAGGCGAGCCGAATGAGGTCATGCGAGGGCGTGCGAGGGTGCCGGCAGGCAGGTTGAATGATATTTCATGCGAAATAGTTCAAAGGGTGGACTGAACGAATTATCGTTTAGGAAGTCAAGGCGACGAGCTGAATGGAGGTTCGGTGGAGAGTTGAACGAAGAGTCGTTTGGGAGGCGAGCTAAACGAAGAGTCGTTCGGGAGGCGAGATGAATGAAGAGTCGTTCAGGTGGTGAGTTGAATGAAGGTTCAGGCGGGCGAACTGAACGGAGAGTCGTTCGGGCAGTCGGTTGAACGAGGGCATTCGGGCAGTCGAACGAAGGAGCGTTCGATGGACGAAACAAACGGGCGGTCGTGGTGACTCAGGGGGACGAGTTAGGCGCCCGTGCAAACGTGAACAATGGAGGGCAAGTCAGTCGGACAAGGCGACATGAGTTGGCAGCATGACGAGTTGAATGGTGGATTGATCAACGAGTTGGAACGTCACGACGGTGGGCGTGTGCGTTGAACGACAAGCTTGGGTGTCGGTGAAACGTGAGTGACGAGTTGTGCGGTGAGTCATGCGACGGGTGAAACGGTGAACGACGTGCTGAACAGTGCGACGAGTGAACGAGCTGCGATGGACGGTAAAACCGGTGGGCACTCCGAACGGTGGTTCGGGTAGTATGAACGGTGCAGCCCGGGTTGCATGGTTGTGACAGATATTGTACCAAGGAAACTTGGTGTTTCCTGCAAAGACTGTAAAATTGTATATTTTGTGAAATACTGTTATTATTAGGCAGACTCATATTTTAGGGAGTTTCCCCTCCCATTAAGATATCTGCTATGCATTTATGTTGAATGGTAATAATGATGAAGATGATTAATTGAATGTTTTCGTTGTGTATGCGAATGTTATACTTAGGAAGTTGAAAAATAAACTAAGTGTAGAAAGTAGGCATAATCCACACTTACAAGTATTGTTAGAAAGAAAGTGGTTGGTGATGCAAAACCCCTAATCGTGCGGTTGGAAGAGTACCACCAGGGTATGGGTGTGACAGCTGCACTTCCCAATCCTCGAAGTGAGCAGGTTTTCTGTCAGCCAGAACTACGTAGAACTTGTCTCCAAGCCTGATCCAATCTGCGATTCCGACAAGATCAGTTATCAAGCCTCCCTCAGGTCTACCAAAAGTTTGCACTGTACTGTGACGCAGGGCTGCACTACTCTCCAAAACTGCACAAACATGCCCAACTGCCTACCCTGCACAGCCGGTAGAAACTACACGGTCATGCTGAGTCAGGCCTCTATTGCCTTTCTCTGCACTATTCCCAGAAACTATGGAGCTCTGTCTCGCAGGGCCTCTTGCTGACTTGCTCTACTTTTCTCTTGAAAATTGCACAGTCCCGATTGGTATACCTTATGCTTCCCTGCTCTACACTCTTTCTAGAATTTGCACAATCACGATGGGAAGGCCCTTGCTACTTGTCCCACACTACCCCTCAAAACTATGCAGTTGTGACTAGTACTCCCCATACCCTGATCATGCCTTTCTCTAGAAAACTGCGCAAAATTATTTGCCAGCGCCCTCTACTACCCCGCTCTGTCTCCCTCCAAGAAAATGCACAGATCCCAGTTGGACTCCGAGTGGCCCATTCAGTCCTCATCCTGAAAATTACATAGAACTGTCCAATAGTTCCCCCCGACACCCTGCCTTGTCTTCCTCCTAGGAACTATGTTGTTCTTCCGAGCTAGGTTCCACCTTGCAGTTGTCATTACTGTCCTTGATTGCAAAATTCTCCTCCCTATGACATCTACACAATTTTTATCGATAGTACTTCGGAGCCCCTCATCCTAACCTGAGTTGTGCTCTACGCAGTTTCAGTGTCTTGTCCTCCCTCCCGGTCATGTGGACCCAAAACCAAAAACAATGCATCATGCTAGACTAGAAGATTTTTGGATTTGATGTCATCCCATCATGAGTGAATTGTAGGAGTAGGTACATTGATTGAACATGGCGCGATGACGAATCAGATGAAGAAAGAACGCATGCTAGGGGACTTGCTCGTAGTTGAACGAACATACAAAGCACATCGAGCAAGAAGAGAAAGGGATACATGCACTGAACCATCAAGCAAAGACCAAGACCATCGAAGACCCCACAATACTTTGCATGTGTAGGGGAAGACAAAACACAATGAGAGCACATCCATCACTTAACTGCATAAAAACTTGACATGGACACCACAGTCAGCCAGTACATGTCAACAATGTCATTTCGAGTTGTGTCATGAGTTGTCTCGGCCACATCACTACTATGGGCCATACTTTTTGTAATCAAATGTAATGTAAAGATAAAGCCAATGGGCACACACATGAAGTTCAAGAGTCATGTCAGTTGAAAAGTCATAGGAAGTTGAACGGTCATGAGGGAAGTCCAAGAGTCACAAGGGTCAAGCATCTCCCTTGGCTATATATACCCCCTCATTGTATGAGCAAAGGACTTTTCACCTTGGCTCCTCCCACATGGCCTTGAGAGTCTATAGTCTGTTCTTTGAGGAGCGAGGAGTGGCTCCAATGTCCCGCTACTGGGACTAGTGATGTATGGTGTACAAATGTGTCTTGAAACTTTTTATTAATTCAAAAGCTTATCTCAAGCTAGCACGTTTTCACACACTTTTTGTAGATGTTTGTAAGACTACTCTTTAAAAATTTATAATGCATGTTTTCTTAACTTGTACTAAGATAGTTGAACTACTTTGGTTATTTTAGTACTTACATTGTTGAAGATGTGTTGTATTATTTAACATTGTTGTCTTGTCCATGTGGACTACTCCATAGGACATTAGACATACCATTCTTGTTCTCTTGGTTATAATGACTGTCACCTCCATGTGGACTACTCTACTGGATAGTGTATGTGTTTTCCCTTGCACTTTGGTCTTAATGACTACCGCATCCGCCGTGGACTACTCTGCTGGATGCTGGTTAGATCTTTGTTGTTTCGCATGTGTCTCTCCCTAAGTGGTACTACTACCTCTTGTCTAGAGGCTCACTCTTACCCTCTCCCTTATAGTAAGAGAACCCGGACACAAGTTACATTATGCACTCACCAGGAATACTCACCTCGCTTTTTGAAGATACAAGCATAACACTCTCATGCGCTAAAGAAAAAGAGCTAAGAAAAATCTCTAAGATAATGAAAATCGGGCCATTGTACTAGATGGGACTCCTACACCAAACGATGTGATTTCAAGTTGGGACTTCATACCAGGAAGATCCCCTTTGTTGGTGGGTCAAACACTGGCAATGCTACACTTTCTAAGAAAACCGATCAAAAAATATTTTTCAAGCCAAAAGTATTTAAACAATACAAAAAATGGCTCCAACAAAATTCTTCAATCCTCAAACAACTTCTTCCTATTCTTTCATCTCACAAAACATAATGAATCTCTCACTCCGAACGTAAATGAAACCTTCTCAGAAATACCCAAGTTGTCTTCAAACTTCATTAGACAAATCATCAATCATAACACTGGTGTGTACAATCCCACTCAACTAAAAGGAGATTATTGTGCATTCAACACAAAATCATTCTGAATCAAACTTTCATCATTCCATTATTATCAATAAAATAATGTCCTTCACATTTCTATTGATAGAGATAGAGGTTGTCATATAAGTGAATAAATAAAGTTGAAGTAGGAATTCTGGAACAAAATCATCAAATCAACACCACAAAAGTATCTCAGATTCCTTTTTTGGTATAGATTCACGCACTTCAATATAATTCCTGTAAGCATGAATTAGCAATGACTTATGGCTTAAAAAGCTAATGGCATAGTCAACAAGAAATGTTATGAAATGAAAAAATATATAAACTAAGTGTGCCTCGCAGACAGGTCATTAAACTTAAATTTGTAGGGAGTTTGATTCACCCATCAATGTTATGTCCACAAACCACAAACTTCCAACTCAGTATTCCTTCATTCACAGGCTTAGCTAGATATGATAACAAATGATCAAAAGATGTAAGCCCCAATGAAATCCCAAAGGTGACAAAGTTTTCAAGTCAGAAAAGACCATGAAAGAGCATAACACCACCTCTCAGTCAAATCTTGATGAGATCTATATCTATGTGTTAAATTTGGTAACCAGAGAAAAGGAATGGTAATCTAGTGGAAAAGTAAATCGAGTTGGCATATGAAAGATTGACAAAGACAATTTTGGTTTGTTCTTCCAAAATAGATAATAGACAGGGTTTCAAAAGCCTTTAGATATGAACACAGAGGATAAAATTATTATAACAAAACCATCATTCTAAAGGAACTCGAGCCTACAAACCATAAGCCCTACTCGATCTGTCACCAAACAAAGAATCATTGAGATCTAATATTTAGATTGGATCTTTCACTATCACTCCAGATTCATGAGAACATTATACATGTTAAGGGAAATCAAGACAGAGAAATATATTCCAAAATACCTATATCAATCCACCATGCACAACAACTAAAATATAAATCACACCCATAATAAATCTGTAGATGACATACCAAAGAGAGGTTGAGATGGACTGGTGGGCCCAACCAAACCATCTCACACCATTTCTTGAAGACTTAACACATACGAGAGAAATAACCATTCATACGCATAAAGAATAGTGATGAAAAATTAGTATTGAAGCCTTCCTGTTGACTAAAACAATCTTTATTACATCGAGGAGAGGAAGAGTCCAACACCTAGAAGAAGAGCTGACTTTCTTGAGCTAAACCAGTAGAAGGATAAGAAATACTTGTCCCCAATAACACTCACACTCCCCTTGCACAAGGTCATCGTTCCATTTATATAATTTTTATTACAGTGTTGTATTATAACAGCTTGAATGAACATTGGCAATTTTAGTATGGATCACAATAGTTTGATTTGGTTAAATGACAAATAATTTCTTGGAGATCTAGTATAAAGAAATTTTTAGAAAATAGTCCCCTCTTTCACGAGTGTAGGAGAATCAATTGTTGTATTGTCACTCCCTTGCAAAAAAACAAGATTAAAACATTTATAGATGATCTTTGCACTTGTGATAATGTGCCTGCAACTATGTACTAAAAAACTCCTCTACCTAGATATGGTTGTTTAGAATGAGAAATACATGCTAGTTCATTTTTGTACTAGACCCTTTAATTGTTAAGACTGATTTGAAGAATTTCTAATACCAGGGCTACCATAAAAATGTTCAATTGCAAGGATAGTGCTATCATGAAATAGCCATGCATCAAAATTTCCACAAAGCATCTCAAGAGTAGTCCAAATCAGTGGGTCTTCACTTTTAATAGCCTCATTAGTATAAATATAAGTGACATAATTTGAAAGCCAAGGCATTAAAATGCATGGAAATAGGGAAAAATAGAGATGACAAAATGATACCTTCCCAGGATGACCATCTTATTGTTACCCAAATATATAGTTGAAGCTCCTGTTGTTCAACCAAAGTGAATCACCTTCACTACGGGTCCCACATCCATGGAAACAAAATTATTCCAGAAGATATAAATTCAAAGCATAATAAGGATCTTAAATCCATTCTTAGAGATATATGATAATTAGTTAAGGAAAGACAAAACAACCAAGTAAATCATAGTGTAAAATTAACTTGAATACCACATGCACGACCCTACTACTAGCTTGTGTCTATAACCTTGACAGGGATGCCTTTTAACCCAATTAAATTCCTATGTCCCATCTATTAGATATAGATTCATAGACGTTTAAAAGCATTTAATTTGGTTTAGGAAGTAACTGAAGGCCATTGTCCCGGGTTGGTAACCATCTAACAACACTCCCACTCACAAGAGCTAACAAGAATGAAAAAGCCATCTCGTGATGAGACCTCTTCTCTTCCATATTCTCAACTGAAGACCATTACCCTGACTTGGTGACTAGTAGTAGTAATTTCATTCTCCTTAGCACCCATGATCATGGTAGGTCGGCTCGTAATGAGAACTCCTATCCCTCAATTGATCCTTTTAAAATAGACTATGTTTATAATTAACCTCATATATGTTACTTAATAGGTGGGGAGCTAGATATTCTCCTTGAGAGCACGAGATGGCGTGAATTTTTTTAATGACAAATCTTTACTGGTTGGTCCTTCTAGCAAAAGAATCATTTTAAAGAAAGCATCTCAGATAATGACTGAAATATTCCCCAATTTAATCATGCTAGGGTTCTCATGAGAGCTCATTAGGGTTTTATAGGAGTGGTCCACCATAGGAGGCTTTTCATCAATACCTTCGAAGAGAAACTTGAAAAGGTTTCTTGGATGACATTTTGTTAGAATGAATAGGTTAGAAGCAAGGTTTTAAGCTTATGAATGGAAAGTGTAGAAAATCATGTAGATTCACAAGCTCATGCAATGTACTAAAGCATAAGACAAGAATCTACTTCTACTTTCAACTAGCAGAAGCCAATAAATCGATGAAAACAATATGAACAAGGAGAAGATAAATCAATGGCACATAGCACAAGATGTATCTGGGGAAAGCCATTGCTCAAAAACCCACTGTATTCATATATCAGAAATATGAGAGAAGATACAAAGCTTGTTCTCACTAGAATAATTCCACATAGGTCTGCTCAACTCTCTCAACTCACAAGCTAGCTCTTGGCCAACACTTAGCCAATTTTGTAGCTCTCCAAGCCCCTAATCTCTTACGTAATTCCTAGGATGAATAACTCATATTTAAAGAGAATTCATGATTCCAAAACTTTGCAATCCAAACATAGGATCAATCTTTGATGCATGCATGATATTTACACTCCAATAAATAATACAACTAATAGTACATTGCCCCTGCACTCTAGTTTCAACTGCGTCTTTCTCAGAATCGACATGCATGAGTTTCTGATGAGGGATCTTTAGTTAACTAGAGTGACACTTGCGGATGCACTAGTGCACCAACTAACTATTAACTCTCTATTAGTTCCACAAATAGTTTAGAACTAATTTAACTTAACTTAACTCAGTAAACTGAGTGATCTAATTTCCAACTCAATTTAAACTCATACTAGACCCCTAAAAATTAGGGAGAACATATACATGAATACAGAAAGACTTCCAACTCGAAATTCCTAAGCTAATTAAGTTAATTAAAGTTAATTAACTATTTACAAGTTTCTATGAGAATAGAATTCGATTTTAATTCTCAATTTAATTCAAGGACAAATTAAACTAGAATTTCTTGTTTCCATTTCTCAACACTCCCTCTTAACAAGAAAGGGATTATCAGCTACCCTGGTCTTGTCTCTGTGAAACTCGAATTTACATCTTGAGAATGCCTTAGTCAAAATGTCAGCATCTTTCTCCTCCGTGGGAATGTAATCTAACAACATAATCTGCCACAATACACGATCTTTGAGATGATGATATTGAATATCAATATGCCTGTACTAATAATGAAAAACTAGATTTTCAGAGAGTTTGATACAACTATGATTATTACAGTATATCACAGTTGGATCCATCTGCTGACCAAATGATCTGATAATGAGATCTAAGACAATTAATAAGGTATTACAAACTCATGCGCTTGGATGTGCCTATGTTATTTTATGCAATGGATCGATAAGATTACGAAATACACAGACAATGAAGCAGTAAAAAAAACATAATAGACAACAAAAAACACAACAAATTTAATGAGGATTTCACCCAATACTCATGGGCTACATCTCCAGGTCCAGCCTTCAGTGGTGGCCTCTCTATTATGTCTTCAAGCAGAGTTTTACAACAGTATGAGCTCAATTTGAGACTCAATAAAAAACAGATACAACAGTAAGAATTTACTTGAACCTCTCAAGCCTTCTCCGAGTACACAGACTCTCTTAATCACTCTCTGTCTCTATCTTAGCTCTGTCTCGGCACTGCCTGCCCTGTCTTTTGTTTTTCCATGGCTTTAAAGCCAAACTGCGCCGCCTGTTCATTTCAGTTTCACAGCTTTCTGTCCTGACCTCTGTCCATTCAGATCCCTTTCTAGGCATTAGAAATCATTTCTAAATACTTCCAAGGATGGTGGCCACATGTACTATAATGGAATGGTTATCGGACCTCTGAAATCCTTTAGAATGCCCAAAAATGATCGTTTTTTGTTTTACATAGAAACGTTGCAACACTGTGAAATTCCGCCAAAACACTGCTTATTTCAGACTTCAAAAGTCCTTAAATCTAGTCTATTCCTCTATCAATTCTGCCCTCATTGCTATCGCAAGTCGCTTCGACCTTGCTCCTGTGTATTTTTAAAAATACGTTAAAATTGTGAAAATAATGTAAAATTGGCTTTCCTTCGAACTTGAAACAATATACATTTCCCTTCACGAACCCTTTCGGGTCCGGGTCTTATCGCATTGGTGTTGTTTCTTTTTATTACGTTAAATAATGAAATACGTGAAAATACATTAAAAAACGCCTTTCGGCGGATCTCAAAATCTATGCAATAATGTTTATATAGCCGTTGAATCCAATTCATCAGATCGCATATATGTATGTGTATAAGCCCCACTCCATGATATTTCTCCAATTATGATATCGCGATGCGATTAATCGCAATCGCATATGCTCATGCCCTAGGTCGTTGTAAGTGCTTTGTTGTGGTTGCCGATTGTGATGTTGCGATGCAATGTGGGCCGTCGATCTGCGCGCTTGATTGATGGTCCTTGTTGACTTCGTCGATCGCCATTGCTACACATATATGTTAAGCGCCGATATCTGCTATCTGCCTATGCCGATTGCGATTTTCCGATCAGATCTGGACCATTGATTGGCCAGATCTAACGGCTACTGTGCATTCACTGTTCTGCCTTCGATACTTTGTTTTTCACATTTTTCTCTTGTTTTTTCCTCCCGATAGTGTTTTTCTACCATTCTGAAAGGTTTTCTCATGTGATTTTCTTTGGTCTTTTAAATGATTTTAAAAGATTTTAAAACTTAGAGAGTGTTCTTGGATCCCACTGAAAAGGCTTTTGGACCACCAAAAGTTGGTTTTCAAGCATCGCTCAAGTGAGGATACAACTTCCTCACTTCCCAAGCTCTATCCATTTTGCACTACTAGGTTTTGAACCTTTGATCCCGATCCTAAGGTACTCAACATCCCCTCTATGTGTGGTTCTCACCTTCCTGTCCAGAACTATATCTTCCTGTATCTCATTGAAATATTCAGGCAACAGATCATCAATGGAAGGCATTTGACTTTGGTCTTCGGGATCCTCAATTAATGAAGGTTCAAAAAGTCTTAAGTTTTCTACATTTACCACAGAATAGATGTGCATGTATGCTAGCAGATCAAGGTGAAAAGCGTTCTCACCAATTTTCTCAAGTACCTTAAAAGGCCCATACCTTATTGGCTTCAACTTTTTTCCTTCACCTTGCATTCTGTCCTTGCTGATATACAGCTAGACTTGATCACCAACTTGGAAGCTGTGCTCCACCCGATGCTTATCATGCCTTGCCTTGTACTTGGCTTGGATCTTTTCCAGCTGTTCCTGCACTGCCTGGTGAATTTCTTGGATATGTTCAATGAAATTGGTTTCTTTGTCCACATCACTGTGTCCAGCAACTACTATGTCTTTTTCAAAGACAAAATCCAAGGGAGACCTTGGGATAAAACCAAAATAGGTCTCAAAAGGAGATCTCTATGTAGAAGAATGTTTAGCACGGTTGTAAGCATGTTGCACATAACATAAATGTTCATCCCGAAGCTTGGGATGCTTGTTGCAATAACCCCTGAGCAACTGGATCACTGTCCTGTTGACTACTTCTGTTTGGCCATCTGTTTGTAGATGAAAGGCTGTGGTTTTCTTCAGTCTGGTGTCCATTAATTCCCACAGACTTGACCAAAAATTCCCAAAAAATTGGGAATCTCGATTAGATACTATGGAAGTGGGTAACCCAAAATGCACCTAGACATGCTGAAAGAATAACTTCGTTGTTTGCTCAGCTGTAATCTGTTTGTTACAAGGTATTAAAATACACATTTTGCTGAACCTGTCCACAATAACATACAAATAGTCATGACCTTTTCTAGATTTTGGCAATTCCCCAACAAAATCCATGGAAACACTTTCCCAGGGACGGGAAGGGACTGGTAATGGAGTGTACAAGCCTAGTTTTCTATTGCTAGGCTTTCTTTTAGCACACATGGTACACCCTTTAACATATCTAGAAATTTCATGCATTTTTGGCCAATAACAGTATCTTTGCAGTTGTGCAACTATTTTACTTACACCAAAATGACTTGATATCAGAGAAGTATGTGCTTCCCTAATTATGTTGACTCTTTCAGTTTGTGGAATGCATAGCTTTCCAAAATGATACAAGAGTTGGTCCTTAACATAGTAATCCAATTCTTCTACCTTTTTTCCATTACTTAAAGCTGCATATACATCTTTAAAGTCTATATCTTGAGCATATTGTTCAATGTAGCTTTCGTGCATTACTGAATTATGCTTAAGTATAGTAGATGCATTTATGATTGGTCTGGACAACATATCTGCAACTTTATTGTGTATGCCCTTTTTATATCTGATGACTAAATGAAACTGCTGTAGGAAAGCCATCCACCTATAGTGTATTGATTGTTGCAATTTAGTTTGTGAGTGCAAGTACTGAAGTGGCTGATGATCAGTATGTATAATTTTTTCTTTGCCCATTAAGCAATGTTTCCACTTTTTCACACTATGGACTAATGCATACAATTCTTTATCATATGTAGGATAATTAACTACTGCAAAATTAAAAGTCTCAGAATGGTAGCATATGGGTTTACCATGTTGCATCAACACTGATCCCATGGCATAGTCACTGGCATTTGTTTCGATCTCGAATGGTCTTTGAAGATTTGGCAATGCTAGTGCTGGTGCTGTACTAATTTTTTTTCTTTCAAGGTGTCGAAGGCTTTCTGTTGTTTTCCTCCCCACCGAAACACATTGTTCAATCCCGTTAAAGCATGTAAGGTAGCTGCAAGTAAGGAAACGTTAGCAATAAACTTTCTCCAATACTGTGCTGCTCCTAGGAAGCTTCTAACTTATGTAACAGATTTGGGTTTAGGCCAGTTTACAATGACTTCAACCTTAGAGGGATCTATCTTCAATTCACCACCCCCTACAATATGAGCCAAATAATTCAAAGATGTTTTGCCAAATTCACATTTTGATAATTTAACATAGAGATTTTCTTTTTTCAAAACATCTAGAGTCTACTTTACATGCTTCAAATGTTCTTCCCATTTTTTACTGAAAACAAGAATGTCATCAGTATACGACTACAAAATCATCAATAAAAGGCCTGAGTACATCATTCATAACTCTCATGAAAGTGGCAGGAGCATTAGTTAAGCCAAAAGGCATAACTAGCCATTCATACAACCCTTGCTTTGTTTTGAAAGCAGTCTTCCATGAATCTTGCTCTGCTACTCTGACCTGATGGTAACCACTACGCAAGTCCAACTTGGAAAAGTAAACAACTTCTTTCAACTGATCCAATAGATCATCAGTGTGAGGAAGGGGATAACGATTCTTGATCATTATTTTATTCAGTGCTTGGTAATCAATGCACATCCTCCACGAACCATGTTTCTTCCTCACCAACACGATTGGAGATCTGCATGGTGATGTGATTGGTTTTATGAAACCTTTCTCGAGCATCTCCTGTACCTGCTTCTTGATCTCTGCATTCTCTAAAGTGGATAACCTGTACATTCTAATGTTAGGCAATGGAGCATTTTGCTACAAATTAATATCATGTACAATTTCCCTTTTGGTTGGGAGACCTTTAGGTTCTTGAAATAGTATATCATATTCTGAAACAACATTTTCTAAATCAGATTTTTGTTTAGCATCACAGCCTTCAAATACATTGGTTTTATCAGGTTTCTTTTCCTTTACAACCATCAGTAAAAATTTCTTGCATGAATTTATAATTCTTTTCATCTGCCCTAAGTTTATGAGAGTATAATTATTCTTGAGTTTGTGAGCTCTTACCATATATTCGATTCCATCTTTAATGAGTTGATACTTATTTTCAGCTCTATAGAAAATGGCTTTTCTATCATACAAGTAAGGACTTCCTAAAAAAAATCCACATATATCCAAGGGAACGATATCTAACTCAACCTCATCTACAAATGCTAACCCAAAAGAAAACCTAAGTTTACATTGTCTAGTCACTTGTAGCTTTTCTTTATCACATACCCAACCTAATGGATATGGCTTCTTGTGAGGTGTGGTTAGTAGTCCCAATTTCTTTACAATTGATTCAGAAATCAAGTTTACTTGTGAGTCACTATCAAATAAAGTATCAATCTTTTGATGCTTGGAAATAACTCTAATATGAAAAAGCTCATGTCTTTTTCTCTCATTTTCTTCACTATCAATAGTTTGTGCATAATTACTAGTAGATGCTTCAGAATTTTTACCTTTTATACCTGTGGTTGCGATTGTTGTTTCATCACTTGAGTCTGACCCCAAATCTTTCTGTATAGTAGCAACAGTCTTCTTCTTCTTGCCATCGAACTTCTTGGGTTTCAACTCCGGATGCAAAGACCAGCAATGTTCATCATCATGTCCATCCTTCTTGCAGTGAGTGCATGAAGGTTTGGCCTTTTGTACATAATTTTCCTTCCTCTCTTTCCATTTCTGCTTCCTCTTTTCCTTGTTCTTGTTTGTAGTGGGTCTTGATGATCCCCAATCTCTGGGTTCACATTCTTGCCTCTAGCCTCTAGATGGGTAGCCTAAACAGATACCTCATCTATGCTAGTAGGGTTAAACATGAGAATGGTGTGCCTCAAATAACTGTGTAGACCACCTATATACTTCAACAAAGTTTCAGGTGAGTCTAAAGAAATGCCTAGAATTAAAGCTCTTTCTCTAAATTCTTGGGTGTAGCTTTGTACACTTTGCCCCTTTAACTGGCGAAGAGTTTGCCAACTCATCATAGCTTGCTGCATATAAGCTATTGGATATAACTGTTTTTTAATGGCAGAAACAAATTCACTCCAGTTAGAAATAATTTTACCATGCTTCTTCAAGTCAGCTTGTGTCCTGCCTTCCCACCAGACTAAGGTAGTTCCTCCAAGGTGTAGGCTAGCTAGCTGAATTTTACTCCTGTCTGAATCAATATTCTCCACCCTGCAATACACATCAATCTGTCTAATCCAGTTATCTAGCTTCTCTGCATGTAATTCTCCATCATATATTGGCAAATCAAATTTAACATCTAATTTAATCAAAGATGTTTTCTTCTTTTTATTTTCTAGGCTATCACGAGGTGTGGATAGAGAAGCCTCTTTTCCTTTCCCTCTACCTCTAGAATGGCCATCTAGAAGAGATTCTTCTATTCCTTTGTCTTGTTTGGAGGTTAAAGAATCTTCACCTCTACCTTTTCTTAAATTCTCGATACATCTCTTCTACAATGGATCTCATGGTCATGAAACTTTCCATGAACTGAGAGTCTGATTCCAAGGGATTTTCTTCTACCATTTTCCTCCTAGGATAGACTCTACCAATTTTTGGGTTAGCCTCAACCAATTCTCCTTCTCCTAATTTGAGCTTTGACCTAGTTATCATTCACCAATCGAACATAGGCTTGTCTAACTTTAGCAACCTAAAGCTCTGATACCACTTGATCTGATAATGAGATCTAAGAGAATTAATAAGGTATTATAGACTCATGTGCTTGGATGTGCCTATGTTTTTTTATGCAATGGATCGATAACATTGCGAAATACATAGACAATTAAGCAGTAAACAAAACATAATAGACAACACACAACACAACAAATTTAATGAGGAGTTCACCCAATACTCCTGGGCTACATCTCCAGGTCTAGCTTTCAGTGGTGGCCTCTCTATTATGTCTTCAAGCTGAGTTTTACAACAATATGAGCTCAATTTGAGACTCAATACATAACAGATACAACAGTGAGAATTTTCTTGAACCTCTCAAGCCTTCTCTGAGTACACAGACTCTCTTAATCACTCTTTGTCTCTGTCTTAGCTCTGTCTCGACACTACCTGCTCTGTCTTCTATTTTTCCATGGATTTAAAGCCAAACTGCGCTGCCTGTTCATTTCAGCTTCTTGGCTTTCTGTCTCCCCGACCTTTGTCCGCTTAGATCCCTTTCTTGGTGTTAGCAATCATTGCTAAATGCTTCCAAGGATGGTGGCCACTTGTATTGTAACGAAATGATTATCGGGCCTCTGGAATCCTCTAGAATGCCCAAAAACGATTGTTTTTGTTTTACACAGAGAAACACTGCAACACTGTGAAATTTTTCCAAAACACTACTTATTTTGGACTTCAAAAGTCCTTAAATCTAGTCTATTCCTCTATTGGGTCCACCCTCATCGCTATTGCAAGTCACTTCGGCTTTGCTCCTATGTATTTTTAAAAATATGTTAAAATCGTGAAAATAACGTAAAAATGGCTTTCCTTCGAACTTGAAACAATATAGATTTTCCTTCACGAACCCTTTTGGGTTCGAGTCTTATTGCATCGGCACTGTTTCTTTGTATTTCATTAAATAATGAAATACGTGAAAATACATTTAAAAATGCCTTTCAGCAGATCTCAAAATCTATGCAATAATGTTTATATAGCCATCAGATCCGGTTCATCAGATTGCATATATGTATGTGTATAGGCCCCACTCCATAATATTTCTCTAATTGTGATATCACAATGCGATTAATCGCAATCACATATCGCTCATGCCCCGGGCCATTGAAAGTGCTTTGTTGTGGTTGCCGATTGTGATGTTGCGATGCAACGTGGGCCATTGATCTGCGTGCTTGATCGACGGTCCTTGTTGACTCCGCCAATTACCATCGCTACACATATATATTAAGCACTAATATTTGTTGTCTACCTATGCCGATTGCAATTTTTAGATCAAATCTAGACCGTTAATCAGCTAGATATGACAATTACTATGCATTCACTGTTCCGCCTCTGATACTCTGTTTTTTCATAGTTTTCTATTGTTTTGCCTCCTGATAGTGTTTTTTGCCATTCTGAAAGGTTTTCTCATGCGATTTTCTTTGATCTTATAAAATGATTTTAAGAGATTTCAAGACTTAGAGAGTGTTCTTGGATCCATTTGGATCACCAAACAAACCAACCAAGATCTTCCTCATCCAAATGGCCTCACATGATGCCTGACTCATAGCCATGTACTCTGCCTCTATCGAATTAAGTGCAACCAATCTTTGTTTCCTCATGTACCAAGAAACTGTCACTCACCCAATACTGTGTTGGCATTATGATATAGGTATGACACAAGTGTTGTCCTTGATGGAAACTCACTCAGATGATAGATCACAGTGCAGCAGGTCAATAGCAAAGAATTAATGATCAGAAAGAGGTATACGCAGCTTCACTGTGACAAAGGTGCATATACACGCAGGTTAAAAGAACAAAAGGCGTGTATGTCGTACACACGCACTTTCACAGAAGGAAAGGCACGTACATGTTGGAAAACTAAGTTTTGGTCCGTGGTATTTGGTCCATGGTATTTTGGTATTGATCCATGGTATTTGGTCTGAAGTGTTGACCCTAGGTATTTGGTCCAAGGTATTGGTTCTAAGTGGTTTTGGTCCATGGTATTGAGTAAGGCCTAAGACTATAAAATGAGGAGAAGATCATTAGGCAAATGTACTCAAGAATTGAATATCTGATGAAGTATGAGATCTAGTATGCTGGCTATGGGTTTGTGATGCTTTGCTTGATCTGAACCAAGGAAGCACCTATGCGGTTGATGATGGATGATGGATCGGGATCATAAAGCTTGGAATTTATTATCATTATGTGGTTTGATCATGTATAGACTAGATCTGAATTATTGACACATGTTTTATTGTATAAATGTTATGATCTGGGTATGACTAATGTCTGGTATAGCTGCAAAGTTCTAAGTTAATATTTGCATATCTGTACGCGGGTTAGCTCTGGTAAAAGCACTTATACACGCTAGTTCAGCTCATCAGAGTTGTGTATATAGTATGAAGTATGATATTTGAAGTTGCAATTGGATCTGGTTGTTGTTGCAGAATTCTATGGTTTGCTCTATTTTTTGGTGACTGTGTTTTGTTGACAGGGTTTTAGTGTTTTAGTATGAGGTGATTCATAGAATGATGATGTAGGTATAGTTGATGGGTATATTGCAGTGGTGATTAATTTGTGCTTCAATGTTGTTGATGGGTCCAGTATGAAAATTAGATGAAACGTGGCCTTCAGATTATGGTGATGTTCTTTAGGAGTATCCAGTTTGAAAATTTATGAAACGTGGTCCCTGGAGGAAGTAAGAAGGTCATAGACTTTTGTAGGCCGGCGCCTACGTATTGGTAAACATATCGGCCAGTACAAGAGCCAGGGGTTGGAGCTACCTTCCAGTAGTAGCTGAAAACGAGTGAAGGTTGGAGCCTTCATTAGGATGGCGGCTACGTACTAGTAAACGGATCAAATAGTACAAGAGCTAGGTGGTTGTATCTCCCTTAGTAGTAGCTGGAGAATGAGAGAAGGTTGTAGCCTTCTACAGGTGGGTGCTTGCGTACTGGTATGAGTCTGCGCCAGTACAATATTGTAAATAGGTTTTCTCAATATTAAAGGAAGATGACAATAGGTGGTTTTTGTCCTGCATTGGGTTTACACCTTATATCATGGTGTTCATGTGTTCTTCTTATGTGTGATGATCTATTATGTTTTACTACAACTGTTACTATTTATATGGTTGATAATGTTCTGATGCACTCATTAAAGATCAACTAACTGAATCATAAGTTTACTAGATATACACTAGTTGCATTAAACACAGTTGTGTATACATGCGGGTTGCCTTAAATGAAGTAGCGTATATAAATATGATAATGGAAATAAAAATATTATTGATTTTCTAATACTGATTCACCCCTCTCCCCCTCCCTCAGTTTTATTTCCAAAAATTGGTATCAGAGCAGGTCCTTTGGTAGAAGCTTGATCACTTGCAGGAGATCCATAGAACAATGGGAAAGAAAGTGTGTCAGAACAAGAAGACAGCTCAAAGGAATAGTGACAGCCTACCATTAGGTGAAAGAAAGTATTCAGATTCTGAATCACCTCAGATTGAAGATGATCAAGCAAATGAAGCATCAGATAAAATCATAGATCAACAAGAACTATTTAACAAAAGGGAGAGTGCCCTCAAAGAAGAAGTTATCAGCTTAAAAGCTCAGCTGAAATGTGACTTCGGAGTACATCAAATGCTACAGGAGTAGAATGAAGAGCAAGAAAATAAGATTCTCAAACTAAGGCAACAAGTGGAAGAAGGAAGAAAGTCTGAAGAAATCTTGAAGTAGCAATATCTGGAAAAGGAAGAACAACACCAGGTTGAGGTAAATATCTTGAAAGGTAAATTAGAAGAAAAAGATAAACTATTACCATTTCAAGACAGTACTAAGATTTTGGATGATATTCTTAGTAGTGAAAGGTCACGTGATCTCAAAACTGGTCTTGGTTTTTATGAATCTATTGAAGGTGAATCTAGCTCACAAGGTGAGGCAAGGAACTCTAATGAAAAATCTGAAATGCTCAACAAGGAGATGAGAGGTCAACCCCATCAACAACCAAGGAAAGAAATTCTTCAAGAAAAACTTTTGCTCCTAACTGTGGAAGTGATAAACGGTTATTTCCTCCTATGAATAATGTTGAATGTTATGAATGTCATAACCTTGGACATATTGCAGCCAGATGCAGAAGTAGAATGGTTCAATACCATCACACAGAAAGATCATCACATTCCAGGTACTGTAAGGGATATTGTTTTTCTTGCAATATGTTTGGTCACAAAGCTGTTGATTGTTACAGAAATAATATGAAACATATGAGATGTTATGCATGTAACAAGCTTGGACACATAGCAAAGGAGTGCAGGAGAATATTTTGGGCACCATACCAAAAGGATAAAACATCATCACAGTCGAAGATATGGAAGAAGAAGGAAGTACAGGCAGAAAGATGTGGCATAGCAGAATATACAGACATGACAGACTCAGAGGGAGCTGAAAGTGTGAAACTTCATTGTTCTAAATCTCATACGTAGGTTTCATGAATAGAAGTCGCGTGTATATGTGAGTTAGATGCTGCACAGTCACGCATATGATGTTCTAAAGAAAAGCAGCAGTACAAAAGTCTGATATGGTTCAGTCACTGTTTGATGATGGCATGGCACAGGTTCACGGGGAGCATATACTTCAAATAATACATTGTTGGAATTTTGGTTAGAAGTCTTTGGTGATGATGCTTATGTAGCTAAATGACACATCTTGCTACTTATTATTTCTTTTCAAAAGAATGGTATTGCAGGTTACAGGTCTAGATGGTGATAACGGATGCTTATGGTGCATATCATATATGGTGTATGATAGAGGCTGATGACTATCATGGTCTTGATTAGATTGCTGGTCTTTGTTGTATATCATTTGTAAAGGTCATGATTTGTAACCCCACTATGCATGGGATGGATGATGTAATGTTTCTTGTTTTTGAGTCATATATAAACAATTGGTATATCCCCACTTGGTTGGGTGGGTGAGTCAAAAATGGTGTATCCCCACTTGGTTGGGAGATTGATGTATGTATGAGTCATTGGTGATAGGAAGGTCATACTGACTTAGATGAGTTATAAAGTCATGTTATTCTTTTGAAAAATATTTTTGTAGATTCTGCATGTGCTCAGGGGGAGCATGGACAGATTGGTACATCTCAACATGCACAAAGGGAGAGCTCAATCAGATATTTTATCATGTACTCATGGGGAGTATGGATAGCATAATGAATATCAAAAGGAGAGAATATCATGATCTACCCTTTGCCCTAAATGTCAAAGGGGGAGAGTGACTTGGTGTGGTTGTTGCCATCAAGTCCAAAGGGGGATATTGTTGGCATTACGATATAGGTATGACACAAGTGTTGTCCTCGATGGCAACTCACTTAGGTGACAGATCATAGTGCAACAGGTCAATAGCAAAGAATTAATGATCAGAAAGAGGTATACGCAGGTTCACCGTGACAAAGGTGTGTATACATGCAGGTTAGAAGAACAAAAGGCACATATGTCGTGCACACGCACTTTCACACAAGGAAAGGCACGTAAATGTTGGAAAACTAAGTTTTGGTCCGTGGTATTTGGTCCATGGTATTTTGGTATTGATCCATGGTATTTGGTCTGAAGTGTTGACCCCAGGTATTTGGTCCAAGGTATTGGTTCTAAGTGGTTTTGGTCCATGGTATTGAGTAAGGCCTAAGACTATAATAGGAGGAGAAGATCATTGGGCAAATGTACTCAAGAATTGAATATTTGATGAAGTATGAGTTCTAGTATGCTGGCTATTGGTTTGTGATGATTTGCTTGATCTAAACCAAGGAAGAACCTATGCGGTTGATGATTGATGATGGATTAGGATCATAAGGATTGGAATGTATTATCATTATGTGGTTTGATCATGGATAGACTAGATCTAAATTATTGACGCATGTTTTATTGTATAAATGTTATGATCTAGGTATGACTGATGTCTGGTATAACTGCAAAGTTCTAAGTTAATATTTGCATATCTATACGCAGGTTAGCTTCGGTAAAAGCGCGTATACATACTGGTTCAGCTCATCAGAGTTGTGTATACAGTATGAAGTATGATATTTGAAGTTGCAGTTGGATCTGGTTGTTGTTGCAGAATTCTGTGGTCTGCTCTGTGTTCTGGTGACTGTGTTTTGTTGACAGGGTTTCAATGTTTTAGTATTAGGTGATTCATAGAATGATGATGTAGGTATAGTTGATGGGTGTATTGTAGTGGTGATTAATTTGTGCTTCAGTGTTGTTGATGGGTCCAGTATGAAAATTGGATGAAACGTGGCCTTCAGATTGTGGTGATGTGCTTCAGGAGTATCTAGTCTGAAAATTTATGAAACGTGGTCCCTGGAGGAAGTAAGAAGGTCATAGCCTTCTGTAGGCCGGTTCCTATGTATTGTTAAACATATCGACCAGTACAAGAGCTAGGGGGTTGGAGCTCCCTTCCAGTAGTAGCTGAAAATGAGTGAAGGTTGGAGCCTTCAGTAGGTTGGCGCCTACGTACTAGTAAACGGATTGGCTAGTATAAGAGCTAGGGGGTTGTAGCTCCCTTCCAGTAGTAGCTGGAGAACAAGAGAAGGTTGTAGCCTTCTGCAGGTGCGTGCTTGCGTACTGGTATGAGTTTGTGCCAGTACAAGATTGTAAACAAGTTTTTCTAATATTAAAGGAATACGACAGCAGGTGGTTTTTGTCTTGCATTGGGTTTCCACCTTATATCATGGTGTTCATGTGTGCTTCTTATGTGTGATGATTTGTTTTGTTTTACTGCACCTATTTATTGTTTATATGGTTAATAATGTTCTGATGCACTCATTAAAGATCAACTAACTAAATCATAAGTTTACTGGATATACGCTAGTTGCATTAAACACAGTTGCGTATACACGCAGGTTTCCTTAACTAAAGTAGCGTATATGAATCTGATAATGGAAATAAAAAGATTATTGATTTGCTAATACTGATTCACCCCCCCCCCTCTCAGTATTTTTTCCAACATACTAAAGATCCCTCTTGATGTGCTCTTCCAGTCGGATTGACTCTCTGCCCAATGTTCATCGGTCAAGCCTTTAAGCTTCACTCCCTTTGCTCATCTTTACCATAATCCATACTGAAAAGTGCCCCTGAGGTATCTCAACACATGCTTTGTTGCCTTCCAATAAATCTTGACTAGGCACATAGCACATAGCTAGTCGTGTGTTCACCAAGTACATGAGTGAACCCACAAGATACCTATAAATAGTAGCTTCCACTACATCCCTGAAGTAGCATCCTCCTTCCTCCAGTTACCTACTAAAGGAGTCTCCATGGGTTTGTTGCTTTCCATGTGGAATATCCTGAGTATCTCGTTGGCATACTTTCCCTGACACAAAAACAACTCCCCATCTCCCTGCCATACCTCCATGCCAATAAAGTAATGCATGAGCCCTATTTCCTTCATCTCAAACTCTCTTGCAAGGCCCTCCTTGCAAGACTTGATCAGATGATCATCACCTGTCAGTATGAGATCATCAACATAAAGTACAAGGGTCGACAGTTGAACTTCCACCACTATGTGGTCTAGGTTTGTGTTTGCTTCACTCTTCATGAAGCCCAACTGGTGAATTATCTATATATCCTAGTATACCAAGCATGGGGTGCTTACTTCAACCCATACAATGCTCTCTTGAGCTGGCACACATGTGACTCATCGTCAAAGGTCTAAAAACCTTCAGGATTCTCTATGTACACTTCTTCCTCAATCATGCCATTAAGGAAGGTTGTCTCCACATCCATATGATGTATCTTCCAACCCATATGCACTGATGTTGCCAATATAGATTTGATCAACGAGTACCTTGCAACAAGAGAAAAGGTCTCATCATAGTCAATCCCCTCTACCTGTGAAAAGCCACAGGCCATAAATCTAGCCTTATTCTTCTCCACACTACCATCTGCAGCTTGCTTTACCTTGTATAGTCAACAAGAGCTCACCACTAAATTATCCTCTGGTCTCAGGACCACATCCCAAATAGTGTTATGAACTATGGAATCATACTCTTTCACCATGGCATCAACCCAAATCGACTAATGCACTGCTTCCTTAAAGGAAGATGGATCTGTTACAACAGATTCACCCATAAGAGACATGTATCTAGTGTACATCTCAGGTGACCTTCTTTACCTGCACTGAGAAGTGGGTGCTCCCACATTCTCTCGTGAATCATCAAACAATTTGTCAGCCGCTCTGGTGTGCTTTCTTCCCTCTCTATAAGACTGCTTGAGTGGATGTCTCCACTCCTGCGTCCTTTGCATGTGGATGCTCCACATCAACCTGAGGCTCCTCAACCTTAGGAGCTACAATCTCCTCATCCGCATGTAGCTCAAGCTTCCTCTCAAGGGAAACTCACATGGCCTTCTCATCATCGAATCTAACATCCATGTGAACCACTTTCATCTCGCAGGTCAGAAATTACACGTGATAGTTGTGAGGTGCATCAGTGTACCCCACAAATATCCCCAACTCTGTTGTCATCTCAAGATAATTGCGTGCATCTTTGGCCACATGGAAATATACCGATGACCTAAAAATCATAAAGTGACCAAGATCTGGCCTCTTACCCTAATAAGCCTCCTCTGGTGTCTTCATCTTAAGTATCCGATGTGGGCTACGGATTGGAACATAAACCGCTATGTTGCATGCCTCAGCCCACAAGTGTAGTGGTAGGACCTGGTCATGGAACATCACCCTTGCTGCCCCTACTATTCTTCTCTTCTTCCTCTTGACCACCCCATTCTGCTAATGGTTATGGGGTGTTGTCAACTCCCATTTAATCCCTTCCACTGCCCATATTTTCTTCAACTCGTTTGAGACATACTCACCACCATTATCACTCTGTAGAGATTTAACCTTCTTACCTGACTCTTTCTCCACCAATGCTTTAAACTCACCAAACTTTGTGAAAGTTTTATCCTTTTTTCTGTATGAAAAATATCCAACATTTACGAGAATAGTCATAAAAAAATATAACATAATACCTGTGTTTGGTCATGGATGCTATTGAGAATGGTCCTCACACATCTAAATAGACTCGCTCTAGAATAGCCTCTACTTGACTGTCTCTGTCATGAAAGGAAGGCTTGGTGTATTTTCCCAATGTACACCCCTTGCATGTATCAACTTGGTCAAGCGTACCTTTGGGAAGACCAATAGAGAACTGCTGTAATATCTTCAAAGCCCCATGATGAAAGTGGCCTAATCGCCTGTGCCACAACTTGTATATGTCTCGTCTCTGCTCCCTTTTTTCTTTTGTGCTCAAAGAAGAAAACTCCTCTAACTCTAGCTTATAGAGATTCTTCACCAGAATCCCTATATTCTTTACTTGACCTATGGCTATGTTTTGAAGGAATGCATTTCCTTTTGAGAAGATCACATCATAACCTCTATCCTCAATCATGGCAACAAATACCAAGTCCTTATTCAGCCTGAGCACACACATAACATTCTTCAAGGTGAGTGGAGCCCCATAATCCCTCTAAAAGGTAATCGTGCCCAATCAAGTAATACTTTACTTCCCATCGTCACCCATCTTGATATGCATCCGAAGATCTTTCTCCTCGAGGTCACTGAATAACTCTTTGTTGCTAGTCATATGGAATGAAGCTCCATTGTCTAAGTACCATACACTTCGCATCATTGATCACACCATGAATACAATGAGGGAAAAGTCTAATTCGAATTGAGAGGACAAAGCCTCACCCGACGCTCCTCTTGAGGAATTCTTCTTGGACTTCCCGAATGGACAATTTGTAGCAAAATGGCACAGCTCATGACAATGAAAGCACTTAAATTTCATCATGTATTTCTTCTTACCTCCATGATAAGACTATTATTTGGAGTGGGAATATTTTCCTTTCCCCTTCTTCGCCTTAATCGCTAAGGCACAGTTCTCTTCATCATCAGTTTTTGATGAAGAGCCATCCCTGGTGTTCCTCCTATTCTCCTCTTGCATCAAATCTGACCAGAATCATTCCCAATCCAGTAGCTTCTCCCTACCATTTATATAGCCTGATAACTATGACAACTCTTTAGGAGTCCCAGAAGATCAAGACTCACCATATCATCCTCAACAACCGTGATTCCAACACTTCTAAGGTCATCATGACATTGAGTGAACTTGGTCACGTATTTTGGAATAATATTGCCTTTTTCCATTTTGTTTTTTTGAATTTTTTCCTTTCGTGCCAATTTGCTTTGGTCATTGTTATTGTGATACACATCCACCAATGTTTTCCAAATAGCATATGGAGTTTCCTTGTCATTGAGACTCGAGACAATGTGCTCTCGATCTCCCTCAAGGATTCTCTGCCTCGCCTTCGCCACACACTTTTTCCATTCGGCCAATTTCTGTGCATTCGATGCTACTGGCTTAGGAATTTCTTGAGCAATGAATTCCTTCAAGAAATTATCCTCTAGCACAACCTCCATTCTGTCCCTCTAGGCTATAAAATGTGAGTTTCCTTCCAAGGCATACTTGAGCCACAAACCGTAGAATGCCATCAACCAACCTTGAAGTATCTACTACAAATTCGAATTTCACCTGTAACCCAAGAACTCAAAACTTTGAAATCTCCTCTAGTATATTTTTCTCAGCTTTGATACCATGTAGAAAATCTTGTAGATTCATAAGCTCATGAAATGTACTAAGGCACAGGACAAGAATCTACTTCTACTTTCAACTAGAAGAATCCAATAGATCGATGAAAATAATATGAAAAAGAAGAAGATAAATAAATGGCACATAACACAATATGCATATGGGGAATCCATTGTTCAAACCCCCACTATCTGTATTGCATATATCAGAAATATGAGTGAAGATACAAAACTTGTTCTCACTAGAACAATTCCACACAAGTATGCTCAACTCTCTCAGCTCACAAGTTAGCTCTTGGCCAACACTTAGCCAATTCTGTAGCTCTCCATGCCCATAATCTCTTGCATAATTTCTACGATGAATAGCCCATATTTAAAGGGAATTCATGCTTCCAAAACTGTGCAATCCAAACATAGGATCAATCTCTTATGAATGCATGATATTTGCACACCAGTAAATAAGACAATTGATAGTACGTTGTTCCTATACTCTAGTTTCAACTGGGTCTTTCCCAGCATCGACATGCATGAGTTTCTGATGAGGGAATCTTCAGTTAACTAGAGTGTCACTTTTGTATGCACTAGTGCACCAACTGTCTGTTAACTCTCTATTACTTCAATGAATAGTTTGGAACTAATTTAACTTAACTTAACTCAGTAAACTTAGTGATCTAATTTCCAACTCAATTTAAACTCATTCTGGACCCATAAAACTTAGGGAGAACATATACATGACTACAGAAAGGCTTCCAACTTGAAATTCTTAAGTTAATTAAACTTAATTATCTATTTACAAGTTTCTATGAGAATAGAATTCGATTTTAATTCTCAGTTTAATTTAAGGACAAATTAAAATGGAATTTCTTGTTTCCATTTCTCAACAAAAAGTGTTAAACATAACAATAACAACCCCCCTAATAGACCCAATGAATAATCTCGGGAAATACTCAAAGTCACTTTATAAAATATGAGGCATTAAAAGTGAATTTCGTCTTATATGACTTACCATAGGAATGTGTACTAATAGAAATTCCAATAATTATTCCTTAAGGAATTGCAGTTTTGAGAGTCACGTTGCTCTAACAATTTTATTTCAGTTTTTATGCTACCCTACCCTAACTTAGAGAGAGGAATATCTCCTTGAAGTATAGGAGTACTTATAATGTATCCACGTGTGTAAACAAATCTTAAATATACTCACACTCAGTTTTAAAGAATAAAATTCAACGCATACCAGAGTATGAGAAACCAACTGCTTTAATTGATATGGTACTAAGAGTTGTTGAATGATGGAGGAACATTGTGTACCGACAATTGTTTGAAACCAATTTTCAATGGAGTTCAGATATTCTTGGTCTTTTTATCCATTAGTAAATGGCGACATCCCCTCCTCTATCATATCATGCTGGTCTTCCTAGTATTCTTGATTGTTTTCTTGCCTACAGGGTAGATCTTGTGATAGACATGTCAAAAACTCTTCAATCTATGTTTCCAATGGCTCTTCCTCCTTGTCACGTCTGATCCATGATTCTTCAATTTCCTCATTAGATTGAAAAAGATATTCAAAGAAAGCTTCTCAAACTTCTTGCAGGGATGGATCATGGGTATTTTGTTCCTTTATCACATCTGAAAACATGGATCTGCTCTTGACATTTTCCAAGATATATTCCTCTTGGGAAGCAGAGATGCCAGCATCTTCCAAGATCCAAGAAAGCTCCTGGAGTGCATCTCTTGTCAAGAATTTGATCATTATTCTTCTGCTAGCTGGAAGATCATGTCAACACATGGATCAGCATATAGGGGGGTTCTTACAACACCAAAAAAACCTAGAAAATCACACTAACTAAAAAAGCATTTACAAGAAAGGAAAGAAACCAAGCTTGTGAGCTCCCTAGAAATACCATCCAGAATGCTTCAACAAGAAAGAGAATCAAAATAACTAAAAAATAATTTGTAGGAAATAAACTAGGCTTGTGAACTCTTTGGCAATATCGTCCAATATGATTTAGTAAGAAAGAGAATCAAACTAACTAAAAAATCATTTGAAGGAAAGGAAAAAAACTAGGATTGTGATGTCTCTGGAAATACCATCCACTATGCTTCAACAAGCAAGAGAATCACACTAACTAAAAATTCATTTGCAGGAAAGCAAACAAATCAGGCTTGTGAACTCTTTGGAAATACCGTCTAGTATGCTTCAACAACCAAGAGAATCACACTAACTAAAAACTCATTTGTAGGAAAGGAAACAAACCAGGCTTGTGAGCTCTCTAGAAATACCATCCAATATGTTTCAGCAAGCAAGAGAATCACACTAACTAAAAAAGAATTTGCAAAATAAAGGAAAAGATGTAACATTAGAATAATAGATCATCAAGACCATATCCCTCAAGAACCTCCCCGACAACAACGTAAAAATTTTGGGTGCAATATATCGTATATTAATTAACCAACATAAATTTTCAATATGGGAGTTTGTAAACTTTGAGGCGCAGCACTGGAAATGCCAAAGATAGCCCCTAGAAACCTACCAATCAAATTCTAGTCTAACTTACGCATCAATCTCTTTAGAGACTCCTACAAACAACAATTAATTTGAATCCTGCACTCAAAGGCAACTTAAGAAAACATAAACACTAATCATGCACTAGTTTATCAATCCTTCACAGATTTGTAGTTTATTTAATAGAAAGTTCCAAGCTACCATTCAACCTTCATCCTGGAAACTTCTTCCTACACTGTCCAAGAAAACCAATCAGGAAATATTGCTCAACCCAAAAGTATTTAAACAATTCAAAAAGTGGCTCCAACAAAATTATTGAATCCTCAAACAACTTCTACCTATTCCTACTTGTCACAAAACACAACGAATCTCTCACTCCGAATGTAAATAAAACTTTATCAGAATTTGCCAAATTTGTATTCAAACTTCATTAGAAAAATCATCTATCGGAACACTGGTGTGTACAAGCCCACTCAACTAAAGGAGATTATTGTGAATTCAACACAAAATCATTCTCAATCACACTTTCATCATTCCATTATAATCAATAAAATAATGTCCTTCACATTGCTATTGATAGAGATAGAGTTTGCAATATAAGTGAATAAATAAATTTGGAGTAGGAATTCTCGTAAAAAATCATCAAATCAACACCACACAAGTATCTCAGGTTCCTTATTTGGTATATATTCATACACTTCAATATAATTCTTCTAAGCGTGAATTAGAAATGACTCATGGCTTAACAAGCTAATGACACAGTCAACAAGTAATGTTATCAAAGGAACAATATACAAATCAACTGTGCCCTGTAGACAAGTCATTAAAATTAAATCAAGAAGACAATGTCTCTCTACCATTATCAAGATGCACAAAGGATTTGTAGGGAGTCTTGATGCACCCATCAAGGTTATGCATTCAAACCATAAACTTGCAACTCGATATTCCTTCATTCACAGATCTAGCTAGATATGATAACAAATGATCCAAAGATGTATGCCCCAATGAAATCCCAAAGGTGACAGAGTTTTCAAGTCAGAAAAGACCGTGACAGAGCATAACACCACTTGCTAGTCAAATCTCCATGGGATCTAGATCTGGGTGTTCAATTTGGTAACTAGAGAAAGGAATGGAAATCTAGTGGAAAACAAAATCGAGTTGGCATATGAAAGATTGACAGAGACAAATATGGTTCGTTTCTTCCAAAATAGATAATGGACAGGGTTTCAAAAGCCTTTAGATATGACCACATAGGATCATATTATTATAACAAATCCATCATTCTAAAGTAAATCATGCCTACAAAGCAGAAGCCCAACTCTATCTATCACCAAACAAAGAATCATTGAGATCTAATACTTAGATTGCTTTCACTACCACTCCAAATTCACGAGAACATTATACATGTTAAGGGAAATAAAGACAATGAAATATATTCTCAAATACCTCTATCAATACACCATGAAAAACAACTAAAATATAAAGCACACCCATAGCAAATATGTAGATGGCATAGCAAAGAGAGGTCGAGCTAGACTAGTGGGCCCAACTAGAATAGCTTACACCCTTTCTTAAATTCTTAAGTCACAAGAGAGAAATAACCATTAATACACATAAAGAACATGGATGGAAACTTAGTATTGAAGCCTTCCTATTGATTGAAACAATATTTATTACATCGAGGAGACAAAGAGTCCAACACCTAGAAGAGGGGCTGACACTCCTGAGCTAAACCAACAGAAGGATGAGAAATAATTGTCCCCACCAACATTCACACTCCCCTTGCATAGGGGCATTGTTCCATTTATGTAATTTCTATTACAACGTTGTATTATAACAACTTCAAGGAACAATGATAATTTCAGCATGGATCACGACATTTCGATTTGGTGAAATTACAAATAATTTTATGGAGATCGAGTAAAAATAAATTTTTAGAAAACAGTTCCCTCTTTCATGAGTGTAGGCTAACTGCCAAATCATGAAACTCCCAGTGCATCATCCATGAAGGTACTTGTATATTGGCAATAAAATATTGATAAACTTGCTGTGTATAGAAAATATTTGACTAGATACTTGACCAGGGCTACCCACGCTATCATGAGAGCTGAGGTTCAGTCAGAACAATAATACCATCCTTTGACTTGCTAGCTGGCTCCTATCCCTCATGACCAAATCCAATAATGAATGATATTAAACTATTGTAGGCAGGTTAAATGGTGTATGTATCCCATAAGTGGTGTAGGAACATGATGCATATTATAGGGAGGTGACTGTAGGATCAAGGCTTGTTGGCATATGCATAAGAATGTAATCGACCATGTTTTTGGACCTATAAACATAAAAACTATATTTATTGATAATTTTAATGTTAAATCTTGCTAACACAAGGCAATCATGCCAAATAGTAAATTTTTACATTATAATACCCAAAATGCACAAAACAATGATAGTAACCAAACAAAAGAACGAGGGGTGTCGGGGTAAAAATGGTAAAAAAAAGCCAGAGAAAAATGGAGGCCTAACAAATTATATGTTAAAATGTCACGCTCTTTTCAAAGCCAAACTACCTAGTCCACATGCATGTCAATGATTCCAACACTCACAGACTACACAACAAGCATAAGAATTGGTTTGCAACATTCATACTATTTGCAATGATTGATATGCCACATATTTATTTTGCAGCATTAACATTTATTTCATTTGGAAACAACATGTTAAATGAAACAACACCTAGGGATTTATGCCCTAATTTGGACAACATTATTATTATTTGCATGGAATGATTTGAATATGCATTATAAGCTAAAATATGTGTGATATCTTCCATGAATCATGCCTTCGAGTGTTCGTAGTCACACAACAATCTTCGAAGGCATTCTCCACATAGTCACACTACAAAATTGGAAGGTGTTCTCCACGTTTTCTAGAGAACAACAAGGAATAATAAAAGAGAAACACAATAAAAGAACAACATGAGTAGAAATACAAGAGAATCTTGGACAAAGAAACAACAACTAAACAAAGACATGACATGTTGATTTTGTTATGCTTGTGATGCTTGAGTATGTTGATGAGCTGGTGATTTTGGCTTATGTGTGTTGATTATTGTATTCATATGATGAGTGAGATGTTGTGATGAAAAAGCATTGTTGTGATGTAAGTAAAATGAAGGATTTTGTGATAGCTAAGGCAAAACTCCATGTCATACAAGGCAAGACTCAAGGTTATCAAAGTAATGGAAATGACTAAATCATATGTTGGGTGCATATTTCTTGCATTGGAGAGTTCTTGAATTGTGTGCATGTGTTATGATGTTGTGTATTATGTTAATATTGGTGTACTTTATCATTATACAAGGTTGAAATTTTAGAATTTATTTGTGTTCTTATATTCAAAACATTAAGAGTTTAGAAACAAATGAATGGAAGGAAAAGAGTCAGGTTTGTTCACTTCATATTCTTATGTGGAATACAAAAAGTCAATAAACTATATTTATATAAGATCTTATTTTTGAAGGGAAATAAGTTAGAGAGTTGGAGAGCATGTGAGAGCTGATTATCTGTGAGTTATCTGGCACATATGAATTTGATGTGAAGTAGATTTGAAAGGAGGCAGAGGTCGAGATAGAGATGGAGATATGAAATCGTGATAACCAGGTAAACAAACATGTTGTTTCTTGTATGTATCAAGGGATTGTAGTGTCCTCTCAAGTTGGAGCTTGATAATGAACAAGTTGTAGCCTATTGAGGTAGGAGCCTCTTGTGGGTTATAGCCTGTAGAAAACTTATGGGAGTTGGAGCTTCCTTGCATGTTGTAGCTTGTAGAAAAATTGAGGTAGGAGCCTCATGTAGGTTGGAACCTACATAAAATTAGATGTAACGAGGGAGTATGAGCTTGGCTTTGCATCACAACAATAAAAAATCGTGGTTTTCTCCCTTTATGGGTTTCCAATTATATCAGGTGTCCATTGTGTTGATTTTATGTGTTTATGTGATGTTTTGAATTACTTATTACTTTTCATTCACATATTCAATACACTAATCATCATGTGTCATGTTGGTCCTTAAAAAAATCAGTTAATGGATTTTAAAGAAAATAATTTAATGTCCATGAATGTACTAAACTGATTCACCCCCCTCCCCCCTATTAGTTTAATTAAATTTTCAACAAGTGGTGTCAGAGCGTAGGACCAAGTTCGATACACACCCTGCCACGTTGTGGGGGAGATTATTGGACATTGGATAAACCAATGCTCCCTGTGTGTTTTGTGACATGGTCTAACCGCCTCTCATGGATCCTTATCTCTAGCGATGTGATCGTTGACTAACACCTGGGAGTTTTGTTTTAACAACAATCATGATTCCTAGTAGTCCGGTTTCCATTCTTCAAACCCTAACTTATACGCTATTGTTACCTATTCTCTGTAACATGCCTCTAGTAGTTTGGGCAAAACTCATTGGAGCAGAAATTGTTGAAACAAATGAAGAATGTTTATCCCTGTTTTGACAACTAGGGTGGTGGAATTTCTTACAACTATTTCAAGGGTACATTGAACAACTAGTTAAGGATTTTGTTGCTTCCTTCAATGGAAAAAGAGATTATGTTGGTGACCTTCAAATCAAAATTGACTTGCAGTTTGTGGCATAATCTACCCAATTTCCTTTGGAAGGTGAGTTTTGGTCCAAAATTGTTCTAATCAGGAAAATCCCATGGAAGAAATTTCTTGTGAATAAATATTGTTAATACTCCATCAAATGTATGCCGATCTCATTCCTTAGACCAAAATGACATAACCTGTTACCTTTAATTCATAGATAAATTACCATAGAGGGTCAGTAAAGTGTTGTTTTTATATATCACATTCGTCTCTTGATGGACTTTTTAGGCCGAAAACATAATTTGCCATATTTTATCCTCAAAGGTATAATAAGAATGTCAAAATATTACCAGGTTGAGCATAATAACCCTAAACAATGTCTTTTCCATCATGGGTTAATTTGTATTTTGGTTAAATATCACTTAACTCAGATTAGCGACCATTGGGACCTGTTTCTCACTCGTTATGGTTATTGCAGACATCCACAATTTGATCCAGTTCAATCATATGCCACTACTCCTCCTGAGCCTTCTCTAAATGATACAAATTTACCCATGGTGAAGGAGTTGCAACAAGATGAATGTGAGGATGTTCCTCAAACGACAGGGTTAGCCTCTTTAGAGGACAACCAAATTAAAGTTTCCAAAATATTGACTTCCCTTTGAATTATTAAGAGCTCAAAAAAGGATCTTAATTCAAATTCCATGGTTGAATCTCCTCAGTCCAATGCGCAACTTGTTTGACTTGCAAACAAACACAAAACTGGTTAGACACAGTACATGGTGAAAATAAAACGTTTGCAAAGGAGAATAGCTAGGGATCAAAGAATTGGTCGTAAAGATCCTCTAAAACCATCTCTTTGGCCTATTTGGAAAAGAGCCTTGAACCCTCTCTTAATCAGTCTCAGGACCTACCTCTAAGTCATGAAAATGTTGTAAGTAGTGGTGATGCCTCTTCTAGAAACGTTCACTCAGATGATTTAATTATAAATATGTACTAGAAGCAATGGTATTTTCTTACCTTTCCTCAACTTCAACATAGACATTAGAGAAATTTTGAGGTCTAAAATGGGCCTCCTAAGCAATATTATAAAATAATAGTGGAAATAATAGAATAATATTATATTACATCATCAAATTTTAGAGGGAAAAAAGAAAAAACTACTTTTTCAACTAATATTCTCAACTTATCTCCATATGGTTTTACTCAAATTTCAAGTAGGAGCACTCGTTGGATGCATAATTTAATTCCTCATCCAAGGAGTACCCATGTTTCATACTTTTAATTGACCCTGTTACTTGAAAAATGAAAAATACATGAAAAAATGTGATTGCAATAACTTTTTTTTCATGTATTTCTCATTGTTCCTATAGTGGGGTCCATCGAAAGTATGAAAAATGGATATTTGTTGGATTAGGAATTAAATTTTTCATCCTACAAGTTCTCCCACTCCAAATTTTAGTAAAACTATAGGGAGATAAGTTAAAAATATGAGTTGCAAAAAGTAGTTTTTTAATTTTTTAATTTTTAAACTTTTTTACTCAAAAAATGGTGAATCATCCCCGATGGTTGACATCATCATTTTGAATCCTATTAGTTCTTATAAATTTGATTTTGGTTGTATATTTTTGTTTTGAGGACCATTTTAGACCTCAAATTTTATGTAATAATTAGCCAATTAGTTTATGAAAATGAACGATTGAGGGCTGCATTCCAGAGAAAACATAAGTCAAATGAACACAAATCATGTTTTGTTGAAGGTAAGACTAGGTCTAAAGATACACATATTTTGATAAATTCTCCAAACCTAAAGGTCACCATTTCTTTTGAGTTAGAAGGAGCTAGTACCGAGAAATAGTCAATTTGTTTGAAAATTGATGCATGTAATATTTCTTTTAATCTAGTTTACTATTTTAATAAAGGGTCACTACAAAATTTTAGAGTCTGTAGCAGCCCATTTCAGTTTTATTGTTACGTTATCTAATTTTTTATTTATTTTTTCTCAATAGGTCTTCAACGCTAATAAGGCAGCTTTCTTGGACAATGTGATTTAGGATGCTTCTACCCAACATGTGTTTGCTTATAACCTAGTATGGGATTCTTCTTGCCACATGCTTTATGTTAATTTTCTCATAGGCCGAGATGTCCTGAACTCGATAATTTCTTTTTATATTTTGTAACTACTTGACTCAAAGACAATTGGATAGTTATTTTTTATTGTAAGGCTGAGGTCCTTTTGATTATCTAAAATCTTGGATTCAATTGTATAAGGGATCTGAAAGGGGAAATTCTGGGCGAAGAAATGCTCTTGAATGTATGACTGTGGAATATTTTGATATAGTGAATTGACTTGGATGGATTTATTTAATTAATTGCATCTTTATGTTTCATAATGTATAAATTAATATGTATTTTCTAAATTTCTCATTAAATTTACTAAATCACAAGACTAGAAGCTATTCTACTAATTTGCGGAATTAAATTCATGATCGAGAACACAAATCATTATCATGCATAAATATTTAACATACATACACAAATATTTATCTAGGGGAAAGAAACTGCTCAAAACCTCTTACTATTTGTATTGCATTAATCAAATAATCTGGATGAATACAATATTCTCTGCTCAAGCTTTAGCTCAACCTGCACCTATATCTTCTATCCTCTTCTTGACTGAAAAACCTTGGCCCATACTTAGCCAAAATTTTGAGCCTCCAAGAACCTATTTCCTTGCGTTGTTCCATAAGGATTTAGCCCCCTATTATTTAGGAATTCCTCAATTTGGATTGTGCAATTCCTATAGGTCCTTCTTTGACTGCATGCATGACTTGTACAAATTGGAATAGTTTACAAATGATAGTGCACTTCCTGTAAACTCCAATATCAAATGGGTAACTTGAATTCTCTGCATGCAATAATTATTTTGGGATGATTGATCAGTTAACTGGATGATCACTCAGTGTGAAAAGAGTTACACACCCTTGACTAAACCTCCACTAGTTCTACTAATAGTGAGAACTAGTTAAACTGACAATAACTCAAATTATCTAAAATAGATTGCTAAAAATTAACAATCAATCATGTAGAACTAAAATCAAGTGTAGCCAACTCAAATTTACTGATTTATTTGAGTGACAAGAGCCATGTCATCTCAATTAACTACCTCCAAGTATTCTGCTAAAATTGAAATTCCAATTTCTCCTAATTTAATCAACGGAAAATTAAATTATGAATTTCTTGTTGCATTTTCAACGCTCCCTCTCAGTAAGAAAGGGATTCACATCTAGCCCGATCTAGCATCTTTGGAATGTATTGACTGCAACACTTCTCTCTGTTTTTGCTGCTATTGGAACATTTTCAATTGAGAAGCATAAAAAAAAATTGAATCAATTATGTTTACAACTGTCTACTAGGAAAATTGTGTTGTCATTGACTCTGCTACTAAGCCTCATGCTCTGCTATCATCACTCCTCTTCACTCCTCAATATCTAAATGACACTGATCCTCCTACTACTAAATACTGTGGGACCCTATAGAAACATTAATGATCCATGAGACAAACACACCTTAATGGACCTTGCCCATTTTTTTTTATCTCTTGGATTAAGGATCTACATCTCTCCACCTCACTCTTGGAGGTATAGCTACATGTGCTTCCTTTGTCCAATTCAATCAAAATATCCCCCGTTGGAGGTCTCTTCTTGAGTGGATGTATCGATTATTCCTCTTTCCTTCTTCTCCATTTGTGGCTGCTCCACAACTTTCTCATGTTTCTTCTGAGGTTTCATGTTAAGAGGTGTGACATGCTCCCTCTCAACCATCAAATCTCTAGTCTATGCCTTTCTCCTCAAGGCTTTGCGTGCATAATCTACCTCAAGTTCATACAAGTTCTTGACTCGAACCTCGATCTGCTTCACATGTCTGGTGGCTACGTGTCCTAGGAAATCCTTCCCTTTGATGAATATCACATCATATCCATGATACTCCAACAAAACTATGGAAAATAGATTCTTATTCAAAATCGGTACAAACATCACATCATTGACTCTAAGAGGGGATCCCAACTCCATATTAAAGGTCACAGTACTGATACCGGCTATTTTATACCTTCCATCATATCCCATCTCAATGTGCATATGGAGATCCTTTGCCTCCAAGTTCCTGAAGAATTCTTTGTTTCCTGTCATGTGGAATGAGGAACCCCATCGAGATACCACAAACTACCAATCATTGTGTTTTCCAGGCATGTAATGAGGATAAAATCAAGCTCAAACTATGAATCCAGGGCTTTCCCCGCTTCTCCTACTACGATCTTCTTGCTTTCTTTCTTATTTGGACATTTTGTGGCATAGTGCCCCAGTTCATGACAATGAAATCACTTGATTTTGGACAAGTCTTTCTTCTTCCCCCCTTGACATGGTTCTGCTTTGGATTGGGATTTCTTCTCTTTCCCTTTATTTTCCTTTCCATCCAAGGCACAATTCTCCTCATCATCACCCTTAGTTGAGGTATTGTCTTTGGTGTTCCACCTAATCTCCTCCTGTACCAAATCAGACCAAATGCATTCCAAATTTGGTAGCTTCTCCCTCCCATTTATCGAATCCTAGTAGTTGTGCCAGCTCTTCGGAAGGCCTATAAGTGCTAGGCTTACCAGATCATCCTTTGCTACAGTAACACCAACTTGAGCTAGTTCATCGCGACATTGGATGAACTTGTTGAGGTGTTAGGTGGATAAATCCCTCTTGCTGACAAGAGCGATCTCCCTAGATCCTTAAAGGAAACTAGAAACAAATAGACAATCAAGCTAATTCCTTCCCTGAATATATCTTTTCTTGAATCATAAGTTAACAAGGTGGGAAAACAAAATTCGTACCTTATTATGACATGCTTGATGAAGATAACCCTTTGTGCTTCAATGCAGCTCCTTCATCCTTGAATCTAGACCTACACACATGGAAACAAGAAAGGATCAAAGGCATATGCAACATAAATGATTCAATAATTCAAACAAGTGATCAAGGAGAGTAGTAGCAAACATCATTCCAATGGAAAAATATTATTAACATAAACCATCCATGAAATTAATCGATTAGTCCATTAAATAATGAAGTGAGAAGAAATGCTTGTTTGTATTAATTTCAGAAACATAAAGGAGCTACAAAACCTATGCCTTGATGTTGTGAAGCTCCTCCCATTGATCTCAATCGTCTGCAAGAATGATAAGCTCTCCAACTTGATTCCCTCAGCATAAAATTACTCTCAACAGCCTCCCCCCATTCCCCCACCTATGGCTTGATTAATAGGACAAAATGAAGTAGTTTGAGATCCTTAGTCCAAGGATGAGATACAAAAAAAGAGGGATGAGTGCTCCTTGAAGAATGGGAATTAGTTCCCTCAAAAATGAGGCTAGGATCGAATAAACATGAGTTCAAGGCTTTCTGTTGTGAATGATTCACTAAAAAATGCTTCTATATCTCAATTTTTATTTTTACTTTTTATTGATTTACATGTGCAGTTTTGAGTGGAAGACAGAGTGCAAATCTGCGTAGTTTATAGTGGAAAAAACTGCACGTGCCGATTCTATTTAGAAAAACTGTGGAGATGCTAAAAAATGGGGTTTTGTACCATGAGATGGAGAAATTCCACTTTATTCAAGCTATATAAGTTGTTGAATTGCAAGGGAGTGCTTCATGACACTTGGATGGATTGTGAGAGATCCAATTTTGATGATTCTTTATCATGGTGACAAAATGAAGCGTAACAAGTTCCCCCCTAAAGTGTGAAGTCAGAAAATTTTGAGGACTGAAGTAGTTTATAATATCAAGGATTGGATCATACATCATGGTTGGAAACCTTCAACAATCAACTAAGGATTTCAATGTAATATAATAATCATCTCTGAGGTAGGCATTCCCATACTCATAACATAAAATTCTTAAAGCACAGTACGAAAATACATAATGTCAAAGTAGATATAGGATGGACGCAACCATCAAACATAAAATTATTTGTATAATCATGAATACAGAACTCCTCGCAACTTGGATGGATGAAAATTAGATCCAGGGTCTTGATCTCCATCTCTTGATCCATAGTATGAATCTAACGATGCGAGTAAATGTCTTGAAGTCGAACATGGTAGAAACTGGTTGATTACCGGTCAATGATGTGAACCGCTAACAAGTGTAAGAGAAACCACAATTAATGAAAATGGCTCTCAAGGTACTTCCAGTACAATATTTGAAATATGAATAGGTGATCTAAAGTCGAACACTCATAGAATCATTTGATCGAAGGCCAATGATGAGAACATGTCGTCGAAGGTGAGAAACCTGCCATTAAGGCATGCATGCCTCAAGGTACTAAATGTTTCTAGATCAACTTCCTATATAATGAGCTAAAGTCGATAGGAATCGATCCATCACAGGAGGGCCTATGACACAAAACTCATGTCAATTTTTGAAGAACGGTTTGCAAGGACTAACTTAGAGATGGCCGACGTGATTGAAGGCTACAAATTGAAAGGTAATTTGATTGAGACTTAGACTTCTCTTGAACATATTGGCGACATGACAAAATGACTTGGTATCATTTGACTCAACGATAATACCCAAAACCAACTGAAGACTTTCAATAAGGTTCGATTAACTGTGAGACAAATGGATTCCCCAACCTAAATAGATATGTGATGGAGTGTCATTTTCAAGAGCGACATATGGCCTAAAATAAAAGAAACAAACTTTTCTTCTCAATTTCCCCCCACCATTATTGGAAAGTACCTCTTTATTCTTTTACAAGCTTGAGGAGGATAACATATGCTTTTCATATAAGCTCATCCTTTGGATGAGTCCATCAAAGTATTTTTAATGAACCATAAGAAGGAATGGTTCAATCTTGTCATGCTTAACGAGTCCTGTACTTTTTAATTTTTACGAGTCCAGTAAAGGAGTAACTTGATGTCATTTTCTTTTAAGAGTTTGAAAAATACACAAAAAGGAAACTCATTCAGTTCTTTTACTGTAAAATTTTAATGAGCTCGGAGAAAGTAAAGCTCGACATTTTTCATTTTTAGGGAGTCAGAAGAGAAAAATAAGTAAACTCCATCATGTTCTTTTCCGCGCATTTAGTCTCTCATGTCCGAAAAAGGATAAAATAATACAAGATAGAACTCTATTGACCATGTTTGATATGCGTATACCTTTTTCATAAACAATCCTAGCCCAGTTCGTAAAAGGGGTAAACTTTACTGAGTGGACGATTATTAATTTACTTTTATGAGTTCTAAAAATCAAGTGCTCAACAATATTTTCATGTTTTGAGAGTCTGAAAAGGGCTTAAAATAGGACTCTATGTTTTTTCGTTTTTTCGTAAGTTTTAATGAGTTAAAAAAATTGATAAAAATGTACTCATATTACCAACTTTCAATTTAACTAATGAGCAGGAAAAGACAGAAATAACTCAGCGTTTTCATGTGTGTTTTACGAACATGAAAAGATAGAAAATGAATATCAGGATTTTCATGAGTTTAACGAGTCTTGAAAATAATAACCGAAATGGACTCAAGATAGGTTTCATTTTTACACAAGCTTGAAACAGGAAAATTTTGCTTGAGACTGGCTTCATTTTTACACAAGCTTGAAATAGAGCAAAATGTGCTTGAGATAAGTTTTCATGCCCCTAGCATAATGACTGCAAGGGCCCATGCCCCCCAAAGTTCATTTCATTCACCTAAGTAGACTACCAGTTACTAATAGGTGGAAGAAATGAAGGTTCATTTACGAGATCAGCTGAAAAACTTGACTCAATTAGGGGAGGATTTGTTTCATTTTTTAACGAGATTGACACATGAAAAGAACTATGCTCATGGAAAGTTGTTTCATTTTGTAATGACGTTGACACAGTAAAAGATCTATCCTCATAGATCCTATTTCATTTTTTATCGAGGTTGACACAGTAAAAGAATCATCCTCATGAGACCTATTTCATTTTTTAACGAGGTTGACATATGAAAAGAAATGTCCTCATAAGGATCTGTTTCTTTTTTTAATGAGGTTGACACAGTAAAAGAACCATCCTCATGAGACCCTGTTTCATTTTTTAACGAGGTTGACATAGTAAAAGAACCATCCTCATAAGACCCCGTTTCATTTTTTGATGAGGTTGACACAATAAAAGAACCATCCTCATGAGACCCTGTTTCATTTTTTAAAGAAGTTGACACAATAAAAGAACCATCCTTGTAAGACCCTATTTCATTTTTTAACAAGGTTGACATAGTAAAAGAACCATCCTCATGAGGACCTGTTTAATTTCTTAACAAGGTTGATACAGTAAAAGAACTATCCTCGTGAAGAGTTGTTTAAGTTTTTAACGAGGTTGACACAGTAAAATAACTATCCTCAAGGATCTGTTTCATTTTTTAATGAGGTTGAAACAGTAAAAGAAGCATCCTCAGGAGGCTCTGTTTCATTTTTTAACGAGGTTTACACAGTAAAAGAACTATCCTCGTGAAGAGTTGTTTCACTTTTTAATGAGGTTGACATAGTAAAAGAGCTATCCTCAAGGACCCGTTTCAGTTTTTAACGAGGTTGACCCAGTAAAAGAATCATCCTCAAGAGGATGTCTTTCATTTTTAACGAGGTTGATAAAGTAAAAGAACTATCCTCATAAGGACCTTTTTCATTTTTTAACGAGGTTGGCACAATAAAAGAACTATCCTCATAAGGATATGTTTCATTTTTAACAAGTTTGACATAGTAAAAGAACTATCCTCATGAAGAGTTGTTAATGGCTTCCAAATGGAAGATACACATATCAAGGGACACCCCTTGATGATGGATTCCAAAAGGTCTTCATTATATGGAAGAACAGTTCTCTGGAATGAGCACATGTCAAGGGGACCAATAAGGATAAGAAAATCGTATTCAAATGCCCCCATTGAAGTTTTGAACATGTTAGTTACTGAATCTAGGTAAAAATAAGTCGAGCATACATTGATAGGCTCACTTGCATCGATAACTGAAAACATGGGACAAGTTGCCACATAATTAACCTGTGGAGGGGTAGGTACCACTTCCATATAGGTAACATTCAGGGGTGTTGTATGACTCGTAGTTGAAGCAATATTCACGTATCAAAGTTGATCAGTTGTCACAATGTTTCCATTGTGAGGGAAGGGCATCATACAAAAGAGTGTTGATACGACAAATTTCATGGCATAGACATAGTATCGCCAAAGGAGAAAATTGAAATCTAAGGGACCTTGGACTACCATAAGATCAATACAGACAGTTTTACCTTCCAAGGTAATGGGTAACTTAGGAATTCTCCTTAAAGGTTCACTAACGGTTCTATTAAAAGCTAACATATTCTAAGTAACATGCACAATTTGAGGGGAACCCAAAGCTTTCCAAGTAGTCGAGGATAAAATATTGACAAAATCACATTCATCTACATTTTTGCGACAAACATTCTTTCCATAAGCCTTCACAATCATTTGGAAATGGGTGGAATAAGGAAGACAAGGTTCTGTCAGTCTATGACAATAAAAATAAATAGCCTGATTACTTGTATGGGGTTCAGAAGAAACAGGTGAAATGCCCCCATGTGTTAAAGAATCTGAGGTAACACAAAGAACATGAGCTGAATGAAGTTCACTCTCTAAATGGAGAGTTAGATCGATTGAAGATGGAATCAATCATAAACAAATATTCCATCAACCTGAGCGATACATGTTTCACCCTCCAATGGAAGAGTGGGATTGACCGTACTTGGATTTAGATCAATCACTTCGTCAACTGACGGTAGGTGGGGAGAAAGTTTACGGTAATTAGTTGGAAGTTGTTACTGTGAAACAATAAGTTTTTCCAACAATTCTGAGGCTTCATCCATGTGAGGGAAAAGGTGACTATGATGAGTCCCTTTGCATAAACTACAAGGAAACTTGACCTTAATATTTTTCCTTATAATTTGAGAATCATTGGTTGATGGATCGATAATAAGTTTATGGGAATTATTTGGCCATACTTCCAAAACCTTAGGAATACCAAGACAATTGATAAGGAAGTGGTCACCCTTAAAAAGCTTGCAAGGGTATTTTGGCTTATGATGCATTGTAGAATTTTCCTCAACATTACCAATACTTACAGCCATGGTTGGTTGGTTGACATCTTGCTTATCTTTCTTCTTCTTCTTCTTCCCTTTGTTCTTCTTCTTAGTCACCTGGTTACTAGCATCAAGGCTTTTACCAAATGAAGAAGAAGAAATGGAGGACATGTTGGATGAAGAAGGTAAAGGGTCAACAATAGGTTGGTGATGTTGAGGAGAAACACTCGGTTGAGATGGTACAATTGGAGTATTTGGAATTAAATAAGTTGAGAATATCCATATGGGTAAACCTATTGCGAATCCAGGAAGTGACAATGTAGCCATATAAGGAGGACCAACAGTTGCAAAATCAGGGAAAGAATTAAGGTTCCCCGTTAAAAGTGAGGTATTTATCGGTAACTTCTGACATTGTTTCCATTAGATTTAATCCAAATAATTTTTTATTATTAACATTAAATAATATTCACAATCCACACCTAAGGTCTTGTAAAAAGTAAAAAAAAAACAAGGTAACACATGCTAAAAAAAATCTAGGAATTCAAACCATACAAACTCACCTTTCACAGAGATCAATATTTACTAGTTGGTGATGAAATCCAACGTCATAGAGATCAAAGTGAAGTTTTTTTATAGATATGAGCATTTGGAACCAGCTACCATGAAAACCTACTTAATGAAACAGTTTGGCGCAAGTAACTTCGCTTATTCCATCTCGAGAAAAGATTACCCTCCAAAAAGTCCAAGTGAGTCTAGTCAACATCTGTTCCAGGTATAGTAGGACCTCCCCTCTATCGTCACCTTAGGTATATCCCTAGGATTATGGTCACTAATTTTACCAACTACAATAATTTCACCTACGGGGATAGTCGTGGATCAGACATATATGCAAGGGTAGTAACAAAGCTCAATCCCCTTGAAAGATCCCCAGCATGATCAATTGGAGGTTTACTTTCAAGTGACTCAAAGTACCTTTTGACACTATTGTAATACATTAAAATCACTCTATCATATACAAGAAAGTGGTTATGATTACTTCACCAGATCTGACATGATCTTGTGCTTAACTCATGTATAAGAAGAGATTCCTAGAGAAAAACTGAAATAATTGGATTTCTCTCCCTAACTCAATATTCTATTGTTTGTTTGTAGCTTTTGAAATTTACTTCCTTATTCCAAATCCCTACAACCTAATCGTATGTAGATGGAAAGAGGCCTAAAAATAATAAAAATTCTAGATGAATTTTATTAACGTCGTGTTATTAAGCTATTATTTACTCAAAGGGTAAATGGATATGGAATTGATGGTATTATGACTTGACCCAAAACTCTAATGCACTAAATATGAAATTTGTAATCTCTTCATTTCGATGAATTTTAGCTAGATTAAGTAAAGAGGTTCTTCTTTAAAATATTAACTCCCAAATGTACCACTTCTAATTTTTCAATGCAATTCAAAGATCTAAGTTGAAAATTACACAATGTAATCTATGCATAATTTTCTTGAAAACTATGCAAATGTAATCTATGCACAATTTCCGTGAACACTATGCAAATTTAATCTATGCACAATTTCCGTGAACACTATGAAAATGTAATCTATGCACAATTTTTGTTCATGAAACGAGAATTCTATCCATGCAAATGTAAGCTATGCAAGAGAATTCTTCAAAACAAACACAAGCTAATTTCAAAGTAGCGAAAGAACAACAAGACTAATTCCCTTCACTAATATAACTAAAGAATCAATCAAGTGTAAGTAAAGGAAATTGGGTGAAAATTCCAAAGATCAAAAAATAATGACACTCAAAGGCGATTAACACTCAGACACAATTCACCGAATGTTTTTTGCAAAACTGAAAGCAAAAACATGGGAAAGTTGTTAAGAAACTGAGACAAATAGTTAAGCAATGACCAAAGGAATTAAAATTCAAAACTACCAATGAAATCCTTAAAATGAAAAATGCTTGAATTAATGTTATGAAATCAACGTTTAAAGTGTAATTTTGATTAAACTTCAGTACTAGAACAAAAAGGACTCATGTTTTCAATGTAGCATAAGAAGCACATCCCATCAAAACACTAATTCTTGAGAAACCCAACCTTTCAATCCTTGAAAATGGAAAAATTCCAAGAAAACTCCTTCACAACACTCGATCAAACACATGGAGACTGACTCGAGTCATAGAAAATTGTAATGAGATCTTAAAAAACAAAAATTCAGACTTTAATGAGAGGAAAAGCTAGTTTTTCAAAAAATTCTCAGAGTATGCGCAGTTAGACGTTACAGTATAGTGTGCATGTGCACTGTTGCTAAAGGTAATTTGTGAATATCTGTGCCCTATTTCTAAACAAAAACCACGCAGGTCGAGAAACTTAAATAAATAAATAAAAAAGTATTCAAACAAATCACAAAATCTAAAATCTAAAAGATCTAAAGTTATCAAAAAAATTTCGAGAATAAAAAACAAGGAGATGGAAAAGAATAGGACGTTCCCTAGTGGAGTCGCTAATTTGTTAGTATGATAAATCCCTCTTATTGATAAGAGAAATCTCCCTAGATCCTAAAAGGAAACTAGAAACAAACAAACAATCAAGCTAATTCCTTCCCTGAATCTATCTCTTCTTGAATCATAAGTTAACAAGGTGGGAAAAGAATATTCATACCTTATTATGACATGCTTGATGAAGATCCCCATTTGTGCCTTATTGTAGCTCCTCCATGCTTAAATCTAGACCTGCACAAATGGAAACAACAAAGGATCAAAGGCATATGCAACATAAATGATTCCATAATTCAAACTAGTGATCAAGGAGACTAGTAACAAACATCATTCCAATGGACAAATATAAATAACATCATTCCAATGGAAAAATATTGATAACATAAACCATCAATGAAATTCATCAATTAATCCATTAAACAATGACTGAGAAGAAATGCTTGTTTGTATTAATTTCATAAACATAAAGGAGCTACAAAACATTTGCCTTGATGTTTTGAAGATCCTCCCATTGATCTCAATCCTCTACAAGAATGATAAGCTCTCCAACCTGATCCCTTCAGAATAAACTTACTCTCAACAGCCTTCCCCCATTCCCCCACCTATGACTTGATTAATAGGCCAAAAGGAAGTAGTTTGATATCCTTACTCCAAGGATGAGATCCACTAAAATATGGATGAGGGCTTCTTGAAGAATGGAAATTAGTTCCCTCAAAAATGAGGTTAGGCTCGAATAAGCATGAGTTTGAGGATTTCAGTTGGGAATGATTCACGCAACAATGCTTCTAGATCTCACATTTTCTTTTTAATTTTTATTTATTTACCTTCACAATTTTTAGTGGAAGATAGAGCATAGATCTACTTAGTTTATAGTGGAAGAAAATACACGTGTGATTTTTTTTTAGAAAAATCGAACACATGCTAAAAATTAGGGTTATGTACCATGAGATCCAGAAATTTCACTTTATTCAAGGTATATAAGTTGTTGACTTGCAAGGGAGTGCTTAATTCCACTTGGATGGATGGTGAGAGATCCAATTTTGATGATTATTTGTCATGGTGACAAAATGAATTGTAACATGAGGTACTGTGGAATTGTGTTTCCCTTCTGCATCTTGATATTCTGAAGCTTGTCCTTTAGTGCCAGCTTTCTGTGGTCAATACTGTTCTGGAAAAATTTGTTAAGGCCTCCCACATTGCATATGGAGTCTCTTTCCCATGGAAATTTGAGTCAATATGATCTCTAACTCCCTCCAATGTAATCTTGCTCACCTTCGTTACACACTTCTTCCATTCCGCTAGATATTCAAGATCAGATGTTGGAGGCTTCACGATATCATTATCTATGAATTCCTTCAGCCCATTATCTTACAATACTGCCTCCATCCCATCCTTCCAAGAAAAATAATTCGAGCTACCCTCAAGGGCATACTCGATTCTCGGTCCATAGAAATCTGTCTTGCTAGCTTTGAAGAATTGATCCTGCAAATTCGATCGACCTGAAATGAAAAATGAAAAATTCTCTTCTCTACTGTGATTCTTTCTCTAATACCATGTATAAATTAATGTGTATATTCTAAATTTCTCATGATATTTACTAAATCACAGGACTAGATTGTACTCTACTGATCTGCAGAAGTAAATTCACAATCGAGAACACAAATCATTAACATGCATCAAGATTTAACACACATACACAAAGACTTATCTAGGGGAAAGGAACTACTCAAAACCCCTTTCTATTTGTATTGCATTAATCAAAGAATATGGATGAATACAATATTCTATGCTCAAGCTTGAGCTCAACCTACACCTGTATCTTCTATCCTTTGGTTAATCGACTGACCTTGGCAAATAATTAGCCAAAATTTCGATCCTCTAAGCCCATATTTCCTTACGTTGTTCCTCAAGGAATTAGCCCTCTATTATTTTGGAAATTCCTCAATTTGGATTGCACAATTCCTATAGGTCCTTCTCTGACAGCATGCATGACCAGTATGTTGGCTTAAGGGAGCCTAACCCAGGTTCAGAGTTATTCACCCCAACCTGGAAAACCCTAACTGTTGGCCCTTTCAACAACAACCTACTTAGCACAGGCTGCAGTCTCACCTGAAGTAGTATTGGGGGATGCTAGAACCAAGTTTCTCCATCTAGAGGCCTATGTTATGGTTTCCTAAGGTCCTTAGGTTTTAGATCTACCTTTGCGTAGATCTATTCCTTCCGATTTTAAATTATTGAAACTCTATCAAAATGAAATTCAGATCCTTGCAGAGCTACTTAATTATACTTATCATGCAGAAAGATTAGAGATCTACTAGTTTTGCGCAGTAAATGTGTATTCTGAAGCCCTTTTGGCCTAGATCTATCGTCGCGCAGACCTACCCTTTTTGAACAACTAACTACAACAGATCTATCTAACATCTTCCAACTCTTTGTAAAGGTCTTAAATTGTTATTAACATGCATAAAGGATACAAATACACTAGTTTCACGTAATAAATAAGAATTAATTCAAATAAGTCATAACAGATCGCAAAGATATACAAAATTAATTGAAACAATAAACAAGGCACACATGCACATATTCCGCTCAAAATGGTCTTTATTAAGTATAATCGTTTAGATATAGACTTCTTATCCCTGCGCAGCTAGTTGAAGGGGCCCACACAATCAGCTACAGACTTACCAAGGTCTCTATGCACTTAGCTACAGGAGCCTTCCCCTTTCTCCTAAGTACATGAAATATACCTTTCCTGCCTTAGCACCTTTCCCTTACAATGGTTCTTCACTTAAGTTCAAGCTATTAAGACTCGCTATGACTCATTTATTTATAGCATTTTCTTTACAATACCATGGTCTGCAGACCATGGGCAAGTCTCAAAACATCTCTATCACCTACCCATACAAGGAGCTAATGCCCCTTTGACTCTAATTAGCTTCACGCTTTGCTTCCACATTTCATGAAGACTTTACATTCTTTAACAAAAACTATTACAAAAATTGACCCCAGGCACGCCATCCCAATAGGCCCCCAACTCTAATATGGTGACTCACCCTCCAGTCACTCAGATGTCATCTCCACTTTAGTGTGGAGGTCATTGAACTCTAGCTTCAATACTTGAAGTTCCACTATGCTCTGTACTGTGACTTTTTTCACTTCTTCACTAGCTTCTCTGTATTTGGCCCCTCCATCATGAGGCGCATGGTCCTTTGTTTCTACTAGAAAGTCTTCAACTTCTCTTGGATAACTAGAGTAATCTGGCTTGCTTCCTTTTTCCATGGTTGAATCCAAGCCTTCAAAACTAATTCTTTACACTGCGGCTCCTCAACATAGGCCTATAGCAGCATCATTTGTTGTAAGTACACGCGAAGTGCTGGACTCGTGCCAAAGTGCGTGCAGTCACCCTGATCTCATCAACTTTTTGCGGGGCCTCTCTGATCTCTGTACCCAGTTGCTGCAGGTTTAAGTCCTCCTACAAAGTGGTCCATAGCTCCATTGCATTTTCAAAACGACCATTGTAGCCTGATACTACATTATCCAAATTAGACGTGTTCTCTAATGGCTACGTTGTGCTGCTCCCTAACCTTAGGTGGAGTAGTCCACTGTAGTTTCAATTGTATTTGCGAGATCTTCATTTGAAAGTAAAAAGTAACTTGGCCTACCTCATCCTTAGATTGTCGCACTACAGTGGCCAATTTCTGATTCTTTGCTGAAGCTGTCACATCCTCTAGAATGTGTAGTTCTGGTATTGAATTACATGCTTGTGTAATTGATGCTTCGAGGTTGTGGCTTCACATTGCTAGCTCTTCTTTTTCCTTAAGAGCCTAAGCCTTTTTGGTGAATATCTACTCATTATTCATTTTGACTTCACTAATTACCGAGCATGCATGCTACTCTGTAATTCCAAGCTCAGATGAGACCCCCTGATGAAGCATCTGGAGGTTCTGAAGTGGCAGTGCAGCTAAATTCATACCCACGCCTTTGAGATTTCTGAGCTGGGCATTATCTTCCTCTAACTCTGTGTGTAATGTTCCTTTTGGAAAGGTAATGACTCCGAGGTCTAGAGTCCATTCTATTTCCATTATGTTATCACTTGCTTGCTGGAGGCTCACTTGAACCCCGCTTGCTTGTCCCGTGCTCGCCTAAATTCTACTTGCTTGAATATGCAACTTGTGCAGATCCTTCTAGATGCTCCATAGAGTCTGTATGTACTGCTGCTCAAATTGAGTCCACAACTCTCTCATTGTGTCACGGACCTTATCCCTGATCTCATCCAAGTTCACCTCAGTGAGGGCCATTGGAACCGCATGTGCCTGCTTGTCTGATTTTTTCTTCATCCTGGGTCCAGAAGTCGTCTCCTTCGTCCTCTTCTGCAATTTGAAGGGGGTGCTCTGCTCCTCGCCATCACCTCCTTCCTCCTTCCCAAACCCTTCCATGTTCGTAGTCTGTTGAGAAGCAGATGCCTCTACTTCCATTGCGGTCTCATTTGCAGCGTGCTCCTTTTCGACAGCTACCTTAGCAACAGTTTCTTTAGCAACAGTTTCTTTCTTCTTCTAATCATGTTGGGATAAGGTCCCCTAGGTCAGTTTTGGGGTTAAAATCCCAAGTTTTGATGTAAATTTTGGTGAAAAGATGTAAAATCTCAACAATTTGTGGATGCAGAGCATATAGATAGTTAGAAGTCAAAAGGGGTTTTAGCCCCTTGGTTATGTAAAGTTGAGTCAATTTTGAGATCCACCCATGGTCTGCGGACCATGGGATTGTATGTAAAAAGCTATAAATATGTGTGTCTTAAGAGAGTCTAAGGCATGCTTATCTTTATGTATGAGGAAAAGGGAAAGTAAACAATGGGTAGATAAAAGAGAAAAGGCTCCACAGCGGAGTGCACAGAGGCCTAGAGTAGAGTCTGCAGCTGAGAGCGTAGGGAAGTTTTGAGTCTGTAACCTCATATTGAAGATCAATAAGGAAGATCGTTGATGTGATTCATGTGTTTATCTGTTTACTTTTGTTATATATGTTTGCGATATATGTTGTGATGGAATAATGTCTTTATGAAATAATGATGTATTGATGCGCGACTGTATTGGAAGAGTCTTATTAACTGTACATAATGCATGTTAAGTACTAACGCGAAGATTATAATACATTCTATCATGTTTACTGAATACTTAAGTAGATCTGTGCGAACTTGGATCTAGGGTTGTTTTATGGTGCACATAAGTGGATGATTCATCTGTTAAGCATCCGTAAAGACATATCGTAGACCTTCGTGAAGGTCTAGAGGCCGTTTGAAGGAAGTTGTTGTACATAGCCCTAAGGGCTTATAGATCTATGCGAACACAGATCTAGGGCAACAAAAGACATCACACTGATCTCTGGATGCAGAAACTTGGTTCCAGCATCCCCCCATGCTGCTTCAGGTGATACTTCAGCCTGCGCTACATGGGCTGATGCCGAAAGGGCCAGTAGTGTAGGGCTTTGTTTGGTGCAATTAACTCTGAACCTGAGTCAGGACCCACTAAGCCAACAAATGGTTCCATTGCCAGGACTAGGATCTTCATAAGAAGATGTGTGATCTCGCATCACTTGCATCCAACCAAGAAGGAAATTGAGAAGTGGTTGGATAGAAGATTCATGAATTCGTGGTGCAAGAAAACAAAAATCTGCGCGTAACAAAAGAGCAGTGGTTGGACAAATATTTGTACATATAAATACATGAAATTTTCTTTTGCACCTTCTTGATCGAACTATACGATTGGATAGCTAAGTTGGAAAATGGCCAAGGAAGGTGGAGGCTTGACGATCCAATAGTGTGGACTCCGGATCTAGTGCGAAGGTTGAAAGCCTCTGAAGATAAGATCACACGTGTTGTTGACCATTGGCTCGATCGAATTATAGGAGGATTTATTACAGAGTTTGCGGTTGATACCTCAGTGAACTACAACGAGGCAGAGCGATGCTTCTTCAAAGGATTGCGAGGTAGGTATCTGAGATCTTTTAATATGTGGATTAAGATTCTCTTGTGTGAGAAATAGGTTATGTCGTTTCCTTGACGTTTAGATCTACGGGAAGTGGACGGATCTTTACAAATCAAGAAAAAGTAGGCCCTGAATATAGCTCGTTGATTGGACATCCTTCAAGCGACGATGAGGGGATGGCACAAGCCTCACCGCAGAGTGTGTCAAAATGATAAGATAGGGTTTTCTGCGGATACATCATCCATCCACTCCCCCTCCAACCTCACCTCCATAACATACACCTTCGCCCACACTGGCGCCACCACCACCATCGTTTAACATGTCGAACTCAATAAAGCTTTCAATTTTCAAGGGTATAGGGAGTGAAGATACAGATCAGTTATGTTTTGTTGCGAATGTTGTATGTATCGTGCAATAGATCACTGATGAAAACATAAAGAAGGTGCACTTAGTTACTTCTCTACAGGATTGCGCACTGACATCGTATATTAAGTATTGTGCTGATCATCTTATAGAAACACTAGCAGATACAAAGGATGCTTTAAACAAGGAGTTTAGTAAGCCTAAGTATGACTCGCACTCAGTCGTTGGATTTAAGGAAATCATGATGAGGGCTGGTTGGATGCCTTGGGAGCTATATAAAAGGCTGAAATGTGTAATCCATGAAGCTAATATGCAGCTCACAGATGGTCAGCACTGCGAGTGGTTTATAGCCTCGCTTCTGCCCCACATGAGGATTGCTTTATCACAGAAGAAGATAGGGACTCAGGCGGAAGCCTTGGAAATCATGATGAGATTTCACAAGATCCCTATTCAGGATGCGACTTTGGGAGTTCAACAAATTCACTCGCAGTTGCAGAACCTCTTCCTGGAATTGCAGAGTTTGAAAAAAGAAAGGAGGCTAGGCCAAAGGTGTGAAAGGAAGTATGTGCCTCAAGTGTAAGAGTCAGGGGCATGATAAAGACCACTGCCCCATCTTCACAAATTAAATTACAGGGGGGGACCGATTCCCCTAAGGCAGGAAGCTCCATCAGGACCGAGTATGGGGCCTGCACTATGGTGCACTATTTTTCAGGTGGCTGGAAAACATGTAACGGATAATTGTCATTTGCTACAAAAGTTTGTTCAGACACCACAATAGTTGATCTGCAATTTCTACAAATCGGTGGGCCACGATGAGCACCACTATCATAGCTATGAGTTGATCATGGAAAGAATGCCTACCTATTGAATGCAAGTAGAAACTCGACCTCCAGATCAAGGTGCAAGAGGAGAGCATGGAGGTTATCAAGGAAGAGGATGGGGCCTAGGAGGAGGAGGACATGGTAGAGGTCCTACTCAAGTTATTTTCTATAACTGTGGGACACCAAGGCACTACTCACAGGAGTTTCAGAATCAGACACGCCCATCCTACCAATACTACAGCCAGTTTGACCACACTATAGAAGAATGCCATGTGCTGATAGATAAGATGCAGGAGAAGAAGTCATAGCCTCAACAACCTATGCAGAACTTACAAATGATGAGAGCTGAGCCCCGCGAGGAAGATCCGATTGTGAATATCATGTGGAGAAGCGGAATAAAAACTGGGGACGATAAGGGAAAACAACCCAAAGAGGATGGATGGGTCTGCAAGGCCTCAAAGAAGGAATTTGGGTTCAATCTGGAGCGTGCAAAGGAAACATTTATGGAAGAAAACAAAAAACTTCACCGAGGCATCTAGCTTAGGAAGCCAAAGAAGAGTATCAGAAACTAGCGCACCTACAAAGGTTGACCCCTATGTAATTACCATGTTCCTGGAAACCTGCATGAAACTTCTGCATGTTAGCAAGGCTATGAAAGGTCTACAGGAATTGATAAAAAAGTGTGCTGGTAAAGAAAACGCTCTTGATGGACACCATGTAGTAAGAAGAATTGGAAAAAATATGGTAAGAACAAGGCACGAGATGAGGCTCATTGCACAGATAGGAGATTATGAGATGGACCAGGTCATTTTGGATCTGGGGTCTGACATGAACATTTTGCCTAAATAGACATGGGAGAGAATGGGGAGACCTGAAATACAGTGGTCTCCGATCTAGCTGAGAATGATGAACCAACAGAAGATGATCCCTAAGGGATGACTACATGGAGTAATAGTGGATATAGAAGGTTCGAGCACGCTGGCTGGTTTTGAAGTAATAGAAATTGTGGCGACAACAATCCATACCCCATGCTCCTTGGAATTGACTATGCCATCGATATGAATGGAGTCATCAACTTGAAGAAAAGAAAAATGTTGTTCAAGAGGAAGTCGCTTCAAGTTGTAGTACCATTGGACCCTGCAGAAGTACCACACTATACTGAACCGGTTCATGACTACGAAGAGAGTGGTGATGATTTGGATCAGATCTACAAAATAACTGCGCGAGATCAAGACTGGATTAACCAAACAGCTAATGGAAGGATTGCATGGGATCGAGAAAGCTCCTGTACCTCAGATTCAGATGAAGAACTGGAGCATTGGTAGAATAGGCTGCATGAAGAATCTACATTGCGCAGCAACATGATGACTAAATCACTACACTGTGTGTCCTCGGAGGTAAGAAATTTACCCTATTATGATGGTTTAACTGATGTAGATATGTTTTTGGATGCCTTTGAACAATAAGTCCCTGAGGATCATTGCTTCTAAGTGTTATATTTGGTGTTGCGCGCTATGCCTGCACGATGGCAGGGTACACATAAGGACAACTTTGATAAATGACGAGATTATAGGAGGATGACGAGGTTGCGGTTAAGTCGTCCAAAAATTTGACTGACTAAGAAATATGATGGGAGGAATGATCCGCGTGATCATTTAGCGAAATGATATAAAGTATGTGGAACGGAGCCGTAGTTGCAGTGGGTGCACTTATTCTGTCATACTTTGGATACAATCCCTATGAATTGGTACCTAAAAACTAAGCTCCTCCATGGCACCACAAAGTGGGATATATTAAGGGAAGGATCCTTAATGACCTTCAGTTTTGAAGATGGATTCAAATGCATAGACGAAGCTCTACAGGCGGTTAAGGAAGTGATCTTCAAAATTCCGATGGATCCTTTGGAGTTGGTTTACCCAGATTGAAGCACCCACCCGCACCATGCATTGGAATTCTATAATGTGACGGTTGAGGGGGAGGATGAAGATCCAAGAAATATCAATATTCTAGAGGTAGAAGGCCATCGCTAGGTTGAAGGTCTGCAACTAGAAAAACCAGACATCACCGTGCCATTGAAAACCAAGAAAGTAAACATTGGTACAAAAAGAGAGCCAAACTTTTCGAAGATCGGGGACTACTGGGATGATGCCACAGTGGATAAAGCTGTTGAGTTACTCCGTGAGTACCAAGATCTTTTTGCTACCTAGTTTTCAGACCTAAAGGGAATCTAGGTGACTTGGGTGTCATGAAAATCACTTTGAAACCAGATGTGAAGCCCATTAAGCAGAGGTTGTATCGCCTTAATCCCAAATACAAGGAAAAGGTTTGCTTGGAGTTGGATAAGATGCTAGAAGCAAGCATCATCAAACCTATGGAAGAATTTGATTGTGTGAGCCCGATGGTGTTTCAAGAGAAGAAATATAACGGAGAAATAAGGATTTGCATAGACCTAAGGAAGCTTAATGATGCCTGCATCCATGATCCTTTTCTGACCCATTCACTAATGAGGTATTGGACAACGTTGGAGGGTAGGAGGCCTACTCATTCACTGATGGATTTGTGGGATACCATAAGATCAAGATCGTACCATAGGATAGGAGCAAAACAACCTTCGTGACTGAATGGGGTTTTTTTCAGTATACTGTCATGCCGTTCGGACTCGAGAATGCGTCCACGATATTCTCTAGTGTAGTTATAAAAGTGTTTAAGGAGTTCATCCATAAGTTCTTGGAGGTGTATTTTGATGATTGGACGGTGTTCAGCTTAGTGAAGCACCATGTAGCAAGTCTATGCCTGATGCTGGATATGTGCCGTAGATACTAGATCGTGTTGAACCTGAAGAAGTGTCTATTCTGTGTCCCCTTTGGGATCTTGTTGGGTCATGTGGTGTGAAAGCAAGGGATGATTTTGAACCTTGCCAAGATCATGGTGATAGTGAATTTGGAGGCCTCAAGAAGTGTCAAGCAACTGTGTGCAATGCTTGGGTATACAGGATGTTACAGAAAGTTCATCAAGGCTTATGCTCAGATTACCACACCCATGGAGAAGCTACTGAAGAAGGATGCTACATTCTGTTGGGATCAATAATGTCAGTGTAGTTTGGATATATTGAAGGAGAAGATGGTCACCATGCCAATTTTTGTCTTCCCGGATTGGAAAAAGGAATTCCATGTACATGTCGATGCCTCTTGCATTCTGCTGGGAGCAGTGCTAACACAGGTCGGTGAAGGAGAAATGGACCACCATATAGCCTTCACGAGAAGGAAATTATCGAAGGCTGAGAAGAATTACTCAATGAAAGAGCACAAGGATTGACTATGGTATACGCGCTTCAAAATTTCAGGAACTAATTGTTGGGTGGACATTTCCAAATGTACACAGATCATTCTGCCTTGAAATACCTAGTCAATAAGCTTGTGTTGGGGGGGGGGGGGCGGATATCTGTCGATGGCTACTTCTATTCTAGGAGCATGACTTTGAGATGATTGTGAAGCCAGGTAGATTAAATGTAGGACCTGACCATCTGTTTCAGATCGAGACAGGGGAAGAGCCTACTAATTTGGAGGAAGGGTTGCCTGATGCACAACTCTTCATGATGCATGTAGCAGATAACCACTTTACCGATATTATTCACTTTTCGATTTCAGGAATGACAACAGAGGGGTATATGAGTCAGTAGAAGAAGGAACTAGTAGTGCACATGGTGGATTTCTCAGTGATTGCAGAACATTTGTATAAGATGGGTGCAGATGAGATATTGCGATGGTATGTTCCATATTTTGAACGGAATAGAATCCTTGTTGAAGCTCATGGAGGGGCTATGGCAGGACATTATGCAGGAAAGGCCATAGTACAAAAGGTTTTGTGCGTAGGGATGTGGTGGCCTATGCTCCATAGACAGTCTAAATAATATTGTAGGGCATGCGATGCCTGTCAACGAACATGCAGAACATCGCGAAGGGATGAGTTGCCACTAAATCCTCAAGTATCATTGTAGCCATTTGAAAAATGGGCAAATGATTTTGTTGGACCAAATTAGCCCCCAGGAAAGAAGACAGGTGCACGTTATATCATCACCACGACAGAGTATCTAACTAGATGGGCCGAGGCACAACTGATGAAGGATTGTACAGGGGCTACAATGGCTAAGTTCTTGTTTGAGTATGCGTTAACCAGATTTGGCTACCTAAAAGTGTTGATGAGTGATCGGGGTACACACTTCCTAAATGAAATGATAAATGTGTTAATTGAAGATTTACGGGTTTATCATCAGAAGAGCACACTCTATCATCCTCAAGATAATGGAACAATTGAGGCCTTTAATAAGATCTTGGAAAACATGCTAATGAAGATTTGCAACACACAGCAGAATGACTGGGATGTGCGCGTACCTGTAGTTCTATGGACATAAAAGACTACTTGCAAAAAGTTGACAGGATAGACACCTTTTAGATTGGTCTATGGCATAGAATTTGTGATGCCTATCGAATATATTGCGCCTATTCTATGCATAACAACTTTCACAGGTATGGGAGATCACGAAGCCTTGAATAATGGCTTGTGCAGCTGATGGAGCTTCAAGAAGATAGATTCTTGGTTGGATTCCATCAACAAGTACAAAAAGGACGTGAAAAGGCATGGCATGATTGACACATAAAGCTGTGCATGTTTGAGGTAAATGATTTGGTATTGTTGTATGATAGCAAGTTCACTAATTCTCCAAGGAAATTTTACATGCACTGGTTTGGGCCATATGTTATCAAAGAGATTATATATGGAGGAACAATTCAACTCGCGAAGCTCAATGGAGAACGTTTTTCATGAAGGGTGAATGGTAGCCATTTGAAGCCATATATAAGGGATCTAGTTCAATGAATATATGACAGTAGGATAGTCTTAGTGCTCCACACAGTTGTAAGGGAGCGCAAGACTATAAACTATGCTGCCAGGATGGGAGGACTCTGCGGCAGTGTTATATGGAATTTATAACTATGGATAAGTATATCTTCCCTAAGTGGGTAGTTACAATTAGAACAACTGAGGTAAAGATGTTTAACCTTTTCCTACAATAAACGGATAAGATAAAGGAACCTACTCGCAATCCTTCGCTTCCTTTGAACTCCTTTGAGTTGCTCCTGTCGCTCCCGCTCAAATTGAATTTGCTTAGTTGGTACTTTCCAACGTAAAAATAAGACGAAAGCAATCAAAGCATATGATCTATTTATTGTAAACAAATGGAATAGATAAGATTTGAACATACGATAATCATAGATATAGACAGAAGTATTGGAAAAGGAACAAACAACTTTATTGATTAATAGAAGGAGAAGTTATGCCCAATTTGGTTCGATCTCATGTCACTCGTCCAGCTTATTCCAAGCCCTCATCACACTAATAGGAAAATCAATCCAGTAGCATAACATTACTTGACAATGATTTCAAGTCTCTAAACCAACAATATTTCTCTATAATATCCCCTCTCCTTGGCTCTATGATGGGAGGCCAATTTATAGATGAATGCAAGTGGTTTTGTCATTAATATGGCATTGAATGTTTTTCCATAATTGGATGATTAGTTTCCATGTTAAAAGGAATGAGAGGATAGAGGATTAGATGATCCAAGGCTATCCTAAGTTGAGCTCATCTTGATAGGATAGGAGCTGTGTTCCTTCTATAAGGTTCTAGAAAGGAGGAATATAATCAGGATCCAATAAAATTTTTGAGGATTCTCGCCCAGCGTAGGATTGAGTGGGTTTAGGTTCTCTGCAACACAACCTTGAATGGGGCTACCTACTCTACAGAGCACCTACCCCTGACCAGGGGTGCACTGGTAACCCAAGGAAGCACTTCAGCTGGGTTTGAAGTGAGGAAACTCTCATGGATGAAAGCACTAAATGAAATGGCATGTCTAGGGAATGTAGCAGCTGAATTGGGGTTTGATAGGCCGTGTTTACATTGATTTGATCTTCGAGAGTGATGTGACCAAATAAATTTGTAACAACTTCCCACTAAAGCATGAAGTCAAAAATGATAATGTTGAGTGATATGCTTTATGATGTGATGAGGAGGATCTGAAGTAGACGGTGACCTGCATCAATTACAATACATAATATGAGATATCTTTGAATTTTTCATGAATTGCTGAGGGAAGGCATACCCATGCTCAACATATAAAATTGTCATTACATGTACATAAATCAGATGGTCATCTACAGATATAGATTCATGATAAGATGAGCATCTGTGTAAAGCCATTATACAGATGATTTAGTACTCTCCTGAAATCACAGCCTGGATGGATGAAATAGAACTGAGGTCCTCTATCTCATCCAATTTTTTGATCAAGTACAAGTCTAACCATGTGAAAATGTGATCTAAAGTTGAACATGGGAAGAAACTGTCTGATTACCAGCCAATGATGTAAGTTGTTAACAGACATGAGAGAAATCACCAATAATGATAATGATTCTCAAGGTACTATTGTACATTCTACATGGTGTGAATAGATGTTTTGATGTTGAACACCATACAAAGTATTTTGGTTGAAGGCCTGTGATGTCAACCTATCACTGGAAGCGAGAAAATTTCCATTGATGTGTGCAAGCCTCAAGGTACTGGAAGGGTGTTTCTCAGTCAACTTCCTAGATAATGTGCTGATGTTGACAAGAAGCGACACATCGCAGGAGGGCCTTATGTACCCCCCATCAGCAACACAAAACGAGTGTAATGATTTTGAAGAGAGAATGTGACTGATGGCACAATGTTCAGGAATGGCGGTCATGAAAATGAAGGTTTATGAGTATTGCAAAGGATGAAGTTTACTGAGTGACTTCTCTTGAACATGTCAGCGACACTGAATGAATTGGCAGCATTGACCCAAAACCAAAGTGATGGATGGTGTGATAGACCATAGGTATTATACCCATCAAACAGATAACCCAACCCAAATAGTCACAAACATGAAGTGAAAGTGTCATGATCAAGAGTGACTTGCTACCATAAAGTGATTTATCCCTTTTCCAATTTTCCCCAGTCATTGCTGACCAATACCTCTTTATTTTTTAACAAGATTGAGGAGGATAACATATGCTTTATGTATAATTCTACCCTTCGGGTGAATCCATCACTATGTGATGTTTTAACGAGTCTAGCAAAGGTGAAACTTGGTCTTATCATGATGGAAAAGTTTGCCGCTATTTGATGCTTTAACAAGTTTAACGACAATGAGAACTCGGCCCTTTTCATGTTTTAGAGAGTTTGAAAAAGGACAAAAAAGAAAACTCCACCAGTTATTTTTCGTAAATTTGTCTCTCAAGTCCAAAAAAGCATAAAATAATATAATAGAGAACCTATTGACCATGTTTGATCAACGTATTCCTTTTTCGTAAGTAATCTATCTCAGTCCGGAAAAGGGTTAAACTTATACTAAGTAGATGCCATTTCCAATCTGTTTACAAGCTAAAAAGGACAAGCGACCCACAATTTTTTCATATTTTGAGAGTCTAAAAAGAGCTGAAAGAGGACTCTAGGGGGGTTCCTTTTTTGATGTTTAATAGAGCTTGAAAAAGAGATAAAAGTATGATTTGTGGTCAAAAGTAAATTTATTATCATGCATGTCAAATTCACTATTTCAGCTGCAAACCTGCTCAAAGAATCACCAAATGGATTAAACATACCTGTTTCATTGGTAAAAATAGGTAAAAAATATATTTTATTCATTTAAAGAACATGAAATAACCATAAAACAAGAATTCACGTAGTCATTTTACCATTTGACATTTACCATTCAGTTTTGTGCTCTGAACCAGTTTTTTACCTCAAACTTTAGCAACTGATTGCGGAAGATTCTATGGATCATTATTCATGCCGTTAGGACTGGGTAGGAGATCTACCTCTTCTCTTTCATTTAAGGTCATTCTTTTTCAATTTCAAGCAAAATGTTTAGGGTTTTGGTGTCCTTAGGGTATATATATCATGCCCTAGGATTAGCACACCCTTATGCATTGAAAACAGTGCTGCAGAGTAGTCAAACATAAGGGAAACTGCTGTGCATCGCACTGTCTAAAGATCAGGGGTGCGTTGGGTGCAATTTAGAAATTTGATTCATCATTTCTACCAAAAATATCTTCCATTTTTTGCATGAAATTGGTCATAACTAAGCCTATGGTGTGATTTCAGACTTTGATCGGATCGGAATGGCTATCACATGAGGTGAAAGAGAACATGAAGAACAAGATATGGTTTCCCTAAATGATCCTGGTACTATTGAGGCCCTCAGATATTGTGGGTTACTCAAATATTCTAGGTTATCCAGGATGAGGCAACAGTTAGAACTATTGCAGTTCTTGGTTCATTCATGGGATCCAGCGTAACAAGTTCTTCACATAAGGGACAAAGTTCTCCCTATATTGATCGATGATATTTACTTTCTCACATGATTGTTGAGACGTGATACCCCCATTTCTCTTTTAGGTTCTGCTCGTGGGGGTGAATCAGCGAGGGACTACATTCGACAATTCTGAAAGCCAGGTACACAACCTAGAAAAGATGGAAAGATAAACATCAGGGATGTTCGTGATATGCCAGTGCGAACAATCCTCTTTACTATTGCAAAGTTAGCATATAGCATGACACTTCATGTCGTGAATAGATCATACATGCAGTATGCGTTTGAGTGTCTCGAGCCAACTATGTTCAACTGGTGTGAGGAAATATTCTCTTTGATGAAAGATCAGCTGACTAAAGTAAAAATCGGTAAGACTAAAAATTTCAGCTATGGATCGATCTTGATTGCTTTTACTTTGGAGATAATTCCATTGATGCAACCTCAGCATGTGACACTGAGTTTAGCTGGTCCTAGAGATCCATGGATGCAGAGATGGGTAGAGTTGATGGCTAGACATGTTAGTCAGTCATCAATTATTTTCTACCTCATTCTTCAGTTGGCTCCATCGACAACATATTGTCATAGAGGAGCATCCGTATGCAGGGATGGATTTCTGTAGAGGTCAAGATTTGAGATTACTAGTGGGTGCTCAATGGGGTGCTATAGGTAAATTGTTTTGACCATGTATTTTTGATTTTTTGAGTTTTTACATGTTTTTGTGTTTTTTGATGTTTCCAAGACTAAACTAAAATTTTTCTCATGTATATAGATGTTGGCACTATTCAACCAATGGGTCATCAACAAGAGATGGGTGAACCAGTGGGGAGAAATGTCAGAAGAGTAGTTCTCTAGGATTTAGATCTGATCGAGACACTGGTGGAGTTGCAACATCATATAGAGGGGTTAACCCTCGGTATACTGAATATTTGGATCGAGGAGTTACCGATGAGACTTCAATGCCATACTATTGGTGTACCTAGCCGTTGGATGAGGCTATTGTGCATGATAACTCAAGTAGTGACATGTTATCATGAGCATCATTAGATCCACTTAGGATGATTTATTGTATGCATTTTGAGGTTTTAAGGTCAGATGACCAACATGTCTTGGAAACATTTTTTTTTTTAAACTTTGAACATCTATCTATTTTACTTTTAATTTTTTTGTATGGTTATATGTAATCCTATTCAACTATTGATGTGAATTGAAAATTTTCTCTCTACATATGTCGTAAATGTCTGTTTAACACATAATTCGCTAAAGAATCATTCAATGTGTTAAAGTTTCTAGAAATGTGTTGATATTGAATGTAATCAAAATGTATTTCCAAGAGATGAACTATAAGAAATATATGATGAACAGTTGGATTTTAGACGGTATAAACATTCGTAAGTTGTATTACGACAAGTTGTGAGTCTATCCTAATGATGATTTGGCAAATTTCAAGTGAAATTGCATCAAAGAGGAGTTCGATCAATGCGCTATACTTAGCGATATTGTTTGTAGAACAACCGATACAAATCCCTTAAAAACTCACTAACTTTCCACTTGGAGAAAATATGGTCCGTACTGCAGAGGATAGGTTCTACATACTACGATTAGCACCATTGGCATAACCATTTGTTGTACATATGCAACAAATGCAAAGTGGATTACTAACCACATAACAACTCTAAAAGTCACACTGTGACACACACACACAATCAAAGCATATATACAGTTTTTTTACTACGCACAATCAAGCATAGTAACGTTTAAGATACAACTCGTTTCGAGGCTGCAACAATGGAATTCCATCATAATCAACCAACTTGTAAGCACCTTTTGCCAAAACACGCTTGAAAATGTAGGGGCCCATCCATAGTGGTTCAAATTTTCCTGTTCCTAATTTATCGGCTTCTGATCATAAAGCAAGACTAGGTCTCCTTCTGAGAATATGCGAGGCTTGACATTGCTGTCATATTGCATGAAATCAATGCCCAATTTTTCAAATGTTCCAACAACGATGATAGGATGCAGTGGTGCAGGTGGTAATCAAGTTTTACGGTAAAAAAATTGGCACACATGGCAACTTCTGACAACAAGAATGCAATCGTTAAATATGGTAGGCCAGAAGTAACCAGCGCAGAGAATTTTTTGTGTGGTAGCATAACCAGTTAAATGTCCACCATGAGCACCAGAATGGAAATCATTTATAACTTTCTCGGTTTCCTCATGTGTGAGGCACCTAAGAAAAATCATATTGATACCATGATGGTAAAGGGTGTTGCTAATGATTAGATAATCTTTGGCTTGATATCGAATGCATCACTGTTGCGAGTGAGAGGTACTGGACCAGAAAGTTTGGGTTTGGAGATAGATCAGTATATCTCCATACCAAGGGTCAGATGACGAGATCAGAAATAGAGACTCATCTGTTATTGATGGTTCCTTTGTTGAGTCGATGGCATTTGCGGGAATTTCGCGAAGAAGCTTGGAAAAAACTAGAGATTTCTTTGACTTGGATTTGATGAATTCCAAATCAAATTCCTACAAAATGATGATTTGTTTTGAATATTTTTCCCCCGTAGAAATTGACGTGACAAGATGTATGTCATAGGGTTGCAATGTGAAATGATATTGGTCATACGGAGCAGGATGTAATGGTGAAATATCTGTACATCTTGAACGGAAGCCAAAGCTAGCTTGTCGACATAAGCATACTTAAATTCTGTATCATTGAGATTATGACTCAAATAATAGATCGGATGTTCAATCCCATGTTCTTCTTGTACTAAAACCATAGCAATGGTTGTATCTACAGCATCGAGATACAAGAAATAGTCGTTCTGATAATTAGGGGAATACATTAATGATGCTCGGATCAGGGTATCTTTGAGAGCATCAGAGAAAGCTTGCACAACTTTCTCCCAATGGAAGGGAATTCCCTTTTTCAAAAGACGAGTAAATCCTTTAGCCATTTCAGCATAGTTGGGAATGAATCTCCTTAGAAAGTTAGCCTTCCCTTGGAGTCTTTGTAACTGAAGTAAATTGGAAGGTGAAGGCAGATCAAGAATTTACTTAACATTCAAGGGGTCAAGTCGAATTCCTTCTTTGGACACTACGAAACCAAGAAAATGACAAGAAGCAACACAAAAACACATTTATGTGGATTGAGTCAAAGTTTGTAGTGTCAATACAGTAAAAATATGGCTTTCAAGTGTTGCGGGTGATCAACCCGTTTCCCTGAATGAGAAGGTAAGTCATCTAGATAGGGTTGACCAATTGCTGACAATAAAGCATGATTTTGGGAGGGACAATTTTGAAGCACCTCAAGCGTCGACATAACAGAAGGTGACTGAGCCAAATATTCTACTATGTTATAATTTTGCGTTGCTCGGGCTCGAGGGTTGAATGTAGATTTATAAACAACTCCCTTAGGCAATTTTATTGTTAACTCTGGTGCAATGGGTGGTGGATTGGAGTCAATGTCGAAGTATTGGGTTGATCTATAGCCTAGTTATTCAAAAATGATAGTAGATTACCATAATATTTACTTCGTGTAGTCACCAAAACATTAGTCTTTGGTTTAGTGGCGGATAACATAAGCAATTGTGAAGTGGAAGCATGATCTGTAGCAACCAAATGAGTCTTTGGGTTTGGAAAAGGGTTTGTCAACATAGGGGATGTACTAGAAGTCTTAAGAAGTTTTGATACTTCAAAGCGATGAGGACAATCTCGCTTAAAGTTCTCCTCATTAAAAATTAAACATGGGTAATGAGGTTTTCTAGGCGGAGAAGAGGAATCAAATGATTTCTCGTAAGGGGGAGGGGATAATTTTGTTTCTTTTTGGTTTTCCCCTTTTTATCGCTTCCAGGTTGCTTTTCATTTTAACCTTTGTTAGATGACACGACATTTATCTCGGAAGCAAGTGTATTATCAGGTGTATTAGAGGTTTGATTTGAAATAGCAAGTGTTTGACTAGATGGTCTAATTCTTGTCTGAGTGCTTGAAGATCCTCTCACACTGTCACCGACATGAGAGTACTTACTGGATGGAGGTGGTGGAACAGTAAAAGCTGGTCTAAGTGCATTTGGAATATTATCATAGAGCGTGCCAGACTTGGTGTAAATCAAGTCTAAGTATTGGGCACAAGTAATTACTTGATATTCAGTAATAACTCCTCCTTTAGACACTTCCTTAGTGATAGATGGAAAAAGGATTTAATAAACCACTTGGCTAAAAGCTGATCAAGAACAAAAGTTTTGACCATTCGATGATGACAATGCCACGAATGAATATACTTAGAAATGTGAGTAGCAGTGGTTTGTTTAAAGTTGGTCAACAATTCTGTTCCAATTTAATATCTAATGGGTAACTAGAAATGGGTTAAAAATGTAGTGGCTAAGGTTGTGAAGTTGTCAAATGAAGCTTGTGGTAATTCAATATACCACTTTGCAGCCGGACCAATGAGCGTTCGGTGGAAAAGACATAGTCTTACTGAATCATCATTTAGGTACTTGGATGAACACCATAAATGAAAATTCATAACGTGATTGGGTGGATATTCTCCAGGGTTTCCATTAAATTTAGGAATATCAGAAGGCAATTTCTGTGGAATCACCGACCACCAAGATGAATAAATAATGGGATCATTGGTCAGCCGATTTAAATATGGTAATTCAAGTGTTTCGACAAAATGAAACTGTCACTTTAGGTCGGGTTGAGCGTAGCCAGGGTAAGATGGAACTGCCTAGGTAGTAGGCCTTTGCATACCAGCATAAGGAATTTGTTGCTGGTAACCTTGATAGTGGTAGGTTTTTTGAGCATATCTAGTATAAGGTTGTTGTTGGGAATTAGGATAAATTTGTTGTTGACCAAAATCAGCATAGGCTTGTTGACTAGAACCTAGGTAAGCTCGTTGTTGACCAAACATAGCATAGGCTTGTTGACCAACTCCAAGATAAGTTTGGTGCTCTTGGAATTGCTGTTGTTGGTATTGTGGTTGCCATGGTTGTTGATACAATAGTTGTTGCCCACGAGTATAATTTTGACCAGGTTGTGGTTAAATTGGACAAGTACAAGTCTCAGTCATCCCAGTTAATGGTAAATTCGCCTAAGGTTGTTGGATTCCAGACACAAATGGTTGTTGTAAAATGGCCTGAGAAGATTGAGTCTGTAGACCTCAAACTTCAGGGTAAGAGGTTGAAGGATAAACTTTCAAAGGTTGAGATACAATCAACCGATAGGTGTCATAGGTATGGATGAAATAGCTTGTATTGGTTGTGATGGATACACAAGCCTTGGTTGAACAGGTATTTTCGGATGCCATTGACAAACAACCATTCCAGAATAAGTTGGACCTAGAGATGATGGTATACTGCCATATGGTGGCCCTCCAGAGTACGGAGAATAAGTAGATTGGGCATATTGTTCTCCATATAGAGGTAATCCAGTGTTAAGTGGATACATTGGATGGTAACCAAATGGACCAGCTTGATATTGAATTGATGGATCAAACTGTTCAGTATCCGTAAGTGAAGAACCAGGTAAAATTCCCGTGGACGACATGGGTGAAGACCATGGACTAGAAGAAACACCGGAGTGAGTTCCAGATAATGATTAGTAACCTAGTGGGATGGATGGACCACCATACAGATGTGACTTAGGTGTTGTGGTAAACATCGAAGAAGTATCGACAGTAGATGCTGTCACAACTGTAACAGATGATAGAGTCTGGGATGTTGTTTCAGCCATATTGAAATGACCCAACAAATCTCCTAATGAATCTACGAGATTTTGAAAGTAAAAATGATAAAGAGGAATAGTACAAGTTAGCTTAGGAAAAGAAGGATAAAGATAAAGCCCTAGTCCTTGAGTGACATGAGATTGAACCACATTGGGTGTAACTTCTCCTTCTATCAATTAATAAAGTTGTTTGTTCGTTTTCCAAAACTTTTGCCTATATCTATGATGAACGTATGTTCAAATGTTGTTGATTCCATTTGTTTACAATAAATAAATCATATACCTTGATCATAGATCTATAACATGCAGGCAGATTGCGCGGAAAATGGTGAAGTTACAGTATAAGAAGCTACGCGACGGGAGCAGTGCTACGAAGGGAGGTGCCGTGCAACATAGTAGGAAAGTGACCGTTGGAGTCACTGTTCATGATTTGACATCCAGAAGGTGATTAAGAGGAGTGGATTGGCAGGATTTAAGGCCAAAATATTTGAAGATCTGCCACCAAAATAGAATTAATAATCAAATTTTGGGGGGAACGATCGGATTTGAATTCAAAAACCTCTATAAATTACATGTGTCAATCCAGCAGAGAACACTTTGCACACTTAGAGTTTTTGAGTTGTGTTTTATGTTTCTTATGAACTCCTCATTCTTTGAGGATTTGGTTGTGAGCCCTACATTTTCCAATTTACTAGAGTTGAATCAGAAGTTTATCCTTGACACCATGTTAGGTCCAAGCTCTGCCGAGACTGTGAGCACTAGCGGAGATGTCACATCTGAAGGAGCTACTCTAGAGGTAGTAAGTATGGAATCTCTGGCTCTCGTGCCTACGATGCTGGGGTCACCTAGGCCAAAACCTACACCTATTCGAGAAACCCACAAGATGAAGAAGGATAAACAGAAGAAGCTGGCGTCAGTTTGCAAATCACCGAGGAAACATTCTGCAACTCAAAAGAAGAAGAAATACAAGTAGCCTGAGAGGGTTGTCGATTTGGAGGCTGAGGAAGGACAAGGCACCGAAGATATATATGTTGAGGTAATGGAGCCCATTTCAAAGTTTCCAGACTATATCCCTCTGCGCAAAGGGAAAAACAAGGTCACCAAGGACTTAGACTCAGACAAATTTTTTATTTCTACGCCCTTGCTGCCGGAGCAGGTCCCCTTTGAAGGTTCGTGCCTTGCATGAATCTCCCTGTTGAAGATGGAAGATTGGGACCTGGCATACCATGAGTGGTTCCCTCACCTCGCGACAACAAATTATATGAAGAATTTCTATTACCCAGACTCAGGTGTCACCGGGCTAGAAACAGTGGAATGGATCCGTGGAATGGAGAATTCTGGGTTATTGAACCTATTGTGGGTTCCCCACTACCACCACACCACTATCAACATGGCCTGTGTGCATGAGTGGCTTACTCTAGTACACGATGGGTGCCTATGGCTAGGAGGGCCTATACCCATCACTAACATGCTCATCCACAGGATCACGCAATTGCCACATGAGGGCTTGAATCCAGCCAAGGAGTTTGGCAGAAAGGAAGGAGAAAATATTTGGCAGATAGGATGGAAAAGGATTTTTTGCTTGTGAAAAAGCCACACAGATATTTGATCATGTCTGTGAACGATCACGCAGTGTAGATTGCCACAAAAATCCTGGCAGGAAAGGTAATGAGGAAGTGTCGCGCGGACGAGGTTGTGGCACCCGTGGTGTCTTTAGATGCACAATGCGTGAAGGGTGTGCAGTTTAACTAGTCAAGGTGCCTATACAGTGAATTCCTCATGAATTTCTGCGAGGTCTAGGATGAGACCAAGCCATCCCACTATGCCTGGTTACTGCTCTCCATCATGCTGGTCGCATGGGAGCTGTCGGAGGAAAACTAGTTTCCTCCATTGAAGGAAGGGTTGTTGAAGGCCATGTATTTCACCTCCTTATGGGCCACGAAGGACCTCACATGGGTCATAGAAATGAAGATCTTTTGGTTCGTAATGGAAATGAGTCTCCGCATGGCCATCAATCAGTAGCCAAGGTTGTCCCCAACCTTGTATGAGTAGTTGTCTACATATTTCGCGTTCAAAGCAGACTTCCACCATGTCTATATTCAGGCATGCAAGGACCCACAATAGAAATGGTACGATTTACCATACTTGGTCACAGATCATGAAATTCAAGAGGTGATCAAGCACTGGCCAACAGATTTGTGCACCCCATTAAATTTGGATGCCAAAACCAGTAAGGGCGCATGCAGCTCAACTCAAAAGAAAAGGAAGGATGAAACAAAGTAGGTTGCACAGAAGTTGGATGCAAAGTGGAAGAAGGAAGCCACAGAAAAGGCTCAGATGGAGAAGGAGCATGTTGCTAAGGAGCAAGTCAAGAAAGAGCAGCATGAATAATAGAGAAGCAGTAAATCCCCTTCGCCCACGACAGAGGAGGAAGAACAATTTGAATAGGGTGATGGAGGAGATGAGGGGAAGAGCACCCCATTTCATCTAATGAAGTGCAAACAAGAGCAATGGGAGGGTCCCTGCAAGAAGAAAAAGTCAGAAAAGACGCACGTTGATCCCATGATCTTGACGGAGGGCAATATCGATGAGATTGGAAACAAATTCTGAGATACTACAATTGAACTATTGCAAAAATTCGAGCAAAAGTACATGCAGACGCTGGGGAGCTTCCAGAAGGGTCTGCATGACCTGTAGATCGAAACTAGCTAGATACAGGTGGGCGCAGGTCAAGCGAGTGCAACATAAGTAAGCCTCGCATCAGGGATGAGTCAGGCTGCAGAATTGATTAGGAAATTGGACCTTCGCATGGTTACTCTACCGGAAGCGTCCCTACGTGCAGATTCATCCAATGACCTAATCATATTAAGTACTCTTAAGAGAATCAGGTTGAACATTGCAGTGATCCCCTATGAGCTTCTTCATGCGCTGCAGGCAGGGGTTATGGAGGAATTGAGAGCTCGGGAACAATGCACTCTCAATTTGATAAGAAAATATAGGGTCAACAATGAAGAGATGTTTGATGATAAAACGTAGGTATTAAAGGAAAAGGAAACAATCCAGGCATTGAGTTCTAGGCTGGAGGCTGCGATAGCAGAGGCATGCAAAATAGTGTTGGAGTTGCACATCCTAGAGGATGCACAATCAGAAGCCAAGATCCAGAAGTTAGCTACAGGAGTGTGCGAGGTGAAGGCGGAAGTTGGGCATGTTCAATTCAAAATCAATATGAAGATCCCAGAGTTGCAGCTTAAATTACATGCTACAACTCCGCTTGAAGTTAGAAAGTAGCACGGAGCCACCATGAAGGAAGGGATGGCCACTTTATATGCTACAGTCGTTGACTGCACGACCTTGTTTGAATAGGAGATGGAGTTGGTAATGAATCTGCAGGAAGACCCAAACCTGTAGATCTTGAATACAAAGATTCAAGAGCTCTAGAAGTAGTACGATGAGGTCAAGATGATGACATGCTCAATTGCTATAGCACAGTGCCTTGCCATGTTGTAGGAAGGGAAGCATCTCCTTGCACAGTTAAAAGCAGCTCAAAAAAAGGAGGTCATGTTTAAGGCTAGGTTGGGACCTTGGATAGAAGAATCTTACCAAGTCTCAACAAACATTCAGGAGAAGCTGACGGGCTTGCAGTAAACACAACAAAATATAAAGCTGGTTGCGGAAGGACCAGCTATAGAGAAGCTTGTAGAAGAGGTTAAGCAGGAAGCTACGCAAAGCTCTGCTAATGTTGTAGTTGTACAGGTGGAGCTAGGGGATGTTTGCAGCAAGATCGCTGCACCAGCTGAGTGACTCGAGGGCGAGTCACGACCTTTGTGTTAGGGGTCTATTGGAATGGGGTCCCCTAGGTCACGTTTGGATTAAAAACCTAAGTTTTGATGTAAATTTTGGTGAAAATATGTAAAACCTCTACAATTAGTGGATGGAGAGCACATAGATAGTTAGAATTCAAAAGGGGTTTTAGCCACTTGGCTATGTAAATTTCAATAGGTTTTGAGATCCACCTATGGTCCGCGGACCATGGGATTGTATGTAAAAAGCTATAAATAGGTGTGTCTTAAGAGAGTCTAAGGCATGTTTATGTCTACGTCTGAGGAAAAGGGAAAGTCAACAATGGGTATATATAAGAGAAAAGGCTGCGCAGCTAAGTGTGCAAAGGCCTAGAGTAGAGTCCGCAGATGAGTGTGCGGACCCTACAGCTGAGTGTGTAGGGCAGTTTTGAGTCTGTAACCTCATATTGAAGATGAATAAAGAAGATTGTTGAAGAGATTCATGTGTTTATCTATTTAATTATGTTATTTATGTTTGCGATAGATGTTGTGATGGAATAATGTCTATATGAAATAATTATTTATTGATGCGTGACTCTATTGGATAAGTCTTATTAACTGTATGCAATGCATGTTAAGTACTTATGTGAAGATGATAATACATTCTTTTATGTTTATTTAATGCTTAAGTAGATCTGTGTGAACTCAGATATAGTGTTGTTTTATGGTGTGCGTAAGTGGATGATTCATCTGTTAAGAGTCTGGAAATACCTATCGTAGACCTTCGCAAAGCTCTAGGGGCTGTTTAAAGGAAGTTGCAATACCAAGCTCTAGGGGCTTACAGATTTGGGTGAAGGTAGATCTAGGGCAATAAAAGTCATCACACTAATATTTGGAGGTATAAACTTGGTTCCACCATCCCCCCATAATGCTTCGGGTGAGAATTCAGCCTGTGTCATGTGGGTTGATGTTGAAAGGGCCAGTAGTGTAGGGTTTTGTTTGGTGCAATTAACTCTAAACCTGGGTCAGGACCCACTAATCCAACAGATCAGAAAAATCCTGCGCTACTGCTTGTGTTGCTTCTGTCCATTTCTCTGTAGCTCTCTACAAGGAGGAGATATCTCCGCATTTGCTAGTACTTGCACCAAGATCTGTGGGTTGTCGCCACTCCACTAGCCATGTCCCCACAACCTCCTTTACATCGACCTCCATAACTAGGTATGGAAACTTGTGCCATGTCTTCTTAGAATATCACCTCGCATGGGTGGATACATTATGAAAATCGGCCTTAAATTCTACGTAGGCTGGCAACTGCTCAAACAAGGTTAGAGACAAACTTGGCCTCTGACTGATCACCATGCGGAGGTCCATCTTGACTAGTATCTAGAAGACTTTTGATTCTGTGATCCTCTCCAGATCCTTTGTCACCCGCAGCGAAGTGAACCTCGATGCCTCTAGTAAATCCTCATCCTATTGAGGGAACAAATTATCCTCTAGAAGTCACCATGCAACAAGTACAATCAATAGCAGGAGCCAGGCATAGTGAAATTCCTTTCTATCATACTGTGATTCATGGCAATTTGCTAAGAACTCTTTGCAGAGGTACTACGCCTAGATGTACTACACCCCCTTGGTGCATTGTGAAGCCAATGAAATTACTGACATCGAAACCTCGTCCACGTGACATTTTTGCATGACCTTGTCATCGAAAATTTGAGTGACAAACTACACTGTTTGGTCTATAATAGAGTGGATAGAGTATCCACAGAACTCCTTGACTAGTCCAAAATCACTTTTCATTTTATTTACAAGCTCCTTTTCCTTGCTTTTGACTCCAAACGGCTTGGTTGGATCCACCCCTTTATAGGACAATTTTGTAATTTTGTGGATCAACATGTCTGTTATGGGGATGGGTTAACCTAACCACAAAGACCCACCATGCACTAGCACGAGGAATTGGTGCACACATACAGTATTGATAATCAACCTATGAAAGTGTGGCACACACAACATATGTAGTAATCCAGCCTACTCGACCCCTTTTATCCATTCTATTAATTCCAGTTTTGTGACCCAAGTCTCTTCATAGTGAATCTTGGTCATGTACTTATTGGTGGCCAAATTTGGAATTTTCGCATGATTGGATAGATCCCAGTACTCCAATTTTAACATAGGGATACACGCTAAGAGCACACCTTCAAATACCACTTATTCCAGCAATAGTGGCGTAGAGATCATGAATTTCGCATTATCAGGATCCTTTGGAACCTTCACTTTCCCTTTTTGAGAAGGGATATACTCCAAGAGCCTAATGAGAGGCTCTCCCAAATTGGTTGGTTCTTCACCTGTCTCAATTCAGCATAGGTGATCTAGTCTTGCCTTCAACTATCCAGGCTTCACTATCACTTTAAAGTAATACTCTTGAAACAACAACAACCACCTACATATCTTCCCCCTCAACATAGTCTTGTTGACCAAGTACTTGAGAGTAGAGTGATCTATGTACATTTTGAAATGTGCACCAACAAATAATGTCAAAACTTTTGCAATGCATAGACCATTGCCAACCCTTTGCACTCTGTAGTGCAATAGTTCATTTCGCCTTTTGACAATTTCCTACTTGAAAAGGCTATTGGATGATCAATATCACCTTCGCCAGGATGGGTCAATACTATACCCAGCGTAATACATGAGGCATCTACATGCACATGGAACTCTTTCTTCCAATCCGGAAATACTAAGATGGGAAAAATCACCATGCTGTCCTTTAACACACCATGACTCTATTGACACTTCTCATCCCAACAAAAAATCACATCCTTCTTTAATAGTTTCTCCATCAGCGCGGTTATCTGGGCATAAGACTCGATAAAATTCCTATAGTAGCCTGTGTGGCCCAACGTTGCACGCAGCTGCTTAACATTCTTGGGAGCTTCTAGATTCACAATCACTGCTTACATACTACATGGCCTAGAAAAATTCTAAAAGGCACACAAAATATACATTTCTTCAAGTTCAGCGTGATTTGGTATTTGTGACATGTATCCAGCATGAGGCGCAGACTTGCAACATGGCACTTCACCAATCTGAACACAGTCTAGTCATCAAAATATGCCTCCAATAATTTGTGACTAAACTCCTTAAACACCACAATTACTACCTTGGAGAGGATCGTGGGCACATTCTTCAGCATGAATTGCATTACTGTATATTGAAGAAACCCCACTCGATTGCGAAGGTTGTCTTGCAGCGATCCTCCGACACAATATTTATTTGATGGTATCCTGAGAATCCATTAGTGAATGAATATGCCTTCTAGCCCCCAACATTCTCCAAAACTTCATCTGTAAATGGTGTGCGAAACAGATAATGAAGAGATGCATCATTAATATTTTTGAGATCTACGCATATCCAAATTTCACCTTGTTTTTTCTTTTCCTAGAAACCATTGGGCTCACCCAATCAGATTCTTCTAGTGGCTCAATAATTATGGCCTCCAACATCTTATCGAGCTCTTTTCACACCTTTTCTTTCTACTTTGGATTGAGGTGATAAGATCTCTGCTTTATGGGCTTCATGTCAGGTTTCAAAGTAATTTTAATTATGCCCAAATCTACTACAATACCCTTCAGATCTGAGAAATTCCTTGGTAATAGATCATGGTATTCACACAGTAGCTCGGCCACCTTATCGCCTATATCTTCATCCTAATAGTCTCCTATCTTAGCGAACTTAGGTTCCATATAGATCCAATATTTACTTGCCAGGTTTTCAGCGGCTCTGTTACATCGACGTTCTCTGTCTTAGGTCCTTCAACCTCGCACTGACCTTCAGTTTCTAGGATGCTGATTTTGCTTGGATCATATTCTTCTTCTTCGACCATCACATTGTAACATTCTAGCTCGTGTCACAGCTGTGCACTCTTGTCTAGTTGTACCCTTCCCACTGGCTCTTCAGGTGTTCTAAAAATAGCGGCCTTAATCTCTTGTAGTGCTTCATCAATACATTCAAATTCATCGTCAAAGCAGAAAATTAATAAGAAGCTTTCCCTTAAAATATCACATTCAACTGTTCTATGGCATAGCTATGTTGCCAAGTACCAATTCATAGGGATAGTGTCTAAGGTATGGTAGAAAACATGTACCTAGTCTGGTTGAGGTTTGTCACCCCAAGCTTTAGTCTGCTGCACCAAATGCTCACGTGGGTCATGCTTTCCACTATACTTCTCAGCCATCCACGTATTGGCATATCAAGACCTTAGCTTCATCATCTGCTTGTATTCCTTCATGTCAACAAATATTTCCTTATGCGTACCCCACCAATGGGCAGGCGTAGTGTGAAGTAGTCAATTCAAGTGCTTGGAATCGATGTTCCTTGTGCACCTCCCTTTAAAAATCATCAAAAAAGAGATTAACATCATTTAGGTCATCATAATGTGGAAGTTTCCTTACCTCTGTAGATACGCATTGCAACGATTTTTTCATCATATTGCAACGTAGCGTAAAGACCTCATGCAACCTATTTTGCCAGTGTTCGAGCTCTTCATCTAAATTTTGAGGTACATGAGTTGCCTCTATCCCATGCAATCCATGCATATATAGTGGGGTTGATCCAATCTTTGTCTCATGCCATGATCTTGTATATATGGTCTAGATCATCATCATCCTCCACAAAGTTGCGAACAGGTTCAGTATAGCGTGCTCCCTCAGTAGGGTCTAGTGGTACAATAACCCTGAGTGCCTTCCTCTAAAATGTCATCTTCCACTTCTTAATATTGATCACTGCATCCTTGTTGAAGGCCCAATCAATTCCTAGTAGCGCATGGTAAGGATTGATGTCATCGACTAATTCAATTACCTCAAATTCAGCCAATGCATTAGCTCCTTCAATGTCCACCGTTACCCCATACAGGCGCCCCATAGGAATAATCTTCTGTTGATTAGCCATGTGTAGCTATATAGGAGACCATTGCAGCGCAGATCTCCCGATCATTTCCTAGGTCTTTTTAGGCATTACATTAGAATCAAACCCTAGATCCAATATTACTTGGTCCATTTCATACTCTCCTATCTGCGTGGTCAGCCTCATCTCGTGCCATGTTCGCTTCTTGTGCTTACCTAGTTTCCTCACAACGCGTTGTTCTGAAGGCATATTAACCTTACTTGTATAATTATCTATCAGTTCCTGTATCCCTTCTACTACCTTCTTATCATGCAACAACTTCATACAAGTCTTTAGGAAAGTAGCTAACAACCAAGGATCCACATTTTATACTTCACTGTTCCCAGTTGATTTCTCTGGACTTTTGGATGTAGAAGCTTCAACGAAATTATTTTTATCCTCCATAAAAGTATATTTAGCCTAGTTAAGGTCAAACCCAAATTCCTTTTCAGCATCCTTGTGCACACATAACTCTATTTCCGATTTCTTTCCCTTATCTTCATATGTGGCCATACCACTGCGCGTTATGATATTGATGCTATATAGATATTATGTGCAGGTTGTTAGTTCGGCGTCTTCTTTTCTCGCATCTTTTCTATAAGTATCGGAAAATCTTCTATCACATGGTCCAAGTTTCTGCAATATTGACAAGATGGATGTGTTAGGTTTGGACAATTGCATGCAAAATGTCCAGATTCATCATAGTTATAACAAATAACTTGTCCACGACCTGTGCCAACCCCTCTTCCTCTTCCTTTTCCATGACTTTGGAATCCTCTATGCACTACACCCATTTCTTGCTCTTGAGGCTGAGTTTCTACCCGCATTCGATAGGTAGGGGTTCTATCCATCATTAATTCATAACTTCGACAATGGAACTCATCATGTCCTACAGATTTGCAGAAGATGTAAAACACCTGCTCAAGGGTATGTACAAAATTTTGAAGTAGATGACAATTGTTTATTACATGTTATCATATAACCTGACAAATAGCACACCATGATGCTACTCACGTGCTCAACCCTACAATGTTTTTTGGCTTCAGCAGGACAACCCCCCCCCCACACAATAAGATAAGTTTGATAAACTAGATAATGGTCCTTATCGTGGTCGTGGCCCTTACATTTCAAGCACCAAAATTCTGCTCGAAATTCAAGCTGGGCTTCCTTTCCCTTCTTTGGCTCTGCAAATCCAGGTGCATACTTGCTAGCTATGAGTGGATCTGTTGTACTCCAATATTCATATCTTGTATTGGTGATGCTTCCAACCTCATCGCGATGTCCACTGATTCTGCTTACATTGCTATCTTCTACTACGACAATGGTAATCTTAGGTGAGACAACAATGAAGCTATGTACAAATCTTTGTGTTTTTCATCTGTGATATTTGTATTATCTTGCCAGATTAGTATTTCAGACTCTAATAGACATCCCATGAGGATTCAATTACCACTTGTTATATCTCCTTAAACTCTGTAACAGAATGCGCTTGAGATTTAAGCTTCTTAAACTCACTGTTCAATGCTTGCTAAGTATCTGGCAACATCGCAACAGGGTGATATTGAAAGTACTTGATATACCAAGTCAGCGCTCTATCCTGTAGCACCTTGACCAGTTGTTCTTTCTTTAAATTATCATCAGTGATCTGTTGCGCTGTCCACACAACATTTGCAACAAACCAGAATTTCTCGGGGTCTTGAGTCCTTATTGTCTAGGTAAATCCTCTCTATGGACATAGATGATTCCTATAGCCCAATGAGTGGGTCTAGCAACTGAAGTGAAAATCTACTAGACACTTTCCTAAGTTGCAATTGAAAAGAGAGACGAACAAGATTTCCTACCTCGTTCTGATGCTATCTAGATCTCCTTTGTTGAAGATCTTGAATCACTCGCGTCACGGGCTCGTTCCTACTACTCTCAACGTTTATGTACCTGCACAAGAGATAAAGACACAAAAATACATGAAAATACAAATAGCATATTCAAAAGAAACCTACTTAACTGATCAAGAAATGTTGAGCTAAATGATACATGAACATACACATTTTGGGAAAATGAACCAGCAGTTGTATATTAATAGAAAATAAAGGGACGAATACAAACAAGCCTTGATGTTGATAGGCTCTCCTTGAATGAATATCCAAGTCCAAGCTAAGCTCTCCAAGTGCTCCTTCTCCAATCCAAATGAGTATCATATAGGCACAATCTTAGCATAAAGGTGAAAATAGGCAAAGACCAACCAACCCTCTAACCTCACCAACCAACCATTTGGGAATGGGAGGGGATGAATATATAAGTTTGGAAAGGGAGCTAGGACCTCTCCAAATATAGTATTAGGCCCTAATATCAAGTAGGTAGCTCATAGGGATAAGATAAAGAGGCCAAGTTGGGAGGATTTGACCTCATCTATGCCAAACATCCTCCAACTCGTCGCTCTGGAAACTTCTAGATCACGAAGCTTCTCATCCTCTTTGGGAAACTTAGCTCTTTGGGATCATCACGGTTATGTAAGGGAATAGAGCGATGCCATAACTGGTTAAGTACAATGAAACATGCGATCATTGTGGTTTTTAGCCTCATAAGAGCGATGATTCTCAAATTAGGGTTTAAGAGCCATTTCCTTCAGGGGAAGCTCACAACATTTTCTAATAAATATCTTAGGGAGGATTTGAGCTACATATCTGAATGAATACACTGCATTATGGTCATTTTTTAGGCACTTCGGGGTATGTCACAGGGAAGTGCAGGAGGTGTGAAAAAATACTGTGTAACAGATGTCCCCGAAAGCATGAAGGCAGAACGAGGAGGGATGGCTGAGATGATTTACGAGCTTTTTCAAGGACAAGGAAAAACACTGTCAGGAGACCTGCAAATCAAGGATGCATATACATAAAAATATTTGATTTGAAAACATGAATCCATGGTATGGAAGCAACCATCCAGATAATAAGGACTATGAAAAGATCCATGGCATGGGCACAACCATCCAATACAGAAGGATCATCTGTAATCTAAGATCCAATACATGGATGCAACCATCTATATAGAAGAAACATGTGTACAGTCATGAAAAATACATAACTCCATGCAACCTGAGTCATATCAGACAAAACTCAGGGTCTTGTGCTCCATCCCAACTCGATCAGAGTATGAATTCTAACATGCGAATGAATGTGTCACAGTCGAACATTCTAGAAAACCACTTGATTACTGACCATTGATGTGGACTGTTAACAAGCATGAGAGGAACCACCCATAATGAAAATGGCTCTCAAGGTATGATAGTACAATCCGTGAATGTGATAACGAAGCTAAAGTCGAACATTCATGGAATCACTCGATCAAAGGCCAATAGTGAAAACCTCGTGTCAGATAGGAAGAACTTGCCATTAAGGCATGAGAGCTCTAAGGTACTAAAAGGGGTTTTGTAAGTCATCTTCCTAGATAATGAGCTGAAGTCAATAGGAAGTGACCCATCAAGGAGAGTCATAATGTGTTCCCCATCATCAACATGAAACGAGGAATAAAAAGGAATGAAAAGAGTAGGATACAAGACTATAACAAGGGTTAGACAATGTATAATTAATAGATTGCATATAGGAATTCTCTTGAACATATTGGCGACACGAATCTGGAGTGTGGAAGCATTTGACTCAACATAGGACCAAGGGTCATAATGACAAAGTGGAATAATCAAATGATAGGCAAAATGGATTACCCAAACCTGGAAGGACAAGGGACTAAGTAGGGATGTGCCAAACCCGACACGAGAAATAGATGAGTGTCATGATCAAGAGCGACATGCTGCCTATACAAAGGAAGTTTCATCTTCATTTTTCCCCAAATATTTCTAGTGAGTACCTCTTTATTTTTACACAAGCTTGAAAAGGATACAATATGCTTGTCATATAAGTTCACCCTTTAGATGAATCCATCCTAGTAAGTTTTATGAGTCCTAGGAAGGAGAAACTCAATTTCATCATGGTGACAAGTCTTTCATCATTTAAATTTTATGAGTTCGACAGAAGAGTAACTCAATATCTTTTTCATATTTAGAGAGTTTGAAAAAGAGACGAAAAAAGAAAGCCCCATCAGACCCCTTTTCGTAATTTGTCTTTCGAATCCGAAAAGCTAGAAAACAATATTCGAGAGAACCTCTTTTCGTAAATAGTCAATCTCAATGTGAAAAAGGGGTAAACATATACCAAGATGACGTTAATTAAATTATTTTTACGAGTTTGAAATGAAAAGTACTTGGTGATATTTTCATTTTTTTGAGCATCAGAAAAGAGCTGAAAGATGAATATTCTTGGAGAAACGAGTGGTATAAAAGGGATAGCAACCGGTTCCGGTAATGATGGAATTTCTCAAACATGTAATGGTCAAGAGGCTGGCTAATAATACCACTCATCGCAGATGTTCCTCTGACAAGGGTAAAACAACCAAGTGAAAGCGAATGATCAGCCAAAGAGATGCTAGTGATGGAATGGAAAAAAACAAGGCTCATCTGGAAAAAAATTGGTTGATAAAAAGGAAAATCATGAGATGTAAAGTGGCAATGGTTTCATTTTTACACAAGCTTGAAACATCGGAAACTATGCTTGATTATACTTGAAGATGGTGTCATTTTTCACAAGCTTGAAACATGAGAAAAACTATGCTTTGATTTGGTTTCATTTTTACACAAGCTTGAAACAAAGATAAACTATGATTGAGATAAGATTACATGCCCCCAGCATAATGACTCAATTTGAGGTACATGCCCCCTAAGCTTCATTTCATTCACCTAAGTAGACTACTAATTACTAATAGGTAGATGGAATGAAGGTTCATGTGCGAGATCAAGTGAAAGACTCGACTGGGATTTTACGAGATCTAATCAAAGACTCGAATTGGAAGAGGATTTGTTTCATTTTTAAATGAGCTTGACACAGGAAAACAACCATGCTCATAACACCTTGTTTCATTTTTTAAAAAGGTTGACATAGTAAAAGAATTATCCTCATGGAGACCTAATTCATTTTTTAATGAGGTTGATATAGTAAAAGAACTATCCTCGTGGAGACATAATTTATTTTTAAATGAGGTTGACATAGTAAAAGAACTATCCTCATATCCCTTGTTTCATTTTTTAAGGATCTTGACACAAGACAAGGAACTCTGTTCCATAGTCCTAGTTTCATTTTTTAACGAGATTGACACAAGACAAGGAACTCTACTCCATAGTCCTTGTTTCATTTTTTAATGAGCTTGACACAAGACAAGGAACTATGCTCCATAGTCCTTGTTTCATTCTTTAAGGAGCTTGACAACAAGACAAGGAAATTTTCTCCATAGTCCTTGTTTCGTTTTTTAACGATCTTGACACAAGACAAGGAACTCTGCTCCAATCCCTTGATCAAAAGCTGAAAGAGTCCATGGCTTCCAAGAGATTCTCATCAGATGGGAGGACAACACTCTGGAAGGGATACATGACAAGGGATACAAATGGAAAATCGGGCTCCAATGCCCCCAGTACATGGTGTACTACATCACCTACTAGATCATCAGTAGATGCGGGCATGGAATAGGTGGGCATATAATTAAGCTGTGGTGGGGGTGATACTACTTGCAAATAATAACCATTTAGGGATTATGGTTTATAGGGAGTTGGCTCAGGACCAATGAATGTAAGATGATCAATGATCACAATGCTTCCTTCATGTAGGAGACACATCACTCAGAAGAGGGAAGAAACAAGTGCTCCCATGACATAAACATAGTCACAACCAAGGAGTAGTTTAAAATCTAAAGGGCCTTGGACAACCATTACGTCTATATAGACAATCTTTCCTCCCAATGTAATTGGAAGCTTTAGAAGGATCCCTAATGGTTGACTGGTCCTTATGTTAAAAGCTAACAAATTTTGGGTGACAGGGACAAGATGAGGATAACCTAAAGCTTTCCAAGTAGTTGAGGGCATGATTCTAATGCATGCACCCTCATATACGACTATAATAGGTACGACCATATGGTAATCCTATACTATAATATGGAAAGGCACTTAAGATGGAAGACAATATCCTGCTAGTCAACTCCAATCAAAAGAAGTAACTAAACTACTCGGAGGGGGTGTCGTAGGAATGTGAGAGCTTCCCTCTTGCTCTATGGGAACAGAAGAGATGCTTTCATGCACCTCAAGAACAGGAGGATTTCCCTCCAGTTCATTTGAAACTGAAGAAACCAGAAGAACTTGAGTAGTATGTGGTTCACTCTCTACCGGAAACGTACGGTTAACTGAAGGTGGTGCCAAGTTTACCATTTTCTCAACCAATGGTTGGTCGAGAACGGACTCATGAGACACTTTCAGAGAGAGCAGGGTTTACGAAAGATGAATTTTGATCAATAACTTGATGAACTAGCAAAGGATCAGGGGAAAGCTTTCAATACCCAGTCAGAAGATGAGGTTGAGAAACTATAAGGTTTTCAAACTCTTTTGAAGCTTCAGCCATAAGAGGATAAAGGTGAATGGGTTGATTACCTTCACTCAACTTACAGGGAAATTTCACTTTTCCATTTTTCCCGTGGGATTTACTATTACTAGTTGATGGTGTGTCATCATCATGATCTCCATAGGTTGATGACAAAGGTCAATGTGAACCTGTGGACCACACTTCTAAGACCTTGGGAATATTAGGACAATTTCGAAGAAGGTGGTTACCCTTACATAACATGCAAGGGAATTTTACTTTCCAAGGTTGGTTGGAAGATTTGTCTTCATTAGTTTCATCCATAACAATAGTTTCTTGGCTTCCCCCTTGCTTATTTTGCTTCTTCTTCTTTTTCCTCTTCTTCTTTTTCTTCTTAGCTTCCTGGTTACTAGAATCCATACTTTCACCAGGCGAAGAGGAAGAACGGGGTGAAGAAATAGGTGAAGAAGGAAAGGGATCAAATATAGGATCCACATGAGGTTCATGTTGTTGAGGAGGAGGAGACCTTGGTTGAAAAGCAGTTTGGACACTCGGAACCGCTGAGGTCGAAAATAACCAAACAAGCAAACCAATGGTCAATCCAGGAAGGGACAATGTTTCCATATAAGGAGCAACAATATTTCCAAAAGAAGGAAAAGGACTAGGATTCCCATAAGAGGGGTTTCCTTGACTGGTAGACTCAAGAATTGTTTCCATTTGTATCAACCTAAGATCTATTAAGGAGTATATCCACAAGAAGGATGTTGTTCTACGGTCAATTAATTTTAGAATTTGAAACAAAAATTTTCCTTTTCATGTTTTAAGAGTTGAGAAAAGGATGAAAAGGTGACTGTAGTCTCTTTTGCTGGTTTAGTGAGCTTGAAAGGACAAGTGCTTGATGATCTTTTCAAGTTTAACGAGACAAAAAGGATCAAAATGACTACTCAAGTAACTCTATGAAAAAAGGAGTAGCAAGTAACCATGAACTACAATATACAGCTTAGAAAATAAATTTACCAAGGACTTGATGTACGTGCAAGAAATCTCCCTGAATTTTGTGTTCATCTTATCACATTTACAAGGCAGCAGAATCAACTTCCTATGGATAAATTTTTGCAACCTATGAGGGTCTCCCTTTATATACTCGATGGTACAGGGAGCAAAAGTTTGTGCTAGCACTGTCTAATGCAAGAGTATTACAAATGACAACCGCTGAGTTTTATAGATGTCAGAACAAGTCTCTAGCCTAGACCACTAAGTATGAGCGTTAATGTTTCAAAGGATCCTTAGATTCATTGAGGTAAATTTTAATGTTAGTCTTTGAATTAAGTTTCAGTTTTGAGGGCTCAACGATGCCACCTATTCCTAGAATGCAACTATATGAGAAAAGGAAAAATTTCGTTTCTATGAAAGCTAGACTAATCAAGGGAAGGAATTTCAATCAATAAAGCATAAAAAAATTGCATCATGAAAAATGCCTTCCACTAACTTTCATTTTTGTCTTCCAAATGCAATGCCAAAAGTAAAATTGATTCTAACTTTTCACTATCCTAAATGCAACTTTTTCGAAAGCAAAATGGTTTCACTTTACTAAGATGAATTTATAGGAATTATGGTTTTGTTTGCATTTTGAATGATTTGATGCACCTAATACAATTTTTAGCTTTCCATCACTGAAAAATGTGATCTATTTTCAATGATGAATCTCAAAAAATAACTTTTCAATGCAACTAATCTAATGCATTTTCACGAAAAATAAATTAAGAAATACAAGAAAAAAAAAATGCAAAATGATGTTTCCAATGATTTCCATAGAAAATAACACTCAATCAATCAACAAAACAAACACCTCAACGACACCAACAAGAAGCAAGTGATGACCAATTGACTAGAAACCCTAGAACCCAATCAAATTTCACTTCAAAGCCAATGAGACAAATTTTTCAAATTAATTAAGACAATCAATCAATAAAACCATAGACACTCTAGAAAATCATTGGATAGAGGACACAAAGACTGAAAACAAGAAGAAAAAAAAACCCTATTTTCTCTTATACTCTGGGATCATTGTACCTGTCATAGGAAAAAGAGCTATATTCATGACTCTACTTAACAAATTTATGATGTCATCGTGACTGTGAGGGACAAACTCGAGATGGGCGAGAAAAATGAAGAGAAAATAAAAAATATTCAAGACTAGACAAATATCAATGTCCTCAATCAATTACCAGCAAGTGAAAATGGTTACAGAAAATAAAATGGGCTAGAAAACTGATGGCTGGTCAAACTCACCACAAATCCAAGGTGAAGGATTGAATGCAAAGGGCTATAAATTACCCAATTGAGTCGCCATTTTGTTGTCTTGGTAAATCCTCTCTACGGACAAAGATGATCCCTCTAGCCCAATGAGTGGGTCTAGCAACTGAAGTGACAATCTACTAGACACTTTCCTAAGTTGCAATTAAAAAGAGAGATGAAGAAGATGGCCTACCTCGTTATTATGATATCTCGATCTCCTTTGTTGAAGATATTGAATCACTTGCGTCACGGGCTCGTTCCTACTACTCTCAGTGTTTATGCACTTGCACAAGAGATCAAGACACAACAATGCATGAAAATACAAATAGCATATTCAAAAGCAACCTACTTAACTGATCAAGGAATGTTAAGCTAAATGATACATGAACATACAGATTTATGGAAAATGAACCAACAGTTGTATATCAATAGAAAATAAGGGGAAGAATACAACCAAGCCTTAATATTGATAGGATATCCTTGAATGAATATCCAAGTCCAAGTTAAGATCTCCAATCACTCCTTTTCCAAGCCAAATGAGTAGCATATAGGCACAATATTAGCATAAGTGTGCAAATAGGAAAAGACCAACCAACCCTCTAACCTCACCCACCAACCATTTGGGAATGGGAGGGGATGAATATATAGGCTGGGAAAGGGAGTTAGGACCTCTCCAAAGATAGGATTAGACCCTCATCTCAAGGAGGTAGCCGATAGGCTAAGACTAAGAGGCCAAGTTGGGAGGATTCGGCCTCATCAATGCCAAACAACCTCCATCTCGTCGCTCTGGAAGCTTCTATATCACGAAGCTTCTCATCCTTTTTGGCATCATCATGGGTATGCAAGGGAACAAAGAAATGCCATCACTAGTTAAGTACAATGCAACATGTGATCATCACAGGTTTTACGCTCGTAAGAGAGATGATTCTCAAATTAGGGTTTAAGAGCCATTTCCTTTAGGGGAAACTCACAACATTTTCCAATCAATGTCTTAGGGAGGATCTGAGATGCATATATGAATGAATACATTGCATTATGGTCATGTTTCAGGCACTTCAGGGTATGTCACAGGGAAGTGTAGAAGGTGTGACAAAATACTGTGTAACACTCACTACCCCTTTAAAGATCAAAATTTTCATTGCGTTTTCCATGTTGAGTGGTGAAGGTGGAGTGGATGGATGATCTATCCGCAAGATACAATGACTTACCAATTGCATTGCACTTCACAGTGCATTCAGAATAATTCCTTCGTTGTTGCTTGAAGAGGATCCCAATAGCAGGCTATATTCATAGCCTGATTTTCCATTCCTTCTGAAGTATTTTCCGCTTCGTGTAGTCCCAAACGTCAAGGGAAAATCATAACCTATTTTTCACACAACATCTTAGTCCAAGTTTTCAAAGATTTTAAATACTTACCTCGTGGTCCCTTGAAGAGCTTGCGCTCTACTTTGCTATAACTCATGGATGTATCAATCGCGAGCTCTGTGACGAATCCTCCTATTATACGATCAATCCATTGATCAAAAGCCTGCACGATGTTATATTCTAAAGCTTCTAATCGCCTCACTAGATCTGGAGTCGACACAATAGGGCCATCAAGTCTCCATGTTCCCTGACTGTCCACTAATCTGGAAAACCACTCGTGCAATTCACAAGGGAAGAAATAGAAAAAGTTTTTGGTTTCATATGAGTATAGGTATCTATTCAACCATTGTTCTTTGGACAACCATGGGTTTCTCTTCTCCTAAGCTGGGAATGCATGTTCCTTTTGATCGAGCCACTTCTCAATTTCCTTCTTAGTAGGGAACCACTTATTCGACATCACACAATCCTCAGATTGATCCCGGTCCTGACAATTTGTTGTCTTAAGGGGGCCTGAACCAGGTTTAGATTTATTCGCTAGAAACCAACAAAACCCTAACTACTGGCCCTTTCAGCAACAACCTATTTAGAGGAGGCTGCAGTCTCACCCGAATCAGTATTGGGGGATGCTAGAACCAGGTTTCTACATCCAGAGGCTTGTGTGATGGTTTCTTAAGGTCCTTAGGGTTTAGGTCTACCTTCACGTAGATCTATTCCTTTTGACTATAAACTACTGCAAATCTATCAAAATGACCTTAATATCCTCGTGAAGGTACTTAATTATAATTATCACGCAGAAAGATTACAGATCTACTAGTTCCGCATAGTAAATGTGTATTCTAAAGCCTTTCTGGCCTAGATCTATTTTCTAGCATATTTACCCTTTTCGAATAGCTGACTACATCACATCTATCTAACAACTTCCATCTCTTCGTGAAGGTCTTAAATTGTTATTAACATGCATAAAAGATACAGATCCACTACTTTCACGTAATAAACAAGTGTTGTGTGTGGAGCATGATTGTTCAGAGGTCTTTGTTTCAGCCGGATGTATACCACAGGAAGTTTGTACACCCCTCCACGCGGGGGCGTGCGGGGGGCACTTGTCCCCCCTGCAGGGGTTCGGGGGGGGGGGTCTATCCCCCCCGGCTGGGGGGTCCATGGGCTAGCGGTCCCCAGAGGGGGCTCGGGGGCAGCGCCCCGAAGCTAAAAACAGATGTAAAATTGCCTTGTACAAGTATAGTAATTTCTAGTCAATCTGGGCTGTTCATTAGGCGAATGATCTGACAGTAGAACTTATGTTTAGTTTAGGGTTTGTGCCCTAGAAGGCAACCCCTCTCTTTGTATGAGGGTATTGTATTTGAGGCTGTGTAATATATGTGTATTCTGTGAGCGAGAAACAGAGAGGTGAGACTGTGAAAGAAAACAGAGGATATTATAGCGGATTTTTTGTAGGTTGTGTCTCTTCATTTTGCTGGATAATAGAAAGGAAGGACTGGATGTTCGGGGTGGACGTAGCCCAAACTGGGTGAACCACGTATATTTGTGTCTCTCTTGTTTTATGCATTTTTTTCTATGTTTATATTTTTGCAATATTTTATGTGTTCCATTGCTCCGTAATATATAATTTTATAACAACTGGTATCAGAGTCGAAGGTCTATTTGGCTGATAAACTCGCAGGAAAGAAGGGTTCCTCGTTCGAGTGGGAGCAATGGTGAAAGATGGTAAGTTTAGGATCGAGAAATTTAATGGCAAAAACTTCTCGCTATGGAAGATTTAGATGGAAGATTATCTGTATCAGAAAGATCTATACCTACCATTGAGCGGAAAAACAAAGAAGCCAATGGCTATGACAGATGAAGAATGGAACCTTCTCGATAGAAAGGCACTCAGAACAATACAGTTGTGCCTCGTTGCGTCAGTCGCCTTCAACATTTCGAAGGAAAAAACGATAGAGGGTTTGATTCAGGCATTGTCGAAACTATATGAAAAACCCTCGACCTCAAACAAGGTATTTCTTATGAAACGGTTATTTAATATGAAGATGTCAGAAGGCGGATCTGTTGCAGATCATTTAAATGATTTTAATATAGTTACAAGTCAGTTAAGTTCTGTAGGGGTAAACTTTGAAGATGAAGTTAGAGCTCTGTTATTCTTGTGCTCATTACCAGAAAGTTGGAATGGTTTAGTAATGGCCATTAGTAACTCTGTCTCTAGATCTAGTACTTTAAAGTTTGATGATGTTGTCGGTGCTATCGTTAGCGAGGAAATGCGATGGAAAAGCTCCAGTGAGACATCGGGTAATGCTTTGAGTGTAGAGTCTAGGGGAAGAAAAATGGAAAGAGGAAAGAGCTCAGGATATCGTAGTAAATCAATGAAAGGTAGATCCAAGTCCAGATCGGGGATAGTGTGCTGGAAATGTGGAAAGAAAGGACACCTAAAGAAAGACTGTAGATCTCGAAAGGGAAAAGAAGGAGATGCATAGCAAGAAAACAATCATGAAGCATATGTGACAAGTGAGGTGTTACAAGATGATTTGATTCTTTCTTTCAAAAATATCACTGATTCTTGGGTGATAGATTCAGGGGCATAATTCCATGCCACACCTGATAAGAAATACTTTCATGACTATGTTCAAGGAGATTTTGGACAAGTTCGTTTGGGTGATGATAAACCCTGTAAAATTGTTGGAATGGGTAAGGTTCTTGTAAAGAAACAGAATGGAAACCAATGGCTACTAAAGAAGGTAAGGCATGTTCCAAATCTAAAGAAAAATCTGATTTCAACAGGGCAATTAGGCGGTGAAGGTTGTGTGACAACTTTCACAGATAAAGCTTGGAAGGTCACCAAAGAAGCCCTAGTAATAGCAAAAGGCGAAAAGGTTGGTACATTGTATTTATGCAATGGTATTTCTAACTCGGTTAATGTTTTAACTTCCAAAGGAGCAGATGCAGCATTATGGCATCATAGGCTCGGACACATGAGTGAAAAGGGGATGAAGATTCTTCACTCAAGGAATTTGTTGCCAGATTTGCAGAATGTTGATTTGGACTTCTGTGAAAATTGCATTTATGGGAAACAGAAGAGAGTCAGATTTCTCAGAGTTGGGAAAGAAAAGAAGAGCGAAAAATTAGAGCTTGTGCATACAGATGTATGGGGACCTGCTCAGGTATCATCTATCGGTGGATCTCGTTATTATGTTACTTTTATTGATGATGAAACTAGAAAAACTTGGATTTATTGTATTAAGAATAAATCTGATGTATTTGATACTTTCAAGAAATGGAAAGCTTTGGTTGAGATTGAGACAGGAAAGAAATTGAAGTGTCTTAGATCAGACAATGGAGGTGAATATTGCAGCAAAGAGTTTGATAGGTACTGTTCAGAGCATGGAATTCGTAGAGAGAAGACAGTTCCAAGAACACCACAAGAAAATGGTGTGTCAGAAAGGATGAACAGAACAATCATGGAGCGTGGAATGTGCATGAGATTGCATGCAGGATTGCCTTTACAGTTTTGGGCAGATGTTGGAGATACTGTTGTTTATCTAATAAATAGAGGGCCTTCAAGTTCCTTGGATGGTGGTGTTCCAGAGGAAGCATGGACAAGTAAAAAGGTAAACTACTCCTTTTTAAATCCTTTTGGTTGTGAGACATTTGTCCATATTGATAAAGAAAATAGAACAAAGCTTGAGGAAAAGTCAAAGAAATGTACCTTTACTGGATATGGTGTTAATGATTTTGGTTATCACTTATATGATTACGAAAATCACAAAATCATTAGGAGCAGAGATGTAATATTCAATGAAAAGGTCTTGTATAAGAATCAGTTGCAGGAAAAGAAGCAAGAAAAAGAAAACAAGGAATATGCAGTTCTTGACGAAATCACTGAAAAAGTAAAGGTGCCTGAAAATAATAATAATCAACAACCACAACAAAAACAACCACCACAACAGCAACAGGCACCCCAAACACCTAAAAGTGGTGTTATAAGATCTACCAGGATAAGTAGACCCCCTGAACGATACTCTCCTTCATTATATTATTTATTGTTGACTGATTCTGGTGAACCCGAATGTTATGAATAAGCGTTGCAGGTTGAAAGCAAGAAGAAGTGGGAGACAGCCATGGAAGAAGAGATGGACTCCTTAATGCATAACCAGACTTGGGACTTAGTCAGGTTGCTTGCAAGAAAAACTACATTGAAGAATAAATGGGTTTACAGGCTGAAGGAAGAAGATGGAGGAAAATAGAGGTACAAAGCTGGACTTGTGGTGAAGGGGTTTGCACAGAAGAAAGGTATTGATTTTGATGAAATATTTTCTCCTGTTGTTAAAATGACTTCAATCAGAACTATTTTAAGTCTAGTAGCAGCTGAAGATTTGCATCTTGAGCAGTTAGATGTAAAGACAATCTTTCTCCATGGGGATTTGGAGGAAGAGATATATATGCAGCAGCCATAAGGATATGAGGTAAAAGGGAAGGAGAAACTTGTGTGCAGGTTGAAGAAGAGCTTGTATGGCTTAAAACAAGATCCAAGTTAGTGGTATCTAAAATTTGACAAGTTTATGTCTGAACAAGGTTATACTAGATGCCACTCTGATCATTGTGTTTATATGAAAAAGCAAAATGATGGCAGCTATATTATATTATTATTGTATGTAGATGACATGCTTGTTGCAGGGTCTAACATGTAGGAAATAAATGTGCTCAAAATAAAATTGACAAATTCATTTGCAATGAAGGATTTGGGAGCTGTAAAACAATTCCTTGGTATGAGAATCACTAGAGACAGGAAAAATCGCAAATTAGCATTGTCTCAGAATGAGTACATATAAAGCTGATGAAAAGATTTAATATGCACAATGCAAAACCAGTTAGTACACCTTTTGCTAGCCATTTCAAACTTAGTAAGGAAATGTGCCCAAATACCCAAGAAGACATGGATTATATGTCTAAAGTTCCATATGCATCAACAATTGGAATCTTAATGTATGCAATGGTCTACACAAGGCCTGATATTGCACATGCAGTGGGAGTTGTAAGCAGGTACATGAAGAATCCAGGAAAGGAACATTGGATGGCAGTGAAATGGATTCTTAGATATTTGAAAGGTACCACAAATCAAGCACTATGCTTTGGTGAAGCTGTTATCACTTAGGTTGTTCCCTTTGACTCCTAAGGGAATACGGCCGAGGTAACCACAGACCAATCTTTGGATCACAGGTCCTAGCCTACCTGCAATCAGAGAGGGCTCTCTCTTTAGGATTTAGCTTTGTTTTGAAAATGTTTTAGGCTAGTTATGAGATACTGTATTTTGTCTAAAGTTTTGGTTGAATGATGTCTTCTAGCAGCTGAAATGAGATCTTCAGGGGTTTCAGTCCATTGGGCTATGGAGTCTGTGATTATGTGTTGTTTGAGGTGTTGAGTTAGAGTGATGAAACTGCAGGGCCATATAGATATATCATGAAACAAACTTCAATTTTGTGAATATGGAATATGTCCAGCCAGTGAGAGACAATTAAGAATCTTTCACTTAGTTAGTGATGTGGAGAAAGGAAATATCACTCAGGAGCAGACTTGAATTCCTGAACAATATTTACTGTGAAAGTTTCAGCATGAAGGTGAGCAATTAAGAATTACACATTCATAACTAATACTGAAGAAAAACATTCATAACAGCTGGTGGGCTCTAGTATTGTAGCAATAATGCTACAACTCTTGGGGCTTCCTATCTCTAATTTTATCAACCCGGTAGTTCGTACAAACTTGGAAGCGACGATGCTGTATGCACAAGTACTAGCTCTTGTCGCTGCTGTCACTTGGTCGGCTGGCACAAGTCTGCTAGGGCTCAAGCCAACTTCTATATGCTCTCAGAAGAAGCTTTCTAAATGATGGATGAAGGCTATCTCAAAGGAAATTAATCTACTTTGCAAAAATGAACTGAAAGCCAACCAAAACATGGAAACCCTAGTAAACCCTAATCTGACTAGTTTAACCTCTATGATGCAATAGTGAGAGTGCAAATGTCTAAAAATGATGCCATTACTTCTAGTGATGTGAAATGCATGAACTCAAACTACTTTCATTGAAAAGAACATTGTTTTTGTATTTTTGCTTAAGTGGTTGGAGTGATTATGATTTTGTTTCTTATTAGGGTTTGGCTGTGCAGAGGTGGTGCAAAGGAGAGAAAGCTTGGGAAAGGTCAGGAGGGCTAGGAGAGGTCCCAGAGGGTCCCTAGCATTAGTCCACAGAAGTCTACAACGTTCAGGTGCTCGGCAACCAAGTTTGCAGGCTTCTACAGGATGTCTGCAGGGGATCCTACAGGAAACTAAGGAATTCTACAGGAAATCTGCTAACTTCTACAGGATGTGCTGTAAGTGGAAGTTTTGGGTGATGGTGAAGTGATGGAGCGGTATGGGTGGATAGGTAAGGTGGAGATGGAGCTTGTGATGGCTCAGGGACAGAGGAATAAGATGGAGAGAGAGTGCACGGAGTTGGTTGGTGAATAGAAGGATGGAAACAACGAAAGGTCAAGAAAATGAAGCTATGTAGCAATGGAAGAGTTGGAAGGTAAACGAGCTGAACATAGGTCGAGTAGGTGGCTTTTAGGCGTGGCTAAGAAGAAGAAGAAGGAAGTGGAATAATACTGAGCAGTGTAAATAAAACAAATTTCTTATGTCTTGCACCAAAACGAGAATCCATTAACCTGTGCTACCTGTGCTATTGAACCAATGAACAACAATGTAAATCATGAAGAAAAGTGGTGCATGGAATTGTAATGAAGAAGTATGGCTCAAGAGCAAAATGCATGGAAGGATCCACGATTAAAACGACTGTGTTGCAGCTTGCATACAAGTGGAAAAAGACTGCGTTTTTTTGGTGGTTGGTTTAGACTGCACCCGAATCCCTAAACAGAGATGGCAGTGAAGGCACTAACAACCTTTTCTTGGAGCTCCAGTGAATTACAAACCTCCTATTCTACTCTAAGCTACTGAAAGTGATTTAACCATAAGCTAATCCTACTCAATCTCATTAAAGAAATCAAATCAGCAAACTGTGTTCTTGAAATGCATATCAAACAAGGAAACAAAGTGCTGGAAAGAAAGGAAAATAACACTACAAGAAGAGGAGATCTATTGCTCTCAGGTTGGGCCCTAACCTGAGAGCTATAGCTCCCTTGAAAGCTCAAAATTAGATCCAAATCTGCTTGCCTTTATTCATAATCAAAAGTCTAATGTCATGCCAAAACTGGCTTACAAAAACAAACACCGAGCTGTGCTCAGAAATTACAATATCAGTCCCAAAAGTTCAAAAAGCTTCTATCAAAGGCTACGGCCTTCATATTTATACACAATGAAGATCAAGCTGGCTTCCTCCATTCGTGGAGCTTGGCTGTCCAACTGGAAGTCAAACTGTTGTAAACTGCTGATCCTGTAGAACATGTTGGCTGCCTTTAAGCTCGGTGGGGAGAGTTGTTGGAGCTTGGAGTTAAGGTGAAAATCACGAGGAAGGTCATCAAGACTGTGGACAACCTCCCTATGAACCCGCAATGTCACCTTTGCTATCTCATTGTCTCCATTTGCGTGGTCTTTTGCTCTCTTTAATGCCAAAAACCTGAAATCATCATGTATTAGCCACATAGATATAATGCCTTCCCTTCTTCCTACAAACAACACGAATATACTAAGAAATGAATGCATAAGTGATAAAAGATGAATGGTTGAGCAAGGTAAGTAGGTCAATATGAGCCCAAATTGTACCAAAAATTGGGGCTCATCATCACCCCCTAGCTAAAATATTTTCTCATCCTTGAGCAACCTTGCTCCAACTCCTTGTCCTTGGCCGAGAACTAGGGCCCGGAGCATGCTCTTCCTTTTCTGTTCTTGGTGGCCCTGCCTCTTTTGCCCCTGGCAGTGACGAGGGTGGCGCTTCCTCCCCCTTTCTTGTTTCCTTGAGCCGGGCTTCGGAAACCGATTAGCCTATCCTTCGTGTCCAGGAAGTTATTTTTGGGCTTCCCCTCTCGGGGGTGGCCGATGTTTTAGAGGGGGATCTTTCACTGGGTGAAGTAGGGACACCCCCTAAAATGGTTTGCCTGCTGGGTGGAGGCTGCGGCTTGCCTGTGTTTATTCTCTTACTTCTCCTAGCTTCAAAAGGTAGAGGGATCTCCCTTTCTCTCTTCTCCTTTGGCTTTGGAGGTGTACTGAGGGCGGCCAGCGCAGCTGCTGCCTCCTTTTCGAGAATGCCAGCCTTCTCTTTCTTGTGTTTTGCTTTCTCAGGGCTCCCTATAGAGGGCCCCTTCTTTTCTGATTTCGGGCTTCCTGTAGAAGACCCTGCTTTACCTACTTCCGGGCCTTCTGTAGAAGACCCTTTCTTTACCAATTTTGGGCTTCCTGTAGAAGACCCTGTTTTAGCCACTCTCAGGCTTCCTGTAGAAACCCCTATTTTGGTAATTTTCGGGCTTCCTGTAGAAGCCTCTTTTTCAATGATTTTCGGGCTTCCTGTAGAAGCCCCTTTTGCCAATTTCGGGCTTCCTGTAGAAGCCCCTGTCTCTGTTTTCGGGCTTCCTGTAGAATCCTGTTTCTGCTTTCCTGTAGACACGGGTGTCACCACCTTTGCTTGATTTGCTGCATGGGTTTTGCTTTTTGGTTTGGTTGCAGGTGTTGATGAGGTACTTGGGCTGATGTGGACCACCTCAGCTTTGTCCGTTCTGCTCTTCAACCTCTTTTCTCTTGTTGACAAGATGGGTGTGTCACCTTTTTCTTTGTCATCCTTTTCCTCATGCTTCTTCTTTTGTTCTTTCTTCTACACTGTGGTCGGGGTCTTCTGGCCTTTTTCTTTCTTTCCCTCGGCCACTGCTTCTTTTTCTTCACTGCTGGAGGAACCTGTTTCTTCAATCAACATTTTTATGTCTCCATCTCTTGTCAAATTCCTGAATGATTCCCATGAGAGGGGAACCTTATATGAATGAAGCGCATCCTCCACAAGAAGTTTGATCAACCCATGGTGGGCTACCTAATCTGGTATGCCTTCTTTTAACTTTGTGGCACACTTAATTAGGGACTGAAGCAGGAAATAAGGAATGCTCAGTTTCTCTTCTACAGGAAGATCAATCCGGTGCCTCAATTCAGTGAGCAACCGAAAGTGATACGCGTACACGATGCTAAAACGGCCTTCATAGGTTATATATTTCATGATTTGAAGGCTGACTTCATTCCATGGTGGCAGCAAGATGGTTCTTCGCACCCCATTTTTGTCCTCCGAGAATTCCTCCTCAGGTGGAAAGAATTCTTTCTTGGCCTGCTGGCTCAACTTCCTTTCTTCCTTATCCCATGGCAAACCCATCGGAAGTCCAGTAATTCGACTGATATATTGCGGGGTGAGCTTGAGGCTTAGACCCCTGAAGTTCACTGTGGCCAGTGTCTTGGATTTCGGCCTCAGAGCCTGCAAAAATTCTTCTGCCACTTCATCGTCGTAACCCTGCAATTTGTCACAAAAAGATATCCATTGAACCCGTGTGAAGAGCTCCACCACTTCCTGGTTTTCCCTTAACTTGGTTGAATCAGTGGGTTCTCGTCTAATAAACCCACCCGACATGATAAAACAGTTTCCTTAACCAGAGGTGGTGATTGTGGAAGAAATTTGGTTTACTGAGACAGAGCGTAGAATGTCATGCACATAATCCACAAAACTTATCCCTGAGGAACTTAACACAGTTTAATTACCCGACATCCTGTAGAATGACAGTATAGGCACAGCAGACAACAATTTCACCGTTTTTCTATGACCATACTGTGGACGACAATTCTGCCACCTTTAATAACCAGTTGCATGAAGAGTTCATGGTTACCTTTGTAGTTTTCCACCTTTTTACGTGAGGCACCCGCTTTCTTGTAGAAACTGTGTTCCTGTAGGATGATAGTGTTCCTGTAGAATGATAGCGTACCTGTAGAATGCAGCGCGCGATTTTCGGGAAAGACTGCAGTTGGTCTGCGCCTTGGATGTGCTTCACAATCGTTCTGATAGCCAAAGGCTCGGCGTATCGAACTGCAGAAAGATCAGGATAGCCGCTCGAGTTCAAAACGGTGGTTGATACATGCATGAGTGCAATCTAGCCGATTAGATTTTTGAATCGGCGGAATCCGTGGCGCGGGGGTGAGCTGTCCCCGCCGAACCGTTGGATGTAGTCATCCCATCATTCAACTGCGCGTTCACTTGCTGCCGCATCAATTCCCGCAGATCTGCCGCCGCCTCTTCTGTTAAACTCGTTTTTTTTTCGACGGGATTGCTCTCACGTGCGTGCTGCTATTCTTTTTGTCATGGCCACCACCCACACATGCACTAGACCATTAACTGGACGACATGGCCAGCCAAATGGCCATGCGGCCGCTCAACCCATTCACCTTTACACTTTGCAATCAATCAAAGTAACATTCATGCAATTTGATGGAAGGAAGGGTCGAGACACTTACCTGCACGGCTGCACACGATGTTTCGGTTCTTTGGACGCTGATGAGTGGATTTACCTACTGCTGGCGAACTTACACAGGCCCGGAGGTCCATGTTCACGAGTTGCCGACGATGGATGTGATGCTTTGGTTGCATGCGCCCACGTTTCATTGCATATGGTCTGCGCTGTGAATGGTATCCACTCTAGCAGGCTTAACTGTTACAGGACTCCCGCGGGATGTCTTGTAACAGTTCTTCCTCCTTGGGTGCATGCTGCACGATGATGGATGGCCTCACGATCACGTTCCCAGAGCTTCTGGATGACTGGGATGCACATGGTGTGAGAGCTCTAGCATTTTTTCCATTTACAATTTGCTTTTTCTCGAGACTCATCGATCTGCTTTGCTGGTGCAGGTAACTTTGTTGCATGTCGACAAGGATGGTGGAACAAGATAACAACAATGTGCAAGGGTGGCAACAGTGGCTTGCATGCGTCCAAACCGATCCTTAGCCGTTAGATCTCCTCATGAAATGAATTCTGGGCCGTTCTGGGCTTCTACAGGAAGTTTCCTATAGAAATACAGAGCTTCTTGTAGAAAGGCTGCGTTCCTATAGAGAGTCTGCACCTTCCTGTAGAAAATCTGCATTTTCCTGTAGAAAATCTGCGTCTTCCTGTAGAAGACTCAAGCTGTAATAAAATTGCACATACCTTCGAGAAAATGAGTATTCCTGGAGGAGGTGCTGGTGAGGTGTCCTGACTGCATGATGAGGACCCTTGGCTTTGAGTTGAGAGGCTTCCTCTCCTCCATAGAACACCTGCATGCAATTTTACAAAATGAATCTGCTGACCTTGTTTTTTTGTGTTTTTTCTTCTTTTTTTTTCTTTTTTTCTTTTTTCTTTTTTTTTTCTTTTTTTTTTTTGAAAGATAACAGGGGCGCCTCATTGAGGTTTTCACCCTTGCCATCTGCCTTAAGCGCCTCAAAGAGGTTTTCACTCAAGGATCTTTTTCCAATATCCCTTTTTTTTGAAAAGAGAATAGGGGCGCCTCAATGAGGTTTTCACCCCTACCACCTGCCTTGGGTGCCTCAGAAAGGTTTTCACCCAAGGATCTTTATTATTTATTTATTTATTTATTTTTATTTTTTTTAGATTCTTCAGGGTATGCCCAAAGCAGAGGCAGAACCCTTCTCTATGACCAACACTGCCTTCTCCATAGTTTTGATGAACTCTTGTCTTGAGGGAGGCTTCCTGTAGATCTTCAATCGATGCCCATTGACAAGCATGGGGATGGCTTCCTCATCAATGGTCCGAATAAGAACAGATCCATTGTCATGACATTTTTCCACTGAATATGGCCCTAGCCATCTGGTTCTCAGCTTCCCCTTGAAATCTTTGTATCTGGAGTCATACAACAAAGCCCAATCTCTCGGCTGAAATTGCTTGTCATGGAGATGTTGGTCATGCCACACCTTTCTCTGAAGTTGAACCACTTCTGAGTGAAGGAGGGCCTGCATTCGGTGCTCATCCAGGCCATTTAGCTGCAATAACCTTTCTTGTTGTGCATGGTTGAGATCTAGGTACAGCTGAGCTGCCATCCTCAAAGTGTTGTATTCAAACTCAATGGACAGCAAAGCTTTCTTCCCATAGACCAGCTCATACGGTGTGAAGCCGGTGGTGGTCTTCCAAGTGGTGTTGTAAGCCCATGTGGCTTCAACCAGGCGATCTGCCCAGTCCTTTCTGCTGCTACTCACCACCTTAGTCAAGATCCCTTCTAATGCTCTATTGGTGACTTCCACCTGCCCATTTGCTTGAGGGTGATAGGGGGTGGAAGTCCTATGCTTGATCTTGTGATGAGCTAGTAGATCTTCAACCAGGTTGGAGGTGAACTGGCTCCCTTGATCGGTGACCAGCTCTCTTGGATAGCCAAACTTATAGAAGATGTTTTCTCTTAGGAACTCGGCCACCTTTTCTTCTGTTGCTGCTTTGATTGCTTTGGTCTCTGCCCACTTTGTCAGGTAGTTAGTGCACACAATGATGTAAGACCTTTGCCTCGAAGGAGGGTTGATTGGGCCCACAAAGTCCATACCCCACTTCTCAAATGGCTCAAGAGTCACCTGAGGTTGGAGAGGCATCTCATCCCTTTGGGTCAGTTTCCCCATTCTTTGGCATTGGTCACACTGGCTGACATATCTTCTGACATCTTGATGAAGTGTGGGCCAATAGTAGCCTGCCTGCAGGATTTTGAAGGCAGTGTTCTTTGTTGCAAAATGTCCTCCACAAGGCCCATCATGAAAAGTGAGGAGGATATCAAAGACTTCCTCCTCCCTTACACAACGCCTTAAGATCTGATCGGGGCCAAGCTTGAACAGATTGCCCCCGATCCAAGTAAATGAGGCACTTTTTCTGATGATTCTGCTCTTCTCTCTTGAAGATAGGTGCGGAGGGAACTGTTCTGAAACAAGGTAGTTTGCTATATCAGCAAACCATGGAGAGAGTACTGAAATAGCAAACAGATGTTCGTCGGGCATCTGGTCATCCACTGTTCCATCCTCATCTGCAGACAAATCCAATCTAGATAAAAAGTCAGCAACAACATTTTCTCTCCTTGGTTTGTCAACAATGGTCAAATCAAACTGCTGCAATAAAAGTAACCATCTAATAATACGAGCATTCACATCTGGTTTATTCATTAAATATCTAATTGTAGCATGGCCTGTATGTACAAAGGTTTGATAGCCAGTGATATAATGTCGGAACTTGTTCAGTGCATGGACCACAGCCAAGAATTCTTTCTCGGTTACAGTGTAATTCAGCTCAGATTTGGACAAGTTTTTGCTAACAAAGTAGATGGCATATGGAAGTTTTTGCTCAACTTGTCCTAAAGCTGCACCTATGGCTTTGTTCGAGGCATCAGTGTGGATGTGGAAAGGTAGGGCCCAATTTGGACCTCTCAGGATTGGGGCTGACACCAACTTGTCCTTCAATTCATTTAAAGCCCTCTGACAATCGTCAGTCCATTTAAACTCCACATCTTTTGCCAACAGGCCAAACAATGGCGAGGCTAGCTTTCTGAAGTCTTTAATGAATCTCCGGTAATATCCTGCTAATCCCAAGAAACTACGAACATCCCTTACCTTTTGAGGAGGTGGGACCTTCTTGATGAGAGCAATTTTGTTAGGATCCACCTGTAACCCTTGGCGAGAAATGGTATGGCCTAGCACAGTCCCTTCAGTCATTAGGAACTCACATTTTTCAGGACTAAGGGACAAGTTCATCTCAATGCATTTGGTTAGGACTTTTCCTAGATTGGACAATGCTTCCTGAAAGTTGGCCCCATAAGGAGTAAAGTCATCCATATAGATTTCCACTGCATCATTGTTATAGCTCCAAATCTCACTCTTATGGTTTGTGATGCTGCACTTATGGCCTAGGGCAACCCCTCCTTCCAGACCTGGTCCAAAAATTTAAAAAACAGTGTTTTATTCCCTATACGCGACTTTGCCCTGTGTTAAACGCGTGTACACGCGGGTATGTCATACCCAACCCGCGTGTATCTATTAAAACACTTAAAAAAATATAATTTCCTCTTTTTCGGGCGGTGATCGCGGGTTTACCTGCTGGATCACCTGTTAGTGCCCGTGGCCCAACTGTTCCCAACCAACTCCTAACTAAAAAACTACTTTGGAGAGGGTATAAAAAGACATCAAAGGGAAGGCCAAGGGGAGGGAGAAAGGAGAGCAAGATTATTATGCTGAGATTTTTCCCTTAGACCAGGTCTGAAGTCCTTGGTGCATTCTGCACTTCCCCCATCTTGCATAGGAAACCCTTGTTTCCATGTGTATTGGTGATCATTCATCCTTGACATCATCATTGAGTAAGACTTGGAAGGAGCTCTTGTTGGAGGCTGGAGGCTGGAACGAATCCGGGAGGAAGCTTGCTTGGAGCCTGCTGAAGGTGTTCAGGTGATATCTTTCCGATATATGTACTTTATTTGCCTTTATATATAAAGAAACACGTCTTTGTTCCCGAATAATCTTTCTTTATGCTTATGAGATTCTTGTGTTGAATTCTTATGAAAGTGGTTACTTAAAGATTTTTTATAACTAACTTTATAGCATAAAGATGATTTATACATAAACTTCTATACATGTACTGTTGTGTTCTTTGATTTGTTTGTCTTGCAGGTCAAAGAAAGAAGAAGGGAACTCCAAGAAGGGTTTGCACCCTAACGGTCTTCTCGAACGTAGGACCTTAGGTATGTACCCTAAACATTAGAATTTGCTTAAAAGTAAAAAAGATGGCTGTGTGTGTGTGTGTTTCTTTGAATAAGCAATTTTCAGTCTGGTAGAGTCTTAGCCCAAAGGACCCTAGGGGTACTTTCCCTTCAACCAGAATTGGCGACTCCGCTGGGGACAACACTCTTGTTGTTCCTAGTTTGGGTAGTCCTCAAGCCAATCAAGGCTCAGTCCCTCTGTTTGTTGGTTCTGACTGTCTGATATTTTCTTGAACTCCAAGCTTTTCCAGTTTTTCAGTTTGTGTTTTTTATTTTTCTTGAAAGACTTCATATACGCACTTTTTCTGGATTACAGAAGCGTATATACGCAAGTTGCACTAAGTAAACCCGCGTATACGCATGTTTCCTTAGTTACAGTCGCGTATACACGCATTCTGCAAATAATTGCAGGCGCGTATATCACATAATTTTCAAGATTTATAATTTTTCTTTTGCTGAATGTCTGTCTGGTGGTTTGGGTCAGTTTAAAACAGTCAATTTCCAGTGACAGTTCTCTATTTAACAGGGGGCATCTTGTTTCGAACTCTCTCTAGTTATAAGGAGTGCTAGTCTTGTTTTTCGTTGATTGCAAGCGTCATTGATTTTTGACACACAAGATTTCTGTTTAAGAATCTTGATCGCTCTGTTTCGGCAGAGTGGGAAGATTGTCTTAAAATCTTTGTGTCCATTTTGTTTTCATGACATTTGTGTTTGCTTAACGAAATCATTTTTATGACCATTTACTCCTTTGTTTCGGGAAATTTGTTTGTTACCAGTTTCTTGAAACTTGTCTTTTGATATTTTGGACTTTCATTGCTGCTCTTGATTGTCAAAAGCGTTTTCGAACACATTTTATTTTTGTTGAGTTTTCATCATTTGAAAGGTGTCAATTCACGAAAGTGTTTGGTGGCTTGTTTATCAATCATTAGTGTCAGTATTGTTGAGAGTTTTCCGTTGAAAAAGACTTTTTGGTTTGATTGAAAGAAAATCTTTTGAAAGTTTTTGAGTTTCGCTTTCTTAAACTTGCTTCTCATTTGATTTCCTTTTTTGCGAAGTGAAAGTGCTTTGTTTTTTATCTTAAACTTGTTTTTATTGTTTGGACGAAATGATTAGTAACAAATCATCTTCTATCTAAGCATTTCAGTGGCAAGACAAAATTTGGTAAAGCAGCAACTTTCCTTCTTTGTTTTTAGAGTAGTCTTTGAATCGTGCATCCACATTTAGTTCTTGCATTAGGGTAAGATTTGCATCTCTTTTTAGGAATATTTAGTTTTGTTAGTTTTTGTGAGTGTGGAGTCTGAAAAGAAAAAGGAAAAATTTTTGTTTATATTACAAGTGCCTTCTGAACCTCATAGAAATTGCTATTCATCGAAAACAAAAGTGCATATGCATGTAGCTAGGTTTTATTAATTTCTTTTGCGTCCATAAAACACCACAAGTTTCACCTCCATTACCTTTGACTTAAAGAACAGCCTAATAAAATCAAGCGCTTAATTAAAATCCACTAGAACTTTTTGTTTTAGTTATTACACCAACAAGTTTAGGATTTTAGGGCCTTGGATTAGGCGAGTGGAGAGTTAACTCTCCAAGGCCACACAAAACGTCAAACATAAGAGTCTGATTAAAGAGAGTAAATCCAATAGCGTTAGGAAGACCAGGAAAGCTCCGGATCTGGGAGTTAAGCACGAGGGTCTGTGAAGACAGGAAAGAGAGATACCCCCTCTCCTACTTGTCCGAACTTACCTCACGACTGTTCCGCCTGGCTTCTGCGACGAGTTGGTACCCATAGTTGCCTCTCCTAGGGATCTGCATAGGTGGCTGCGGAGGGGAATCCCGTGGCACCTGAGGTCGACGTTGTATCACTCTCGACAGTACTTCCGGAGGGCACCCTTGCGAAGCTTGGGGGCTTGCACCGGCGCAGACTGTTGTTAGGAGGTCAACGTAACTTCCTCTGATACCTTCGCTGATAGGACTGGGCCCTCATCATCCCAGACTATCCTCGGAAGGCCCTTTGATTCACTTTCTCGTATTTTGGTGTCCGGTCTCAATCACCCGAAGCGGAAATACTTGAAAGTTGTTTGACTGGCTGTATCTTTAGGAACTTTATACTGTGTGCTCTGTGCTCCTAGTCGGCTTAGCTTTTAATTTTTTGAGTCTTTAGTTAGATCTTAACAGAAAATTCAAAGTGGCTGACCGGTCTCCAAGACGGTCTCGAAGACTTCGTGGTCTCTCGCCACCTAGTTTAGAGCCTTCTCCTAGAAGGCGCAGAGGGAATACTACCGGTGGGGTCCGTCCTACGCCGGTTGACGCATCGGGGATTGATCCTCCTCTCGGGGATATTAGCGGCCAAGCAAGGCCTGGTACTTTTGAACAAGAGAGGGACGCTCCAGTCTTTTCTCAAGTTCGCTTTCAAGCGGAGGATAACGTAGAGGTAGAAGAACTTTCAGAATCATTAGTGATTCCAAATTCTCCACTACCATCTAGTTACCCAGACGTATTGCAATACGTTGGGCCTCCATTATTTAGACCAGCGAGTCCAGGTTACGCTACGCGCTTACCATTTATGATCTCTACTGGAAGCATGGCTTCCACGAGTGCTGCGACTATGCAAACCCCAACATCGGTGCAAGGGGGAGGAACCATTTCCATCCCCTCCGCTTCCTTGTTCGGATCGTTTGCTAGCACATCTTTGGTTGGGTCTACCTCCATTCCGTCCACGAGTGGAAATGCCCAAACCAATGCTTTTAGTACTGGTTCCTTCCTTTTCGGCACCCAATCACAGGGTATTCCGTCAGTTCCGTTCAGTGCCGCTACGTCCATGATGGGCGGATCGGCTTCATTTCAGGGTTTTCCTTTTGGAAGTGGTCATATCCCACATTCCAACCCAACGGTAGGATCCATGCCTTTTTCTTCAATAGGACAAAGCAGCAATCCTTTCCAAGGTTGGAATAACCCTGGGGTTAGTAACGCAGGAACTGCGAATCCATTCATTGGCCAACAAGGAAGTAGGCCGTATTCCACGGTTAGCATGTTTCAAAGTATTCCTCCCCTCGCTTCGGCTTGGAACCCATATCAGGGGTTATCGACTCCTTACAATTCTTTAGGAGGAAACTTTGCAAGCTATGGAGCTTATACGGCAGGAGTTGGTCAAACTCCGAATTTTGCTGGACCACAAGGCTTGCCTTTTGGTTCAGCTGGTTCTACTGGTCACTTGGGGCAGCCTGGTGCCTCTCAAATCCCAAGACAATCTTTTCAGAACTTGGGGAGTTTTGCCCAGTCTGGGTGGAATCCCCTAGGTCCTCCTAGGCTTCCATTTCTGGCAACGTTAAACTTGCCAGATCTCACTAAGCTAACGAACGACCCTATCAGATACAATCCGGCTTGGCCTCCGGTCCCAACCAAACTCCCTTCGGACATCCCAAAATTCGAAGGGAAGAGTGGTGAAGATCCGGGCGATCATGTAACCACATTCCATTTGTGGTGCTCATCTAACTCCCTCATCGAAGATTCGGTTAGGTTGAGACTCTTTCAACGCACCTTGACTGGTAATGCGGCTAAATGGTACATAGAGTTGCCAGGGGGCAGCTTTACATCGTTCGCTGACTTAGCCAATATCTTCTTGAATCACTTCCAGTTGCCTGTCCGCTATGATGCCGGAACTGAACTTCTGGCTACCTTTCGTCAGGATAAGGCAACCCACATTTCTGATCACATACAGGAATGGAGACGGAGAAAAAGGCTCATTAAAGCCGAAATCCCTCCGGAGTACCGTCTAGAGTGGTTTTTGAAGTCTTTGCAACCCGAGATCTCCAAGGATGTCTCCATGTCTGGGGTCTATTCTGAGGAGCAAGCCATTTTCAGGGCCCAGCAATTAGAACTGATCTACTCTCAGTCTGGGATCCTCCAAAAGTACTTGCCAGATGCTCCTGGATCTAAGGTTGATTTAGCTAAGCCAAAGCCAGGTCCTCACGCGGATGGTATCGTGGGGTCAGTAGACTCGACTACAGTGAACTTGTTGAATCAATTGCAGCAGTTGTCATTACAAACTGCTCCTAACAACCAAGTCACAATGTCTAATCCTCCCGCTTCCCAAAATTCTTCCATTAACGCCGTCCAATCCGAGAACCCCAAAGGAAATCAAAATTCCAATGGGAAAAAGAAAGGACGTGGTAAAAAGAAGAACTCGGATGGGAAGCCCGATGCAAATAAATCCGGCAACAACGCTGGTGGTGGTAAAGGTGAGTCGAGAAAGAAAGTCAAGTTTCCTTGCAAGTTATGCAGTGGGGACTATCTAACTCATCTTTGCCCTGGAATCGAAGACGCTCAGCGCTTGTTAGCACAGCAAGGGACTTCTAGTTCGCAAGCTGTGTTAACTAACCCGTTTCCCCAAGGGCAGCAACTTCTTGCTGGCGCAAATTCGAATCCTGGGACCTCCTCAGGGGGCAACCAGGAAGGGGAAAAAGCATCAAATGTTTTTATGATGGGTTCAAACGTTAACGTGACTACTCGGTCACGTGATTATGGTGAAGCCGAAACATCTAAGGATAAAACGGTTCCCGGAAGTAATGACCTTCATATCGAGCGACCTCCTGTTGAGACTATACCTAGGATACCGAAAGGTTCCGCCAAACGCGCGACAATTAACCCCAATGCTAGAGCTGCTCAAAATTACTCCATTGTGGAGGATTTGGCTCAAAGCCCATGTGCTATGTCTGCTTTGGAAGTTCTCTAGTCGTGTCCGTCTCAGAGAAGTGCTTTACTCTCCGCCATTGGAGCAGTCGATCCAGCTAACTCTCTAGTGCTCTCTTTTGACATGTCAAATGTCAAAAAGAGACTCCCTCATCATATGGCTTTTCAGGTAAAGTCAACATACCGGAAAATCAATATTTTTCGCACCGTTATAGATGAAGGAGCTTCCACGTGTGTCATGTCCATGTCTTGTTGGAAGGCTATTGGTTCACCTTCGGCTGTTCCTTCACCAACCGTCTTAACTGCATTTGATGGCCATTCTCACAAGCCGCATGGGATTATCCCGGCCTTTCCTATATGTGTTGGAGGGAAGGTCATTAATATCGAAGTTGAAGTCGTAGATGCTAACCTAGACTACAATCTCCTATTAGGAAGGAATTGGGTGTACGAGATGGAAGCCGTTGTTTCGACTCTGTTTCGTGTCATTTGCTTTCCTCATGAGGGGAAAATCGTTAAGGTTGATCAATTGGACTATGCTCCAATCGATCCTCAAGCAACCTCTGACTCTACTGTTCCTTTGGTGGATAACCCTCGCCCGCCGACTGAGAATTTAGGAGTAGGGATGTATTCCTCATTGATGGGTACATTTGATCTTCCCTCTCCTTTTGCAAGAATCAATGCTATTTCATCATCCAAGGAATCTTCTCGAGAGGAGTTCTTCCGAACTCATCATTTTTCCGACCCTTGGACCTTGCCTTCACCTACGACCACATTAGTTGAAGGGCAAGTTAATGGAATGGCGTTTCCTATATCTGCAGCTGAGCTTAGATATCAGGCTATCGTAGACTCTGCAGATAACCATTCTACTCCCTTTTCCGAAGAGGAGCTAGATGGTCATGTGGCCCCCGCTTGGAGCTTTGATTCTAACTCTGCCTTGGACTGCTTAGATTCGGTTCTACCTTCTGAAGAAGCAATCCTCGAAATTATGATGGGTATAGATCGACCTTGGGAAGACTTACACCATCGCTCATATTTTCTTCCTCCATTGCAGGAAGTAGAATCTAGATTCTCCGAGCTCGTTGGTAGTGATGTTTGTACGGTGTCGAACCCTTTGGCTCCAACACACGTGCATGCCGAAGGTAATATGTCGGTAATCTCAAAAACGATACCTATAAACATCTCTAAGAATCCTAACATCATCGAGAATATCTTCATCGGAAGTGAGTGTTCCCCTGAAGAAATTCAAATTTACACCGACCTATTCAAGGAATATCGTGATGTATTTGCTTGGTCTTATGAGGAAATGCCCGGCATTGATCCTTCTATAGTCCAACATGAGATCAAGACGTACGAAAACGCAAAACCGATTCGTCAAAGGCTTCGGCCGGTTAACCCTAGAAAAGCAGCGGCTATCAAAGCTGAGGTTGAGAAGCTGCTAAGGGCAGGTTTTATATACCCTGTTCCTCTTACGGATTGGGTTTCGAATCCAGTCCCTGTGGACAAAAAGCAAGGAACAATCCGCGTATGCATCGATTTTAGGGACTTAAACAAGGCTTGTCCAAAAGACAATTACCCCACGCCATTTATTGATCAAATCATTGACGAGTGTGCAGGTAATGAGATTTTCTCCTTTATGGATGGTTTCTCAGGTTATAATCAAATCTCTATTCGTCCTGAGGATCAGCATAAGACTGCCTTCATATGTCCCTGGGGTACCTTTGCATATCGAAAGATACCCTTCGGTCTTAAAAATGCTGGAGCCACCTTTCAGCGGGCCATGTCTTACGCTTTCCACGACATCAAACATATCATCGAGGCATACTTAGATGATCTCGCTGCTCGTTCTCGAAAGAGAACTGATCATCCTAGTCATCTTCGATTAGTCTTTGAGCGATGTCGTTTTTACAAAATCCGGTTGAATCCTAATAAGTGCGTTTTCGCGGTTACATCAGGTCGGTTGTTAGGGTTTATAGTTTCCAATGAAGGGATTCGGGTTGATCCCTTCAAGGTCGAGGCAATAGTTCAGTTGCCTCCCCCGTCTTCAATTCGTCAACTTCAAAGTCTTCAAGGGAAGGCCAATTTCTTAAGAAGGTTTATAGCAAACTATGCCGAGATCACTAAAGGGTTCATGCGTTTGCTACGGAAAGGAGTTCCATTCCTGTGGGACGACTTTGCGCAGCGGTCGTTTGATGCTTTGAAAAAGGCATTAGTCTCTGCCCCGCTTTTGAGTCCACCGGATTATGGTAGAGACTTCCTTTTATATCTCGCTGCAGCAGAATCTACCATTGGTATGGTTCTAGTTCAGGAAGACGATGCTCTTGTCGAGCACGTGATTTATTATTTGAGCCGAGGCTTGATAGGCCCTGAACTCCGCTATTCTCCAGTTGAGAAGTTGGCCTTGGCAGCAGTCCATGCTGTCCAAAGGCTCCGTCATTACATTTTGCTACGCAAAACTTTTGTCTTAGCGGCGGTCAATCCATTCCAATTTGTCCTCAGTAGGCGAGTGATTGGGGGCAAATATAATAGATGGATAGTCATTTTACAAGAATTCGACCTCGAGTTCTTGTCCGCCAAGTCTAAGAAATCTATGGTCTTCGCGGAGCTAATTTCTGAGCTTCCTTGTGGAGAGGATGTAGTTTATGAGGAAAGTTTACCCGACGAACATATATTCCTCATCTCTTCACAAGACCCTTGGTATGGAGATATCATTGTTTATCTCCAGACTTTGAAGTTTCCCTCTACTTCCTCCAAGGATGAACGTCGCAAGTTACGTCACCTGGCTAAAAACTATGTTATCATTGGTGACACTTTATACCGTCGAGGGGTTGATTCAATTCTTCGACGTTGTTTAACCTTAGAGGAAGCAGAGTCTGTTCTTAATGATTGCCACAGTGGAGCTTGTGGTGGTCATCTATCCGGGCTTGCTACAGCCCAGCGCATCTTACGTGTCGGCTACTTTTGGCCTTCACTCTTTAAGGACTGTGTGGAAGCGGTAAAACACTGTCACCCGTGTCAAATTTTTACTCGCAAGATGCGCGCGCATCCAGCTCCCCTTTTTCCCGTTGTCACCGTCGGTCCCTTTACTAAGTGGGGTATTGATTTTACGACTTGTAATCCGCCTTCAGCGGCAAATCACAAGTACATTATCGTGGCTGTAGACTACTTCACGAAGTGGGCTGAAGCCATGCCTACTTATAAGAACGACAGTGACACGGCAGCTTTGTTTCTTTTCAATCAAGTTATCTCAAGATTCGGTATCCCAAGAGAGATTGTCACTGACCATGGCAGTCATTTCCAAAATCAGCTAATGTCCGAATTGGCTTTTAAATTAGGTTTCCGTCAAGAGCATTCGTCTCCTTACTATCCTCAGGCCAATGGACAGGTCGAGGCGGTCAATAAAACTCTTAAGACGATACTCCAACGGACAATCGATAAAAATCGGTCCAATTGGCACATTATGTTGTATCCGGCTCTTTAGGCATACCGAACCTCCGTTAAAACGGCTACTGGTTTTACTCCTTTTCAGTTAGTTTACGGGGTGGAATCTATCTTTCCGGTCGAATGTGAAATTCCATCTCTGAAATTGGCTGTCGAGCTTCTTCCTGAGACTTCGAGTCTCGAGGAGCGCCTAGTTCACCTGGAACATCTCGATGAGTAGCGTCGAGATGCCGCCACGACGAATGAGGCCCATAAGAAAAGGGTCAAAACTCAGTATGATAAGTCTGTCCGACCTCGTGTCTTTTCTGAAGGTGACCTTGTCTTGGTCTATGACCAAGATAAGGACGCCTTGGGGGCAGGCAAATTCAAGCCTATGTGGTACGGTCCTTTCATTATCAAACGAGTCTTAGAAAAAGGATCGTATGAGTTAATTGATTTCGAAGGAAACAAGCTGGCGGAGCCCCGAAATGGGCTCTATTTAAAGAAGTATTTTGCTTAGTTTTACCAGGCAATGGCTTCTTTGTATTTTATGTATATTTGTACATATCTTATCGAGCGTTTTCTGATATCAGCACTTTTGGTCTGCTTTGGCAGGTGTTGATGGATGATCTGGTTTATTTTGGATTCGCCGATGGTGCTAGTCGGCACACTCGGAATCTTGCTTCTGCAGCTTGGGTACTTTATTACCCAACTGGTCAGTTGATGACATCAAGAGGTGTGTGTATCGGTCCTGCTTCAAACAATATGGCCGAGTATACAGCTGTTATCAATTTATTATCCGAGGCAATCTCTTATGGGATCGACTCGTTGGTAGTATATCTTGATTCTCAATTGATAGTGTCTTAGTTAAATAACATTTATCGGGTTAGAGATCCATCATTATATCGCCAATATTTAAGGGTGAGGTTGTTGCAAAGATCATTTATTTACATTAATTATTTGCACATTCCAAGATCTCAAAATTGGTTAGCTGATTCTATCGCTAATCAAGCATTAGACTGGCATATCAATCATTCATCATCATAAAATCATGCATCAAAAAGTCAAACTGTATATATATATATATCGCAAAGCGTCTCGAGTGTACATATGCGTGTCCAAAATATACAAAATTGGGACTCAAATGCCCATAATCATGTCAGGCATATCTAATGCCTCGGCTCTGGATGAGCATCTAAATAACTAACTATAGCAGTGGCCACGCGCCGAAAGACGCGAACCCAGTCACGTGGCATCCCAACCACATGACGCTGCATATCTGGAGGAAGGTCCTCTATCTCGGCCATCGGTACTTGGTAGCTCAATCTCGCCAAGTGTCGCTGGACGTTGTTGAGCGTCCTTTCCGCATTCGCAGCCTCCTCTTCGGCTCCTCGGCCACGCCGTCCATGCCGTGGGAATCCATCTGGTCGCACGGGCCCAATGTCTGGAACATGATCATCATATCAGTCATTTGAATCTCATCAAAAAAAAAATATATTTTTCAAAGTTCATCATTATGCTTGAAAAATCCTAAAAATCCTAAAATCATAAAAATCAAAAAAATCTTACCGATCTCGCCCCATGCTGCGTCTGGTGGTAACACTAGGTCAGGATCTCCTCGGAAATCCAGTCCAGCATAGGGGTAGTCGTCTATGGCGATGATCTGTTGCTCCCACCAAGCAAAAAAGTCGTCGTCGAATGCATTCCTGGGCACTTCCCCACCCCCCAGACGTTTCATCAAGTCAGCCCACCGGCCCATGTGTGGATCACGTGGACTACTGATGGGAACTGCTACCCTGGGGCGGAGTGCGGGAACCTTCTCGAAGAAAAAAGTACATAAAATGGTTTCGTACCCAAAGTTCTTGGTCTGTCCCTTCCTGATAGAAGCAAGTTGCTCCTTCATGTTGGCAAGTAGAGGAGTACACCAGTCGAACACCGTGGTAAGACAGTCCACTGCTACGCTCATGCTTACTCGTGATGCCTGATGTAGCGAAGATGACCCGTTCACTCGAGCTATGGTGAACAGGATTATCCGCAGTGACAAACTCGCCACGTGTGGGATCGAGATCTGACTCCCGACCTTCCGATGACCTGGGCAGTAAAGTTGTACATAGTCGTCCACACTGAGACTATTCCGGGTCCTGCCCCGGGAGTGTACTACCTCTCCCCTTCGGGAAAGGCCCGTGATGAAATATATATCTTCCACTTCTATCCTGAGTGGCATCTGATCAATCATAAAAGCTTCTTCCTCGACATCCCAATAATCAATAAGTCTCTCGAGCAGACGCACATTTGCTTTCATATTCGGCAACTTGAAGAATTTTAACAATCCGCATCCCCGTAAGGCATCTAATGCCTCATCATTGTCCATAACTTCATTATCTACAGCTGAGTGCTCTCTTTCACGCCATGTGAGAGTCATCCTGGAAGAAAAAATAATTTTCATCCATTAGTTTTTTGTATAAAAAATTTTCGCTGTGCACACGCGGTTTACCCTATACACAGTCGCGTGTAGGGCCGTCGTATACGCGATTTATATACATCCAACCCGCGTGTACGCCGCAGAGCAATTTTTTGCAAAAATCTAACGGTGAAACATTAATTAAACTTCCTAAAAACTATCACAATTGATTGCAAGACAAGTTTAGTGCTTACCTGGAAGTTTTCGGCAAGTTTGAACGGTTGAATAAGTCACGGGGAAAGTTTGCTCCTTTTGCTCCACAATTTGCTCTCCAAGTCAAACGGTGAAAATGGTAAGTCCAAAATTTCTTTTTATAAGTTTTGAAAATGCGAAATTTTTTTCAAAATTTTATTTTGTTTGGTTTCATGTCACTTTTAACTTGGGAGCTTGGAATGTCGAGATTGAGTTGTTTTTCAGGACATTTTGGACATTTTTCGACGGTTCGAGACGGTTCCATGACTGCTGACCCGTCATGGCAGGTATCGTGTTCTCACTGGCATATAGGTTAGGGACACCATTTTTCCGTTGCATTATGCATACTAGCCTCCATTTGACCGATACATCTGCCGTAGGGTCGACCCCATCATGTTATGGTTCGCAAGCCATTTTCACTCGCCGATTCTTTAAATTATGACATGATGGTAGAGCCATCCTTTTACATGGGCATCCTAGTTAGCACCTCACTGACATTTGTTGCCCATGCTGCTTCGTTTTGAGTAGGCTCGGGAGTCCTCTGTAGTCCCGCCATGACTTATGCGTTGAAGACTCATTCTTCTTTGCTTCTTCGCTTTGTTCTGGCCTTATACCCTAGAGGCTCCTATGTGTGTTGAGTTGTACTTCTGCATTGCATGTTGACCATTTGCACCTTTTTGGCCTATAGCCGGCTTCACTTGGACTCGTGTTTAAGCCCACTTTTGACCATGACGTCTGCAAAAATCAACCTTGCATACCCTTGACCTCTGCAGCTTGACATACCCAGATCCGTGGAAGGGACATACCTCTGAGTGTCACTGACCAGTTTTTCACCTCCCTGCATTGAGCATAGGAACGTTCCTTTCCCAGGAACTAGATCATCTGTTTCACCGACACTCGTTCTTTCCACTGTACCATAGCATTCTTTTATTCTTTTTCCGGCTTATCAGAAAAAGACAAAAAAATTAAATATTCCAAAAAGAGCGGGAACAGGGACATTATTTCCATTTATTGTTGGCAGCTAGAGTCAGTCGTGTCGCCCTTGAACAAAGCACTCAAAACAAAGTCTCCTCCGCATGGGTGGGATTTAGTTTGACTTAGGCAGGACATAACCTTGTTATCGAGTCAGTTCTCCCCCGATTGGTTATCTCTTCCAATCATATGGAGGGTTCGTTCGTGCCTCCTGCATGACGAACTTATACAGATTCATTATATGCTGCCACATAGTCACATTGAGTCGTGCTTTTGTTCAAGGGAAGTTAGCCTGAGTCGGCCTTTCTGCGGTGTCTCTTGACTCATTTTTCAGTCGGCCATCCCTGGTTGTCAGTGTCATGTCTATCATCACATCAGTTATATTGGTCCTTCACTCGTGCCGGTTTGAGAAGGTCCCCATTGACTTCTTGCTGGCGGGTCTTGTCCTTATCGACGACGACACATTGCTCTGAGGGCAGACCTAGAGACCGCACCCTGGCCCTATTTTCATTATTGATAGGTCACCTTGTGCTCAGCATCGATCAGTATCATGGGTCTTTGACTGAGTGGTTTCCCTTGTGTTCGACATCAGCATACACTATCGCACATTGGGATTCGTGCAGTACCTTGGTTTCCATTTGACCCTATTGGTGGATACCTCGCCTCTGTGTTAGCTTTCATTATTGGTTGGTTCAGAGGGTTTCTGCCGTGCGCTAGCCACATCTTGTGTACGCCGGAAACGTACTTCGGTTGGGTTACTACATCTTTTTTCGTCCGATTCCTTCCACATTATTGGCCTACGGGTTACACTCGCGCTAGATTGATGGAGGATGCCTTAATGCCTTCCCTCTAGCGGATCTTTCCCTATCGACTCCGACTCATTGCTCTGGGGCAAAGATCTAGAGTCCATTTGGCAGTACCTTGGGGTTTGCAGTCATTAGTGGCAGATTCCTCGCTATCGACAGTGGGAAACCATCATTGTCTCCTGATTGATAGATTCTTACAGGTGTTCGACTTCAGCTCATCTATTCACACTTGTTAGATTGTACTGGGTACCTTGACGCTCATTATCATTATCGGTGAGTAGTCTCGCGTTTGTTAACGGTATACATCAATGACCGGTAATCAAACGATTTCTCACATGGTCGACTTCAGATCATTTATTCCCATGGTGTAGAAATGTACCACGGCGGTCGGTGAAGACCTCAGGTTGTATCAGCATTCATTGGTTCACTTGACAGTTGCTCCTGTTGCTGCTAGTTGATACCACTCCACCTTATATGTTGCAGTCAGTCATGGAGACATTCTATATGCTGGCACCTGAGTTTGCAGTGTAGTACCATCCTATTCCATCATGTTCAGTTGGTACCTTATGGGATCAGTCTTTGATTTCAGTGATCCGTTGCATCTTTCAGCATCATTGACAGTTTTATATGTGATATTCAGACATGTACTTACTCATTATGATCAGATGATCCATTATGTATTTTACAGTCATTTATACTTGTATACTTAGTGGATCCGCTTGTACTTGATATGCGGACATGCTTTACTTTTCCTGAGCATGGGTATGCCCGCCTCAGACAGTGTTTCTTTCTGATCTCCTTTCGGTGGCTTGGCAGGCTGAATTCTGGTGAAGTCCTCCTCAGTTTTTCGGCAGAGTTCCTTTCCTTGTACTTACTTAATGTATTTCGGCCATCATGTTCCCCTTCTGACCTCATACATTAGGGGGCATCTGTTATAGCTCCAAATCTCACTCTTATGGTTTGTGATGCTGCACTTATGGCCTAGGGCAACCCCTCCTTCCAGACCTGGTCCAAAAATTTAAAAAACAGTGTTTTATTCCCTATACGCGACTTTGCCCTGTGTTAAACGCGTGTACACGCGGGTATGTCATACCCAACCCGCGTGTATCTATTAAAACACTTAAAAAAATATAATTTCCTCTTTTTCGGGCGGTGATCGCGGGTTTACCTGCTGGATCACCTGTTAGTGCCCGTGGCCCAACTGTTCCCAACCAACTCCTAACTAAAAAAACTACTTTGGAGAGGGTATAAAAAGACATCAAAGGGAAGGCCAAGGGGAGGGAGAAAGGAGAGCAAGATTATTATGCTGAGATTTTTCCCTTAGACCAGGTCTGAAGTCCTTGGTGCATTCTGCACTTCCCCCATCTTGCATAGGAAACCCTTGTTTCCATGTGTATTGGTGATCATTCATCCTTGACATCATCATTGAGTAAGACTTGGAAGGAGCTCTTGTTGGAGGCTGGAGGCTGGAACGAATCCGGGAGGAAGCTTGCTTGGAGCCTGCTGAAGGTGTTCAGGTGATATCTTTCCGATATATGTACTTTATTTGCCTTTATATATAAAGAAACACGTCTTTGTTCCCGAATAATCTTTCTTTATGCTTATGAGATTCTTGTGTTGAATTCTTATGAAAGTGGTTACTTAAAACTAAGGGACTCACATTTTTCAGGACTAAGGGACAAGTTCATCTCAATGCATTTGGTTAGGACTTTTCCTAGATTGGACAATGCTTCCTGAAAGTTGGCCCCATAAGGAGTAAAGTCATCCATATAGATTTCCACTGCATCATGGACCAGTTCCGAGAAGATGCTTAAGACAGCTCTCTGGAAGGTAGCAGGAGCATTGCATAGCCCAAAGGGAAGGACTCGGTAGGCAAAGGTGCCCCAAGGACAAGTGAAGGTGGTCTTATCTTGGTCTTCCGGGCTGATTTGGATTTGTTTGTACCCGCTAAACCCATCCAGGAAAGAGAAGAACTTCTTTCCTGCCAGTCCATCCAACACTTGATCTATGAAAGGTAGAGGGAAATGGTCTTTCTTGGTAGCTTTGTTCAGTTCTCGGTAGTCCACACAGATTCTCTATTTCCCATTTTTCTTGGGAACCAACACCAGAGGGGACACCCATTCATTATCTGAGATGGGGTAGATGAATCCAGCATCCAACAGTTTTTGCAATTCTTCCTTGACAATGTCCTTAAGAGCTGGATTCATTCTCCTCTGGGGTTGCCTAACCGGCTTACAATCCTCTTTGATGTATATGTGATGGGTACAGACCAAAGGATGGACTCCTTTCATCTCCTTATAGCTCCAAGCAAAAGCATCTAGGTGACTGGCCAACAGGCTACACAACTCCTTTTCCTGGGAAGGAGATAGGGAGGAGCTGATCTTCAACGTTCTCTCAAGGCCGAACTCCACATTCTTGACTCTGGGAGTGACAGGGTTGGTTGTACAAAGATCCACTAAGGCGCTAGCTTGGGCATCCTCCACCAATTTCTCTAAGGATAGTGCACTGGAAGGTGGATTCTGGATCAAGGTCTCGATCAAGTCATCCTCGGTTGGGGGGTCTCTTCTAGTGGTATCTAAGGTGCACAGAGGTGCTGAGTACACCTCGTCTTCCTCTCCTTCCTCTAACCAGAGTGGTAAGTCATGCTCTAAGGAGGGTTGGGCAGGAGGGTATAGGACTAGCTATTTGGACATAGGACCATTTTTTATGGTCATATTTCCTGCACGACAACTTATGTAAGCATCTGCAGTGGCTAACCAAGGCCTTCCCAAAATGAGAGGATATCCAGTAATCTTTGCCTTGGGTTGCAGAACCAAGAAATCTGTAGGGTATTCCCAAGAGTTGATAGAGACCAAGACATCCTCCACAATCCCTTCAGGAGTCACAGTGGAACGATCTTCTAACTGCAGTACTGTCGAGGTCTTCCTCAAGGAACCCTGAAGATTGAGCTTGAGCATGGTATCCCTGGTCATCACATTAATGGCAGCCCCCAGATCAATCAAGGTGTGAGGTATGATGGTGCCATTGATGTGGACATCTACTACAGGACTTCCAGGATCTAGGTACTTTGGGCAGATGACTTGTCCTAACATAAGGTCAGACAGTTGTCCTATGACATTGATGGTTGAAGCATCTTTCTTCCGCCTGCCTGGGTGTTTGAAACACTTTTCCTTAACCAGTTTGTTGTATATTGGCACATCCTTGATGGCTTGGAGAAGTGGTATTTTTACACACAACTGCTTGAGCTCACCCAGAAGCTCATCCTCTTCTGGGTTGGGTTGTGTGGTGGATGTTAGTCTCTTAGGAAAGGGTGGAGTAGCCTTTGGTTCACTTTCCTGTTTATCTTCCTCATCCTCTGGGGGAGGAGGTTGGCGATCTGGTAGAGTCTTTCCAGATCGAAGATTGATCTCCTGGATCTCCACAGCATAGGTAGGGCATGAGGTTTCCCCAGTGTATACCTGCTGGGCCTGTCTATTGTTGGGGTTTGGGTTCGGTTGAGCAGGCATTTGAGGTTGCCTTGGAGGAGCAGGAGCTAATGGCTGAGGTTGAACTGTTGGTGGAGGAAAAATGGCGGGAGGAGTATTGTACTGGGGCCTCCACCCCGACTGAGGTGCATTCCACTGAGGCTGTGGCTGGGCATGTGAATGATATGAATGAGAAGTAGGTTGAGTAGGGTACTAAGGTGGATAAGACCATGGAGGAGGCATGGACCAGGAAGGATGAGCAGGGGGACCCCAGGAAGGCATCGGAGTCGATTGGTTGGGGTTGTAATAAGCTTGAGGTGCCCCTTGCATTCCCTGTTGATAAGGTCTAGATCCTTGTGGCCTCCTTTGGTTGAGGTAATAGAAAGGTTCAGTGGGAGCTTCTGTCCCTTGGTACATGGCTTTAAACCCAGGTAAGGTTGGACACTGATTTGTGGGATGGTCCTCCTCACAAACGAAACATACTTCAACCGAATGCAATGGGCATTTGTTCTTAGGGTGTCTCCTTGTGCACCTAGGGCAGAAGACAGCCAAGGCTCTCTCAGCTTCTTCTTTCTTCTGCTGGATCCTGAATGTGTCCAGCTGCATGGCAATTGTCTGTCTCACCTCACTCTTGAGATCTTCTAATTGATTTGCAAGCTCATGTTTGGAGAAAGGGACACTAGTTGAGAGGAGGTTTCCTCTACCTCGTTTCCGAGCTGCCCTGGAGTGGTTTCTAAACACAGTCTTGATGTCCTCATAAGGCAGTTGGTAAATGTCCCCCCCAGCTAACATGTGAAGGGTAGCTAAGAGGTCTTCAGGGACTCCTCAGAGCAGGACCAACTTGAGGGATTCAGGGTCAAGTGTGCACCTGGCCCGCTTATAGCTAAGTTGGAACCTCTCCTCATAATCCTCTAAGGACTCATCATTTCCCATGGTCATCCGAAAGATTTCTCCCTTGGTTTCCTTGGACCTACAGTAATCCCTGTACTTGGTATTGAAAGCTTGTTGCATCTGAGCCCAAGTGGTGATACTATTCCCAGGTAAGCCCATGAACCAACGTAATGCTGCATCCTTAAGAGTTGAACGGAAGGGTTTCAGCTTTTGCTCATCTTCAGTATAGTCATAGGTTCTACAAAGGATAGCAAACTCAAACAGGAAGGTATCAGGATCTTCAGTAGTCAGTCCATGGAAGTGAGGTAAGGCGGAGGGGCTAATGTTCTTCATTTTCATCTCTTCATTGGTCTCTCAGATGGGGAAGGCACCTTCTATTCTCTCATCTTCTCTTCTATTGTCAGCCATAGCTTCAGATGGAGTGGTCTCTAACTCTTCTTCTTCTATAGGTCCTTTGTATATCTCAGGATGTTCACCTATAGGTTCTTCTGGGTCACTGTCACTGGAGAAGAGAGAAGGGTGACTCAGTGATGTGGTGGGGGTGTTGGGTAGGAATTTGCCTGATTTATCTCAGTTTCTATGAGGCATGAAATGGAAAGGACTTCTTTTGTTTTCTTTTGATTGCTTTTGTTTTTTTTCTCTGGTACCTGCAAAACTGAAACAGATTGATCTACAACTAACTATAAAGATGCAGAATTAAACTGAAAGCAGGAAAGAACTAATCTACTTTGCTCAAATGAAATTGCAGGAATGGAAATGCTAGTCTACGCTTGCAGAATTGAAACACTAATCTACGCTTGCAGAAATGAAATGCTAGTCTAGGAAAGCAGGAAATGTTAATCTATGAAAGCAGGAAATGCTAATCTATGAAAGCAGGAAATGTCTATGCTACTTTTGCAGAATGGAAATGAAATAAACTACTTAGCAGAAGGCAAGAGTAAGAAAATAGAAGAAAAGCAACAATTACTAATACTCTGATGCTTCCCCGGCAATGGCGCCAAAAAGATGGTGGGCTCCAGTATTGTAGGAATAATGCTACAACTCCTGGGGCTTCCTATCTCTAATTTTATCAACCCGGTAGTTCGTACAAACTTGGAAGCGACGGTGCTGTATGCACAAGTACTAGCTCTTGTCGCAGCTGTCACTTGGTCAGCTGGCATAAGTCCGCTAGGGCTCAAGCCAACTTCTATATGCTCTCAGAAGAAGCTTTCTAAATGATGGACGAAGGCTATCTCAAAGGAAATTAATCTACTTTGCAAAAATGAACTGAAAGCCAACCAAAACATGGAAACCCTAGTAAACCCTAATCTGACTAGTTTAACCTCTATGATGCAATAGTGAGAGTGAAAATGTCTAAAAATGATGCCATTACTTCTAGTGATGTGAAATGCATGAACTCAAACTACTTTCATTGAAAATAACATTGGGTTTGTATTTTTGCTTAAGTGGTTGGAGTGATTATGATTTTGTTTCTTATTAGGGTTTGGCTGTGCAGAGGTGGTGCGAAGGGAGAGAAAGCTTGGGAAAGGTCAGGAGGGCTAGGAGAGGTCCCAGAGGGTCCCTAGCATTAGTCCATAGAAGTCTACAACGTTCAGGTGCTCGGCAACCAAGTTTGCAGGCTTCTACAGGATGTCTGCAAGGGATCCTACAGGAAACTAAGGAATTCTACAGGAAGTCTGCTAACTTCTACAGGATGTGCTGTAAGTGGAGGTTTTGGGTGATGGTGAAGTGATGGAGTGGTATGGGTGGATAGGTAAGGTGGAGATGGAGCTTGTGATGGCTCAGGGACAGAGGAATAAGATGGAGAGAGAGAGTGCACGGAGTTGGTTGGTGAATAGAAGGATGGAAACAACGAAAGGTCAAGAAAATGAAGCTACGTGGCAATGGAAGAGTTGGAAGGTAAACGAGCTGAACAGAGGTCGAGTAGGTGGCTTTTAGGCGTGGCTAAGTGTAGGAATTTACAGGGTAAGTTCCACAGAAAGAATACCAAAAGGACACCGCTCACAACCAGATCTCAAATCAATACACCAGTATTTTTGACGTGGTTAAAACCCTCAGAGTGCAAGGAGGGAAACAGTCCACGGCCTGTCCCAACGTGGGTACTACAGGCAATTTATTAATCAAAGAATGAAATTTTACATAAGCTTCTCTCATGCACGGATTACCCGAACAATGACCCTCCATGCGCTTTAAATATAACTCATGGACCAATCGGGTGTCAAGCCACGGATCAAGTGTCGGTAATACCGAGGTGAGAGTGAACCGTCGGATTGTAAGTTACAAAATGTACAACGGTAAAGAAACACACTTAACCTAACTCTAACCTAACTCTATACTAGACCAAGATGAACTTAACTATATCCTATGTGTCGGAATATCCTAACATCCCCCCTTAAGAACAACTTGGGATAGGATTGAAGGATTTACAAATATGACACAATAGGAGAAGGAAGGAGGCACTAGAGCCTATCCCCCCTTAGTGACAACTTCCTGAACTCCAAGCATATATCGAAATTTAGTGAACTTCGCCTCTGTGAGAGCCTTTGTGAAGATGTCTGCAACCTGATCATCTGTTGGGCAATATTGCACTTCAAGAACATGGTCATGAATGAGCTTTCTGATGAAGTGCATGTGTAGTTCAATGTGTTTGCTGCGCTGATGCTGGACTGGATCTTTGCATAGCTGAATGGCACTTTGATTATCACACCAAAGTGTGGTGGGATGCTGCTGCTCAAAGCCAAACTCTGATAGGATCTGACGAAGCCACAAGGCTTCCTTACTAGCTTCCACGGCACCACGATACTCTGCTTCTGCTGACGAAAGAGAAATGGCAGCCTATTTCTTACAAGCCCATGTAATAGGTCCTGAACCAAGAGTGAAGACATAACCGGCAGTAGACTTCCGATCATCATGGTCACCAGCCCAATCAGAATCAGTGAAACCAACTAGCAGAGGAGCTGCTTTGGCACTGTAATGAATCCCAAACTGTATTGTACCTCGAACATAACGAAGTATTCTTTTAGCTGCTTTCCAATGACTTTCACAGGGGTTTTGCATAAAACGAGCAACAAGGCCAACAGCAAAGGAAAGATCAGGACGAGTATGGGTTAAATACAAGAGTTTTCCGACAAGTTGACGGTATAAGGTAGCATCTACTTCAGGAGAAGTACAAGAGACTGAAAGTTTGACTCCAGACTGAAAGGGAGAAGGGGCTGGCTTACAGTCTTCCATGTGAAAATGACGAAGAATATCACAAGCATACTTGGACTGGGAAAGGAAAATACCCTCTTGGGATTGCAAGACTTGAAGACCAAGAAAATAGTGTAAGTGTCCTAAGTTTGTCATTTCAAATTTCTTTTTAAGGCTGGACTTCACATGGTTTATAAGGTTGGGATCACTACCAGTAAGAATAAGATCATCAACATAAAGAACAAGGATGATAAGAGAGTTGCCCACTTTCTTGGTGTAGACAGTATTGTCAGAATGACACCTAGAAAAGCCAGATTCTAAAAGAAAGCTATCCATTTTGGCATACCAAGCCCGAGGAGCTTGCTTGAGGCCATAAAGGGATTTCTTAAGTCGACAAACAAGGCTGGAGTCTGTTTGTATGAAGCCAATGGGTTGTTCCATATAGATTTCTTCCTGCAAGTCCCCATGCAAGAAGGCAGATTTAACATCCATCTGATGGACTTCCCATTTTAAAGAGGCAGCAAGGGAAAGAACAAGGCGGATGGAGTTCATTTTGGCAACAGGGGAAAAGGTTTCAGTGTAGTCAATGCCTTCAACCTGTGAAAAGCCCTTAGCAACGAGACGAGCTTTATGTTTATCAACTTTCCCATCTGGTCCATACTTGGTTCTGTAAACCCATTTACATCTAACAAGTTTGCGTCCCTTTGGTAGAGGAACAAGATCCCATGTATCATTTTTCATCAATGAATGATATTCTTCATTCATAGCTGCTTCCCAATGTGGATGGCCTGAAGCTTCTGCAAAAGTGTCAGGATCATGATTTACTGGAGCTTGAGCCAGTAAAGAAGAGGCTCTTTCAAACTGAGAATGTGTACGTCGCTGATCTGTAGGATCACCGGCAAGATCACCTGCTGCATCCCGAGTAGCACGGACCCATCTTGGAAGTTGAGGATCCTGAGAAGGTGGAGGAGGATTATCATCCTCGCTTTCATCATCTGAAGAAGAAATGTTTTCAAAGATAGAAGAGATAGGAAGAGGTGGCACATCCGCCGGACTAGGCTCGCAGACCGATTTGTTTTCATCAAATTTTACATCTCTTCTAATGATAACATTTTTGGACTTAAATGGAATAAGTCTATAACCTTTTACATCTTCAGAATATCCAACAAAAGTACATTTCTCACTCTTAGGTTCTAAAGCTTTATGCTTTTCATCTGGAATATGGGCCCATGCTTCACTTCCAAACACACGAAAGTGACTTACATCTGGTTTAATGGAACTCCAAGCTTCTTCTGGAGTGATATTCTCTAGAACCTTAGTAGGAGTGCGATTGATTATATAATTTTCACAATTAATTGCTTCGGCCCAAAAACTAAGACTGAGTCCTTTAGATTGCAGCATACAATTAGCCATTTCCTTTAAGGTGCGATTTTTCCTTTCAGCTACACCATTTTGTTGTGGAGTGTATGGAATAGTATGTTGCATTTGAATTCCATTTTCGGTGCAAAAGTTGATGAATGTGTTTTTAACATATTCTCCACCATTATCAGTTCTTAGCTTAAGAATTTGATGTCCAGATTGTTTTTCAACAAAGGCTTTGAAGGCCAAAAAGGTGTTAAATACTTCACTCTTGAGTTTTAAGAAGTATACCCAAGTGCGTCTGGAGAAATCATCAATGAAAGTTAAGAAGTACTTGCAGCCAGAGAATGAAGCAACAGGAAGAGGACCACATAAATCACTGTGCACAAGCTGTAAAGGGGCTGAGGCGTGCCAAGAGGCACGTTTGTCAAAACTGTCCCGATGATGTTTTCCGAGTACACATCCGGAACAAACACCATCTCTGCAAGATACCATAGGAAGACCTGTCACCATATTTTCTTTACATAGATGCTGAAGGGAGCGATAGTTTAAGTGACCAAATCGCTCATGCCAGAGTTTGCTCACTTCATCATTATGAGCAACAAATACTGAGGGAAGATTTGATGACCCAAAGTTGTGAAACTTATACAACCTTTTGGAATCATCAGCAAGACCAGTAGCTAGAATCTGTTACACCAAAACCCGCAGGTGTTGGTAAACATTACAAGCCAGTAACTAGGATCCCCAGGGTGGAAATTACGGATTCTATAGAGGTGCGGTGATTTTTCCAACACCCCCCTCAAACGCAAGTTGGGGGAATCGAACCTGGGTCCAAGCTCTGATACCATGTAGGAATTTACAGGGTAAGTTCCACAGAAAGAATACCAAAAGGACACAGCTCACAACCAGATCTCAAATCAATACACCAGTATTTTTGACGTGGTTAAAACCCTCGGAGTGCAAGGAGGGAAACAGTCCACGGCCTGTCCCAACGTGGGTACTACAGGCAATTTATTAATCAAAGAATGAAAATTTACATAAGCTTCTCTCATGCACGGATTACCTGAACAATGACCCTCCATGCGCTTTAAATAGAACTCATGGACCAATCGGGTGTCAAGCCACGGATCAAGTGTCGGTAATACCGAGGTGAGAGTGAACCGTCGGATCACTACATATCGTGACCGTCGGATTGTAAGTTACAAAATGTACAACGGTAAAGAAACACACTTTACCTAACTCTAACCTAACTCTATACTAGACCAAGATGAACTTAACTATATCCTATGTGTCGGAATATCCTAACACTAAGAAGAAGAAGAAGGAAGTGGAATGATACTGAGCAGTGTAAATAAAACAAATTGCTTATGTCTTGCACCAAAACGAGAATCCATTAACCTGTGCTACCTGTGCTATTGAACCAATGAACAACAATGTAAATCATGAAGAAAAGTCGTGCATGGAATTGTAATGAAGAAGTATGGCTCAAGAGAAAAATGCATGGAAGGATCCACGATTAAAACGACTGTGTTGCAGCTTGCATAAAAGTGGAAAAAGACTGCGTTTTTTTGGTGGTTGGTTTAGACTGCACCCCAATCCCTAAACAGAGATGGAAATGAAGGCACTAACAACCTTTTCTTGGAGCTCCAGTGAATTACAAACCTCCTATTCTACTCTAAGCTACTGAAAATGATTTAACCATAAGCTAATCCTACTCAATCTCATTAAAGAAATCAAATCAGCAAACTGTGTTCTTGAAATGCATATCAAACAAGGAAACAAAGTGCTGGAAAGAAAGGCAAATAACACTACAAGAAGAGGAGATCTATTGCTCTCAGGTTGGGCCCTAACCTGAGAGCTATAGCTCCCTTAAAAGCTCAGAATTAGATCCAAATCTGCTTGCCTTTATTCATAATCAAAAGTCTAATGTCATGCCAAAACTGGCTTACAAAAACAAACACCGAGCTGTGCTCAGAAATTACAATATCAGTCCCAAAAGTTCAAAAAGCTTCTATCAAAGGCTACGGCCTTCATATTTATACACAATGAAGATCAAGCTGGCTTCCTCCATTCGTGGAGCTTGGCTGTCCAACTGGAAGTCAAACTGCTGTAAACTGCTGATCCTGTAGAACATGTTGGCTGCCTTTAAGCTCGGTGGGGAGAGCTGTTGGAGCTCGGAGTTAAGGTGAAAATCACGAGGAAGGTCATCAAGACTTTGGACAACCTCCCTATGAACCCGCAATGTCACCTTTGCTGTCTCCTTGTCTCCATTTGCGTGGTCTTTTGCTCTCTTTAATGCCAAAAACCCGAAATCATCATGTATTAGCCACATAGATATAATGCCTGCCCTTCTTCCTACAAACAACACGAATATACTAAGAAATGAATGCATAAGTGATAAAAGATGAATGGTTGAGCAAGGTAAGTAGGCCAATATGAGCCCAAATTGTACCAAAAATTGGGGCTCATCAACAACATAGATTGAGTTTAGGGTGTTTTAATGAACAAATCCTGAACTATTCTTTTTCTGTGCTATTAAACCTGTGAAATATAGAGCATGAGCGGATTATGAAAGAACGAAATACATAACAAGATGGTTCAGAAAACTTATTGTGCTATGAAATAGCGTAGGAATCCTGTAGCAGCAAGCAACCACACCACAACACTTCGAAACAACTCAGAACTTCAGAAATTCCATTAGCTCCCTGTATTAAAAGTCTGAAATTTACAGCATAACTTCTTAAGAAGAAAAAATCAACAACCCCAGCAAGTTCATGCGTGGGGATATATATACAATTGTTTTTACAAAATATCTTAACGCTGAGTCATTTGCTTAATAACTGCGTTCACCAACTTTCAAAATAGCAGATACAAAAGTTATTGCTACTTTAAGTGTACAATGAATGCCTTTTCAGTTTGTCAGAAATTCTTTGACTTTTGGAGGCCGCTGGGTCGGTTGGGCACTTTGTATTCATTTTGAATGACCCGCTCTTTATTGCTCTGTCGAGGTGTGGATTTCTCAGCCCCGTCATCTGCACCTGTGGTCATTTTCCTCTGCTGGCCAAGCTGGATTGCTGAGTTGGCTTTTTCAATTGCTTTCCCAATAAAGCAAATATGTGTTAACTTTCTGAAACTGCTGACTTTTTGATAAAAACACAAAAATATGGTGAACAATGTATTTTCTACAGCAGTGTTTGTATCATGCCTATCCACCATTCTTGAGTAGGCAATTGGTGCCTTAAGATTATGCCTAGAGTCTCATCTGCCTCAGTATATTTGTAGTAGTTTGGAGGCACTTCAAAAAGATGTCTGATTTCATGTGCAATGAAGAATAAATTCTCTATTTTGTCATAGAGATCTTGCCCAGATGGGGGCCCTGTTCCTTCTGAGGTACTTGCTGCTGCAGTGATTTGATTTGTGGCATATGTGTCTACCTAGTAACCTCCCTGCACTGGTTACTAAGTTGGGAAGGCCTCTGTTATGCAATGCTGTAATCTTTTCAATGAATCTGTTTATTTTTGTCTACATCTCTTGACACCTTCTTTCCAATGTTTGCACATGATTTCTTAAAGTGATCACCCTTTTCACTAGTAAAATGGTATCAGTCCTGTTAGTGATACCCATTGCTGCCAGCTGAGGGCCAGTGCAGTTATTCAGGACATTGATCATCCTATTAGCTATTTCAGGCATATTTCCAAGAGATGCTCTTGCTCTCTGACTTTCTTTTTGGGCCCTGCCTATTAGATCCATATGCTCATGGATAGTCTCTATGTATTGCCACTGGTCTGTTATAGATTGACCAATGTTGGTCCACAGGATCTTCTTGATTTCAACTACCACTTTGTCAAGGGAGAGCTCTTTCTCTAGTTCTTTTATTTTCTTCTCAAGAGCCCTTACTTCCCTTGTCTTTTCAGCTACACTTTCCTTGGATTTGTCATATTTTTCATTAAATGTGGCCAATTTTTCTTTAGTCTCATTCAGTTCTGCCATCTGTGCTTCCAAGGCTTCCAGTTCCTTCATCATGTTTTGCATACTCAGGCTGGGCCCCTGATCTGGTGTTGTTGCTGGTGCTGAAGTTGAAGGACCAACTTCTGATGTCTGTCCTGTGGGAGGATCTGCTGTGGTAGTAGAAAGTGGCACACCTTCAGTAGATGCAGATGTTTGTGCTGGCTGCATTGGTGCCTCACTTTGTCTTGTTTTCAGTGCCACCTCTAGTGCACTCTCTGTTTCCATTAACCTCTTGTATAAACTCAGGAGTAGAGCCATTACATCCTGATCCTTCTTCTGCTCTGCTATTTCTCCAGTTTGAGGGTGAAGGCTAGCTGGCAGCTTGATCTGTTTTCTCATTACTGTTATATCTTCATCCCTTTTCTTCAATAATGCTTGCACACCCTTAGGGTCCTTTGGATCATGACCCAACTCTATAATGATTTCTTCCAAGGACTTGATTCTGTTGTCCTTGGCCTGAGATGATGCTTTCTCTAATTCAAGTTGAGCTGCAGTGTTGTGTAGAGAATTTTGTAATTGGTGTGCCAACAGGGTCTTATCAGCTAAATTAGCATATATCATTTCCCCTGTTTGTATATGTAGCTCAATTTGATCCAAGGGGTGGATATCTCTGGCAAAAATTTCCAAATTAGTTCTAATGTAATCTGCAGCTGTTTGAGGTTGCTGCATGGTAGGCTTGGAATGACTGAGAGTCATTTTCTACTCTTGAATATCATAAGCAGACATTAATCTCTGCTGATTTGTTGGCGCCATTTTCAGGAGATGGCTGTAGATTTGGTGCCTGAGGGGCTCATTCCTTTTCTTTATGTCAATAAACTGTTGTTTGATGCTGGAATCTGCCTTTTTTTTCTGCCTAGAAGAGCTGACCTCTGTCCCTTGTGGAATGTCCTGCCCTTGCTGTAAAGAACTAGTTGATGTTTCAATGCTGGGAGGGGGCATATTTTCAATTGGTCTCTCTGGTACTTCCTCCTCTGAAAAAGGGTTCAACCTCTGTCTCTTTTCTCCTTGCTGGTCCATAGAGGTAGTGAGAGGAGTATCCTCTTGCCTATCCCTCTTTCTTGTCCTGTCTTCATTAACAGGTGTTTGTAATACAGAGGAGTCAACTGTTACCTCCTGCCTTGGAGGAATTTGTTCATGTGTTTGCTGTTCTGTGTGGGCAGGTTGTTTGGCTCTGCTTTCTTGCTGCTCTTCCTGCTGCTCCACAATTGGAGGTGTTTCTTCTTGCTACACTGCTTTGCCTTTAGTCATGTCTGCTGGTGGATCAGCTGTTTTGGCGGGCTGTTGAGGAACAGTAGATGAAGAAGCAGCCTCTCCAAGATGTCGAGGGGCTGGAGAGAAAACCTGTCCAAGATACTCCAAGTCAACTGCTTTTTCTAAAGTTTTAATATTCTTCACTGCTATTTCTTCCTCACTATAATCTTCCACTAATGTGCCCTTTTTCTAATCTATTTGATTAGCATATTTTTCAACCTCTGGAATGCTAATGTGGTCATATGGGGCAAGCCTATGCTTGATTCTTCTGAGGCTTATGAAATGGTTAGGGTCATAGGGTGCCCAATAGAAGCTTGTCTTGAGCTGGAGGGCTTTTAGCATTTGGTCTGCCTCATTCCAAGCTTCTTCCCTCTTGTTGAAGATGAATGGACCCAATTGGTGTTTGATTTTCAGCTGTGCCTTCTTGTTTTTGCTATGGAAGTGGATCATATCTGCATTGCCGAACTGTCTGAAGTACTCTAGAGCAAAGAGTCTCATGGGGACATATCTTGGTAGCCTGTATGGAGCTAACTCACAGCCATATATCCTGATCACTGTATGGTGTTGGTAAAAATACCAATCCCCTATGCTATAGTTCTTGGACAGCTGAAGGATTTTCTGCATATCATCTGTGAGTCTAGGAGGAGGTGAACTTTGCAGCAGTGACAAGGCTGGGTGAATGAATAGGTCAATAAATTCACAGTATGTATATGGTGAGTAATGGATGTGATGGCAGACTGATGTCCAGAACATTACAGACCTTCTGCTTCCCTTTGGATCCAGCTTCTTGAGGAAAAGAGGAAAAGCATCAGGCTGATTGTACAATATCAGATGATATATATAAGAGGTGTACTTGAATACCCTCTCTCTTTCCAGATTCATGAACTTTTCATGCATTTTGTTGGATATGAATGAAGCATAGTCATACTGGACAGCAGGGGGCTGTCCTGGGGTAAAAATGGATAGCACCACCAGTGTTGTCTCATCTACAAACTCACTGGTCTTGAACCCTAGGATGGAAGATATCATATCCACTAATAGTCTCCCTATGTCATTAAACCAGACATGTAGATAAGGGGGAGGCTGCTTAGGCTGAAACTCTGGACACATAAACAGTTGGCCAATTCTTGTGATTTGTGAATTGGAGAGCTTGGCACCCCGCTCTAATAAAAGCTGCATGGACAGAGGGGCCAGTGGCTTTGTAGGTTGAAACTACAGCATTTGATTAATGGCTTCAGGAGTAATATGGAACAAGACAGAGCCTGCAGGACTCAGAACAGCTCTTTGAGTGGGGTCATAGTTTGAGCGGCACTGGTGGATCAAATCAGGGAATTCATTGACCTGAGGGAAATAGTAGATTGGCAAATGGGAATTCCAAATTCCCAGGAGGTCTGTATCATCTTTTTTTTTCTTCCTTAGCTCACACACTGCTTCTACGTGGTATTTGTTACACAACTCTATAGTGTCTTTCATCTGATAATCTCGGTCTGCCAGGGCTAGCCATTCCAGGTCCTTATGGGGGGCATTTAATGGGGCAATGTTCAATGCCACTGGAGTCTCCATGGTCACCTGAATTTGGAATTGTATTTGAGAACTTTTCCTTGGGCTCAATAATGCAGAACAGTGGATTTTGCTGGAGCAAGGCAATTTGCAGAGGGGAAGAGGCAAACTGGGGTGAAATTTAGTCAAAATGCTCCTAGGACATATTTACTGAGAAAATGTTGGGATTGGGGAGTTGTTTTCCCAATAAATTTATCGGGAAGAGGTTCAGGATTGCGAATGCGCAAACAAATTATGAATTTGTGGAAATTCAGCACACTGGGGACCTCTGTGAGTGAAATTGAGCTTACAGTGTGGAGAAAGACCAATGGTTTATAAGGATTTCTGGTTTTTACTGTTCTTTCTTCTTTTCTTAGTTTCTTCAGTGAATTATGTAAAAACCAGGCGCGGAGGGGGGAAACTGATAAATACCTGGTATACTTGTATAATGGTGGAAATGCGGGTGAATTCATGGCGTCGACATCGAGGAGCAATCTTCAAAGTTGGCAGGTAAACGACGTGCTCGCTCATGCAGGAGTACAGTGAGTAAAAATGCAAATAATGCGAAAAAACGGGTTTTTTGGGTAAAATAGTGAAAATTTGGCTTTTGGCGCATTTTTGTCAGATGACGTCATGGGTGGGGTCGGGTACGGAATGATGACATGGCGGCCGGTGGGTGACCCCACCTGGACAGGTGACATGGCAGACAGCTTGGAGTGATGGAAGGTGGGGCGGTGATGCGACGTTGAAGTGGCAGTGACGTATGGGTGACACATGGGTGACGCATGGTGGAATTGGCAGAGCGGTAAACGGTTCCGTTGGACCGCTTATGGTACGGTAGCGATTTTGGCAGGAGGCCGCCCGATACAACCTGGGAACGACACGCGTCCGAGCCCTGACGTCATGCTCTGACAGATTTCGGGCGCTATCGTCCGGGCATCAGAGGCGGTCCGAAATTGTTATGAGCCGTCGGATGGGAGGGCCCAGATCCGACGGTCGACGGACTGTGGAGGTGCGGGATGGATACGGAGGGTCCCGGCGGGGTTTTTAAATAATATTTTTTGTTTTTTGTGGTGAGCGCGTTGCAACAAAAACTTTGGATAATCGGAGAAAGTGGGTTTTGCAATGGTTTATAAGCCAAATGGGTTAATTAATATTTGTTCGCAAAAATGGGGTTAGGGCTGTTAAACCAAGCAGATCTTGGTTTAATCCCGAGACTTTGCTTTTGGCGGTATTTTGCCCTTTGCGCTTCAATTTCCTTGTGCTCTGGCCCTTTGGAACTATAAGGCTATATTGCCTAGGGGAAGGGGTATATACATATTTTGTGGCTTTTTATATACAATCATGATATAATAATAGGGAAAAGGGGAATATAGGGAATTAAGTAATAATGTGGTTAGTAGTTAATATGGGAGGGAGATATAGATGATAGGTGGTAAAGACTAAGTTGTTAGGGAACAAACTTAGTTTTTAGAGTAGATCAAAATGAAAAGATTTTTACACAAGAAATGTGGCTCTTTATATAACCAGAATCAACAAATGGGTTCGATTTCTGTGATGAACAAAGGTGATAGTGGGATGTTAGAAAGAAGTTTGATAGGGAATGGTTGGGAAATTAGACATGCTTCACTCTGCTTCCACAAAATGCTGAATAGGAAGATCTGTAATGGCCACCATGTGTTTCCTTTGCTCAGGCCAGCAATATAAGAGAAGATATGCTTCTGCAACCTCACTACCTACCCATCTTATTTCCTAGCATTTTTTGTTTCTTCAGGGAGGGTGCACTTAGACTTGCAAACCCTCATATGCTCTTTTCTTTTTGCTGCCCTCCTATCTAAATCTACCCTTATATCTTCCAAGGGCCCAGATTAAGCTAGTGGGCTCCTTTCTTTCTCTATCCAGCTAGTCATCTGTCAAGCTCAAACTGTTTGAACAGGTACTCATCACCTACTCTAAAACAAGCAATTTAAAAGATGGCATGGCCCAAATTAAGCTGTTGAGCCATACATCAAGATAGCAGTGGCATTTTGATTGGCCACTTTCCTGGTCTTTGTTTGGGGCTCATCTCAATTCTTTTTCTTTTGACCAGATCATTTTCTTGCCCTTTGATTATTCTTTTAAGGCATACCGTCTTTACATTTTTTAACCTTTTGCTTTGTTCACAAAATGGAACCTTTGATTCATCAAAGATGATCATTTTTAGCATTTCCATTGTCAATCATGAGATATGAAACCCTATTGGTATAGGAGGCTAATAGGTGCAAACATTTCTCTACAGGGATATGCTGATGCAGATATGGCAGGTGATAGAGATAATAGGAGGAGCACTACAGGATATGTATTTACTGTTAGTGGAATAGCTGTCAGTTGGGTTTCAAAAATCCAAAGTGTTGTTGCACTTTCAACAACAGAAGCAGAGTATGTTGCTGCTACAGAGGCTAGTAAAGAAATGATTTGGTTACAAAGTTTTATGGGTGAATTGGGTAAGGAGCATGATATGGGCACGTTATACAGTGATAGCCAAAGTGCCATTCATCTTGCAAAGAACTCAGCATTTCATTCTAGGACTAAAGATATACAACTCAAGTACCATTTCATATGATCAGTGTTGGAAGATGGAGAGTTGAAGCTGGAAAAGATACACACTAGCCAGAATCCTGCAGATATGCTAAAAAAAGTTGTAACTAGGGAGAAACTGAGAATATGATCAGTTTCAATTGGTCTTCAAGGATGACGATGAAGATGAGAAATAGCCAGGTCCAAAGAGGAGTCATTGTCCAGCAAATGAAGCAGCGGTGGAGTTGCTACAATCATTCTCCAAGTGGGAGATTCTTGTGTGTGGAGCATGATTGTTCGGAGGTCTTTGTTTCAGCCAGATGTATACCCCAGGAACTTTGTACACCCCTCCACACGGGGGGGGTGCAGGAGGCACTTGTCCCCCCTGCGGGGGTTCGGGGGGGTCGATCCCTCCCGGCTGGGGGGTCCAAGGGCCAGTGGTCCCCCGGCAGGGGCTCCGGGGCAGCGCCCCCGAAGCTAAAAACAGATGTAAAATTGCCTTGTAAAAGTATAGTAATTTCTAGTCAATCTGGGCCGTTCATTAGGCGGATGATCTGATGGTAGAACTTATGTTTAGTTTAGGGTTTTTGCCCTAGAAGGCAACCCCTCTCTTTGTATGAGGGTATTGTATTTGAGGCTTTATAATAGATGTGTATTCTATGAGCGAGAAATAGAGAGGTGATACTGTGAGAGAAAACAGAGGATATTACAGCGGATTTGCTATAGGTTGTGTCTCTTCATTTTGCTAGATAATAGAAAGGAAGGACTGGCTGTTCAGGGTGGACATAGCCCAAACTGGGTGAACCACGTATATCTGTGTCTCTCTTGTTTTATGCATTTTTTTTTCTGTGTTTATATTTATGCAATATTTTATGTGTTCCATTGCTCCGTAATATATAATTTTATAACAACAAGCATTAATTCACATAAGTCATAACAGATTGTGAAAATATACAAACTTAACTAAAACAATAAACAAGGCACAGATGCAAAGATTCAGCTCAAAATAGCCTTTATTAAGTATAATCATTCAGATATAGACTTCTTATCCCTACGCACCCAGTTGCAGAGGCCAGCGCACTCAGCTACAAGAGCCTTCCCCTTTGGCCTAAGTATAGGAAATAAACCTTTCCTGCCTTAGCACATTTCCATTACAATTATTCTTCACTTAAGTTCAAGCTACTAAGACTTGCTATGACTCATCTATTTATAACATTTTCTTTACAATACCATGGTTTGCAGACCATGGGTGGGTCTCAAAACATCTTTATCACCTACCCATTAAAGGGGCTAATGCCCCTTTGACTCTACCTAGCTTCGCGCTCCACTTGCACATTTCATGGAGACTTTACATTCTTTAACAAAAACTATTACAAAAATTGACTTAACTGACAAAAATTGACCCTAGGGACCCCATCCAAATACAATACAACTTGGAATAGTTTACAATTGATATTACACTTCCCTTGAACTCTAATCTCAACTAAGTAACTTAATTCTCTGCATGCAACAGTTATTTTGGGTTGATTGATCAGTTAACTAGATGACCTCTCAGTGTGAAAAAAATTACACACCCTTGAATGAACCTCCACTAATTCTATTGACCCATGTAGTTCATAAAAACACAAGGAAAGTTGCAGAACGATCCCCATAAAAAATGGTCCACATAATTGGAACAATTCCATTTGAAAATTAAGTACAAGAAGGGAAGAAAAAATAATGTTACATATTGCCTCAGTCGACCACCGGTCATGGCGCTGACCACTTTGCTCCACTCTTTTGGACACGAGACTTCGGGGTGGCCGCATCTTTGCAAGAGTGATCCCGAATTCAACAACACATACCAGATGATCCTAGAAGGCAAGCGAGTTCCTGATTATCACCTCCAGGGTGCACCATTATGCCACATGGGACACCACTGTGTTTCCTCAAGTGAGCGTTCCAAGATTATTTGGGAGGTGCACTAAAGTCAGATCGCTGGACATTTCAGAGTAGAGAAAACAATGGCAATTCTACTGAAGTATTTTTATTGGCCGAACCTTCAATAGGATGCAGGGAATTACATCAGATCCTGCTACCTACATCATTTCCAAAGTGACCATTAAGAAGTAAGGCCTATATACTCCTCTATCTAATCCTAGTCAACCTTGAGATCCATCTCCATGGATTATATGTCAAACCTTCCTTCTACTAAGCATGGCAACAAATGTGTTTTTGTGGTCATCGACAGATTCTCCAAGATGGCCATTCTGGCGGCCTGCAAGAAGAGCATCATAATAGAAGTCAATTCCAAGCTCTTATTTGAACAAGAGTGGGTACATTTTTGGATCCCACAATCCATTATATTAGATTGGGTCAAAAAGTTCCTGATTACCTTTGGTTAAGCCTTTGGTCGATGTTGGATACCAAACTTGATGAGCCCCAAAAATGTACAATTATTTGGGCTCATTCAACCTCCTAATTTGGCTTAGTCCACCATTCTCATTTGTTTATTGCATGTTTTTGATTATTTTTATGTTAATAGAGTGAATTTGGTTAGTCATTATGCCAACAAGTCTAATGGGTGCTTTGTGTAGCCTTGTTGGTCAACTTGGAGACAAAATTGAAGGTCTTAATGAGCACTTGGCAGCCAAATTCGTGGGAGAACAAGCTAGAGGATTTGTAGGAAGGTGTCCCCTTAATTTATGGACCCTTACCTCGAATTCTCCACCATCAGCTCGGAGTTCAAAGGCCACCAAATCAATGAGCTCAAGGGCAACCAAGCAAGTCAAGTTGGATTGCTGTTAACTACAAGTCTTGGGCAGCCAAGTCCCTAACTTTTAGGAGGACTGTTGGGTCCTCAAATTGTATAAATAAGAAGGCTTGGGGCCTCATTTTGGTTAGCTAGTTAGTAGACATTTTGTAGCTAGTGGTTGGTCATTTTTGGTAGCTAGTTGGTAGTCATTTTTGGTAGCTAGTAGTTAGTCATTTCGTAGCAGCTAGTTAGTCAATTTGGTTTTTGCTCTTTGTAAGCCAGTTTTGGCATGACATTAGACTTTTGATTATGAATAAAAGCAAGCAGTTTTGGATCAGATTTTAAGTTTTTAAAGGAGCCTAAGCTCTCGGGGTTGGGCCCAACCTGAGAGCTCAGGCCTCCTTCCTTTGTATCAATATTGTTCCTTTAGCATTTCGTTTCCATTTTCCTTTACATGCATGTGAGTATAGCTGCTGATTTAGATTTCCTGTAGAAGTCAAACAGATTGGTTTTATTAGTTAGAACTGCTGTAGTTGTTTGGAAGTAGGCTGAGGCATTACTTAGATCCATTCATGCACTTTCATATTTAGCATTGCTTCTTCATTCCATTGCCATGCATGAGTTTCCTTCACAATTTATATTGCTGTTCATTGATTTTATGTCACAGGTAGCTCAGGTTGAAGCATTCTCGTTTTGGTGACACTCACAAGCCTTTGTTTCATCTACACTACTTTCTCTTGCTCCATCACTTCGTCCTCCACCTTGATCACACCTGCAAACACATCTTTGATCCCTGCTCCACTCTGTCATCTCCCAAATTCTTTCACTCCTCACGTACTTCCATTCTCTAGCTTTTTCGTTGACATAGCCCGTTGCCTTCCATCCACCTCCCTACACTCACTTCCCATCCTATTCTTCCACTTCTAAAGCCATCACCAGCCTTATTCCTACCTTACACATCTCCCCCTATCATTCCATCACTCCTCCATCACTTCAAACACCCACGGTAGGTCATCCTGTAGCCATTTGTAAACATCCTGTAGAAAACAGAGTATCCTGTAGGATCCTCCACAGCCATCCTGTAGGAGGCCACTCTCTCGGTTGCTGAGCATCTGAATGCGAGGAACCTCTGTGGATGGATGCAAAGGATCCCTAGGGACCTCTCCTAGCCTCCCCAACCTATCCCACGCTTTCCCTCCTTCTCCATCCCATCTGCACAACCAAACCCTAGTTAGCACAAGATCACCATCATTCCACACACTTAAAAGAAAAATACAAAAACATAACTTTCATGATGCAAGTAGTTTAGATCCATGCATTCTCACTTATTAGAGGTAATGACAACATTGGTAGAAGTTGCATTTACATTCCTTGCATTGTAGAGGTCAGACTAGTTGAATTAGGGTTTCCTAGGTTTACATGCTTTGATTTGCTTTCGGTTCATTTTTGTCAATTAAAGTAGCCTTCCTTTGAGATTAGCTTTCGTCCATCAATTAGCAAGCTTCTTCTAAGAGCCTATAGAAGTTGGCTTGAGCCCTAGCGGACTTGTGCCAGCTGACCAAGTGACAGCTGCAACAAGAGCTAGTACTTGTGCATATAGCACCGCCGCTTCCAAGTTTGTACGAACTACTGGGTTGATAAAATTAAGAGACAGGAAGCCCCAGGAGTTGTAGCATTATTGCTACAATACTGGAGCCCACCATCTTTTTGGCACCGTTGCCGGGGAAGCGGCAGAGTATTGGTGATTGTTACTATTCTTCTATTTTCTACTACAACCTTCTTCTAAGTAGTTTATTTCATTTCCATTATGCAATTTCATTTATGCAAAAGTAGATTAGCCTTTCTTGCTTTCCTAGATTAGCATTTCCTGCTTTCATAGATTAGCATTTCCTGCTTTCATAGATTAGCCTTTCCTGCTTTCATAGATTAGTATTTCCTGCTTTCCTAGAATAGCCTTTCAATTCCGCATTTCAATTCTGCAAGCGTAGATTAGCATTTCAATTCCGCAAGCGTAGACTAGCATTTCATTCTTGCAATTTCATTTGAGCAAAATAGATTAGTCCTTTCAATTTCGCAAGATAGTTAGTTGCAGTTCAATCTATTTCATGCTTTGTAGGAGTAGAGATAAGTTAGAAAAATGATTGCACAACACCCCCACTGCTTCACACAGCCAACGTTCTTCTTCGATGGCTGTGATGAAAGGACCCCTGGGTGGACATCAATACATATCTGAAGAACCTCTAGGGAAGAAGAAGAAGAAACATTCCTCTGAAGCAAATGGCTACAAGCAGAAATGTTGGGAGCAACATCTTGTCCAAAGATGAATTTGAAAATCAGCTGGAAGATTTCAAGAGTGATATGAGGCAGTTTCTTGCCATGCAACTGGATACCTTGCGAACCCAGAAGAAGCAAGAGGAAGCCAAGAGGGCTTTGGTCATTTTTTGTCCTAGGTGCCTTAAAAAGCATCCGAGGAACGAATGTCCAATGCACTCCCTAGAAGTGTGTTTCATCTGTGAGGAATACCATCCTACAGATCAGTGCCCTTCCTTGCCCAGAATCAAAGCTACATACCAAAGAGCCAAGAGAGCCACTGAATCACTCTGTTATATGAACCAAAGGAGGCCACATGGACCCATACCCTACCAGCAGGAACTACAAGGGACACCCGAGACCTATTATGACCCTTACCAAGCCACTTTCATGCCTTCTTGGGATCCCCCTGCTCATCCTTCCTGGTCTACACCTCCTCCTTGGTCATATTCTCCTTGTTCCTTCACAGATCCATATTATGCCCAACCAGTTGCTCATTCATTTCACTCTTATGCTCAGCCATAGCCTCAGTGGAATGCACCGTATCAGGAGTGGAGGCCCCAGTACAACTCTCATCCCGCTCATTTTCCTCCACCACCTACTCATCCACAACCATCGCCTCATCCTCCACCAAGGCAACCCCAAATGCCTACCCAACCACAATGCCATCCATCTCCATCTCAAACTCACACCTCCACTCATCTACCCATACCATTTCCAAAGCCATGCAATGGAGTAGCTCAACCCCATTGCAAATCTGAGGCACAACATATCCAAACAACTCCTCTTGAGCCCAATGATCTTCACCAAAGCTCAGGAAGAGTGTTGCAAAAAAGAGATCATCTTGAAAGCATTGAAGGACCAAAGGCAAAAGAAGATCCAAAAGAAAAGATCAAAGAACCATGGGCTGCACTTGATGAAGAGAAGAGATCAGAATCAGAGATGGAGAAAGTTCCCTCATGGTTACCATCAAATCTTCCATGTATTCAAGAGAAAGATCAGCAAAAGGAGGAAGATGAGAAAGTCATGATAGAAAGTGACATGAAGAATGATCCAGATCAGCAAAAGAACCAAGGATATCAAAGCTATATTGAGATATGGTTTCAGAAGGTCACTCAGATGCAGCAGTACTCTCTTCCTCAGCTATGTTTTGTACTTTCAAAGTTAGATCATGTTGTCTCTGAAAGCGGGATAGTTGTCAAAGCATGCATTCCGAGCCTTTACATCATCTTGTCTCTAATCTCGATGTGCACATGGCTCCATTGGAAGTATTCTTATACTTGAAAATGATTTTGTTTTTTTCAAGTAGGGTAGGGTAGAAAAAAAAAAAAAAAAAGAGAAAAAAAGGAAAAGAAAAAAAAAATGAAAAAAAAGAGGAAAATAGAAATCTAAGGTGAAAACCTCCTCGGAGGTGCCTTAGATTGGCTCATTGATTGAAAACCTCCATGAGGCGGTCAATGGGTTGAAAAAAAAAAAAGAGAAAAGAGAAAAAGATCTTTGGGTGAAAACCTCCCTTGGAGGCGCCCAAGGCAGGCAATTAGGGTGAAAACCTCCATGAGGCGCCCTAGTTGTTTTTCAAAAAAAAAAAAAAAGAGAAAAAGAAAAAGAAAAATAAAAAGCTAATCTCCATTTCATGTTGCAGCAATGACATTGCAGGTTAAAGGAGGACGTTTCATGATAGGAGGAGCACTCAAATCAAAGACAAAGGAGTTTTTGTGCCTTCTACAGGAAGTTTCGTATCTTCTACAGGAAGCTTACAAAAAAGCCAAATTGATCTCCAAAGAGGACCTGAAGGCTTGGAATATGTCCATGAGGCCTACACTCATCTATGTTTCCACTCCTCACCCCTTTTCCATCATTCTTTTCATGTCATTATGCTTCTTTCCTCAAAACCGTGTTTTCTACAGGATGCTCTATATTTCTACAGGAAACATCCTGTAGAACCTTTGGACGAGCCAAATCCAATTTCAAAAGTGAATCCAATGGTGGGAATCTGTTGATTAGGCCTACAAGCACTTGTGTGTCCATCCCTTGCCTTCATCCATCATTTTTTTCACCTCCTTGTGCTTCTCATTGTGCTTCTACAGGATCTTCCTGTAGAAATTGTGGGAAACTAGGCATGCATTTCAAAAATTGGTTTGGCGAGCATGGTAGCTTCCTCAAGGGTTCAGAGGTCCTCATGCAGTCTTCCAACTCATCCTCCATCATCTCCACACCTGCATCACAATCAAAATTCATTTTGTCATCCCATGCAAGCACATGCAAAAAGCCTTGAGGCAAAAATCCATAGAACCAAATTTGTTTTTTCCATAACTTGAAAACCATGCATCCTTTTGAAAAACCATTTTATGGGGGATTGTACAAGGTCGATGAAAACATGCCTGAGCAGTTTCATGCAATTCCGGTGCACGGTTTCCAAGAAATCAGCCTCCATCACCATCATCCATTTTTGCATTTTCTCCATAACCATGCATCCGTTTCAAAACCTGTTTCATGGGGAGATGCACGTGGGTGATAGTAGCCTACCCAAGCAGTTTCAGCCAATTCCGATGCACGGTTTCCGAGAAATCGAGCTCTGAAATCTTCAGCCATTTTCCAATTTTCTCGAAATCCGTGCATCCATTGATCACGAATTTGCTATGGGAGATGCATCATGATGGTAGGAACATGCCCACCAAGTTTCAGCTCGATCCGCTTTGGCGTTTGGGAGAAATGTCGAAAACAAGTTCTGGTTTGGTGAAGATGCAACAACAGCAGCTTGGACGTGCAGATTTGAACGTGGAAACAATTGTCTGGAGCTTGGATCTGGCCAGAGGACACCTGCACATGAAAAACACAATCAAATATTAGCAGCCAAGCCATATGCAATCAGGAAAACTAAGCATGCAGCAGCAAAATCAGAGCAGGCAGCCACAGCAGCTCACGGCAACCATTCCACTTCGAGGTACGTGACTTAACCTTGTTCCTCTGTTTGCGTAGATCTAATCTAAAGCAATGCATGAATGAATGAAATGAGTGGATCCAGCCAAGAAGGGAGCCACGTCCAATTGCACTCAGCAAGGCAAAAATCACGCATGCATGATCGGCCATTCACGTGGAAGTTGAAAAACACAGTTAGTGTTAGATCAGTTGAACTCCAGTGCACAGGACGTAAAATAATTACAGCTAGATGAAGACATGCATCACTGCAGTTCTAAAACGCCAGCGCACACGTTTGCCACCTCACTCCACCCAAAAATCACGCAGACATCACTGAGCGCTCGGCTGAAATCCAAAAACTGTTAGTCAACTTGCACTTGCATCATGTTAAACTGAAGTTTACATTCTCGGCTTCCATAATCGGCTTAATCTATCGACCTCCGCTGAGTTTCCTACCTATTTTCGAATTTCTCTAGTGCATCGGGCTCACTCAAAGGCCGAATCACGTTCTACAGGAAGGCAGAAACAGGCTTCTACAGGAAGCCCGAAAACAGAAATAGGTCAAGATATTCACCAAGTAGCTTGACTAGAAACTCTTGTGTGAAGTTGAAAGCTTCCGAGTCAAACGAAAATGAGTAAAGAGGTACAAGGTCCAGTTGCATCTGATGAGAATACCAACGAATCTAGGTTACAAATCTAATATACATCATATTTCTTTAGGATGGGCAGTTTAAAATGCCTCTATTCTTAGAGATTTATGCATGTTTTTCCGAGGCCTAGATTGTTTGGCTGTATTTGTCTTGGTTAATGTTGTATGTATTTTTCACCAAACAGGGATTTGCATTTGTGACTTTCAAGACTGTGGAGGCTACTAAGTGAGCCCGTAAGGAACTCAAACTACTTTCATGGAGAAGGATGTTGTTCTTGGTCTGAAGCAAAGTAAGCAGCCTATAGAGTTCCTTTGCAAGACATTGACAGCAAGTGATACAAGTACCCATGGCGGCTTCTCTGTACCTCGACGTGCCGCGGAGAAAATATTTCCACCACTGGATTATACGATGCAACCACCAGCTCAAGAACTTGTGGCCAGAGATTTGCATAACCATGCATGGACATTCAGACATATCTATCGTGGTCAGCCATAGAGGCATCTTCTAACAACAGGATGGGGTGTATTTGTGAGTGCCATCAAGAGATCTTCACTGTGGTTTGGGGAGGAGACTGGTACTGGTAATTCTCAAAATCCTACAATGCCTCGTGTTGGTTTACTCCAATGGATGAACATGCATCAGAGACTTGATATAACAAACTCAGCCATCCAGCCAGATTGCTATCGTCCTATTGCTGCTACCTTACAAAAACTGGGGAGCAGTGACATACCAAGCCTTTGAATTCAGCCCAACAGGCATTGCGGTCACATCAGTTACAATTCAGTATTCCACAGTCCCAACAGTCAGAATTGTATCAACCCCAAATTATGTGGCCACAACAGCAACACCACCTTTCCAATCAGCAACAGCAGCAGCAGGTGCCATCACAACAGCTGGATCAACACCATCTTCATATGCAACAGCAAAATCCTTCACAACAAGTGGAGCAACAGCACAGTTCAAGAAGAAGGCACCCTCAGCCACATAGACCAAAACAGTAAAGACAGTTCTACAGGAAGACAGAGACTGTTTCTACAGGAAGCCAGCGAACTATCTCTATAGGAAGTTTGGAAAAAGGGTAGCAAAAGGAGAAATCGGCCGAGATTTTAGCTAAGGAGGCAGTACCTATGTTGGCCACCCTAAGCACATCCATCCCCTCTATGAACACTCATTTCTTTCAAGGTTCGAGCACAATTTAGTCACGGTTCAACCTTCTACAGGAAGCTACAGGACTTTCCTGTAGAAGCCTTTTGGCAGGCCAGAATCAATTTTGGAGAGGGATTTGAAGCTTGAAGTCTGTTGAGGAGGCATGCAACCACTCTTTTCTTCTATCCTCCACTGGTTTCATCTCCTTTCACCACCATTTCCGCCATCAGATTGAATATACTTGCACAATCATACCCAAGCTGAGAATTCTTTAGGAAAGGAGCAAGTAGTGGGAAGAAGCAAGGAAGCATGGTTTCATGACAGAGAAGAGGACATCACTTCAGAAGCTTGGCATGACAAGGAGGCCATCAGGGCCATCAGATGAGGAGAGAGATTGGTTGCTCAGAGGATGAGCAACACTTTCAGTAGGGGGGTGATGATGAGCCCCAAAAATGTACAATTATTTGGGCTCATTCAACCTCCTAATTTGGCTTAGTCCACCATTCTCATTTGTTTATTGCATGTTTTTGATTATTTTTATGTTAATAGAGTGAATTTGGTTAGTCATTATGCCAACAAGTCTAATGGGTGCCTTGTGTAGCCTTGTTGGTCAACTTGGAGACAAAATTGAAGGTCTTAATGAGCACTTGGCAGCCAAATTCGTGGGAGTACAAGCTAGAGGATTTGTAGGAAGGTGTCCCCCTCATTTATGGACCCTTACCTCGAATTCTCCACCATCAGCTCGGAGTTCAAAGGCCACCAAATCAATGAGCTCAAGGGCAGCCAAGCAAGTCAAGTTGGACTGCTGTTAACTACAAGTCTTGGGCAGCCAAGTCCCTAACTTTTAGGAGGACTGTTGGGTCCTCAAATTGTATAAATAAGAAGGCTTGGGGCCTCATTTTGGTTAGCTAGTTAGTAGACATTTTGTAGCTAGTGGTTGGTCATTTTTGGTAGCTAGTTGGTAGTCATTTTTGGTAGCTAGTAGTTAGTCATTTCGTAGCAGCTAGTTAGTCAATTTGGTTTTTGCTCTTTGTAAGCCAGTTTTGGCATGACATTAGACTTTTGATTATGAATAAAAGCAAGCAGTTTTGTATCAGATTTTAAGTTTTTAAAGGAGCCTAAGCTCTCGGGGTTGGGCCCAACCTGAGAGCTCAGGCCTCCTTCCTTTGTATCAATATTGTTCCTTTAGCATTTCGTTTCCATTTTCCTTTACATGCATGTGAGTATAGCTGCTGATTTAGATTTCCTGTAGAAGTCAAACAGATTGGTTTTATTAGTTAGAACTGCTGTAGTTGTTTGGAAGTAGGCTGAGGCATTACTTAGATCCATTCATGCACTTTCATATTTAGCATTGCTTCTTCATTCCATTGCCATGCATGAGTTTCCTTCACAATTTATATTGTTGTTCATTGATTTTATGTCACAGGTAGCTCAGGTTGAAGCATTCTCGTTTTGGTGACACTCACAAGCCTTTGTTTCATCTACACTACTTTCTCTTGCTCCATCACTTCGTCCTCCACCTTGATCACACCTACAAACACATCTTTGATCCCTGCTCCACTCTGTCATCTCCCAAATTCTTTCACTCCTCACGTACTTCCATTCTCTAGCTTTTCCGTTGACATAGCCCTTTGCCTTCCATCCACCTCCCTACACTCACTTCCCATCCTATTCTTCCACTTCTAAAGCCATCACCAGCCTTATTCCTACCTTACACATCTCCCCCTATCATTCCATCACTCCTCCATCACTTCAAACACCCACGGTAGGTCATCCTGTAGCCATTTGTAAACATCCTGTAGAAAACAGAGTATCCTGTAGGATCCTCCACAGCCATCCTGTAGGAGGCCACTCTCTCGGTTGCTGAGCATCTGAATGCGAGGAACCTCTGTGGATGGATGCCAAGGATCCCTAGGGACCTCTCCTAGCCTCCCCAACCTATCCCACGCTTTCCCTCCTTCTCCATCCCATCTGCACAACCAAACCCTAGTTAGCACAAGATCACCATCATTCCACACAATTAAAAGAAAAATACAAAAACATAACTTTCATGATGCAAGTAGTTTAGATCCATGCATTCTCACTTATTAGAGGTAATGACAACATTGGTAGAAGTTGCATTTACATTCCTTGCATTGTAGAGGTCAGACTAGTTGAATTAGGGTTTCCTAGGTTTACATGCTTTGATTTGCTTTCGGTTCATTTTTGTCAATTAAAGTAGCCTTCCTTTGAGATTAGCTTTCGTCCATCAATTAGCAAGCTTCTTCTAAGAGCCTATAGAAGTTGGCTTGAGCCCTAGCGGACTTGTGCCAGCTGACCAAGTGACAACTGCGACAAGAGCTAGTACTTGTGCATATAGCACCGCCGCTTCCAAGTTTGTACGAACTACCGGGTTGATAAAATTAAGAGACAGGAAGCCCCAGGAGTTGTAGCATTATTGCTACAATACTGGAGCCCACCAAAGCTCGCTAAGTCCACGACCTTCCACTTGATCTGGATTTAAATAGGAACACAAAAAATTACAGAGATAACCATAAACATAGAGATGCAGTGGAAATAGTACTTCATTTCATTAATGTAAAATGTTGAAATATGCTTACAAACAGAAATGGAAATAAACCAGCTAGGGCGATGGTAGCTTATCTCTGAGAAGAGATGTGGCGGATACATGCCTCTGAACTAGGTTACAATGAGGCTCAAAGGCCTATTTATTGTTTTAAAACAATAGAAAACCCTAAATATCCAAAAACCTAACCCTAGAAGATGAAACGCCAAACTATGGGCCCCGTTTGGGTAAATTGGTACATCAACTTCCCCGGGTCGTAACTTTGGCATACAATCCTTGTTTAACGCGCACAATATCTCGTTAGAAAGATCTATTTGAGAACTACAACTTTGGGAGGAGAAAAATTGGTCCATGGACCCATGTTGCTCCCAGTTTTCCAAAAAAACTGTTGAAAAGTGTGCAACAAGAAATGCTTGTTGAGAATGCAACAAGATGATGGAGCTTAGTGGAAAGGAGTCGCCTTCACTAAGTGGGCCCGCAGGAAATTTATGGTGCAAAGTCTATTTTTGGATCAAAATATGAGTGATCACATCAGGAGTGATCACAGCAGGAGTGTTCACAGTAGGAGCGATCACAGTAAGATCGATCACAGCAGGAGTGATCACAGCAGGAGTGATCACAGCAGGAGTGATCAAAGTCTTTTTTTAGACTGCTAGTCAAAAATAGAAAAGTCAAATATTATTGTCTCATAATAATATTTAGACTATAAACTTTATCTTATCCTCTTGGAGCACTTCAGTTTGAGCTACAGATGTGGCACATGCAGCTGACAGAAGGAAATATGCTTTTCTTATGTTTTAGTTGAGTTGTTGCATGCACGACATTAGTTAGAACTCATGTGGTTGAGTTCTATGGAGTTGGATGAGCAGTTAATGGAGTTGTGTTCAGTTTGACTTAGTTGAACTAGTTGTATTTAGTCTAACTGATCAATAGACTAAGTGATGAGCTATGTGAATTAGTTATTAATTAATTCACTAATTATTAACTCATAATGCAACTGAAGAATACATCAGTTAACTCAGTGCATGTACAGTTCAGTGGAGATAGGTGTTAGAGGTTGAGATTGCTATCAGTTGTGCATGAGATTTTGCACATGCATGGATTGAGTAATGCCAATGACAATTTCATAGTATGGGGCCAATACGAAGTGAATATAGCCTCTGCTCATGTCATTCACAGTGTGGGTGATTCTCTTGAGGTAAAAACGAGTTTGGTTCAGCCATTCTCATTCATTCTCAGCAGGTATTGTGCAGTGGAGGCAGACAAGAAACGGAGGAGATTTGGAGATCAGATTTGAGCTGTATTGTGTGTAACAGGTGGAGACAGTGCTGGATACTTTTGAGGAGTATTGTACTATGTTTGTTACATGTTCTCAATCAATATAATATACAGATAGTTGGGGTTTTTAGCGAGATGCTTTACCCCGGAAAATACTGTGTTGATATGTGTGATTGATGCTTCTATGTGCGCATGTTATTGTTCCTACTTCCGTAAATTGATGATCAACGTAGAGGAGCTTATGTATTGTGTATGTATTCTGAAATAGTACATGATCAAGATAATCTCCATTGAATATGTGTTTATTATTTAAAATTTATACATGGTATCAGAGCGCGCTGATTTGTAGAAGAAGTTCTACATGATATCAATGTTGTATTGATCATCAGATCTATTATTCAGAAAGTGTTTACATTTTATTTCTTCAGGCAGAGTCTGTGATCGGGCCAGGTAGCCTCTGGATTCATCCTTCTTTTGGAAGGTGAGATATCCAGTGAATGCCCATACAGTCGATCTCTGTACGAGAAATACTTTGTTCTCACGAATTTTTGATCAGAGGCGGTTGAGTTTTTTTGAGCTGGTGGAATTCGAATTTGCAACAGTGTTTTCTTGGTGTCAAAGTTGAAATGTCTTTCAACAGATTGCGATTTGAGTATGCCCTTGAGGGCAGCTCGAACTATATTGCATGGAACGATAGGATGGAGGCAGTGTTAGATGATAATGGGTTGAAGGAGTTCATAGATGCGGATGTCCCAAAACCTACTGAAGCTGCTCAAGTCGGGGATTGGCAAAAGAGGACAGCAAAGTGTCAAAGGATTCTGTTGGAGGGCGTGAGGGATCAAATTGTGTCCAGCCTCCATGGAAAGGCTTCTCCATATTTGATGTGGAAAACGTTGATATAATTATACCCAAAGCAAGAGCGACCAGAGGAAGTTGGCGCTCAAGGATAAACTCAGAAATATTAGGTGCGAGAATGGAGACAGTATGCCCCAGTATCTCATGAAGTTCACCCAATGCTGGGATGAGCTGGGAAGTGTGGGGGTAGTTGTTGAGGATGAGGATATGGTGAGTCTAGCACTCCTTAGCATTCCTAAGAGTTGGCATAGCTACCAGGACTCGGTGAATGGAAGGGAGAAATTGCCAGGATGGGAGAGACTTTGGTCGGATCTTGTGCAAGAGGAGATTAGACGGCGCACCAGAGACAGTTTTTCATCTATGCATGATGAGGAGAACTATGCCTTAGCGAGTAAGGCAAAGAAGGGGAAGGGGAAGGTTTCTATTTTCGAATCCAGTTCTTCCAATGATGGGAAGAAGTTTGACAAGTCGAAGGTGAGATGCTTTCATTGTCATGAGTTGGGCCGTTATGCTACTAATTTCCCAAAGAAGAAGTCCAAGAAGGGATCCAAGGAAGGATATGAAGGTGAAGCAGCCTCACTTGCTTCACAGTTTGAGTTGGACTTCACACTCTTCGCATGCATGGTTTCATACATGGTGGGAAGTGGTTGGTTTCTTGATAGTGGAGCTTCTTTCCACATGACCGATGACAAAAGTTTGTTCAGTACTTTGGAGGAGAAATATCTCCAGATACTCATAGGTATGGGTAATGATGAGAAGTATAGTGTCTCAGGTGTAGGCACGGTTATTTTTTAGAGGGAGCATGGAGCTCGCCTTACCTTGACCGATGTCAAGTATGTACCAGGACTAAAGAGAAACTTGGTGTCGATCGCGATGCTGGAAGATAGAGGCTATGATGTAGTCTTCATTAAGGGAAAGGTTTTCATTAGACACATCATCACTAGATAGGTGAAGCAGATTGGTTCACGGGTCAAGAACCTGTATGCTCTTGAGGTTCAAGATGCATGCAAAGCCTTGAGCAGCGAAGCAACTGATGGAGACTTGGTGGTTGAGAGGGAGCGTATATTACCGCTCAACATGTAGAGCTAGAAGAAGTCTCAAACGATTGTGGAGGAGCCACAATTGGTGCAACAGCTTCACGAGGTTGTGGAGCAGCCACAACAAGTGAAGCTGAGTGGAGATCGAGTAGAGACATCTACTCATGCAGAGACCTCTAGTAGGGGGAAACTTCGAGCCAGGTGGGCTGAGGGATCGCATGCAGCCATACCTCCAGGTAGGATGTGGGGAAATATAGAGTGATCGTCCCAAGGAGGAGGGGCAGGATCCTTGAGGTACCCAACCTCTTGGATGAGACCTTGCTACGGGAGCCCCGATGTGGAGTAGCAGGAACTCACTCATTGGGTAGAGACAGATGCGGATGGAGCGGCATAGAGAGTGACAATGTAGGGAATCCCAGGACAACACATAGCATGCAGGCTGCAACAATGCGAGAGGCACAAGTGTTTTGCAAAGTGCTCGGTGGCACAGAGAGGTGTGCAATGGTGAGAGCTGCATGGAGATGTTGTAGTAGCGCAGATGTCAGAGAGGGAGCACTTGTCAGCAGTAGGTAGAGCTTCAACATCAGAGTATGTTCCTAACCCAACAGAGTGGTCAGTTGGGAGTGTTTTTGTTCCAAGTGTTGTTGGAGCAAAAGTGGATCGGGCAGATGTGTTGCATGCAGAACATTCCAGAGATACAGGATCAGGTTTGAGAGGAAGCCTTTCTTGTTGAGAGGGAGTGTTGAAAAGTGTGCAACAAGAAATGCTTGTTGAGCATGCAACAAGATGATGGAGCTCAGTGGAAAGGAGTCACCTTCACTAAGTGGTCCCGCAGGAAATTTATGGCGCAAAGTCTATTTTTGGATCACAGCAAGAGTGATCACAGCAGGAGTGATCACAGCAAGAGCGATCACAGCAGGAGCGATCACAGCAGGAGCGATCACAGCAGGAGCGATCACAGCAGGAGTGATCACAATAGGAGTGATCACAGCAGGAGTGATCAAAGTCTACTTTTAGACTGCTAGTCACAAATAGAAAAGTCAAATATTATTGTCTCATAATAATATTTAGACTATAAACTTTATCTTATCCTCTTGGAGCACTTCAGTCTGAGCTACAAATGTGGCACATGTAGCTGATAGAAGGAAATAAGCTTTTCTTATGTGTTAGTTGAGTTTTTGCATGCAAGACATCAATTAGAACTCATGTGGTTGAGTTCTGTGGAGTTGGATGAGCAGTTAATGGAGTTGTGTTCAGTTTGACTTAGTTGAACTAGTTGTATTTAGTCTAACTGATCAATAGACTAAGTGATGAGCTGTGTGAATTAGTTATTAATTAATTCACTAATTATTAACTCATAATGCAACTGAAGAATACATCAGTTAACTCAGTGCATGTACAGTTCAGTGGAGACAGGAGTTAGAGGTTGAGATTGCTATCAGTTGTGCATGAGATTTTACACATGCATGGATTGAGTAACGCCAATGACAATTGCATAGTATGGGGCCAATACGAAGTGAATATAGCCTCTTATCATGTCATTCCCAGTGTGGGTGATTCTCTTGAGGTAAAAACGAGTTTGGTTCAGCCATTCTCATTCATTCTCAGCAGGTATTGTGTAGTGGAGGCAGACAAGCAACGGAGGAGATTTGGAGATCAGATTTGAGCTGTATTGTGTGTAACAGATGGAGACAGTGCTGGATAATTTTGAGGAGTATTGTACTATGTTTGTTACATGTTATCAATCCATATAATATACAGATAGTTGGGGTTTTTAGCAAGATGCTTTCCCCAGGAAAATACTGTGTTGATATGTGTGATTGATGCTCCTATGTGCGCATGTTATTGTTTCTACTTCTATAAATTGATGATCAACGTAGAGGAGCTTATGTATTGTGTATGTATTCCATAATAGTACATGATCAGGATAATATCCATTGAATATGTGTTTATTATTCAAAATTTCTACAGAAACGTTGTTTAGGGCGTCAAAATGGCTCCAGAAGTTCAGGACCCGAAAAACTGCTAAAAATAGTAAATGTGCTACAATTAAGGAAATTGAAAAGCTGAAAGAAACAATGGTGGGGGTCCAAGTGGACTTGGCGGGTGGCCACCAATGTCTACCTGGATCATTCCTCCTCCCTTAGCAAGCAATGGTCCCCATTGCGTTGAGTTCCTCCATGAGATGAGGAAACTTCTGCTGAACTTGGTCCCTAGTGAGCCACTTGCCCTGGTGAAGGAGTTGGCTTGCTTTGACAGCTTGATACAATTGGATATTCTACTGGCAAGTGTGCTTGATCTGTGTGTCCATAATCTAATTAGTTGCAAATTGTTCCATGCAATCCGGATTTAACTCTATGGGTTTGAGATGTTCTGCAATGTCAGATGTGTCTAGTAATGGTGGAAAGTGTGGTTGAAGGCGGTTCACATTGAACACTAGGTGTAGGACAAGTAATGGGGGATGTTGAGCTCAAATGCATTGTATCCCATAGCCTTGGTAATGGTGTAAGAACCATATCAGAGTGGTCTTAGTTTTTGATAGGCTCCGATAAGGCATTCCTTTTGCAAATGCAACTAGACTTTGTTGCCCACCTGAAACTTGTGTGGCACCTGATGTTGATCATGTCATTGCTTGTACTTGGCATTTGATTTCTCCAGAATGTCACGTACCTACAAGCGAATATTTTGGATGTGCTCAATGAAGTTGTTTGCCTTATCTGCTTTGGACTGGACATGAGCCTAATATGTGTGAGTAGCTTCAAATGGCATGGCCACATTAATGGGACATAGTGGCTGGAATCCCAAGCCCACCTGAAAAGGGTTGTGGCCAGTCAAGCTGTGGAGGGCCCGATTGTAGCTGTGCTAAATATAGGGGAGGCTCTTGTCCCAAGTGCATGGATTCTTTGAGTTGTACATGCACAGAATGTGTACAATCATCTTTTTAACCACCTCTGTCTGGCCATTATTTTGAGGATGGAAGGCTATGGACTTAGTGAGTTTGGTGTCCAGCATCAACCAAAGACTGGACCAAAATGTACTGAGGAACCTTCTATATTGATCTGAGATGATAGACCATGGGATCCCAAAGTGTACCCACACTCGTTCAAGGAAGAGTTTAGCAATGGCTTCTGCTGTGATATTCTTCTTGCAGGCCGCCATAATGGCCATCTTCAAGAACCTGTCGACGGCCACAAAAACACAGTCGTTTCCATGCTTAGTGGAAGGAAGGTTTGACATTTAATCCATGGAGATGGATTCCCAAGGTAGACTAGGGGTAGGTAGCAGGGTATAGAGGCTTTGCTTCTTGATGGTCAGTTTGGCAATGGTGTAGGTAGTCCATGATCTGATGTACTTCCCTACATCCTGTCAAAGATTCAGCCAATAGAAATATTTCTGCAATACTACCACCATTTTCTTGACCCCAAAATGCCTAACAACCCGATTGTAGTGTGCTTCCAAAATCATCTTTGTAGGTTTTAACCCTATACAGAAATTACCTGCATACGAATTATAAAACACAGAAAATAAACAATGCGAGAGCATAACACATAAAACACATATACACAGAGATTTTCCCCTAGATCCCAAAACCGGGACTACCAGCTTGATTTTTCATTATGTTCATTTCAATGTTAAAATAGATATTTATACATGCTGAAGCATCCAATACCATGGACCTAAAACCATCGCATCCAAAACCATGGACCGAAAACCATCGCATCCAAAACCATGGACCGAAAACCATCGCGTCCAAAACCATGGATCGAAAACCATCGTGTCCAAAACCATGTGTGAAAAACATGCACAAAACCATAGGTAGGTTTGCCCAACCTAATATAGGATCCAAAACCAAAAATTTTCAGGGCGCTGCCCCAGACCCCATAGAGTGGGGTTACCTGCACCCCTCAAACCCCCTGTGACTCCCTCCTCTATGCAATCTAGGTTGTACACAACCTTCCTTGTTACTGGGTTCCAAATCTTATAACCCTTTAAACCATCCTTATACCCAATAAATATGCACTTTTCAGATTTACTATCCAACTTGGTTCGTTTCTCCTTTGGAACATGTACATACGCATCACATCCAAATACCCTCAGATGTGAAAGAGAGGGTTTCTTACCAGTCCATACCTCTTGTGGATTCTTATCCTTGAACACTGATGAAGGTGATCTGTTGACAAGGTAACATGCTGTCTCCACCGCCTCTGCCCAGAATTCCTGTCCTAACCTGCCACCACTGAGCATGCTTCTTTCCCTTTCCATCAACATCTTGTCCATTCTTTCTACAACTCCATTTTTCTCAGGTGTGTATGGAGTAGTCTTCTGTCGTGCTATACCACACTTCTTATAGAATTCTTCAAATTTCTTACAGCAAAACTCTCCACCGTTATCTGTCCTTGACACCTTTATCTTCTTCTCTATCTAGTTTTCCACCAGAATCTTAAATTCTTTAAACTTGTCAAAGACTTCAGATTTCTTCTTAAGGAAATATATCCATGTATTCCTTGAGAAGTCATCCATAAAGGATACATAGTACACAAACTTACCTAGTGGTGAAACTTTCACAGGTCCAAACACATCACTGTGCACAAGCTCTAATATCTGTGTCGCCCTCTTACCACTAGAGGGGAAACTCACCCGATTCTGCTTCCCATATACACAATTTTCACAGAAATCGAAATTCAAAGAGCTATTACTCATACCTTCTACCATATCTTTACCATGAAGTATTCGAAGGCCCTTCTCTCCAATATGTCCAAGCCTTTGATGCCACATCATGGTCTTCTCTCTAGAGACCACTAGATTTTCTGCTCCATTTTTAGGAACCACAAAACTGTTGCATCCATCAACAATAGTGCTACCTTGAAGAATGTACAGATTTCTAATTCGAACTCCCCTCATCAATGCCAGTGGCCCCCAAACCATCTTGCAGATATCCTTCTCGAACACTATTTTTACACCTGCATCATCCAGCTTAATTACATAAATCATATTTCTGGCTAATACAAGAATATGCATAACACCCGGAAGTGTTCTATCCCTTCCACCTTGCAACTTCAACTTTACTTTTTTGCGACCAACGATTCTAGCCTTCCTGTCATCCCCCAAGAAGACATCACCACCATCATATTTCTCGTACTCACAAAACCACTCTCTATGGGGAGTGAAGTGAAAGGATGCACCTAAGTCAATCAACCATACCTTGCGATCTACATGTGTACTTGAAGAAGCCAAGTACACATCCCCACCTTCATCTGAGGTGGTTTTCACCTCTGCAGAAGGAGCATGATCAGATCCCTTTCCTTTATCAGGAGCTTTAGATTTATAGTCCCTTTTGTAGTGCCCTTCCTTTCTACATTTCCAGCACACCACCTTTACAAGTTTTCCTGGAGATTTAGATCTCCCTCTAAATTTAGACCTCCCACTCAATGAATTATTTTTATTTCTTTTCTAGGACCGTCCTCATACAAACAAGGCCTCACCATTCTAGATCTCCATATTTTTCCATATCACTTCCTCCGTCAGCAAGGATGAGACTATTTCATCAAACTACAAGGCAGTTGCATTGCTACCTATTGCAATAACCAGACTATCCCACAAATCTGGTAGAGAACACAACAAACTGATGCACTTATCCTCATCTGAAATTTTAATATCAACAGATGATAAGTGACTTACCACAATATTAAATGTGTTCAGATGCTCTGTCACTGAGTCTCCATCTTTCATCCTCAAGTTATACAGCGTTTTCCGTAGGAACAGTTTATTCACCAGAGACTTGGATTGGTATAAATTCCCTAACTTGTCACACAAAGCCTTCGCTGTAGCATCCCCTGATACATTCAGTAATACTAAATCTGAGACACACAATCATATTGTGCTCTTTTCCTTCCAATCCAACTTCTTCCATTCTTCATTGGACACTCCTATTGGTTTAGTACCTGGATCTACCACGATCCACTGATCTTTATCCACCAACAGAACCTCCATCTTGAGTTTCCACAACTCAAAACTCTGACCATTAAATTTATCGATCTCTATCTTTCCACTGCTCGCCATCTTCTTTTACCACTAGAATTGATCTCGCAAATCTCCCACTGAATAGGATCTACGAAAGGCATGAGCGAAACCCCTTAGCAACAAAGGTGTCCCCTTGAAGCCAAAAAAACTCTGATACCAAATGTAGGTTTAACCTTGTACAAAAATTACCTACATACAAATTCTACAACACAGAAAATAAAAAATGAGAGAGCATAACACATAAAACACATATACATAGAGATTTTCCCTTGGATCCTAAATCTGGGACTACCAGCTTGATTTTTCATTATGTTCCTTTCAGTGTTACAATACATATTTATGCATGTTGAAGCATCCAAAACCATGGACCGAAAACCATCGCGTCCGAAACCATGGACCAAAAACCATCGCATCCAAAACCATGGACAAAAAACCATCGCGTCCAAAACCATGTGCGAAAAACATGCACAAAACCATAGGTAGGTCCGCCCAACCTAATATAGGATCCAAAACCAAATTTTTTACGGGCGTTGCCCCGGACCCCATAGAGTGGGGTTACCTGCACCCCTCAAACCCCCTGTGACTCCCCCCGCTACGTAATAGGTGCAATAAAGGGGGGGCTCCGCCCCCCTTCTAACCCACTAGTTAACTACGTGGGCTAGTCGTCGAAAGAATATAACACAACCCAACAATCTTGGCACACTGGCTTGAAGGAGCACAAAGGTGACCCAAGTGGCATAACAGGGCATCTTGGAGGTGAAAATATGGAACATGTTGACTCTCCAAGAGTGTCTGGTACGTGTGGCCAAATTCTGGGTCGCTTTTGTAGAGAAGTGGCAAATCAGAAGTCTCGTGCCCACAAGAGTTGAGCACGGTGGTTAACGCCATGATTGGTGGTTGACTGAGGCAATATACAACATTATTGGTGCTATCCTTCTTATACTTTATATTCAAATGGAACTGTTGTAGGTATGTGGAGTGTTAGGTTCCTACACTAATAGGAATCATAATTTTGATTGACTAAGGTTAAGCCTTGTAATATTGTACACACCTTTTCTTTCTGCAAATGTTTTCCATATTAAAAAATTAAAAAATGTAAAGAGGGTATGTCCTAAAAGAATAATCAAAGGTCAAAAAGAATGAAAATAGGTCAAAAAAATGAAATATATGAACCCCAAAAGAAAAAAAGAGGCCATGAAAGTGTGCAAGTCAAAATGCCACTACTATTTACTTTTTATGTATAATAAATGATTGTGTGCAACTTGTTAATTATGCTATAATCCATGATAGTCAAAATGTTTAAACTTGGTTATTTCATGTTTTGAATTTTATGTTTCATAGGTAGTGAACAAATCTGATCAAACAATGTAATTTTGGCCGAAAATTAGATAGGTAGAGTGAATAAAAGGAGCTCATTAGTTTAATCTGAGCCCTTGGAGGATATAAGGTTAGAATTAGATAGTTTGTTCTGTAAAGAAAATAAAAGATTGATAAGGGTTCGCTAGCCTAAATGCACCCAAATAAAGTGAAGAAAAAATGGTAGGATGAGTAAGTGGGTAAGTAGTAGAAAGGTTGCAGAAATATCATGTCATTGGATATAGAAAGCAGTTATGTCATTGTTTCAAATGCATCATTTAAATATGCATAAGTGGTAAACAAAACAAGAGCAATGGTTCACAATGTGGTTTACTTAACATCCCCTCATTCAGTTTAACCCCCATCACACTCACTAACTTCCCTTCCATAATAAAAATATTAATGCCTATAGTTTTTAAGCCAAAAAGGCTGAGAGCATTTCTCTGACTTCTATTGGGACCAGACCCTCACCTTGATGACTTAAGAAGGAAAGGTTTTAAATTTCATCATAATTCATTCATTCCCCTCACAAAACGCCTTTTCCTAAGGTTAAGTTCTTTTGCCTAGGAAAACCCCTTTATAAATATGCTTTATGTACAAAAAACCCACCAAATACATTAATCCTAAGTACTAGGTATATGGAAAATACACAACATTTCATACACCTAGGCACATTGTCCCTTCCATTCATTTCACTTCATATTAACTTTTTTAATTAAAAATATAAAATTCTCGAAAAACACACTACCCCGTATATATTTAACCCCCTTATATAGAATAGCCCCACCCCTTAGTTTATTTATAAACTATGTTACTACCCCTTATCCCAAAGAAAATTAAAAAACCTGCCCTCAGTCCTTAATCCCGTGTCAAAAGGTCCTCGACGAGATTAAGCTCTAAGTTAATCTCATACTATCGATGATTAAGTCCCCGCCCCCCCATCAAACCAAATCATTCACCCCCGTGCAACTCCCATCTCCTGATCACCGTCGATCATCCCTCCTCCACATCCAACACCCCATAAGCATATCGGGCTGACCTGACGTCCACCCTTTACCCGCCTGATAAGGCGGTTTTCACCCTAGCCCCTGATGCTATGTGTCATGTGTTGAATGGAATCGAGTGACCCCTCTCGAATACCACCCGCACCAAAAAAGTGGTGCGATGGCTTTCCCAAAACCACTGCCTCATTTTTAACTAAAAACCATCACTATTCATCAAATAGTGAAACCCGCCAAAATTAACTATTTTCCCTATAAAAGACTGTTTACCCCTCTTTTCACTCTTTTCGTGCATTTTTCCTTTAAGAGCTCATAAAGTCATTGCGACCCCTGCAAATAGTGGAATTACTCATAAACCTCCGCCATTGCTCCACAAACACTGCAAACAGTCCAGCTCGTTCACCAGTCCATACCAGTACTGTACGAAACTCTGCAGCCGCCTTCAACCACCCATTTACAGTCAAGTTCACCCAAATTCCAGGTATTTAACCATGGAATTCTAACTCCATTGTCAAAATTCCAAGTCAATTCACCCTCTTGACACTGTTAGCTAAGTAAAAAGATTAAATTTACCTAAGTTTTAACATTGTAAACCATAAACAAACTGCAAAGCCTCCATTACCCTAAAAACTCTGAATTCCTCCTCACAATCAAACCCACAAGAACTGAGTATGGCTGCCCCAATTGCAATGGATGTGAGGCCTATCACTACACCTCATTTAGACCTGGATCACCTTCCCCTGGCTGACAGAGACTTCCAGATAAAAGATACCATTGTCATAGAGCTCCTACACAAAGTACATTGCTAAAGTAGGGACAAGTTTCTGAACCATGCTGATGAAATTGGCTTTTTGGAGTCAAATTTGCCCAAGTACCAATTCCCCCAAGTCCACATTTTTCTTGAAATTGTGCATATCCCCAGTCACATAACCATCATGTATCATAACCAGAAGTTCCTTTTCACCATCACTCCTGAGTCCATCGATGAGATGTTGTAGCTCCAACTAGGGCCAAACCTAACTCCCTTCTCAATTGGAGACTTGTTGGACTTATATCCCAAACTCAGCTCTACAAAATTGGCCCAATTGCTCCAAACCTTCATTAGAGAAGAGAAGCACATCCCTAAAGACCCCCCTCCATATGTAGCAGCTATATTTTCCCCTTGGGGCCGAAATATTGTAGCCATGATATCTTGTGTTTTGGGTTACTCCACAAGTGAATACATTGATGAAATTATCCTGGCTTTCAAGTCCATATATACCCTAGGACAATCTCCTACAACCATTTATGACTTTTCCACATTCATAACTAACAGAATACATGAGCAGTTCCTTAGGATGAACAGTGAAAGGGTTTTAAGTACTCCTCAGTTTTATACCATATGTTCTTATATTATCAATCAGAGAAGTTACCATTTACCCTTCAAAAGCTGGACACCAAGGGTCAGCCCAGGTCAGTCATTTTTTGGACCTCATTACCAGTCTCCGTACTCTTACTCTAATTTTATTGTTTTTTTTGTACACCCAGTCATGACAATGTTGACTGGAAGCCCTCCTCCAAGAATTAGTCTAGAAATAAAGAGAGTGCTCCAATTATCTAAACATACCAAAGTTGGTGATTGGTACCTTTACCAGAACCATACAGAAATCAAGATTTATGGTTGCATGTTGGTACCATACAAGCTACCAAGATACCTCCCAATGAGGTTGTTTGCATTAGAATACTATAGGAAAATTATCAATGCAGATGAAATAAACTTTTTCAGTGCCAAGAAGAAGGCCAATTTCAAAATAAAATACCAACTAGGCCCCTTCATATGCAACTCTAGAGAGGTTTTCCAAGAGGCAGACTTGATATTATAGAATATGAAGTTCCAAAGAAGTTTTGTTTGGAGATATGATCCTTTGGAATTCATCACAAAGAAGAGACAAAAGGTCAAGCTAGGACCTTTCATTCACCATCCCATACCTGAGATAGAAGCTTATGCAAATCAAACAGAATGGGTGGAGGGTACCCTAGTAGACCAGGACAACACCAGAGTAGATGTTGAGAATGCTCTTATTGATTTAGAAAAGAAGCTTGATGACAACTCTTTTCTATAGGTACCAGGAGAACTAGAGACTACTATGAGCACCCCCCTGGTCATGCAAGCTCCTTAGAATGAGGAGAAGATCCCAAAAAGAAACAGAGAAGGGGCTTCCACTTCAGGAATGGCCACCTCTAATTTGCAGCAAGAATCAAACAAGAGGCAAAGGCTAAGCCCAGCCTCTGAACAAGAGTTTACTGAAGACTCAGCTGAAGTCACTAATATAGGAGCAGAAAGAAGTAGGCCTGCGACTCCATCTGGAGGCATCCAAGAGCCTTCCACATCACAAAATCTGATGTTGGAAATGCAGCTCAGTGTTGAAGTGTCTTCTTTTAGAATGCCAACTGAAAAAGACCAAGATACCAAGGAAAGGTATAAAGAAATGAAGGTTAGAAATGAGAGGCTTAAGGCCCAAACATATGCACAATATCTGAAGCTGACTCCTACCAATCAAACAAGGCTAATGTTAGCCTTTGACATTAAAGAGGGGAAGCTACAAATTATCTTTGTGAAGCCTACAACCCTGCAACCAAAGGCAACATCAGATTTGAAAAGGGTAGATTTTGAATTGTTGGCAAGGGATATTCATCCCATAGACCAGGTTGAGCTACACAAACAGTTCGGAGAGATGATATACTCCACCATGATAGGTAAAGCCATAGCTTCCCATCATCTACAGAACTCCCTAAACAACATCTCCTCACAATTCCAGTTGGAGAAGGCCTCCTCATAGGCCAAGGACACAAGGATCAAGTCCTTAGAGGACTTAGTAATTGAATTGGGACACGATCCCAAGGATATAAAAGCTATAGAACAACTTATCAAAAATAAGAACGATGACATAGCTGCATTAAAGAAACAGCTAAAAATACCTCAGCTACAACATCCATAAACACTGGAAGTCCTAGAAGCCCAGTAGGGGCATGAAGAACTAATGGACTTGGTCTTGAAATTGAATGACCAACTTAAAGAGACTGAAAAGGAATTGGATGCTTTGATCCAATTAAAATAGGAAGATGTGGCCACCTCTTCAACAAATGTTATCCCCACAGTCTCCACAGTAGTTCCATCCACACTAGCAGCATCTTTGGCACCTACAGATCCACTTGCAACAGCCTTGCCAGCAACAACAGAGTCTACATCAACAGCAGGTGCATCAAGAGAGAAAGTAGCAGAACTTGTCAAAGCCATGGAAGAGATGTCTATCCAGGCTACTGAAATGAACAAGTTAAGAGAAAAGGTTGCAAGTTTGGAAACAGACTGCAGACTTTCCCAACTGAAATAGAAAGAAGAAACACAAAGGGCCCAGAGAATGGGTGAGAGGATCAAAATCCTAGAGAAGGATTTAACACTGGAGAAACCACTTGGACAAACCAAAGAAATGTTGTGGGCCAATATCATTGACTTTGTCAATGATACTTGGTCATCAATCCAAGTAGTTTTTGAACAAATAGAGTTGGTAAAGATAGCTACAGAAGCTATCCAAAAAGTGAAGGAAGAGTTGGGAAATAAGCCAAAGGATGCAAATAGACTCATCCACTTCCTCAACAACAAAAACAGATATGAGCTCCAAGAGCTAAATATAGAAGATAGGACTGCTGCCATTTTAGAAATAAGGAAGGTCCCTCCCAAAAGGAACCTTATGCTTAATTTGGAAGAAAAGTGCCACAATATGCAGGTAGCCATTGATAGGTTCATGGCTAAATTCCAGATTTTGAGGGAGAAAGGTCTAGCCAATCCTATGGTCATCAATGATAAACTAAGGACACAGTTGGACTATGGTGATAGATTCAGAAAAATGGCTAAGGAACAAGCCAGTTCTTCATCCATAAAAGCCCTGCTAAGAGGCAAAGTATTATATCACACCTTTGAAAACTTGTTTTTCCTTGAGCATGAGGTAAAACATTTGTTCCTCACCAAGCCAAATTTTGAAAAGTATATTGAGGCTGATGAAACTTACAGGAGAATGGTGAATGTGAAATTACCAGATGCAGAATGGTGGGAGAAAATGACAGATTTATTGTGATAAATTTACAGTAGAAATTTACTACACAGTAAAAATGAAGGCAACCAAGTAAAACAGGTGAAAACAGGGCAACTGAGTCAAAGAGTATCAAAGTTAAAGAGTATCAGTTGAAAGATGAAAGTAAACAAGACTCCAGCGTGAAATTCCACAATTGCAAGCCAAAGTAAAAGGCTACACTTCAACAATAAAGGGCAACACAACCTTAATAAAAGGGATAGCATGAAACAGTTCATTAGCTGTCTCTATCTTCTTGCAAGAAGATATTTGTATTTCCTAGATTAAATCTCAAGTTGTTTTGAGATATTTTGTAATGATTTTTTGTATAAATACTTCAAAATTCGAAGTATGTAGGGTGGATTCTTAGACATTTCTATAATTTTTTTGATCAATGACTATAAGCCATTGTATCACTGGTTGACCAACAAGCTTAATTATTGAATAAAGCAAAGAAATTTCACTGGATTCATGTGTAGTGAAAAATATAGACACGTATCTTCTTTTGTGTTATCACTTTTATTTAAAAGTTTTTCCATAATATTAAATGTATCTGAAATCTAAATGCTTTAATATGGAATGATATCTCAGAACTTGCTTCACTGCACTTTGTTTTGACTAGTAGGCATTTTGTATGTTTTCTGCTAAAATAATCTAAGTTAAGGAATTCTTGATTGCTCCTTAGTTCACGTAGTTTCCCTCTGGTATATAATAAAGGATTCTTAACTTCCCTTTTCTCATGATCATCCTCTTTTCCTCCTTTTAATCTCGGTTTGAGGATTCTTAAGTGCTCTCTCACCCTGGTTAAGATCATTTCACTCATTCGACCTAAAAACCTGTGTTTCACTCTGCTAGCTTTCCCCTTGAACACTCCCTTTAATGATTTAATCCCAGTTCTACTGCCCTTCTTTGAATCCATAGCCCAATAGCCAGAGACAAAATTCTATCCATCTATGTAAGGATTCCACCATCCAACTTCCAATAAAAATCTGAAAATCCTTGAACTTTAAGAACTAGCCTAAAATCCCAGCAAACAAAGCTAAAACATAGAGAGAGAGCCCTCTCTGAGTCATAGGTTGGTTAGAGCCTATACTTAAAATATTGGTTTTTAGTTACCTTGGCCTTTTCCTTCTTCTGATAACTTCTAAGGGAAAATACTGAGTGATAACATAGTGGTGACTCGACTAGGGAAAACCCTTAGTCCTAATAAATCTTTAAGAAATTTTTAGTTATGTATTTTGAGCCTCTTAAAGTAATTTATTAGAAGTTATTTCTCACAAAAAGAAAACAATTTAAAAAATATCTGAAATTTTTCCTTTGAGAAGAACTCATTATACTTGGGCTAACCCAGATCCAAATCCTCCCCCAATATTTGATAATCCCAACCTAATTTCAAGAAAATCCAAAATAGAAGAAAGTCCAGTAAGTGACACACCCTTAGTTAAAGCTAATTCATGCCCTGATGAATGGTTGTTTTTAGAAGATATTTCCTATGATGAGAAACTCGATTTGTCATTATTTAAATCAAAGTCTAAAAGTGAAATTTGTGACACTGTCATAGATCCAGAGTTTATTGCAGACCTTGAAGCCCAAAAAGCCAACAAATCAATTGATTCTAAATTCACCACAATCATCCCTTAGTACTGCCAAGATCCCTAAGCTTTCTAAACAATTATCCACTACTCTTAGTTCACCATTATTCCCTTCAAATTTTGAAGACCATTCCCCACCTCCATTTATACCCTCACTCCTTACCAACCTATCATGTCCCAGGTACCACCTACCAGTCCTAGTTTATCCTCCACTACTATATCATCTTCTAGTGTTTCAACCCCACATCTTAGCCCTTCCCAGATTATAGCCATGGAAAATAGATATGCTCCCCTTGTCTTACCTACTCCACTTGGTGTGATTCCAGTAGAATATCAGAGTAAAATCGTCCAATTTGATGGCATAGGACACTACACTGCACAACACCATGTTAATAAAATGAAAGACTACTTTGAACTTCATGAAATTGATATTGTCGATGTCCAAATGAGATTATTTTCTCAGAATCTAGCTGCTGATGTTAGGAAATGGTTTAGATCACTGCCTGATAATAGTATTGATAGTTTAGAAGTATTTCAACAACAATTTTTGAATAGATGGGAAAATAAAAAGAATCTTCTACAGATCATTTTAGAATATGAAAATATTAGGAGAGGACCCAATGAAACTGTTCAAGATTACTACACCAGATTTAACAATATATACAATGCAATTCCAGTTAACCTTAAACCCCCACCAGAGTTAGCTTTAATAAAGTTCCCCAATGGTTTTGACACAAACATGGCATTCCAGCTCAGGGAAAGAAACCCCCCAACCCTAGAATATATTCAAAGTGTAGCAGTAAGCATAGAGGCTAATTTATTAGCTAAAAGAGCTAGAGTTAGGAATGAAAGAAGAGGCTCAGCTAAAGATGAGCCTTCACCCTCTGACATTAAAATAGATAGCTTAGTGAAAGGAATGGAAACGTTAATGGATAAAATAGAGAATATAGAGAGGAAAACCCAGTGGCATAATCAACAGGCACCTCTGTTATAGACATTTTTGTGCCTTACAGCATGAAGAATGAAATGTCCATAATCTAAGGGATCCAAAGTCCCTAAACATGTTGTTCCTACCCCTGGAGGAACAAGGTCAGCAAACCACAGCACTGAATATCAGTTCTCCACCTGAAAACACTAAAAAACAAGGCAATTCTAGATCATGTCAACTGCTCCACTGAGCATCTGCGCTGAATGTCAACTGCTCCACTGTCTACCTGCGTTGAATGTCAACTGCAAAGAAGGCTACCTGCGCTGGGCGAGTTGGGACATGTGGCACAGTCATTCCTCAAGGTGTCAATGCCCAGGAAGCTTCCAAAATGACACTTGGATCAGGGAATTCGACTGGTGATGAGTAAGAGGGTCTAGATCTCCAAGTGGAAGCAAGAACCTCCAAGTGGACTCAAGAACTGAAGAATAACTGAAGTGAGAGAGGACACTAGTCAGCTTCATGCCAGCCTCAATTTGACTCATCCTTTCTCCAAAATTCCTATATATAGAGCTCTCTCATGAGGTCTAAGGAGGCTGGAATCTTGTGAATGTAAGGAAGTGCTGTTGGTTTGAGTTTAGAACTATTGGGTGATTTGCTTTGAAGGAGGTGAAGAGGAGATTTCTTTCTGCTGGGAAGGTGATGCTGGATTGGGCCTCTTATGGTTGTATCACTTCCTGAACTTTACTTCTTCCATTAATAAAGCATTTGAGGTTCTTCTATATGCATGTGTCTCAATGATGTATTGTTATACTTGTGTATTTGATTTATTCTAATCCTTGAATCAATTATGAATGTATGCTTCTTGTAGTTTCCCTCTCTTGCCATTTTGCAGGATCTTGGTGTAGCTGGGCCAGTGAAAGAGCAAGGAGCTGGGAGCAAGCAGCAAGGAGAGAAGATTGGATCAACCATTAGCGAAAGACATCGGTTAGTGGATCTCTTTCTCCCCTATTTTACTTTCATAAAGAAGAAATCTTAGATAGCTTTGCTTCGATTGTTGCTGAGGTACTATCACCCTTAGAGTGGGATAGGGTCATTCCGTATTGGATACTTTTCCCAACAACAAATTGGCGACTCCGCTGGGGATCGTATCTTGTTGGTTGTTTGTGTTTTTGCTATTCATTTCCTAAACACAGGGAGTACCGAATCGAACTGCATTTGGATCTTTCAAATGCAAAGTAGAGGGCAGCTACTCTAGCTCAGTTTCTGGGCATGTTTATGATTTGAAGAGCTGATCCACAAGGACTCTGAACAGCTCTTAGTGATAGCTTTTCATCCTCCTTTTCATCCTTTAGTGTGTACTTGATTGATAGCTTTTGATTTGGCCAAAAACTGTGAATTTTTGAGCAATCTGTAACCCGGAAACCCAGAGAAACGAGAGTTTCTCTCTTCATTGCAGGCACTGTGAAGACAGTCTGCATTTCATCGCAGGTCCCAAAGGGGCTACCTGCGCTGAATGTCAAACTGACAGTGTACTACCTGCGCTGAACCAGTTTTGCCTTGTGCAACTGGGGTTCCCTGCTGTTTATTGCCCTGTTTTCATCCTTGTTTTTGCAGCCTGTTATCAGTCAATGTACCTATCTGAAACCACCTTTCCTTGCCACTATTCCACCTCGGTTGTATAAAGAAACTGTATTTGTTCTTTGTGTATTTCTTACATCATTTGCAGTTTCCCATAACGAAAGTGAACTAGTCTTGCTGTGGCCTCTTAGATCTAGACCTGTGATAAGTGTCGTTTTGATCTTAAGAGTTAGTTTGTTTGTTGTTCATAGCTGATTGAGCTTTTGCTTTCGTCATATGGTTTGAATTTATGTATTTCTAGTGTCGAAACAAGTAAATCTTAAGGTGTCTTTTGATTTTGGACTAAAGCTTGTTTGCTTTCACTTGAAATTGAATTCAAAGTTATACAACAGCTTTCTTTTTGTAGTACATCAACATTAAGAAAGAAAAAAGAAATACCTGCATTGTGCATGTACATTTTGACAGCTTGTATGTTGATTTAGGGAAAAGTGCATTAGTGTGTGCTCTATGATCTGTGTGAAAAGATGATGTCTTTCTTTTCCCTCAGTAGTTAAGATTTTCATAAGTTGAAAGATTGAGAAGCTTGCTTATCATCTTAGACTGCATTTAGGAAGTTGTATTATACATCTCGTGGTGATCCATAAAGGCAAACTGCTAAACAAGATCAACTTAAAATGAATTGAATTTACATAACAACGCATTGAAACATAACGCAAACACATAGAGGTCTAAGCTAGAGACGTGTTCCGGCGTCGTTAAACGTGATATCTTAGCGTTGAGTGGTTGGGTGATTCCTCCACGGTGAAGCGATAAGTATCAATACGGACTTGTGCTCCCACGTACCGTCGCGTATATATTGGGAGACCCCTATAGGAACAAAGCCTTTATCCATAGGAAGCCGTGTCGGCCGCCTTACTGATCGCAATGCAGTGAACACAGCATTCACGAAGATCGACCACTCATACCGTAAAACGTATTCTGTGGTTTTGCGAAAAGTTTGGCACACCCTCTGCCTAGAACTCCAGAGCAGTTTCTTTTGGCCTTTTTCAAACTCTATAACTGAAAAATTCCATCCGAGCATTTGTCACTTCGGGCTCGTTAAAATATCGAAGGAGACTAGAGTCATCTTTAGCTTTTTCTCGACTCTTAAAAAGTGAAAAAGCAAGTTGTGTCTAAAGCGTCGTTATAAAATTTATTTTAAACGGAACATAATCACCTCCTATTCCTGCGTTGATCTATAGGTTGAGAACATGGAACGCACCAACCAAGGAATTCCACATGATGGAAATCCTAGTCCTTTCTCCTCTTGGGGAGAAGTTGGTGCGCCCCACCTGGCCACATTGTCGCTTCCAGGACTGACAATTGGCCTGCCAATTTGGCTATTCTCAACCAATGTAGTTCAGAACACCATGGTTCCTGAACAATCGAGTCAACAGTTAGATCAGTCTAAAGCTGCCCACCAACCTTCTACTTCCTATAACTCTTCCTCCAATCCTTCGTCTTCGCAAGGTAGAGCCGGCAAAAGCCAAGCTCCCATGGAGAAGAAGGAGAAGAAGAAGAGAGAGAAGAAGAAGAAGGAGCCTAAGGCGACTGGGGGCAAGCAAAAGACATCTGACAAAAATCCACACACAGCACAGACCGGGCCTAAATCGCCATGTGTCATATGTAGAGGAGACCACTTCCATAGAGATTGTCCCTGTATTCCCCGGACACTAAGGGACTGGTCCCCTCGTTTGCACGATTCGGGAGCATCAACCTCTGATAGCCATGTTGAATGCTTACCGTCAACCAGCGAAAGTGAAGGTTCAAGACAAAGAGGGGGAGCAAGATCCCCCTGCAGACTGTGTGAAGGCAATCACGCCATCCACCGTTGTCCCTTCTTAGACGAAGCGAAGAGAGTTTTGGAAGATCGTCCGGTTTCACCGTTGAGACTTCCTCCTGGATACAAAAAACTCGTGCCAAGTCCTTCGTTGGTTGAGAATACAGCTGGCCCGCTCAAGTGGTCGGCTGAAGCGTCAGTCATTGAAAATGAGCCTACTGAATCCAGACCGGACGAAAGTCCAAAGGTCGAAACGGCAGTTGACCCGGTTCTTCCTTCAGAAGTTTCATCGTCAAATGACACCGTCACTGAAGATTCATCTTCAAATGACACCCTCACCGAAGAGAATAAGGATGACACCATCCAGATTCTTTTCATCAACACAGACTCTGATGAGCATCAGGGCAATGCGCCCATTCCTTTATCGCAGGAAGGAACATCGTCAGGGTCATATCCGGCCGTGTATTCGGTCCCACCACCAAGCAACCTGGTTGTATCCTTTGATTGGAATCAACTAGGCAGACCCCGGTTGCCAGCCAGTATACCATTCAGAATCATGGTCCAAATATACAGAATGGTAATGGCTGGCACTATCATTGATGAAGGGGCATCTGTGAGTATCCTTTCCTCTATTGCTTGGAAAGCACTGGGTTCCCCGGCGCTTTTGCCTGAGATAAGAAATCTCTCGGGTTTCGATAAAGGAACCAGTCGACCATTAGGGATCCTCCCCAATGTGCCTGTTACATTGAAAGGGAAGACCGTTCAAATGAACGTGATGGTCGTTCAAGGACCCTTGGATTATAACCTACTCCTTGGATGAGACTATGTATATTGCATGGGAGCAATAGTCTCCTCACTCTTTAGAGTAATGTGTTTTCCACACGAAGGAAGAATGGTCAAGCTCGTAGACCAACTTTCATTTCCGGGATCACGCATCGCAAATAGTCACATACCAACCCTGAATGGTCTATTCAATCAAGAAATGTCTCCACCCCCAGTCCTCCTTCCCGATGAATGCGAGTGATTCGGAAAGATGGGACTGGAACCCAGGGGGCATGCATCCTGGTCTGCTTAGGGCAGAGAAAACTTTGGGTATAAGATAGAATTTCCGCGAGAGAATATGACTAGTCCGTACCCCGTCCGTGGATGGAAGAGGGGTTGTTCTAGGATAGGATTCTTTTGTCAAGGTTACGTGTTTGACAAGAGTCATTCACCCTTGTCTATTTCGGTAGACAGTGCCGAGGAAATGTTTTGTTTGAAAGATTAACGAAACAATCTTTGGGTAACCAGAAAGAGGCAAGCCTCCCTCAATAACACAAATGTTTTGTCTTTGAGTAGTGTTCTTCTCTTGTCGCAAGTAGCTGCTCTCTTGTCGCAAGTAGCTGTTCTCTTGCGATCTTGCGAAAGATCTGTTAAAAGTTGGGCTGACGAGAAGACAAGTATCGTGTAAGACCCGTTAAAAATAACGAGAAGACAAGTATCGTTAACATTAGACTGGCAAGACGACAAGTAGCTGTGAACAACCAAAGAAAAACAGAAGTGGGAAGGAGGAGGGGCAGCCTTGAAATTGTATTTTATACCTGGGGGCATGCAAACCTTTTGGAGTGCAAGCAAAGAGCGGTTATTTATCTGTTTTTTGGATTAGTCGTTTCCGAACTTGCACAAAGAAAGGATATGGAGTAAAGCTTAGTGAAGATGAAACTCCTTAAAAAATAGAGATCTCACAGGGGACATTTCTTATCTTATGACTGGTATTTCGAGCAGTTTTAGCATAAAATTCATGCTCGTTAAAAAATAAACGCAAGATCCGAGCAGTTTTAACGCGGTCTTCATGCTCGTTAAAAAATAAATAAAAGCAGTGAGCAATGTTTCCTCCAGAGTTTAAGCTCATTTTTAAATAAAAAATGAACCTATCCCGGTAAATAACCACTGTGATCGTAAATTTATCAGCCATAAAAGCCTTGGTCGTGTTTGCACCTGCCACCTCCACCGTCATTTGGCCGATCGTTCACCTCCATATGATTGTTTACCTATTTTGAGGAACAGCTGCGAAGAGTGATTTCACCTAGCCATCCTTGTGACACTGCCGTGATTGGAAAATTCCAACCTGTACCTGGAATCAGTTGCTATCCCTGTTTATCACTCGTTCCTCAAAAGACGAGTCTTCTTTGAGCTCTTTTCAACTGACTCGTAAAATATGAAAAGTTTGCCGAGTTTTGGCCTTCCAGCTCATTAAAAGGACCAGAAGAGCTATCCCTCCTCTAGATTTTAATCTTTTTGGACCTGAGGGATTATTGCACAAAAAGGTCGAGCGCTTGTTTTATTCGGCTCGTTAAAGTTATCGAAAACTCATCCCTTCTGTATTGTTTTATACTTTTTCGGACTTAAGGGATTAGATGACGAAAAAGGAATTTTGGAGTTAACTTTCCGTACCTTTTCAGACTCTCTAAAAATGAAAAGGACCGAGTTTTCCTTGTCGTTAGACTCGTTAAAATGATTAAATAGCGACAAACTTGTCTTTAGACGAGAACGAGTTTCCCTATCGCTAGGCTCGTTAAAACATAGCGATGGGCTTGCCCGAAGGACAGGTTATAGAACAAGCATATGTTATCCTCCTCAAGCTTGACAAAAATAAAGAGGTACTGGTCAGAAATGACTGGGGAAAAATTGGGAGAACCTCAAAGCTTTAATGGTAGCAAAGTCGCTCTTGAACATGACACTTTTCCTCCGTACCACATCGGGTTGGGTTGTTTCATTCACCGGTCTCATCACCATGGTCTCGCCAAACCATCCACATTTGGGGTAATGCTACCGATCCATCGCATCAGTGTCGTTATATGTTCAAGAGATGTTGTTCAGAAAGAGTCAACCGTGTCCCATCCACTGCCATACGTTATCCTTCATCCACCCATGACCGCCACCCTGAATCATATGTCACAGATTGTTTTCATCTCCACTAAAATCATTAGCTCCGTTCCGTGTCACGAATGTGGGATTCATTAAGGCCCTCCTTTGACGGATCGCTTCTTGTCGACTTCAGCTCATTATCCAAGAAGTTGATCTAGGAACAACCCCCTCAGTACTTTGAAGCTTGCATGCCTCAATGGCAAGTTTCTCACTTCCGGCGACAGGTATACATCAATGACCTTCGACCGAAAGATTTTTGCGTGGTGTTCGACGCCAAGTCCTTTATTCACACCACGTAAATTGTACTGCAGTACCTTGAGGGTCATTATCATTATCGGTGATTCCTCTCGCGCTTGTTAACGGTTTACATCATTGACCGGTACTCAAGCGATGTCTTTCCATGTTCGACTTCAGCGCAATTCTCACATGGATCGACTTGTACTTAGAGTGAAGATCGAACGAGTTTGAAGACCCCGGATCTAGTTTCATCCATCCGGGCTGCGATATATATTCAGGAAATATAAAGACATTTGACATGTGCATCATTGCAGCAGATGATCATCCTACTCAAAGGATGATAATTTCAGCAGAGAATTATCAGTCTACCATCAGACGATCGTCTGTTCTATGTACCAAAATGAATTTATAAAGCTGAGCATGGGAATGCCCGCCTCAGCTAGATCATGAAAGCAGAATGAATCATAATGTATTGTATTGTATTTTATTACAGGTCACCTCTCAGCGATTGAATGAACTTCGGATCCTCCTGATAAAGCATTTCACCCGATAAACGACCTCATACTTTAGGGGGCAACTGTTATAGACATTTTTGTGCCTTACAGCAGGAAGAATGAAATGTCCATAATCTAAGGGATCCAAAGTCCCTAAACATGTTGTTCCTACCCCTGGAGGAACAAGGTCAGCAAACCACAGCACTGAATATCAGTTCTCCACCTGAAAACACTCAAAAACAAGGCAATTCTAGATCATGTCAACTGCTCCACTGAGCATCTGCGCTGAATGTCAACTGCTCCACTGTCTACCTGCGCTGAATGTCAACTGCAAAGAAGGCTACCTACGCTGGGCGAGTTGGGACATGTGGCACAGTCATTCCTCAAGGTGTCAATGCCCAGGAAGCTTCCAAAATGACACTTGGATCAGGGAATTCGATTGGTGATGAGTAAGAGGGTCTAGATCTCCAAGTGGAAGCAAGAACCTCCAAGTGGACTCAAGAACTGAAGAATAACTGAAGTGAGAGAGGACACTAGTCAGCTTCATGCCAGCCTCAAGCTGACTCATCCTTTCTCCAAAACTCCTATATATAGAGCTCTCTCATGAGGTCTAAGGAGGCTGGAATCTTGTGAATGTAAGGAAGTGCTGTTGGTTTGAGTTTAGAACTATTGGGTGATTTTCTTTGAAGGAGGTGAAGAGGAGATTTCTTTCTGCTGGGAAGGTGATGCTGGATTGGGCCTCTTATGGTTGTATCACTTCCTGAACTTTACTTCTTCCATTAATAAAGCATTTGAGGTTCTTCTATATGCATGTGTCTCAATGATGTATTGTTATACTTGTGTATTTGATTTATTCTAATCCTTGAATCAATTATGAATGTATGCTTCTTGTAGTTTCCCTCTCTTGCCATTTTGCAGGATCTTGGTGTAGCTGGGCCAGTGAAAGAGCAAGGAGCTGGGAGCCAGCAGCAAGGAGAGAAGATTGGATCAACCATTAGCGAAAGACATCGGTTAGTGGATCTCTTTCTCCCCTATTTTACTTTCATAAAGAAGAAATCTTAGATAGCTTTGCTTCGATTGTTGCTGAGGTACTATCACCCTTAGAGTGGGATAGGGTCATTCCGTATTGGATACTTTTCCCAACAACAACCTCCAGTTAGAAACCCAAACTTTAGGAAAAACCAAAACCAAAACCAAAACCAAAACAATGGGGAAAATGGACCTGATCAGAATATTAGGCCTCTTTTCCAAGAAAATTATGTAGAAACATCCCATCATGAAGACCCATAGCAAGACACACAGATTAACCTAATGGGATTAGATGATGAAGGTGCTGTTTTTCTGACCCAAGATGATCAGGAATTGCATATGTTGTAGCTATTGAAAATCCAGTATGGAGATTCATTCAATTATAAACGAGGCTATGATTCTGCCATCTTTGAAGTACATAAGTAGTATAACCTAAGGAGTAAAAAGAATTCCGATATCCCTGACCAGACCAAGAAAACAGTGCCGAATCAACCTAAGAAAATCAAAGAAACCCCGGTTTCTAAAATCCTCCAGATTCTCCCCAGACAAAACCAGAATCCTTCTATCACCACCATTGAATATATAACCCCTAATCAACCTTCTGATGATCAACCCTCTCCTTCAATTCCCCCTAAAAAACCAGTAGACAAACCTCAAAATACTAGTTTGGAAAATTAACAAAAAGAGGTTCCCAATAAAGGAAAAGAAGACCATCCCACTCAAATACCTTCTATGAAAATTCAAAAACCTTAAACAGATAAAGCCCCTTTTCCTTTTAATTTGGGAGCAGAGTTAGCTAAGCTAAAGATTTCAGTGCCTTTGACACAGTTAATCAAGAATGAAACCTACAAAACACAGATAAACTGGACCCTGAACATCACTGAAAATGAGGACTCTATTAGCCTATTTTATGACCAACCAGAACTTATATTTGGACTAAATGTTAATGGAAAACCACTAGAAGGAGGAATACCACCTTTCTACATTATCCTTAACATCCATGACAAAATTCTTCATAATGCAATGTTGCATTTTGGGGCCTCCCACAACTTAATGCCCAAATCAGTAATGGAAAAATTGAACCTAGACATTACAAGGCCTTACAAGGAATTATTTTCATTTGACTTAAGCCAAGTAAAGTGTCTGGGGTTGATTAAAGACCTCTGTGTCACCTTAGTTTAATATCCTACCAAAAGCATCCTTATGGATATTGTGGTTGTTGACGTCCCACCAAAGTATGGCATGTTGTTATCCAGATCATGGGGAGCCAAACTTCAGGGGTCTTTACAACTTGATATGTCACATGCAATAATTTATGTCTTTGGAAAGCCCAAGAAGCTGTACCGAGAAACTTTAATGAAATACATGGTAAGTAGCCAGGATAGGCCTCCAAACTTTCCTATCTACTCTGTACATTCAGACATTGATTCTTTTATCTTGTATAATACTGATCAAACTCAAGAAACGCTTTTAGACAATGCTGATACAGAACCAAAAGAAATTGCAGTTTCAAAACAAGAGGAAACTAACTAAACTTTAGAACTTTCCACTAAAAAAGGTAGTCAAGATGAGGAAAAGTTGGTGGAAATAGATGATGCTAATTATGAACATGAGATATTGTGGCATCTTGAGTTTGATGGGTTAGTAAATAAGTTTGGAGCAAGGGCAGGAGTTTAGATATACAATCTGGAGAATGATCACTCAGAAGGCCATGCATATAGACTAAATTTTAAATGTACTGACAATATGGCCGAGTATGAAGCACTAATTTTAGGTCTTAAATTAGTTAGGAACCTAGGAGCTATAAGAGTTTTTGTCATGGGAGACTCTAAACTAGTTATAAAACAAATTAATGTTGTTTATATGACAAAAGACCCTAGATTAAGTTGTTACAAAGGAACCATTGTAGAAATATTAAACACTTTCTTAGAAACCAAGGTTGTTGTAATTCCTAGAAAACATAATATGCAGGCTCATAGTTTACCAATGTTTTCCAGCACCTGCAAGTTACCCTTTCAACCTAACTATTAGTATACTGTTGAAGTTAGCCATAGACCTGCAATTCCAGATAATTTGAAGAACTAGCAAATATTTGTTGATAACAAACAACTTTTTAATCTTAGAACAATAATTTGTAAATAGCAATATAGATAATGACACATCAATAGATCCTAACACTAAAGATAAAATAGAGATAAATGAGATAGAAGGTGAAGAGATAGATAGATTTCATCCCACTAAATTTACAAAATCAAATGTAGAAAACCTAGAGCAAGTTGAGATTGATGAAATAATTAACGAAGACACTGAAGTAATCAATCTCAAGGACAATTTCTTACCTAAGGGATTAACCCATTTGGAAAACTTGTTTGATTCAAATGATGTTCCTAGAAAGCCTAAAATGGCACCTTTAAAATCTGATATGGAGGAGTGTAATATTGGCACTGATTAAAATCCAAAATTGATCAAAATTTCTAAATCATTACCTCCCACTAAAAGGATAAAATACATTGAGTTATTAAAAGAATTCCGGGATGTCTTTGCTTGGAGTTATGAGGACCTCAAATCCTATGACACCAACATCATACAACACACAATCCCTATAAAATGAAATCAAAAACCTTTTAGAAAAAAACTTAGAAGGATAAATCCTGTCCTATTACCTTCAATTAAAAAGGAAATCCAGAGAATGTATGATGCTAAGACAATTGCACCAATTAGACTTTTTGATTGGGTTTCGAACTTGGTACCAACTAGGAAGAAAACTGACGAGATTAGACTCTGTTTGGACCTTAGAAACCTCAACAAAGTATCCCTTAAAGACAATTACCCTCTACCCAAAATGGACCATATTTTGCAAAGGGTAGTTGGATCAACTAGAATGGATGGGTTTTGTAGTTACAATCAGATCACAGTTCATCCTAATGACCAAGCCAAGACTGCTTTCACTATTCCATGGGGCACATTCATGTACGTTAAAATGCCTTTTGGACTAATGAATGCAGGGGCCACTTGCCAAAGGGCTATGGATATAACCTTTGCCAAAGAAATTCATGGCTTCCTTGTAATATACCTAGATGACATTACTGCATTTTTCAAAATCTGATAGTCAACATTTGGATCATCTAAGGCAGGTTTTTATTAAATGCAAGAAATATGGAATTCATTTAAACCCCAAGAAGTCTTTGTTTGGGTTAGAGGAAGGAAAGTTACTAGGTCTTATAATCTCAAAAGATGGTATCCGAATAGACCCTTCAAGAATAGAAGCCATCTTACAGATTCAACATCCAAGGAACATTAGAGAATTACAAGCTTTCTTAGGGAAAATTAAGTTTCTTAGAAGATTTATTTCTAATCTAGCAGAATTAACTAGATCACTAAACAATATGTTGAAAAACGATTCGACCATAAAATGGACTGTTGAGGCTAAGAAATCCTTTGAAGACATTAAACTAGCCTTAACTAGAACACCAGTTTTGATCAGTCCAAAATTTGACAGAGATTTCATCTTATTTTCCTTTGCTTCTGAGCACACAATTGCTACAGTTTTATTGCAGAAAAATGACCAGGGCTATGAACAACCTATTGCTTTATTTAGCAAGGCCCTAAGAGATTCCCCCTTAAAATATAACATAATGGAAAAACAAGCCTTTGCTTTGGTCAAAGTTGTTATAGACATTTTTGTGCCTTACAGCATTGAGCATGAAATGTCCATAATCTAAGGGATCCAAAGTCCCTAAACATGTTGTTCCTACCCCTAGAGGAACAAGGCTAACAAACCACAGCAATTCACAGAAGTTCTCCACCAGAAACTGCTCAAAAACAAGTCAATTCAGGATCATTTCAGTGGCTACACTAGCTGTTTGCGCTGAATGTCAAAGCCAACACTGGCTACCTGCATTGAATGTCAAAGGGAACACTGGCTACCTGCGCTGAACGAGAATGGACATGTGGCAGGCTCATTTCTCAAGGTGTCAAAACCCAGGAAGCTTCCAAAATGACACTTGCCTCAGGGAATTCGACTGGTGATGAGTAAGAGGTTCCAAATCTCCAAGTGGAAGCAAGAACCTCCAAGTGGAATCAAGAACTGATAGAGGGAGAGGACACTAGTCAGATCTCAAGCTGACTCATCCTCTCTCCAAATATCTATATATGGATCTCTCCTCCATGAGATCTAGAGGCCGGAATTTTGTTATTGCAAAGAATTGTTGTTGGTTTGAGATTGGAATCATTGGGTGCTTAATGGTTTGAAGGGGGTGAAGATAGGAATTCCATTTGTTGGGAAGGAGATGCTGGATTGGAGCCCTCTGGGTTGTATCTCTTCCTGAACCTTGTTATTCATCAATAAAGCTATCTTGGTTTCTCCTATATACTGATGTATCTTTGATGTATGATTGCATTAGTATGTTTAGTTCATTTCTAATCCTGAACTAGTTATGAATATGAATCCATGTCTTATGTAGTGTTCTCTTCTTGTGATCTTGCAGAAACCTCTTGAAGTTGGGCGAGCGAGAAGGCAAGTAGCTGGGAACCCTCAAAGAGAAGAGAGACCGGATCGAGGGACAAACAGAAGACACCGGTTAGTCCATCTATCTCTCTTCATTCTTAATTCATAAAGGAAGAATACTAGAATAGCTGTCTCTATTTGTTGCTAAGGCACTGTCACACCTTAGGTGGATAGGATCGTCCTGCATAGGCATTTTTCCCCACAACAAATTGGCGACTCCGCTGGGGAGATCTGTTTAGTCATTTTATTTGTGTTTCTATCATTGTTTGTTTCATAGACTTGACAACAACAATCGAACTGCATCTTTCCCGGATGCAAAGTAGACAGTTGCTGCTTTGATCCAATTACTGGACTTGTCTATGATCTGAACAATGGATTCACAAAAGATTTTATGATCCTTGTGATAGATTTTAGTAGCCCTTCAAAGCATCCCTTTGATTGCACCTTGCTTGTTGCTTTTAATTGGCCTAAAACAGTGAATTAAATAGCAATCTGTGACCCAGAACCTGAGGGAAACGAGAGTTTCTCCTTCAGCGCAGACCCAGTGAAGGGATTCTGCATTTCAACGCAGGTCCCGTGAAGGCTACCTGCGCTGAATGTCAAAACCCCTGTGTTGAGGTTGCGCTGAACCAGTTTGTCCTTGTGTAGCTGGGGTTCTCTGCTCTGTTTTGCCTTGTTTTGATCTCTGATTTTTGCAGCCTGTAACTAGCATAGGTACCAGTCTGATAACTCCTTTTCTCTGCTTAGATTCTGCCTCCTTTTGTACAAAAAGACTGTGAGTGTTTTTATGTGTTTGTGGCATCATTTACAGTTTTCCTTTGCATGAGTGAAATAATCATCCTGTAGCCCTTGATTCAGATCTGTTGATTGTGATCTTAGAAGAGAGTTCATTGGCTGTTTGCAGATTGATTATACATTTACTCTTGCTTATTGGTTTGAGTTGGTCTCTTTTAAGTGTCGAAACAAGTATTCATTTCGAAAATCATTAAGTGTTGTACTCTCTTCTATCTTCTCTGATTTCGGAAAAGTAAACTTGTTTGTGTTTATCATTTAAAAGAAAATTCAAAGTTGTACAAAAAGCTTTCTTTGTAGGCATCAATACTAAGAAAGTGGAAAACAAACACCTGCATTGTGCATTTGAATTTGATAATTTGCATGATTGATTTAGGAAAAGTGCATTAGAGTGTGCTGATTGCTCTTTGAGAAAAGATGGTGTCTTTCTTTTCCCTTAGTAGCTAGGATTTTCAAAGTTGAAAAGATATAAAGCTTGCTTATCATCTTTAGACTGCATTTAGGAATTGTATCATACATCTCGTGGTGAACCTTGAAAGGCAAACTTCTAAAAGATCAACCTAAAATAAATTGAATGAACTTAACAACGCTTTGCAACATAACGCACAACATAGAGGTCTAGGCTAGAGACGTGTTCCGGCGTCGTTAAGCCTGGTGACTATCAATCTCATGGATGGTGGGTGATTCCTCCTTAGGGACGATAGCGCCAGTACGGATTGTGCTCCCACGTACCATCGCGTATATATTGGGAGACCCCTATAGGCATAAAACCTTTATCCTTAGGAAGCTGTGTCGGCCACCCTACTGATCGCAATGCACTGAACACAACATTCAGGAAGATCGACCGCCCGTACCCTAAAAAGTATTCTGCGGTTTTGCGAAAAGTTTGGCACACCCTCTGCCTAGAACTCCAGAGCAGTTCCTTTTGGCCCTTTTCAAACTCTATAACGGAAAAAGTCCATCCGAGCATTTGTCACTTCGGGCTCGTTAAAACATCGAAGGAGACTAGAGTCGTCTTTAGCTTTTTCTCGACTCTTTAAAAGTGAAAAAGAAAGTTGTGTCTAAAAGCGTCTAAAAAATTCATTTAATTCGGAAACACACTTTCCCCTTTTGTATTTTGGTTGATCGAGTAATCCGCAATCGTGGAAGAAAGTCAATTGAAACCCCGTCGTTCACGGAGGCTTACGAGTCAACTGTCTTTGTCTCCGGAATCGAAAACAGTACGGACAAAGCGAACTCGTTTAACCGGTTCGAAATCTCCTATCAAAGTTAGAACAAGTGTTCCAACGACATCTGAGATTCCGGTTACTCCAAACATTTCTGGAAACCCTACCTCTATAGAAGAAGTTCAACAACCACAGAGGGACAGTAACACTGATCCTAGTCTGGGGGCAAATACTTGCCTTACTGAACCAGTCCCATCTGTAACCGGTTCAGAGAGTCTTGCTCCTTAAACAACTGTCATTGTTGATTCAACCCCTTCTTCGGCACCAGAAATATTTTACGGACCTGACGGTCTTCGTCTTCCACCGGGTTTGATTGTGATAGAGGAAGTTGTAGAGGATCCGCAAGCAAGTACTCCAACCCATTTTGGAGTCGGGGTCACTCTATTTCCTTCATCAGAAGTTAATCCACCACAAGTGGAAGTTCCTGTAGAATCGCTAGGCAATCTATTGGATAGTCTCAAAATGTCTGAACAACCGTCAACATATAGGACTGTGTCGAACGACACAGCAACAGCAGAAGCCCCTGCCGTCACTCCGACAATGTTTGCTGGCATACCATCTGTCCCGACTAGCTCGCAACCTCTAGAAGGAGTTCGCCAAGGGACTATTTCGACAGTGTGGTTTGTTCCATTTTGTTCATCCGGAATAATATCCGGCAACTCTTATGTTGAGACTCGCCAGATTGATCCATTTGGAGGTCAATTTGGGCAATCCAGTCCACAAGGACAAACAATCCCCTTGAGTTCCGGATTGCTACCGTATGGGGGGCAGTATGCCCTTTCATTACCCCCTCCGGGAGGGTATCCATACGGGAGTTCACAACAGTATTCAGGTTATACCGGAATTACATCAAGTGGTTGGGTACCTATGCTACCTCAACAACCAAGGTTTGTATATTCTATACAACAGTGTGTACCTATGTCGAACATCCCGACCACACCGGCTATTGTGACAGTGTCGCAAGTTCAAACGTTGCCTGTTGTATGTCAACCTCAGATTTCTCAGGTTGTAATGCAACAGCCCCTTGACCCTGTGACACAACCACAATTGCCAACTGGTGGGGCGACACAGGTCCAAACGTGTACAATTACCCCGTACCTTGGTCCAATAGTTAGTATAGCACAACAGAACATGGCTTCACAACCATGGCTGGTGTAATACCAACAACCACAATTCCAGCGAGTATACCAAGGTTCTGAGCAGCAGATCTTTGCGAACAGTGGACAACCGTATATTCAAAACGGTCAAAACCAACCGCTTTACAGTGGTCAGGTCCACCAACCGTATCATTCATACCAACATCAATTACATTATGCTGGTATGCAAAGGCCCACTGCTCAGGCAATTCCATCGTACCCTGGGTATGCTTCACCTAACCTGAATCAACAGTTACCATTCGTGGCAACTTTAGAGTTACCCGATTTACACCGGTTAACCAACGATCCGATTGCTTATGCCCCTTGGTGGCCAGCGATTCCTCACAAACTTCCATCTGACATTCCTAAATTCAATGGAAATCCAGGTGAAGACCCATCGAATCACGTGATGACTTTTCATCTGTGGTGTTCATCAAACACCCTAAATGATGATTCGATAAGGGCTCGCCTTTTCCAGAGGACGTTAACGGGTCCAACGGCAAAATGGTATATTGAATTACCTAGAGCCTCGTTCGACAATTTCATCTCCCTAGCCACGACTTTCTTAACCCATTTTCAATTACCGATAAGGTATGAAACGGGAACGGAAATATTAACCAACTTCAAGCAGAAAACGGCCACTCATATATCCGATCATATACATGAATGGCGTCGTCGCCGTAGGATGGTGAAAACATACGTTCCCGATCAGCTGTTAGCTGAATGGTTTATAAAGTCGTTACTTCCTGCTATAACAGAAGATGTGGCAAAGGGGGGAGTCGTAACAGAGGAGCAAGTTATTGCTCGTGCAAAATATCTAGGCTTAGTTTATACTCAGTCTGGCACGCTCTACGACAAAATACCTGACGCCCCTAGACCGGAATTCTCAATTCCTCCTCCTCCTAAATCAAATAGTGACTCTCATGCCAGCGATGGTGTGATTGGCATGGCAAATGCGAAAACGACAAAGGCTTCGTCTAAGAAAGCCCGTAAGAATTCGGATCAAAATGCAAAAGAAGAAATTCTTGCTTCGGAAGTAAATTCCGTATCAGCAGATAAGGGCAAAGAAACCAAACAACCAGGGAGCAAGAAGAAGCAAAACAAAGGGAAGAAGAAGAAACAGGGTGAGTCATCTCCTGAAAAAACTTCTTCGAACCCTCCTGGAAATAGGAAATATCCATGTCAGATATGCGATGAGGATCACTGGACAAGGGATTTTCCATACAAAGCTGAGATAAAAAGATTCTTTAAGAGTCTGAAAAACTCAGCTGTGTTAACTGATCCGTTTCCCAATCCAGGTCAAAATCTGGTTGATAGTCAAAATGCTTCCCGATCCCAAGTGCTTATGTTGTCTGTCTCAAAGCAGCAAAATGATGCTTTGGCAAGGAATAAAGATTATGGGAATCCACAGCTGTCGAATAACAAGGCTAATGAACAACCTAGTAGTTCGACGACAACTTTGACCGAAGTTGTGCCACCCATCATTCCTGAACCAATGATAAAGTCGCCAAAGGGAGGAGTACACAAATCAACATTTAATCCTCGTGCCAAAGTAGCACAAAATTATAATATAGTAGAGAACCTGGCCCAATCGCCGTCCGCTATGTCGACACTTGAGGTACCGCAAAATTGCCTCTCCCAAGAGCAAGCTTTATTATCAGCAATAGGTGGGATTGGCCCAAGGGATTCCAATCTTGTGGCCTTTGATCATAAAGGATATGACCCTCAGTTACCAGCTCAACTAGCTTTCCTTATTCAAGTGAAAGCCCTCAACAAAACTGTTCATCGAACAATTATTGATGAAGGGGCATCTACGTGTATTATGTCGATGAGTTGCTGGAAGAATTTAGGCTCACCACCCTTGTCGAGATCGTCAACGACGTTAAAAGCATTTGATGGATGATCATACACTCCATACGGGATTTTAAGTAACTTGCAAGTTGAACTAGGGGGCAAAACAGTAGGAATTGATGTTGAAGTAATTGATGGAAACCTCGATTACAACATATTACTGGGAAGGCCCTGGATTTATGCCATGGCCGCAGTTGTGTCGACCTACTTCAGGAAGATTTCATTTCCCTTTCAAGGAGGAATTACAGTCGTCGACCAACAAACTTTCCTCCCTGACAATTCACAAGTTACGGGAAGCATTCCAATGATCCATGGAAGCAATCATTCACTTCAAAATATTGGAGTAGGTCTCCTAAAAGACCCTGCCTTAATGGGTACTTTTGCCCTACCACCTGCAAGTAATCTGGCGGAAGTGGCCACAGTGGAAACCTACAATATGAAATCTTCTATATCTAATGGATTCAGAAGATTCCTAAACATTTTGTCAGCGTGGATCATCGCCCTAATAGAAATACTGTAAATACACTGGGCTCCGAGGACGGTTCTAATCTCGTGTCAACCTCGTTAAAAAATGAAACAAGGATTCATTAGGATAGTTCTTTTACTGTGTCAACCTCATTAAAAAATGAAACAATCCCCTTTCCAAATCTCAAAGGTAAACCTTCATTCCAACCACCGAGTTGAATGCAATGAAGCTTGGGGGGCATGCACCTCGATTTGCGTTGTTATGCTGGGGGCATGCAAACTTATCGAGCAGTTTTAGCACACAGTTCATGCTCGTTAAAAAATAAACGCAAGATTCGAGCAGTTTTAACGCGGACTTCATGCTCGTTAAAAAATAAACATAAGCAATGAGCAAGTGTTTCCACCTGTGTTTAAGCTCGTTAAAAAATGAACTATCCCGGTAAATAACCACTGTGAATGTAATATCATCAGCCATTAAAGCCTTGGTCGTGTTTGCACCGTCACCTCCACTTTTCCATTGGCCAATCGTTCACCTCCATATGATTGTTTACCCATTTTTAGGAACAACTGCGAAGAGTGATTTCACCTAGCCATCCTTGTGACACTGCCGTGATTGGAAAATTCCTACCTGTACCTGGAATCAGCTGCTAACCCTGTCTATCACTCATTCCTCAAAAGACGAGTCTTCTTTAAGCTCTTTTCATCTGACTCGTAAAATATGAAAAGATTGCCGAGTCCTTGGCCTTCCAGCTCGTTAAAGGGACAGGAAGAGCTATCCCTCCTCTAGATTTTAATCTTTTTGGACCTGAGGGATTATTGCACAAAAAGATCGAGCGCTTGTTTTGTTCGGCTCGTTAAAACTATCAAAAACTCATCCCTTCTGTATGGTTTTATACTTTTTCGGACTTAAGGGATTAGATGACGAAAAAGGACTTTTGGAGTTAACTTTATGTATCTTTTCAGACTCTCTAAAAATGAAAAGGACCGAGTTATCCTTGTCGTTAGACTCGTTAAAATCATTAAATAGCGACAAACTTGTCTTTAGATGAGAACGAGTTTCACTATCGCTAGGCTCGTTAAAACATAGTGATGGGCTTGCCCGAAGGGCAGGTTATAGAACAAGCATATGTTATCCTCCTCAATCTTGACAAAAATAAAGAGGTACTGGTCAGCAATGACTGGGGAAAAATTGGGAGAAACTAAAGAAAACTTTGATGGTAGCAAGTCACTCTTGAACATGACACTTTTCCTCTGTACCACAATCGGGATGGGTTGTTTCATTCACCGGTCACATCCATGGTCTCGCCATACCATCCATATTTGGGGTAATGCTACCAATCCATCGCATCAGTGTCGCCATATGTTCAAGAGAAGTCGTTCAGAAAAAGTCAACCGTGTCACATCCACTACCATACATTATCCTTCATCCTTTCATGACCGCCACCCTGAATCATATGTCACAGATCGTTTTCATCTCCATTAAAATCATTAGCTCCGTTCCGTGTCACTGATGTGGGATTCATTAAGGCCCTCCTTTGACAGATCGCTTCTTGTCGACATCAGCTCATTATCCAAGAAGTTGATCTAGGAACAACCCCTTCAGTACTTTGAAGCTTGCATGCCTCAATGGCAAGTTTCTCACTTCCGGCGATAGGTATACATCAATGACCTTCGACCGAAAGATTTTGCGTGGTGTTCGACGCCAAGTCCTCTATTCACACCACGTGAATTGTACTGCAGTACCTTGAGGGTCATTATCATTATCGGTGATTCCTCTCGCGCTTGTTAATGGTTTACATCATTGACCGGTAATCAAGGGATGTCTTTCCATGTTCGACTTCAGAACATTTCTCACATGGATCGACTTGTACTTAGAGTGAAGACCGAACGAGTTTGAAGACCCCGGATCTAGTTTCATCCATCCAGGCTGCGATATATATTCAGGAAAGATAAAGACATTGACATGTATATCATTGCAGCAGATAATCATCCTACTCAAAGGATGATAATTTCATCAAAATTATCAGTCTACCATCAGACGATTGTCTGTTCTATGTACAGAAAAATGAATTTATAAAGCCGAGCATGGGAATGCCCGCCTCAGCTAGATCATGAAAGCAGTATGAAAAATAATGTATTGTATTGTATCTTATTACAGGTCTCCTCTCAGCATTGGATGAACTTCGGATCCCCCTAATAAAGCATTTCACCCGATAAACAGCCTCATACTTTAGGGGGCAACTGTTATAGACATTTTTGTGCCTTACAGCATTCAGCATGAAATGTCCATAATCTAAGGGATCCAAAGTCCCTAAACATGTTGTTCCTACCCCTAGAGGAAAAAGGCTAACAAACCACAGCAATTCACAGAAGTTCTCCACCAGAAACTGCTCAAAAGCAAGTCAATTCAGGATCATTTCAGTGGCTACACTAGCTGTTTGCACTGAATGTCAAAGCCAACACTTGCTACCTGCGTTGAATGTCAAAGGGAACACTGGCTACCTGCGCTGAATGAGAATGGACATGTGGCAGGCTCATTTCTCAAGGTGTCAAAACCCAGGAAGCTTCCAAAATGACACTTGCCTCAGGGAATTCGACTGGTGATGAGTAAGAGGTTCCAAATCTCCAAGTGGAAGCAAGAACCTCCAAGTGGAATCAAGAACTGACAGAGGGAGAGGACACTAGTCAGATCTCAAGCTGACTCATCCTCTCTCCAAACATCTATATATGGATCTCTCCTCCATGAGATCTAGAGGCTGGAATAGTGTTATTGCAAAGAATTGTTGTTGGTTTGAGATTGGAATCATTGGGTGCTTAATGGTTTGAAGGGGGTGAAGATAGGAATTCCATTTGCTGGGAAGGAGATGCTGGATTGGAGCCCTCTGGGTTGTATCTCTTCTTGAACCTTGTTATTCATCAATAAAGCTATCTTGGTTTCTCCTATATACTGATGTATCTTTGATGTATGATTGCATTAGTATGTTTAGTTCATTTCTAATCCTGAACTAGTTATGAATATGAATCCATGTCTTGTGTAGTGTTCTCTTCTTGTGATCTTGCAGAAACCTCTTGAAGCTGGGCAAGCGAGAAGGCAAGTAGCTGGGAACCCTCAAAGAGAAGAGAGACCAGATCGAGGGACAAATGGAAGACACCGGTTAGTCCATATATCTCTCTTCATTCTTAATTCATAAAGGAAGAATACTAGAATAGCTGTCTCTGTTTGTTGCTAAGGCACTGTCACACCTTAGGTGGATAGGATCGTCCTGCATAGGCATTTTTCCCCACAAAAAAAGCTATCAAGGATTTTAGGGTGTACATTTTATATTCTCATATAGTAGCCTATGTTCCTAATTTAGTAGTCAAAGACATCCTAACTCAGGGTGGTCTAGATGGGAAGAGGAGAAAATGGATTGCTACTATTTTAGAATATGAAATAGAGATCAAACCAACTAAGTTAATCAAGGGCAAAGGTTTAGCCAAGCTCATGGCTGAATCAAATTGTCAAGCTTTGGATATAAAATTTATTAGACAAATAGATAATGAAGAGGAGATGGTGACTCCACTAATCAGCCAGGTCTTTGTTGAATAACCATGGTATGCTAATATCATTTATGTTTTACTGAATTTACAAGCTCCTCCTGAATTATCTAAGACCAAAAGCAAATTTTTGAAGATGAAATCCTTAAAATTTTGTATGCTAGACAATGCTTTGTTTTGGAGAAATCATTAAGGTATTCTTCTCAACTATTTATTAAAAGATGAATCTCACAAACTATTACAAGAGTTTCATGTAGGTGACTGTGGAGGACACCTTTACTGGAAAACTATTGCTGATAAGATTCTTAGATCCAGTTTTTACTGGCCTACCTTATTTTATGATGTAGAGAAACATGTGACCTCCTGTCACAAATGTCAAATTTTTTAGGGGAAGAAAAAGCTTCTACCTTTACCCCTCAAGCCAATCTCTGTTGAAACACCTTTTCAACAATGGGGTCTAGACTTCATTGGTGAAGTTCAGCCACCTTCCTCTGCCCAACACAAATGGATCCTCACTACTATAGACTGTTTCAAAAAATGGATAGAGGCCATACCTTCAAGGCAAGCCACTCACACTGTTATCATATCCTTCCTTGAAACCAACATTCTATCGAGATTTGGGTGTCCAACTGAGCTCATTGCTGATAATGCAACAACTTTTAAATCCAAAAGAATGATAGATTTCTGCAACAAGTATCATATAACCCTGGGCCATTCCATAGCCTATTATCCTCATGGAACTGGACTGACAAAATCCTCAAACAAAAGTTTGGTGAACATCATCAAAAAGTTGTTAGAGGATAATAAGAAAACATGGAACAAAAAGTCGGTCAATGCCTTACGGGTAGACAGACTAACCACTAAGAAATCAATTGGTTCCTCTCCCTACCAACTAGTTTATGGGATGGAAGCTATTTTTCCATCCTCGTTGGGAACACCAGTGATGAAGCTGCTTCAAGAGTTGCAGGTTGAACCAAATAGCATTCAAAGAAGAATTAAACAAACAATACATCTTCAACAAACTAGGGAGGAAGTATACACCAAATCTCAAGTTGTGTAGGAAAGGATTAAGAAGATTTTTGATAAGAGAACCAAAGCTGAATATTTCTACCTTGGTGACAAAGTCCTAAAACGGGATTCAAGGAGGGAAGGTAAAGGTAAACATGGGAAATTTAATTTCCTATGGAAAGGCCCATATGTCATTTATGCTTTCAGAGGTAATAATGCTTTCTTCTTAAGATAAATGGATGGTACAGAAGCAGAAGGCGGACCAGTGAATGGTCGAATGCTCAAACACTATATTGAAACTAATCACTGATTTTTTACTTCCCATTGTACATATTTCATTTTTCTTCACAAAATTTTAGTTTGGATTGCATGGTGATTTTTGAAGTTGAAGCTTGAAGAGAAGGCCCTAAGCTTTAAGGATTCACTGTCATAAGTATCAATAATGCAGAGGCATAGAGGATAATTTTGCAAGGTAACATCAACAATAATTCAAAGGCTATTGATCTACAAAATTCTTGACATTTCTCTAGGAAATTCCATCCCCAAGTGGAGCCACTGTTAGGTTCCTATACCAATAGGAACCATAATCTGATTGACTAAGGTTAAGCCTTGTAATATTGTACATATCTTTTCTTTCTACAAATGTTTTCCATATTAAAAGATTATAAAATGTAAATAGGGTATGTCCTAAAAGAATAATCAAAGGATAAAAAGAATGAAAATAGGTCAAAAAAATGAAATATATGAACCCCAAAAGACAAAAAGAGGCCATGAAAGTGTGCAAGTCAAAATGCCACTACTATTTACTTTTTATGCATAATAAATGATTGTGTGCAGTTTGTTACTTATGCCACAATCCATGATAGTCAAAATGTGGAAACTTGGCTATTTCATGTTTTGAATTTTATGTTTCATAGGTAGTGAATTAATTTGACCAAACAATGTAATCTTGGTAGATCATTAGATAGGTAGAGGGAATAAAAGGAGCTCGTCAGTTTAATCTGAGCCCCTGAAGGATATAAGGTTAGACTTAGATAGTTTGTTTGGTAAATAAAAGAAAATATTGATAAGGGTTTGCTAGCCTAAATGCACCGAAATAAAGTGAAGAAAAAATGGTAGGATGAGTAAGTGGGTAAGCAGTAGAAAGGTTGCAGAAATATCATGTCATTGGATACACAAAGCACTTATGTCATTGTTTCAAATGCATCATTTAAATATGCATAAGTGGTAAACAAAACAAGAGCAATGGTTCAAAATGTGGTTTACTTAACATCCCCTCATTCAGTTTAACCCCCATGACACTCACTAACTTCCCTTATATAATAAAAATATTAATGCCTATATTTTTTAAGTCAAAAAGGCTCAGAGAATTTCTCTGACTTCTAGTGGGACCGGACCCTTCGTTTGATGACTTGAGAAGGAATAGGAAAACCCCTTTATAAACATGTTTTATGTACAAAAAACCCACCAAATACATTTATCCTAAGTACTAGGTATATGGAAAATACACAATATTTCATACACCTAGGCACAATGCCCCTTCTGCTCATTTCACTTCATATTAACTTTTTAAATTAAAAATCTAAAATTCTCGAAAAACCCACTACCCCGTATGTATTTAACCCCCTTATATAGAATATCCCCACCCCTTAGTTTATTTATAGTTTATCTTACTATCCCTTATCCCAAAAAAACTTTAAAAACTCGTCCTCAGTGCTTAATCCCGTGTTAAAAGGTCCTGGATGAGATTAAGCTCTAAATTAATCAAATACCGTTGATGATTAAGTCCTTGGGCCCCCATCAAATCACATCATTCACCCCACACAAATCCCATCTCCCGATCACCGTTGATCATCCCTCCTCCACATCCAATGCCCCACAAGCATATCGGGTCGACACAATGTCTGCCCTTTAACCGCCCGATAAGGTGGTTTTCTCCTTGGCCCTCGATGCTACCAGTCAAGTGCTGAATGGAATTGGGCAACCCCTCCCAAATACCACCCACACCACAAAAGTGGTGCGATCGCTCTCCCAAAACCACTACCTATTTTTTAACCGAAAACCATCATTGTTCATCAAATAGCGAAACCCTCCAAAATCAACCGTTTTCCCTATAAAAGAACGTTTACCCCTCTTTTCACTCTTTTCACACATTTTGCCTTTGAGAGCTCAGAAAGTCATTGCGACCCTTGAAAACAGCTGAATTACTCATAAACCTCTACCATTGCTCCACAGATGCTGTAGATAGTCCAGCTCATTCACCAATCTGTACCAGTACCGTACGAAACTCTGCAGCCACCTTCAACCACCCATTTATAGCCAAGTTTTCCCAAATTCCAGGTATTTAACCATGGAATTCTAACTCCATTGTCAAAATTCCAAGTCAATTCACCCTCTTGACACTGTTAGCTAAGTAAAAAGATTAAATTTACCTAAGTTTTAACACTGCAAACCATAAACAAACTGCAAAGCCTCCATTACCCTAAAAAATCTGAATTCCTCCCCCCATCAAATCCACAAGAACTGAGTATGGCTGCCCCAATTGCAATGGGTGTGAGGCCTATCACTACAAATCATTTAGACTTGGACCACCTTCCCCTCGCTGACAAATACTTCCAGATAAATGACTTGATTTTCATAGAGCTCCTGCGCAAAGTACATTGCCAAAGTAGGGACAAGTTCCTGAACCATGTTGATAAAATTAGCCTTTGGGAGTCAAATTTGCCCAAGTACCAGTTCCCCCAAGTCCACATTTTTCCTGAAATTGTGCATATGTGTTATGCTTGCTACGTCTCCAGTCACAGAACCATCATGTCTCATGACCAGAAGGTCCTTTTCACCATCACTCCTGAGTCCATCAATGAGATGCTGCAGCTACAACTAGGGCCAAACTTAACTCCCCTCTCAATTGGAGACCCATTGGACTTATATCCCAAACTTAGCTCTGCAAAATTGGCCTAATTACTCCAAACCTTCATCAGAGAAGAGAAGCACATCCCTAAAGACCCCCCTTGATATGTAGTATCTATATTTTTCCCTTGGGGCCGAAATATTGTAGCCATGATATCTTGTGTTTCGGTTACTCCACAAGTGAATACATTGATGAAATAACAGAGATAACCATAAACACAGAGATGCAGTGGAAATAATACTTCGTTTCATTAATGTAAAACACTTAAATATGCTTACAAACAGAAATGGAAATAAACTAGCTAGGGTGATGGTAGCTTATCTTTCAGAAGAGATGTGGTGGCTACATGCCTCTGCACTGTGCTAGAATGAGGCTCAAAGGCCTATTTATTGTTTAGAAACAATGGAAAACCCTAAACATAAAAAAACTAACCCTAGAAGATGAAACACCAAACTATGGTCCCTGTTTGGGTAAATTGGTACATCAACTTCCTGGGGTCATAACTTTGGCATATGATCTCCATTTAACGTGCACAATATCTCGTTAGAAAGATCTATCTGAGGACTACAACTTTGGGAAGAGAAACATCAGTCTATGGACCTATGTTACTCTCAATTTTCCCAAAAAACGTCGTTTGGGGCCTCAAAATGGCTCCAGAAGTTTAAGACCTAAAAAACTGCTAAAAATAGTAAATGTGCTACAATTAAGGAAACTGAAACGCTGAAAGAAATAATGGTGGTGGTCCAAGTGGACTTGGCAGGTGGCCACAAATATCCACCTGGATCATTCCTCCCCCCTTAGGAAGAAATGGTCCCCATTGCATTGAGTTCCTCCATGAGATGAGGAAACTTCTGTTGAACTTGGTCCCTTGTGAGTCACTTGCCCTGGTGAAATATTTGGCCTGCTTTGACAACTCAATACAGTTGGATATTCTGCTGGCGAGTGTGCTTGATCTGTGTGTCCATGATTTGATCAGTTGCATCTTGTTCCATGTAATCTAGATTTAACTCTGTGGGTGTGAGCTGTTCTACAATGTCGTATGTGTCTAGTAATGGTGGAAAGTATGGCCGAAGGCAGTCCGCATTGAACACTGGGTGTAGGCCAAGGAATGGGGGAATGCTAAACTCAAATGAATTGTCTCCCAAAACCTTGGTAATGGTGTAAGCACCAAATCAAAGTGGTCTAAGTTTCCGATGGGCTCAAGTAAGGCGTTCCTTTTGCGAATGCAACTAGACTTTGGCGCCCACCTAAAACTTGTGTGGCACCCGATGTTGATCATGTTGCTGCTTGTACTTGGAATTTGATTTCTCTAGAATGTCATGGATCTACTGGTGAATATGTTGGATTTTCTCAATGAAGCTCTTTGTCTTATCTGTTTTGGACTGGACATGAGCCGAATCTTCGTGAGTAGCTGCAAATAGCATGGCCACATCAATGAGACATAATGGCTGGAATCCCAAGTCCACCTGAAAAGGTTGTGGCCAGTCAAGCTGTGGAGGGCTCGGTTGTAGCTGTGTTGAACACAGGGGAGGTTCTCATCCCATGTGCATGGATTCTTTGATTTGTACATGCGCGGAATGTGTATGATCATCCTATTGACCACCTCTGTCTAGCCATCAATTTGAGGATGGAAGGTTGTGGACTTAGTGAGTTTGGTGTCCAAGATTGACCAGAGACTGGACCAAAATGTACTGAGGACCATTTTATCCTGATCTAAGATGATACGCCGCGGAATCCCAAAGTGTGCTCACACTCGTTTAAAGAAGAGTTTAGTAGTGGCTTTTGCTGTGATATTCTTCTTGCAGGCCATCATAATGGACATCTTCGAGAACCTGTTGACTCCACAAAAACACAGTCGTTTTCAGGCTTAGTGGAAGGAAGGCCTGACATGTAATCCATGGAGATGGATTCCCAAGGTCGACTAAGGGTAGGCAGGGGGGTATAGAGGCCTTGCTTCTATTGGATATACTGAGAGGGGGGGTGAATCCGTATTTCTTTTTCAACTATTCTTTTACCAGTTAAAACATTTATATTAAGAACACAAGATGAACAACAAGTATAAATGATTTTATTAATATAATCTTTTCAATAAAATAGATACAATATATAAATGGTTGCAATCAGCTACCAAGCACCAACTTGGACTTTTGTGAGGCCCTAACCACCACAGATCCAACTCTGTTTCGCCAAGGTAACAATATTGTGTTGGAAATAATACTGAGAGGGGGGGTGAATCAGTATTATCAAGTCAATTATTTCCTTTTTCAAATCCAGATCATATACGCTACTTCAGTTAGTGAAAACCACGTATATACGCAACTACGTATAAGAAAACCTACGTATACTATGCAAACTTATAATTTACTTTATCTTACAGATGTTGATCATTACTCTGTGTATCATAATCAAATAAAAAATAACCAGAAACAGTAAAATAGAGCATAATACTATCGCACACAAGAACACAAGATATAAGGTGGAAACCCAATGTGGGTGAAAACCACCTGTTACAATTCGTCTCTATCTTCCTTTTAATTAGAAACTTCTTTGTTGGAAATAATACTGAGAGGGGGGTGAATCAGTATTATCAGATTAATCAAACTTTTCAAATGCCCAGAAACATATACGCTACTTCAGTTAAGTGAACCAGCGTGTACACGCTACTGTGACGAAGTAAAACAGCGTATAAGCAGAAAACTCACAATTTAGTTAGCTTATTCTTCAATTAAGTGCATCAGGACATTATTCATCATATTAACAGTAAACATGTGCAGTATAACAGAACAGATAAAAAGCCACACACATGAACACCAAGATATAAGGTGGAAACCCAATGTGGGTGAAAACCACCTGCTGCAAGTTGTCTCTATCTTTCTTAATATGGAACTTCAGTTTACAATCTTTTGTACTGGTGCAGCCTTATACCAGTACGCAGGCTACAACCTGCAGAAGGCTTCAACCTTCTCTCGTTCTCCAAACTTCCTTGGAAGGGAGCTCCAACCCCCTTTGCTCTTGTACTAGCCAAGATACTAGTACGTAGGTGCTGACCTACAATCTTCCTTCTTCCAGGTATCACTTTTCATACATTTTCAGACTTGGATATTCCTGAAGCACAACATTACAATCTGAAGACCACAATTCATTCAATTTCCACAACAGATCATTGAAGCATAAAACAACCAAACTTTGAATCACTGAACCACTGAACCCTGTCAATCACCAGTTACCAGAACACAGAGCAGACTACAGAACTCTGCAATAACAGTCAGACCCCACTGTAAACCCAAATCAAGCTTCAAAAGATATACGCTACTTTAATGAGCAGAACCCGCGTATACACGCTCTTTTACCGAAGCCAACCTGCGTACAGATCTAAAAATAAACTTTCTCAATTTGCAGCTGTACCAGACATTAGTTAGACTCAGAACGTAGCATTGTGACAATATGCAGATCTAGAAATACGCATAATCAACCATATCATGATAGTGCATTTCAAACCATTAAATCCCGATCTATCCTTAGATCTAGTCTTCCATTAACCGATGTGATCTCTCCTTGGCTTAGATCATGCAACTCAGAACCTGCATATCAGATCTCTTTCTCTCTTAGATATTCATGCCTTGTCGAAAGATGATTTTGCCTAATGATCTTCTTCTCCTTATATAGCCTTAGGCCTTTCTCAATACCAAGAGCCAAAACCATAGTAACACAATACCATCAACTTTAAAACTAGGGATCGACACGCCCGTCGAGACATAATGGTCCGAAATCATAGGCACAACTTCCAAGGACTAACCACCATGAACCAAAGGAACCTTTCCACATACACGCGCTTTTTCTGAATCGAACTAGCGTGTACACGCGACTTGGGCTTAACGAAACAGCGTGTATGAGCTTCCTTGGCATGCTGTACTGAGATCTGTCTTCTGATTAAGTTGCCATCACCTGTACTAACCTCTGAGCACCTGTACCATCCACTGAGTGAGTTGCCATCAAGGACAACACTTGAATCATAATGCCAACAATCTCCCCCTTTGAACTTGATGGCAACCACCACACCAAGTCACTCTCCCCCTTTGACATCAAGGGCAAAGGGCTATGCTCCCCCTGAGGACATGCTGATACCTCTGCTTGGCTGTGCTGACTCGTGCTCCCCCTGACAGTAGGCCAGATCTGCAAAAGATGTTCTTCAACAAGAACCAAGACTTATACACCATATGGGACCTTTCTATCACCAAAGGACTCAATACATACAACCATAACATATCAGAAACAACCAATTATATTACAGCATTCATCCCAGGCATAGTGGGGAAACCAACAAAGGCCGTTACATGACCTTGACACCATAAAAGAGACAAGAGAGATACATGACATAGAGACAACAGATCTAGACCAAGACTTAGGAAAGACATCAGCAGCATCTGATAAACATCTTGTTAGATCAGCAACTAGAATTTCTTTCTGAGCTCCTTCTCCTGAAACCAACAACCAAAAACATCTGAATGCCAACAATGCTTTATGAGACTTTTGAGCTGCTCCCCCTGAACCTGTGCCTGTTGCACTCCCTGAAACTGTGCCTGAATAATTCTGACATTCCTATTGCTGTTCAGAACTTCAGAGTTTTCCCTTGCTGTTCAGAACTTCATATACGCGTTTTATCCTGTATAAAACAGCGTATGTACGCGGATATTCTTTCTGCAACAAGCGTCCAGCATACACGCGACTTACCCAGCATGAATCCGCGTGTATACGCTCATATCCCTTCCGTAACCTGCGTATACCAACTTTTCTGTAGAACAAACAAATTTCAACCACAGGATGAAGCATTAACTACTCCCAGCTTTTGTCTGAGATATTCAAAAGTTTCCCTGGGCAGTGGTTTTGTGAGAATATCAGCAACTTGCTCCTTAGAAGGAACATACTCCAACTTGACCTTCTGCTCAAGCACTTGTTCCCGAAGAAAATGGTACTTGATTGGTATGTGCTTGGTCTTTGAGTGCATGACTGGATTCTTTGAAATGCTGATTGCACTTGTATTATCACATAAGATAGAGACAGGTGGAGTGCAAGTGATTTGAAAGTCCTGCAAGGTCTGCATCATCCAAAGAAGTTGTGTGCAACAAGATGCTGCAGCCACATATTCTGCTTCAGCTGTAGATAAGGCAATCGAACTTTGTTTCTTGCTGAACCAAGATACTAATCTGGAACCCATGAAGAAAGCACCTCCACTTGTGCTTTTCCTATCATCCACACTTCCAGCCCAATCTGCATCTGTGTAAGCATGAAGAGTGAGATCTGTATTTCTAGGATACCATAAGCCATAGTTTTGGGTCCCTTGAAGATATTTGAAGATTCTTTTGACTGCCTGAAGATGAGTTTCCTTTGGGTTGGCTTGAAATCTTCCAACCATTCCTACTGCATGTGTAATATCTGGTCGAGTACCTGTCAAATAAAGCAAACTCCCAATCATGGATCTATAAGTGGGTTGGTGGACTGCTGCTGATTCATCATTTGCACTGAGGCTGCATCCTGTAACCATGGGTGTACATACTGGTTTTGACTCTTCCATGCCATACTTCTTCAAGATCTGCTTGAGGTATTTGGTTTGAGACAAGAAGATACCTCCTTCATTTTGTTGGATTTGCAATCCAAGAAAATATGTCAATTCTCCAAGAAGTGACATTTCGAATTCTTTCTGCATAACCAAGGCAAAGTTTTGACTCATAGTCTCTTCATTGCTGCCAAAAATAATATCATCTACATAAACAACAAGAATTAGCAATTTGTTATTTTCAACTTTTATATAGAGATTGCTATCTGCTGATCCTTTTGAAAAGCCTTGTTGGTGAAGATATTTGTCCAACCGATAGTACCAAGCCCTTGGAGCTTGTTTGAACCCATAGAGAGCCTTTTTCAATCTGCATACAAGGTTTGGATCATTCCCAAGAATGAACCCATCTGGCTGCTCAATATATACTTCTTCTTCTAAGTCTCCATTCAGGAAGGCTGATTTCACGTCCATTTGAAATACCTTGAAGTTTTGAAAGCTTGAGAGAGCAAGGAACATTCGGATGGCCTCTAGTCTTGCCACAGGAGCAAAGGTCTCTTCAAAATCTATTCCTTCTTGCTGTGCATACCCTTTACAAACAAGTCTGGCCTTGTTTCTAATTACTTCTCCATTTTCATTTAACTTATTCTTGAAGACCCATTTTGTTCCTATTACATTCTTATCTTTTGGTCTAGGAACTAATTCCCAAGTGTTGTTCCTTTCGATTTGCTCAAGTTCTTCATCCATTGCTTTGACCCAACATTCATCTTTGCATGCTTCTTTCACATTTTGTGGTTCAATGGAGGAGAGTAGAGCCAAGTAGCTTGAAGCTTCTGCAAGTGTCCTTCTTGTTTGTACTCCTGCTTCTTTCTGCCCCACAATCTGAGTTTCTGGATGATTCTTTTGGACATATCTGGATGGAGTCTTCTCTTCTATTCTTGTCTGCTCCTCTGGTTCTTCTTGAGATTCTTCTTCTTCTTGAGGTTCTTCTTCTTCATCATTTCGCCTTTGAGAGTAACCTTCATCTTCTTCATGATGAACTTGCCTAGGAATATATCCCTTCTCATCAACCACTATATCAATACTGTCAACAATTCTGCCAAGTCTTTTATTGTAGCACTTGTATGCTTTGCTATGTGGAGAATAACCAAGAAGAATGCCCTCATCTGCTCTAGGTTCAAGTTTGCCAAGTTGCTCATCAGTATTCTTAATATAACATTTGCTCCCAAAGATTTTGAAATGCTTCACGGAAGGAGTTTTACCACTCCAAAGCTCATGAGGTGTTTGAGTGCTGTTTACTCGGACATTTGTTTTGTTAAGAATGATAACAGCAGCATGTGCGGCTTCTCCCCAGAAGGTTGCAGGAGTACCTGATTCATCGAGCATAGCACGAGCCATTTGTTGGATAGTTCTGTTCATTCTTTCCACAACCCCATTTTGCTGAGGAGTTCTAGCTGTAGAGAATTCTCTTCTTATCCCATGTTCATCGCAGAAATCAAAAAATTCATTTGATGTGAACTCCCCACCTCTGTCAGATCTGAGGCACTTGATTTTGTGTCCTGATTCATTTTCAGCCAATGCTTTGAAGGATTTGAATTTTTCGAATGCTTCATCTTTGTGCTTCATAAGCCCTAACCAAACAAACCTTGAGAAATCATCAATGAATAATATCAGATATTCTTCTCCTCGAGGTGTCCTTTTCCTAAATGGACCACATACATCTGTATGGACTAGCTCAAGAGGCAAGCTAGCTGATCCTTCCTTCTCTGGAAAGTTAGTTCTGGTCTGCTTTCCAAACTGACAAGATTTGCATATGGTGTTGTCTGGAATTTTGATATCTGGAAGATCGCGAACTGCCTGATATTTGCATGCTTTCCTTATTTGTGAGAAGCTTAGATGTCCCAACCTTCGATGCCATAACCAGTGCTCTTCATCCTTGCTAAGATAGCATTGTTGTTGTCCTTCTTCAAATATGTACAGATTATTTGGAGTTCTTTTGCCTTTGAGAACTGTTTTACCTGTATCAAGATCACGAACAAGACATCCATTCGATCTGAAAATAACCTCTGTTTTTTGATCACACATCTGGCTGACACTTAGAAGATTATGCTTCAATCCATCAACATACAAAACATTTCCAGCCTTGACCTTTTCTTTCAAAGGAGCAATACCTTTTCCTTTTATAGTTGCAGGAGTATCATTTCCAAAAGAAACTTTCTTTCCCTTTTCTAAAGTAGAATAAGATTCAAGTTTTTCTTTATCACCTGTCATATGTTTCGAACATCCACTGTCAATGTACCATAGATTTTCCTGTCCTTCTGCATAAAATGCTATCCCACATCTTTCTGTTTGAGGTTCCTTTATTCTCCATGTTTTGGTGCTTGTGGCTTGTTCCTTTTTCTCCTGAAACCTGCTCCTGCATTCAGAGTCTTTATGACCAAAATTATTGCAAATAGAACATTCAACTTCATTTTCAAGCACCGAAAAGTTGTTATAGGTCCTTTTTGTAATCCCTGTCATACTTCTTTGTTTTTGAGCTTCCCTAGTCATGATTGTTTTATATGCAACACATTGAGCTGCTCTGTGACCAAAGTTGTGGCAAGAAAAGCATTGTCCATTGAAGAAGCTTCTGCGGTTATTGAATCTACCAGCCAACTGATTGTAATTTCTATTTTCATCTATTCTTGAGCCAAACTGAGAAGATTTTACCTGTGGTTGGTTGTAGCTTTTGTTCATCCTTAAGGAGGATTGTCCCTGATAGTTTCTGTTTGTAACTCGTCCCTGCTTTACCTGATTATCTTCATTGTTCTTCCGCTCATTTCCTCTTGCTGCATCAAGATAACTTTTTGAGGTGGATGCTTGAGAGGTTTCTCCATTATAGCCCAAACCTGTCTTGTTTAGAGGAGACCGCTGCACACTGATAATCTCATCCAAAGTTTCAGATCCTTTGACAAATTTAAGATTAATAGCTTTTGTTTTCTCAATTTCTTTTCTGAGACCAACAATTTCACCTTCTAGTTTTTCAAGATGTTTTTCCTTTTCATCAATCTGAAATTGCAAAGTATCAATGATCACATTCTTTTCTTCTATGCCTCTCTTGAGTCTAGTGATTTCATTATAGAGATTATCCACATCTATAGCATCCTCATAATCATCATCTTCAAATGCCATTAACAGCTTATATTTATTACCTTGTTCATCTTCATCACTGTTTGATAAGCCATCACTATCTTCATGGGTGTAGTAGCTTTTCCTATTTGCACTTTGTTTCTTGTTCCATCTAGCAGGTTCTTTTCCTTTATCCTTATAAGGACATTTTGCAGCATAATGACCTACTTTCCCACAAGCAAAGCATTTGAAAGGTAGCTTACCTCTGAACCTTCCAGAACCCCTTTGAAGATTTCTGACAAAATTTGATTCTTCTTCCTCTTCTTCTGGAACATGGCTTGCTTCATAGTAATCTTCTTTTCCTGATGCCTTAAAAGCAGCTTCCCTTCTGTCAGATGGACCTCCCTTTCTCATTTCATAAGCGGTTAGAATTCCATGTAGCTGAGACATAGTGAGAACACGGAGATTTTCTTTTTCTTCTATTGCAGATACTTTAGATTCAAACTTGGGGGATAAAGATCTTAGAATCTTTTGAACTACTATAGTTTCTCTTATTTCTTCACCCAAATTTTTCATACAATTAACAATCTCATCTACCCGAAGAAAATAATTAGCCACACTTTCATCATTATACATCTTGAGAGTCTCATATTGAATCCTGAGTGTTTGAAGTTTAGCTTGCTTTACCTGTTCATCTCCTTCATAGCTAGTGATCATTTTGTCCCATATTTCTTTTGCTGATTTGAAGTGCATGACCTTCATGAATTCTGTTTGAGATATACTTCCTAATAGAGTACTGACTGCTTTTGCATTTGTTTCATATGCCTTTTTCTCAGCTGGATCTGTAGGAGTAGCTGAAGGAAAAGCATAGCCTGTTTCTACAATGTCCCAAACTTCTGTACCAAGAGATTGAAGATATGCAGTAACTCTTACCTTCCAATAATTGAAATTTGTTCCATCAAAAACCGGTGGCCTGATTGATGCTTCTTTCTCGTAGTTGCTCATGATGAATGATCTTCCTTCAAGCGATCAAGCTTCTCTGAAGGACCTGCTCTGATACCAATTGTTGGAAATAATACTGAGAGGGGGGGTGAATCAGTATTATCAGATTAATCAAACTTTTCAAATGCCCAGAAACATATACGCTACTTCAGTTAAGTGAACCAGCGTGTACACGCTACTGTGACGAAGTAAAACAGCGTATAAGCAGAAAACTCACAATTTAGTTAGCTTATTCTTCAATTAAGTGCATCAGGACATTATTCATCATATTAACAGTAAACATGTGCAGTATAACAGAACAGATAAAAAGCCACACACATGAACACCAAGATATAAGGTGGAAACCCAATGTGGGTGAAAACCACCTGCTGCAAGTTGTCTCTATCTTTCTTAATATGAAACTTCAGTTTACAATCTTTTGTACTGGTGCAGCCTTATACCAGTACGCAGGCTACAACCTGCAGAAGGCTTCAACCTTCTCTCGTTCTCCAAACTTCCTTGGAAGGGAGCTCCAACCCCCTTTGCTCTTGTACTAGCCAAGATACTAGTACGTAGGTGCTGACCTACAATCTTCCTTCTTCCAGGTATCACTTTTCATACATTTTCAGACTTGGATATTCCTGAAGCACAACATTACAATCTGAAGACCACAATTCATTCAATTTCCACAACAGATCATTGAAGCATAAAACAACCAAACTTTGAATCACTGAACCACTGAACCCTGTCAATCACCAGTTACCAGAACACAGAGCAGACTACAGAACTCTGCAATAACAGTCAGACCCCACTGTAAACCCAAATCAAGCTTCAAAAGATATACGCTACTTTAATGAGCAGAACCCGCGTATACACGCTCTTTTACCGAAGCCAACCTGCGTACAGATCTAAAAATAAACTTTCTCAATTTGCAGCTGTACCAGACATTAGTTAGACTCAGAACGTAGCATTGCGACAATATGCAGATCTAGAAATACGCATAATCAACCATATCATGATAGTGCATTTCAAACCATTAGATCCCGATCTATCCTTAGATCTAGTCTTCCATTAACCGATGTGATCTCTCCTTGGCTTAGATCATGCAACTCAGAACCTGCATATCAGATCTCTTTCTCTCTTAGATATTCATGCCTTGTCGAAAGATGATTTTGCCTAATGATCTTCTTCTCCTTATATAGCCTTAGGGCTTTCTCAATACCAAGAGCCAAAACCATAGTAACACAATACCATCAACTTTAAAACTAGGGATCGACACGCCCGTCGAGACATAATGGTCCGAAATCATAGGCACAACTTCCAAGGACTAACCACCATGAACCAAAGGAACCTTTCCACATACACGCGCTTTTTCTGAATCGAACTAGCGTGTACACGCGACTTGGGCTTAACGAAACAGCGTGTATGAGCTTCCTTGGCATGCTGTACTGAGATCTGTCTTCTGATTAAGTTGCCATCACCTGTACTAACCTCTGAGCACCTGTACCATCCACTGAGTGAGTTGCCATCAAGGACAACACTTGAATCATAATGCCAACATTCTTTTTACAATGATTCTGTACTAGTGCAGTCCTTTACCAGTACGTAGGCTGCAACCTGTAGAGAGCTACAACCCTCTCTCATTCTCCAGCTTCTCTTGGAAGGGAGCTACAACCCCCTTAGCTCTTGCACTAGCCAAGATACTAGTACGTAGGTGCTGACCTACAGAAGGCTACAACCTTCTCTTTCTTCCAGGGACCACGTTTCATAAATTTTCAGACTGGATCCATGAACATCAACCAAACATCAAGAATTTCTGTATCAAACAATCTCCCTTTTCACCAATTAGAACTGAATCAAGTAGACACTTCTCTGACAGCTATACCCAGAACACAGTAACAGTAACCACACACCAAATTCTGAACCCAGAATACTGCAACAGCGAACAGAAGCAACTAGAACACAACTCAACAAATGTATGCTACTTCAATAACTAGAAACCTGCGTGCATACGCTTCTGTGTTTGGACCAACCTACGTATATGCTATTTTTATTCACAGAACTAGCGTGTATACGCGTATTTGCTTCACTGGACCTGCGTATAGATCTATAAAGGATAATTCCCTCTTTCAAATAATCAGACATTAATTAACCCAGATTACTAGACTTATAGATGAAGCATGCCCCACGTATAACAGATCAAAATCATACAAAGATACTATTATTCAAGCCTTAAGATTATGACCCAGGAATAGAACTTATCCTTCTCTTTGAGCTAAGGTTCCTCCTTCATTCAGATCTAGATCTGCACCATAACCCAATCACCAGTATTTTAGATCTAGCACTTTATCAGATTTTCAATAATTCAGATCATACTTTGCCAGATGATCTCCTTCCTCTTTTATAGTCTTAGGCCTTCCACAATACCACGGTCCAAAACCATAACAAAACAATACAATGGACCCAATACTTGGGATCAACACTTCTGACGAGATACTATGGCCCAAAACTATAGTTTCAATTACCAAGGACTAAATACCATGGACAAAAAGTAAGTTCTCCAACATGTACATGCTTTTCCTTGCGAGAAAGTGCGTGTATACGCATACGCGCTTTTGTAACATATAACCTGTGTGTATACGCGCCTTTGTCTAGGTGAACCTGTGTATATGTCTTTTCTTTCAATCTGAAAGCCTGAATTGAGATCTGTCACCAGAGTGAGTTGCCATCAGGACAAAACATGTTCCATAGCTCCAAAACTGTGCCATAATGCCAACGATCTCCCTCTTTGGACTTGATGGCAACCCTAAGATCCTCAAATTCATTCTCCCCCTTTGTCATCAAGGGCAAAGGGTTGTGCTCCCCTTGAGTACATGTTGAAATCTCTGCTCTACTGTGCTGACCATGCTCCCCCTGACTATAGGCAAGATCTGCAAAAATATGTTCTTCAAGATGAACCATGACTTATACATCATAAAATACCTTCCTATCACCAAAAGACTCTATACATACATCCATCACCCGATCAAGTGGGGATACATCAGAAATTTACATATGACAACCAAGTACATTACAACATTCATCCCAGGCAAAGTGGGGAAACCAAAATAGGCCGTTACATGGCCTTGACACCATAAAAGAGATACATTACATAGAGACGAAATATCTAGAGCAAGACTATGAAAGTCATCAATAACTACTATCAGCAACATTTGTTAATCAATATTCAGATCAGCAACCATGTTCTCCTTCTGTTCTCCCTCTGCCTGTGTTCCACCTGAAACCAACAACAGCTGTGAAGTTGAACCAAAAGCTTCTAAGATAATGCCAACAATGCATCATTAGAAGGTTATCTGCTCCCCCTGAACCTGTGTCAGATGGTCTCTATCAGACCCATATCAGACTATCTTCAACCAGAGCCTGTCCCTACTGATATCCTTCAAGCCTCCATATACGCGACTGTATTTTCATAAAACGGCGTATGTACACGGATCCTCCTTAGCCAACTCGCGTACAACCACTTTTCTTTGAAACAGACAAGTTTCAACAGTAGGATGAAGCATCAACTACTCCCAGCTTCTGTCTGAGGTATTCAAATGTTTCCCTGGGCATTGGTTTGGTGAGTAAATTAGCCACTTGTTCCTTAGAGGGAACATACTCCAACTTGACCTTTTGTTCAAGTACTTGTTCCCAGAGAAAATGATATTTGATAGGTATGTGCTTGGTCTTTGAATTCATGATTGGGTTCTTTGAAATGCTGATTGCACTTGTATTATCACATAAGATGGAGATAGGTGGTGTACAAGTGATTTGAAAATCCTGCAAGGTTTGCATCATCCAAAGGAGTTGTGTGCAACAAGATACGGCAACCACATATTCTTCTTCAGCTGTAGATAGAGCAATTGAACTCTGTTTCTTTCTGAACCAAGATACTAATCTGGAACCCATAAAGAATGCACCACCACTTGTGCTTTTTCTGTCATCCACGCTTCCAACCCAGTCTGCATCTGTATAAGCATGAAGAGTGAGATCTGTATCTCTTGGATACCACAGGCCATAGTTTTGAGTTCCTTGAAGATACTTGAAGATTCTCCTTACTGCTTGAAGATGAGTTTGCTTAGGATTTTCCTGAAATATTCCAACTATTCCCATTGCATGCATGATGTCTGGTCAGGTACCTGTTAAATAGAGAAGACTTCCAATCATGGATCTATAAGTTGGTTGATGCACTACTGCTGATTCATCATTTGCACTGAGGTTGCATCCTGTAACCATAGGGGTACATACTGGTTTCGAATATTCCATGCCATACTTCTTCAAAATCTGCTTGAGGTACTTGGTTTGAGATAAAAAGATACTGCCTTCATTTTGTTGGATTTGTAATCCAAGAAAATATGTTAGTTCTCCAAGCAAGGACATTTCGAATTCTTTCTGCATCACCAAGGAAAAGTTTTGACTCATAGCTTCTTCATTGCTGCCAAAGATGATATCATCAACATACACAACAAGTATTAGCAATTTGTCATTTTTAATTTTTATATAAAGATTTCTATCTGCTGATCCCTTTGAAAAACCTTGTTGATGAAGGTATTTGTCCAAACAATAGTACCGAGCCCTTAGAGCCTGTTTAAGACCATAGCGAGCCTTTTCTAGTCTGCATACAAGATTTGGATCATTCCCAAGGATGAAACCATCTGGCTGCTCAATGTACACTTCTTCTTCTAAGTCTCCATTCAGAAAGGTTGATTTCGCGTCCATTTGAAATACTTTGAACTTCTGAAAACTAGAGAGAGCTAGGAACATTCTGATGGCCTCAAGTCTAGCAACGGGAGAAAATTTTTCTTCAAAGTCTATTCCTTCTTGTTGAGCATACCCTTTACAAACAAGTCTGGCCTTGTTTCTAATCACTTCCCCATTTTCATTCAGCTTGTTTTTGAAGATCCATTTTGTCCCTATGACATTCTTATCTTTTGGTCTAGGAACCAACTCCCAAGTGTTATTCTTTTCGATCTGCTCAAGTTATTTATCCATTGCCTTCACCCAAGATTCATCTTTGCATTCCTCTTTTAAATTTTGTGGTTCAGTGGAGGAGAGCAAAGCCAAATAGCTTGAGGCTTCTACAATTGTTCTTCTTGTTTGTATACCTGCCTCTTTCTGCCCCAAAATTTGAGATTCGTGATGATTCTTATGAACGTACCTGGATGGAGTCTTATCTTCTCTCCTTATCTGATCTTCTGGTGTCTCTTGAGCTTCTTCTTCATCATAAGTCTGATTTGATGTTAAAGGATAGTCCTCATCATCTTCGAAATCTTCAGATCTTACCTGCTTAGGAGTGTTTTCTTCTTCATCAACTACTACATCAATACTTTCAACAATTTTTCCAAGCCTTTTATTGTAACACTTGTAAGCTTTGCTGTGGGGAGAGTAACCAAGGAGAATGCCTTCATCTGCTCTAGGTTCAAACTTGCCAAGATTTTCATCAGTATTTTTGATATAGCATTTGCTTCCAAAAATTTTGAAATATTTTATCGAAGGAGTCTCACCATACTAAAGCTCATGAGGAGTTTGAGTGCTGTTCACCCGAACATTTGTCTTGTTGAGAATAACAACTGCAGAAAATGCGGCTTCACCCCAGAAGGTTGCGGGAGTTCCAAACTCATCAAGCATAGCACGAGCCATTTGTTGAACCATTATGTTCATCCTTTCCACTACTCCATTTTGTCGAGGAGTCCTAGCTGTAGAGGATTCCCTTCTTATTCCATGTTCTTCACAAAAATCGAAAAATTCATTCGAGGTAAATTCTCCTCCTCGATCAGACCTGAGGCATTTGATTCTATGATCTGATTCGTTCTCCACCAAGGCTTTGAATTATTTGAATTTTTCAAAGGCTTGATATTTGTGCTTCATAAGTCCTATCCAACACATCCTGGAATAGTCATCAATGAATAATATAAAGTATTCTTCTCCTCGAGGTGACCTTTTCTTAGATGGACCACATACATCAGTATGGACAAGTTCAAGTGGCCTGCTAGCTGATCCTTCCTTCTCAGGGAAGTTAGTTATGGTTTTCTTACCAAACTGACATGATTTGCATATTGTATTGTCTGGAATTCTGATGTCTGGAAGACCACGAACTGCCTGGTATTTGCATGCTTTCCTTATCTGTGAGAAGCTAAGATGCCCCAATCTTCTGTGCCATAGCCAATGTTCATCATTCTTGCTTAGATAGCATTGATGTTGTCCTTCTTTGAATATTTATAAACTATTTGGAGTTCTTACGCCTTTGATCACTATTTTTCTTGTATCAAGATCACGAACACTACATCCATTTGATCGAAATATTACCTCAGCTCCTTGATCACACATCTGACTGACACTTAATAGATTGTGCTTTAAGCCATCAACATACATGACATTTCCAGGTTTGACCCTTTCTTTCAACTGAACAAAACCTTTACCTTTTATGAGAGCAGGGGTGTCATTTCCAAAGAAGACCTTCTTCTCCTTTTCTAAGGCACTATATGACTAAATTTTTTTGTTATCACCTGTCATATGTTTCGAACATCCACTGTCGATGTACCATTGATTTTCCTGCCCTTCTGCATATAAGGCTATACCACATCTTTCTGGTTGTGGTTCTTTTATTCTCCATGATTTGGCACTTGAGGCTCGCTCCTTCTGAGTTGTCTGCTGAAACCTGCTCCTGCATTCAGAATCTTCATGACCGAAATTGTTACAAATAGAACATTCTATTTCATTTTCAAGAGCAGAGAATTTATTGTAGGTCCTTTTCACGATTCCAGTCATACTACTCTGTTTATGAGCTTCTCTAGTCATGATTGTCTTATAGGCAACACATTGAGTTGCTTTGTGACCAAAGTTATGACAAGAAAAACATTGGCCATTGAAGAAACTCCTGTGATTATCAAATCTACCAGCCAAATGATTGTAGCTCCTATTGACATCCATTCTTGAGGCAAATTGAGAAGGTTTTACCTGTGGCTGGTTGTAGTTTCTGTTTGTCCTTAAAGTAGATTTCCCCCGATTTACCTGGTAGTATTTGTTCATTCTTGAGGTAAATTTTCCCTAATTTACCTGGTGATTTCCATTGGGTCTTTGTTCACTTCTCCTTGCTGCATCAAGATAACTCTTGGAGGTAGATGGTTTCTGAGCTTGAGTTGTTTCTTCAGTATATCCCAGACCTTTCTTGATTAGTGGAGAGCGCTACACTTTGATAATCTCATCTAAAGTGTCAGATCCTTTAACAAATCTAAAATTAAGAGCTTTTTTATTCTCAATCTCTTTTCTCAGTCCCACAATTTCACATTCTAACTTTTCATGATGTTTTTCCTTTTTAGCCAGTTGGAATTGTAGAGTATCTATGATCACATTCTTCTCTTCTAAACAAATTTTGAGTCTCGAAATCTCTTCATAAAGACCTTCTTCATCTATAGCATCCACAAAATCATCATCTTCAAAAGCCATTAAAATTCTATAATTATAGCCTTTTTCATCTTCATCACTATTTGAAAGTCCATCACCATCCTCATGAGTGTAATAGCTTTTCTTATTTACATTCTGTTTCTTGTTCCATCTAACAGGTTCCTTACTTTTGTCAAGCTTATCTTTATGAGGACACTTGGCAGCATAGTGACCGACTCTTCCACAAGCAAAGCATTTGAAAGGTAACTTACCTCTGAATCTTCCAGCACCCCGTTGAAGATTCTTAACAAAATTTGATTCTTCCTCTTCTTCTGACATATGTCCTGACTCATAGTAATCTCCTTTGCCTGAAGCCTTGAATGCAACTTCTCTCCTGTCTGATGGTCCTCCTTTCCTCATTTCGTAAGCAGTTAGAATTCCGTGCAGCTGTGACATGGTAAGGTTCCGTAGATTCTCCTTTTCTTCTATTGCAAAAACTTTTGATTCAAACTTAGGGGACAAAGATCTTAGAACTTTTTCAACCACAACAACCTCTTTTATTTCTTCACCCACGTTTTTCATACAATTAACAATCTCATTTACACGAAGGAAATAGTTAGCCACACTTTCATCATTGTGCATTCTGAGATTTTCATACTGAATTCTGAGGGTTTGAAGTTTTGCTCATTTTACCTGTTCATCTCCTTCATAGCTCAGAACAATCTTGTCCCATATTTCTTTTGTGGATTTATACTGCATAACCTTGACAAATTCTGATTGAGATAGACATCCTAATAGAGTATTGACAGCCTTTGCATTTGTTTCATATTGTTTCTTACGAGCCGAATCTGTAGGAGTTGTGGATGGAAAAGTGTACCATGTATCTATGATATCCCAAACTTTTGTACCAAGATATTGAAGATAGGTTGTGACTCTTACCTTCCAATAGACGAAGTTGGTCCCATAAAAAATTGGTGGCCTGATAGATGCTTCTCTCTCGTAGTTTCTCATGTTGATGGATCTTCCTTCAAGTAATTAAGCTTCTTCAGAAGGACCTTCTTTGATTCCAATTGTTGGAAATAATACTGAGGGGGGGGGGGTGAATCAGTATTATCAAGTCAATTATTTCCTTTTTCAAATCCAGATCATATATGCTACTTCAGTTAGTGAAAACCGCGTATATACGCAACTACATATAAGAAAACCCACGTATACTATGCAAACTTATAATTTACTTTATCTTACAGATGTTGATCACTACTCTGTGTATCAGAATCAAATAAAAAGTAACCAGAAATAGTAAAACAGAGCAGAAGACAATCACACACAAGAACACAAGATATAAGGTGGAAACCCAATGTGGGTGAAAACCACCTGCTGCAATTCGTCTCTATCTTCCTTTTAATTAGAAACTTCTTTTTACAATGATTCTGTACTGGTGCAGTCCTTTACCAGTATGTAGGCTGCAACCTGTAGAGAGCTACAACCCTCTCTCATTCTCCAGCTTCTCCTAGAAGGGAGCTATAACCCCATTAGCTCTTGCACTAGCCAAGATACTAGTACGCAGGTGCTGACCTACAGAAGGCTACAACCTTCTCTTTCTTCCAAGGACCACGTTTCATAAATTTTCAGACTGGATCCATGAACATCAATCAAACATCAAGAATTTTTGTATCAAACAATCTCTCTTTTCACCAATTAGAACTGAATCAAGTAGACACTTCTCTGACAGTTGTACCCAGAACACAGTAACATTAACCACACACGAAATTCTAGACCCAGAATACTACAACAGGAAACAGGAGCAACTAGAACACAACTCAACAGATGTACGCGACTTCAATAACTAGAAACCTGTGTGCATATGCTTCTGTGTTTGGACCAACTTGCATATACACTGTTTTTATTCACAGAGCCAGTGTGTATACGCGTATTCGCTTTACTGAACCTACATACAGATCTATAAAGGATAATTCACTCTTTCAAATAATCAGACATTAATTAACCCAGATTACCAGACTTATAGATGAAGCATGTGCCACATATAACGGATCAAAATCATACAAAGATACTATTATTCAAGCCTTAAGATTATGACCCATAAATAGAACTTATCCTTCTCTTTGCGCTAAGGTTCCTCCATTGAGATCTAGATCTGCACCATAACCCAATCACCAATATTTCAGATCTAGCACTTTATCAGATATTCAATAATTCCGATCATACTTTGCCGGGTGATCTCCTTCCTCTTTTATAATCTTAGGCCTTCCACAATACCACGGTCCAAAACCATAAAAAAACAATACCATGAACCCAATACTTGGGATCAACACTTCTGACGAGATACTATGGCCCAAAACTATAGGCTCAATTACCAAGGACTAAATACCACGGATAAAAAGTAAGTTCTCCAACATGTACATGATTTTCCTTGCGAGAAAGTGCATGTATACGCATATGCGCTTTTGTAACATATAACCTGCGTGTATACGCGCCTTTGTCTAGGTGAACCTGCGTATATGTCTTTTCCTTCATTCTGAAAGCCTGAACTGAGATCTGTCACCAGAGTGAGTTGCCATCAAGGACAACACCTGTGCCATAGCTCCAAAACTGTGCCATAATGCCAACATATTGGACTTAGGAGTACCAACTCCCAAGGACTTCAATCCTTCCAGTTCCTGAGACACCAGTCCCAAGGACACCAATCCTTCCTACTTCTGTGGCACCAATCCCAAGGACTCCAATCCTTCTTAATTATGAGGCATCAACCGCAAGGACTCCAATCCTTCTTACTTCTAAGGCACGAATCCCAAGGGTTCTGATCCAATCATTTCAAGGCATGTTTGATAGTAATGTTTTGCTCTCAGAACACTTCTTTACTGAGTTCTGTCTATTTACAACTTCACTGTAGTCTCCATGCTACAACATCAATGATAACCAATCTTCTTATGAAGGAGTCTTTACAACCCTTCATACTATCCACACAGAGTCTCCAATAGCCTTCATGACCTCTAATAATGTCTCCACACAGCTTTAGTGAGTCTACTATTAGCTACACTAAAATCTGCATAAGAACCAACGTTCTGTTCAAGCATTTGTTCTTACTGTTACAGTAAATGCTTCAGCATGATTGCTTCTCTACTGACTACTTCTTCCTTCAAACAATGTTAGATAGAACTTTATTTATTACATCCCAGAATTGTTCTACAGACTACATTGTGTACTTGATTAATTCTTTCACAGGGTAACATGATTAGCAGAGAAGCTCACCCTTTGAATACCTCCTGTCCTGTTGGTCCTTTGGCCCTTTTCTATTCTGCTGGACCCTATAGCCGCCTCTGTTTCCTCTAGCTTTTTCAACAACAATACACTTTATTTGTTCTCTGTTTTTGTATCTTCCTGATGCCTTTGATCGTCGGTTTCCTCTTTCCGTTGGCTCTTTGGCTTCCTCCTCGGTCGCTATAGTTTCCTCTGCCTCGCTTGATCCTTCGGCTTCCCTCCTCAGTCACTGTGGCTTCCTCTGTGTTGGCTTGTCCTTCGGCTTCCTCAGTCTCTTCATGCTCACCGACACTCCCGGGACACGTTGATTCAACAGCGAGGACCGAATACACAGAGAAAAACTACTGCATAAAAATCTGTAACAAAGGCCGCTTTTTTTTGGTAAGAATATGCAACACAGGTCTTTATTGTTTACGGAGAGAATTCGTTGGAGAGACAGTACCAACAATGATCTAGGTGGATGTTGGTGGCCACCCACCTATCCCATTTTGACCCCCACAACTGTCTCTTTTAGTTTTTTCAGTTTCCTAAATTGTAGCACAGTTTACTATTTTTAGCAGTTTTTCAAGTCCTGAACTTCTGAAGCTGTTTTGAGGCCCTAAACAACGTGTTTTTGGAAATTTGGGAGAAACATGGGTCCATGGACCGATGTTGCTCTTCCCAAATTTGTAGTGCTCGGACAGATCCTTCTAACGAGCTATTGTACGCATCAAATGAAGATCAAGTGCCAAAGTTACAACCCCAGGAAGTTGATGTACCAACTTACCCAAAACGGGGCCCACAATTTGGCGTTTCATCTTCTAAGCTTAGGTTTTGGAATGTTAAGGGTTTTTAATTGTTTCTAAACAATAAATAGGCCTTAAAGCCTCATTGTAACATAATTAAAAGGCATGTAGCCACCACATATATTCTTAGAGATAAACTACCATCGCCCTAGCTGGTTTATTTCCATTTTTGTTTGTAAGCATATTTCAGTATTTTACATTAATGAAATGAAGTAATATTTCCATTGCATCTCTGTGTTTACAGTTACCTCTATAATTTGTTGCGTTCCTATTTAAATCTGGATCAGTGGTATCAGAGTGGTCTACTTTTCTTCTCTATTTTTGTTTGCATGTCCCCAATGAGGTCGGGATATAAGGAGTTAGGGCTTAAACTGGTCGAACCTTTGCAAGACCAACCTCACAAACCCCGACGGCCTCCCATGGCAGATGAGAAGAAAGACAAGGGGGCAGGAGATCCTATCAAAATTTTGCTTAAGAAGCCCTTGAGCGACAAAGGAATGCGATGATGGATAGCTTTACGCAGATCCTTTAGCGGCTACCCAGAGGTGACACATCGGCTTCCAACAGCTACTCTGGAAACTCCACACCATTTAAGGTACAAGTTAATTTTGAAATCCCCATCTTCGAGGGTCAAATAGATGCAGATGCTATAGATAAATGGTTAAATCTACTAGATGGGTAATTTTCTATTCATGAATTTTTGAGCTAGGACAAGATTGTTTTCGCTCTTCTCAAAGCAACCCCCCATGTCAAGGACTGGTGGGAAACCTACTGCGAGCAGAAGAACGAAAGTACGGGCTCAATATTTTCAGTTGCACCCACTTGGGATTCATTCCAGGATGCCGCCAAGGAGCAGTACTACCCTATCAAAAGCTATGAGGACAAATACATCAAATGGACCACCCTGCGGCAAGGAAGGGACCAAGATGTGTCGGAGTTCAACAACATTTTTCATGCCCTTCGCACACAGTTGGGTATCAAAGATTCTAAGCTACATCTGGTAATCAAATATCGTGGCTACCTACATAGATACATCCAGGAAGAGATGCGGTTCCTCAACATCTCCTCGCTCGGCATGGCGCACCGATACACTGTCAAAATCGAGAAAAAGTTCAAACAGAAGAAGCGAGACTTTGGATCTACAAATCCGAAGACCAAAGGACAAAGCCAAGGCGGGGTGACCCAAGACAACCCATCAAAGCTGCAAGAAAAGAACAACACCATGAAGTCAAAGAAGGACACAAGAAAGTGGTGTGGGTTCCAGAAGAGTCCCACTCATAACACGAGTGTCAGACCAAGAAGTCGCTGGTGGACCCTGAGTCAGAACCTAACAAGGTGAATGGCAAAGGGAAGTAGATCATTGATGCGAAGTCCAACGTCACTGTTGCCATTGCCAAGATCCAAAGGAATGAGCCCGAAGACCCAGAGGAGGGGGAGTGTCTTTTCCACTTACAGATGTGGGTGAAGGGTTCGCCACTGCAATTCATTGTCAACAGTGGCAGCCAAAAGAACCTCATTTTAGCAGAGGTCGTGAAGCGGTTGGGCCTACTGACTACACCACACTCACAGCCGTACAGTATCGGGTGGCTTCATGAAGGATGAGATCTCAAAGTTCGCTAGCAGTGCCGCCTTCCCTACAGCATCAAGCCCTTCATAGACGAGGTATTGTGTGATGTTATACGTCTGGATGTTTGTGATGTTTTATTAGGCCAACCATACTTGTGGAGGCGGCATGCTGTGTATGAGTCAAGGCCTCATGTTATCATTATTTCTCTAGGTAATTCATTATACAAGATACCGGAGGTAGCCCCACCTACTACCATCTCTTCGATCACTGCCAAGAAAGGCAACGAGCTCATCTCCTAGACTAGGAAATTCATTTTCTATCTGGTTCGCTCCCAAAGTAAGGGGAAGATCGTCACCACATCCATGACCCCCGTGAAGGGTTCCTCCATGCAACAACAACAGCAAAGGGATATGGTCATGACACAAGATAGGAACAAATTCTCCTCACCCACAGTGGTACCACACAAGCTTCAGGTGGGAAACAAAGTCTAGTTGCATCTACAGAAAGAATGCCTTATAAGAGCCTATCAGAAGCTCCGACCACTCCAACATGGTCCTTACACTATTACCAAGGCTATGAGAAATAATTCTTTGGAGCACAACATTCCTCCATTCCTTCACCTACACCAAGTGTTCAATGTGTACCACCCTTGACCATGCTTCCCACCGTTACTGGACACATCCGAGATTGCAGAACATCTCACCAGGGACCAAGTTCAGCAGATGGAGGAACTCAATGCAATGGGGACCATTGCTTCCTAAGGGGGGAGGAATGATCCAGGTGGATGTTGGTGGTCACCCACCTATCCCATTTGGACCCCCACAACTATCTCTTTCATTTTTTTCAGTTTCCTAAATTGTAGCATAGTTTAATATTTTTAGTAGTTTTTCGAGTCCTGAACTTTCGGAGCCGTTTTGAGGCTCTAAACGACATTTTTTGGGAAATTTGGGAGAAACATGGGTCCATGGACCGATTTTTCTCTTCCAAAAGTTGTATTGCTCGGACAGATCTTTCTAATGAGCTATTGTACGCGTCAAAAAAAGATCAGGTGCCAAAGTTACGACCTTGGGAAGTTGATGTACCAACTTACCCAAAAAAGGGCCCACAATTTGGCGTTTCATCTTCTAGGGTTAGGTTTTGGAATCTTAAGGGTTTTTAATTGTTTCTCAACAATAAATAGGCCTTCAATCCTCATTGTAACACAGTTCAAAAGCATGTAGCCACCACATCCCTTCTTAGAGATAAGCTACCATTGCCCTAGCTGGTTTATTTTCATTCCTGTATGTAAGCATATTTTAGTATTTTAAATTAATGAAATGAAGTATTATTTCCACTGTATCTCTATGTTTATGGTTACCTTTGTAATTTGTTGCATTCCTATTTAAATTCAGATCAAATGAGGAGGCCCAACCTGCCACGTCAACATCACAATCACAATCGGTTTCGTTTAGGCCTCCTGAACTATCGAGAGCATTTTTTATGCATTTTGGTCTTCAAACACCGTGCAATACAATTTTCGAAATACACAACAATATATGAAAAAATGACCGAAACGCTAAAGGATGTACTTCAAATTTATTACACCTGCATCTATAACTGCATTGGGTCCATTGTGTAATCGCAATCGGCAGTCGCAGCTTCCCGATGGCTGATGGCCAATTCACCTGCAGATGCGATATGGTATTAAATCAAACTGCAATGTTGCATCGGGTCCGCAACATACATCGCAATCGGTGCTTGCAGGAGTGACAACCCTTTGTGTATTGTGATATGCGAGTACCAATAGGGCGGATGCGATATAACAATAAAGCCTTCCATAATGTTGTCATCGGGTCCGCACATATATATCACTATTAGGGGTTTCGGGTAGCGGCTCATTGTAGAACCTACCGATTATAATATCGCCGATATCTATCTATCTATCTATGTATATATATATATATATATATATATATATATATATATATATATATATATATATATATATATATATATATATATATATCTTTTCCACCTCCGATAGTGTATATCGATATACATGTAAACTCTGCCTCCAATAGTGCATATTGCATATATGTGTGTTTTCCGCGTCTTTTAACTCTTCCGCTCTTCTTTAGCTTTGCTCCTTTAACTCTCTCGCATATATATGTATTCCGCTCTTCTTTGGCTCTTTGGCAAGTATTACTCTTGATAAGACTCCTTGGCATATATTACTCCCGATATGGCTGATATGCGTCCGATAGCTCTGTTTGATGACTTCTTCCTCTCAGTTCTTATAGGGCATGTATTACATGCGATGCTCCTCCGATGTGGCTCCTCTTGCTCCAATGTCTTGCTTTGGCTTTGCAATGTGTTTCAATGACCTTCTCTGATAATACTCTCTTACTCATGGCTTGGCTTTCCTAATGACCTTGCTCCTATTTCTTCATCGATCTACTCTGCTTCCCCTTGGCTTCTTATCATCATCTAGTACCTAGAATATTGCGATATTGACATCAATGACAACCTAGGTCAACAATATCCCCCTTTGTTATTGATGGAATTATTCTTCTTCTCTCCCCCTTTGACATCAATGGCAAAGGAGTGCTTTGGGACTCCCCCTATCAAACTGCTTATGTTCTTTATGAATGGTAGATCTTCATGGGTCTGTGACTCCCCCTGTCATAGTGCTCTTCTTTTTACTCAAGATAGAAGGATTGATGCTTTATCATCAATTAGCACATTATTCCCTCTTCATGTCTTAGAACTACTTTATCATGGCTTCAACAATGCTTAAAGATGCTCTACTTCAATGCTTTCAATCAGATTGCAAATAGCCATACACCAAGTGTCCAAGTCCAGGTTTTTATGCTTTAATCCATATTGTTGTCTCCATAGTCAGAATTGAGAGGCCTTCATAGTCCAAATCAAGAGAAAATGCCACTGAAATTTTCTTTCTTGCCATATTTCTTCAGATCCGAGTTCCTTTGTGTTTCTGTGCTTCTCCTTAAGTCACTACCATCTAGTATTCAACATCATTGCATTTGGATGAAATGGTGAGAGGTTGTGCCTCACTGTTGTTGTATTTTCTAAGTGACTAGTATCAGCGTAAGTTATATTTGACTGCACAACATTCTCCTTTCTATGAGCCATATTTTCCTTGTGTTTTTGTACATATCTATGAAATTTATTTCCGCTAGAAGATTTAGATATCCTATCTGTGACTGTCTTTTAAATTCATTTTTCTGATTTGCATCTTATTGCAATGCTTCATTTTTGTTACATATTGCCAGTTGCTCTTACTTCAAACTCCATTCCAGATGAATCTATTTGTTTGAATATTACCTCTATTAGTGTCCATAATTTATCTTTCTCACATTAAATCTCTGAGTCAAGACATTTAGCATCTGTAATATCAGCACCATAGTTATTTGCCCTATTTCTCTATCATTAGATGACTTTCTCTATTGCTCCAAATACTACTTAGTGATTAAGTGGAAAGCATCTTTAACAATAGTCCAAAGAATGGTTACAAGATCATGTTCTTCAATGGAGTACTCCTGAGAAATGATCTTTATCAAAGAATGATTGTTAATATAGCTCAACAAGGATTTCATAAGGACCCTTTCACTAATAGCTTCTACAATAAAGATCAAGAATCATAGGCTCCCCCTAATTGTATGCATCATCTCTTTTGGCAGAGTCTTCCCATCAAATGCGTAGATTGTCAAAATTCAGGCCAATGACCTGTGTTGTTGGCTAGAGAGTTCAAGGGACTTTTGGATTGTATTTGCTTCCTTCTCCATAGTTGTGTAACTTTCTTATTTTTCATGGTTCTAGCTTGTGTAAGAGCCCAAGTTATGTTACAATCACGTGCCATATGACCAATGTTATGACACTTGAAGCATTCTACATTGTTCATGAATAAGAATTCATGATTTATTCCTGCAAAATTGTTTCTTGGAGATTGTTGGGGACCATAATATCTATCTTTATGAGATGGTTGGGGAACATAACATCTATCTTTATGATATGCTTTAATTTTTTTTTCCATGTGACCAAAGTTTGTACAAGAATAACAATAACCAAAAAATGAACTTTGGTACCTGGGAGATGGAGATTTCCTTGATGTACTTCTGAAGCCTTTCTGCCTTGAGACCCTTTGATGATAACCATTGCCTCTCGCATCTTTGACTTCATCTACATTTCTTCTTGGAGCAAGATTTCTTCTTTGAGTAGGATTTCTTCCATTGTAGCCCTGAATTTTCTCCTTGACTTTGCTGGAACTGGGAGCATTACCATTTCTTTCTGGCTTCTTCACATCCCTTTTGTTTGAAGCATTATCATTCTTGTTTGAGGATTCACTTGCATACCCAAGACCTGATTTATCAAATGGACATCTGTGATAGCTAAGCATGCCATCCAAGGCTTGAGAGCTCTTCAAGATTTTGTACATCCCTTCAACCTTTTTTCTGAGGAAGAAAATCTCTTCTTCCAATCTTTCACAGTCATTATTCCTCTCAGCAAGTTGTTTCTCAGTTTCTTCCTTGATACGAGTAGCTTCATCTGCTTCTATTTTAAGGGAGATGATATCTGACTTCATTTTGAAGATTTCTTCATCCTTTGCTTTTAGTTGACATATCATGGTGTTTCTTTCCTTTCTTGCTTCATCAACCTGTCCTTCTATGACTTCCAATGCTTCCATTGTCTTCTCAGCTCCTTGTGCTTGTTTCCTTGCTTCTTGTAGTTGAGATTTGAGAGAGGAGACCTCTACCTTGTACTAACCAATCTCTTCTTTAAGTTTGTTCAAGCTATTTTGCCTTTGTTCAAGTTGACTTGACAAGGTATCTTTCCGTTTCTTTACTTTATCCAATTGATTTTTCATGGATATGACTTCTTCATGATGCTTTCTTTTGCTTTGATGAAATTCCTTCTTAAGCTTGGCAAGCTCTTCATCCCTTTCTTGTACTTGAAGCTTAATAAGGTAAACTTTCTCCCTTGTTTGATATTGGTCACCAGCTAGTGCTATCTTCTTAAGTTCCTCACTTTCCTTTTTCAAATTTTTAATCTCTTCCATGAAAGCCATAAGTTGAGTGAGGAGATCTACAAAATCTTTTTCATTCTCGTCATCTTCTAGGTCTACTTTAGCCTTGATGTCATCATTCTCATTTTCAATTTCTATGATGGGTTTTGGATTTCCTTCTTGATTTCCATCATCTTCTTGACTGATGGTCATGGTCAATGCTCCTTTTGAGTGAAGGTCATGAAGTTTGTCCCATATACCCTTTGCTGATGAATATTTTCCTAGATTGTTCTTTAGAGAATCAGGCAACCCATTCAAGATTGACTTCATTTATTTTTCATTGTACTCCTTGAATTCTCCATCCATCCTGCTATCAAAAATCACTGATTTCCAGATTTCAATGCCTTGGTTCTATAAGAAATTCCTCATTCTTTCTTCCCATATATTAAAGTTCCCATTAAACCATGGAGCCTCCTAAAATTGATTGTCTTCTATTTTAGTGGTAGAGGGAGACACATCCTTAGGAGGATTGGAGACTTTCTTCCTTGACATCACCATTTGTGTTCTAAAGATCAACCTTCAAGCTATTAGGATTTAAATGAAGGTACTGGCTGTGATACCAATTATTGGAAATACTGAGAGGGGGGGTGAATCAGTATTTATTTTTCAACTATCGTTTTACCAGTTAAAACATTTATATTCAAAACACAAGATGAATAAAAAGTATAAATTCTTTTATTAATATAATATTTGCAATAAAATAGATACAATATATAAATGGTTGCAATCAGTTGCCAAGCACCAACTTTGACTTTTGTGAGGCTCCAACCTCCAAAGCTCCAACTCTATTTCACCAAGGCAACAATCTTGGACTTAGGAGAACCAACTCTCAAGGACTTCAATCCTTCCAGTTCCTAAGACACCGGTCCCAAGGACACCAATCCTTCCTACTTCTGAGACACCAATCCCAAGGACTCCAATCCTTCTTACTTCTGAGGCATCAACCCCAAGGACTCCAATCCTTCTTATTTCTGAGGCACCAACCCCAAGGGATCTGAACCAATCTTGTCAAGTCATGTTTGATAGTAATGTTCTGTCGTCAAAACTCTTCGTTACTGAGTTCTTTCTATTTACAGATTCACTGTAGTCTCCATGCTACATCATCAATGACTACCAATATTCTTATGAAGGAGTCTTTACAACTCTTCATACTGCCACACAGAGTCTCCAATATCCTTCATGACCTCTGATAATGTCTCCACACAGCTTTAGTGAGTCTACTATTAGCTGCACTAAGCTCTGCATAAGAACCAACATTCTTTTTAAGAATCTATTCTTACTGTCACAGTAAATGCTTCATCATGACTGCTTCTCTGCTGACTACTTATCCCTTTAAATAATTTCAGATAGAACTTTATTTATTACATCCCAGAATTGTTCTACAGACTACATTATGTACCTGATTAATTCTTTCACAGCGTAACACGATTAGCAGAGAAGCTCACCCTTCGAATGCCTCCTGTCCTGTTGGTCCTTCGGCCCTTTTATGTTCTGTTGGACCCTACAGCTACCTCAGTTTCCTCCACCTTTTTCAACAACAATATATTTTCCTTGTTCTCTATTTTTGTATCTTCCTGATGCCTCTGACCATTGCTTTCCTCTTTCTGCTGGCTCTTTGGCTTCCTCCTCGGTCGTTGTAGTTTCCTCTACCTCGCTTGATCCTTTGGATTCCCTCCTCAGTCACTGTGGCTTCCTCTACACTAGCTTTTCCTTTGGCTTCCTCAGTCTCTTCATGCTCGCCAACACTCCTAGGACACGTTGATTCAATAGCAAGGACCGAATACACAGAGAAAAAATGTTGCATAAAAATCTGTAACAAAGGCCCCTTTTTTTTGGTAAGAATATGCAAACACAGGTCTTTATTGTTTACGAAGAGAATTCATTGGAGAGATAGTACCAACAAGGAGGCCCCACTTGCCACGTCACCATCACAATCGCAATCAGCTTCATTCAGGCATCCTAAACTATCGGGAGCGTTTTTATGCATTTTGGCCTTCGCGCAATACAATTTTTGAAATACACAGGAATATATGAAAAAACTACTGAAATGCTAAAGGCCAGACTTCAAATTTATTACACCTGCATCTATAACTACATTGGGTCCACTGTGTAATTGCAATCAGTAGTCGCAGCGTCTTGATGGCCGATGGCTGCTTCACCTGTGGATGTCATATGATATTAAATCAAACTGCAATGTTGCATTAGGTCTGCAACATACATCGCAATTGGCGATAGCAGGAGTGACAACCCTTTGTGTATTGCAATATGCGAGTATCGATAGGGAGGATCTTCCATAATGTTGTCGTTGGGTCTACACATATATATCACTGTTGGGGGTTTCGGGTAGTGGCTCATTGTAGAACCCACCGATTACAATATTGCCGATATATATATATATATATATATATATATATATATATATATATATATATATATATATATATCTATATATATATATATATATATATATATATATATATATATATATATATATATATATATATATATATATTTCCCGCCTCTATACTTCGATATATATATCTTTTCTGCCTCCGATAGTGTATATTGCATATATGTGTGTTTTCCGCCTCTTTTAACTCTTCCACTCTTCTTTAGCTCTGCTCCTTTAACTCTCCTGTATATATATGTATTCCGATCTTCTTTGGCTCTTTGGCATGTATTACTCCCGATAAGACTCCTTGGCATATATTTCTTTTGATATGGCTGATATGCCTCCGATAGCTCTGTTTGATGACTTCTTCCTCTCGGTTCTTCTAGGGCATGTATTACATGCGATGCTCCTCCGATGTGGCTCCTCTTGCTCCAATTTCTTCCTTTGGCTTTGCAATGTGTTTGACTGACCTTCTCTGATAACAGACTCTTACTCATGGCTTGGCTTTCCTGATTGCCTTGCTCTTGTTTCTTCATGGATATGCTCTACTTCGCATTGGCTTCATATCATCATCTAGTATCTAGAATATTACCATATTGACATCAATTACAACCTAGGTCAACAGCTTCTTGATGGTTGGTTTGGAAATGGCGTAGGCATTGAATGATCTGACATACTTCCTGACATCTTGTTGAAGATTCGGCCAATAGAATTACTTATGCAATACTGCCACCATTTTCTTGAACTTGAAATTCCCAGTGGCCTGACTGTAGTGTGCTTCCCAAATCATCTTTGGATGCTCGCTTGAAGGAACACAAAGGTGACCTAGGTGGCATAATAGGGCATCCTAGAGGTGAAAATCTGGAACATGTTGACCCTCAAAGAGTGTTTGGTATTGTTTCTGGGAAAACTAGTGTCTTTTCAATCTGTTAGTCCCATTAAGATGGGTAGCTATCTTAGAAACAAACAATCAAAGAAAATTGCGATTTCCTTTATGTATGAAAGATAAGAGAGAAGCAAAGAGGACCAACCTGGATCTTCCACTTGGTTCCTTGCTTGTTTCCTCTCTCCCTTGATAGAGCTTGCCACTCCTCTCCTACTTGTCCCGCTTTAGAGAATACTGTAGAGGCAAAGAAATAAAACACCATCAAAGCATCTCGATCTATAATACTATAAACAATGTAGAATCATAAATACATTGACCATACAATTTCATTCACAAATAACAAGATTCACAAATACATAGTTATATGGAGGAAAACTCAAATAGCTTTATTAATAGTAGAAGAGAGGATTACAACCTAGCTGTCTGATCCAACATCATCCTCCCAGCATCAAAGCCCTCTTCACCTCATGAAAAGCAAGATCACCCAACAATACAATGTTCCCTCTCAAAGAGAAACCAACAACACTTCCTTACAAATTACAAAATTCCAGCCTCCATATCTCTCAGATGAGGGATCCATATATTGATGTCCTACAAGGGTGTGAGTCAGCTCTGGGTTTCTGATTAGTGTCATTCCACTAATAGTTCTGGGTTCCACTTGGAGATTTCTTTGATCTCTTACTCATCTCTAGGTGAATTTAGAGAGGCAAGTGTCATATGAGAAGTTTCTAGAAGATTCCTTGTGCATCCACTTAGAAAACTATCTCTGCCATTTGTCTATTCTTGCTCATCGCACCCCACAGAAGGCTTTTTTAGTATGCATTACACCTGGCTAGTGTAGCAACCAGTATGCATCGCACCTTGACGATGGAGTAGTCAGTATGGTCCCATTTTGGCCAGTTCTGAGTGGTTTTTCAAGTGTAACTTCTAGGAAATGATGTAATCAGTTGACCATGATCCTTTAGGGTATGAAACAACACTTTTAGGGGTTAAAGAGCCCTTGGTTTATTGACATATGTGATTGGAGTTGAAGTGCCCAAATATGTCTATAACAGTTGCCCCCTAAAGCATGAGGCCATAAATCTTTTGATGTCGGGTGAAATGCTTTATCATGAGGATCTGAGGTATTCAAGCTGGAAGGTGACCTGTATAAGATACAATATCATACATCATCATCATATTATTTTCATGATCTGGCTGAGACGAGCATTCCCATGCTTAGCTTTATAAATTCATTTTCATGTACATAGAATAGCTAATCGTCTGTAGTTGCAAACTGGTGATTCTTCATATGAAGGGTCATCATCCATGGCTTAGATGACCATATGTGCAGCTTCTGTGTACATTTGTTGTCTTTATTTTCCTGAATATATCGCAGCCTGGATGGATGAAACTAGATCCGGGGTCTTCAAAACTCGTTCAATCTTCGCCCGATGTACATGTCTATCCATGTGAAAAGATGTTCTAAAGTCAAACATGGAAAGACATCGCCTGATTATCAGCCAATAATGTGAGCTGTTAATAGGCGTGAGAGGAGTCACCGTTAATGATAATGACCCTCAAGGTACTACAATACAATTCACGTGGTGTGAATATATGAGTTGATGTCGAACACCACACAAAATATTTTAGTCAAAGGCCATTGATGTATACCTGTCGCCGAAAGTGAGAAACTTGCCATTGAGGCATGCAAGCTTCAAAGTACTGAAAGGGTTGTTTGTAAGTCAATTTCTTGGATAATGAGCTGATGTCAACAAGAAGTGACCCGTCGTAGGAGGGCCTTGATGTATCCCACATCTACGACACGAAACGAAGCAAATGATTTTCTGGAGGTGAAAACGATCTAATGATACAAGGTTCAAGAATGGTGGTCATGAAAAGTGGAGGGTGAAGGTATTGCAGTGGATAAGGCGTTAGCTGGGTGGTGAATTCTCTAAATGACTTCTCTTGAACATGTCGGTGACACTGATATGGATTGGTAGCGTTAACCCCAAAATATGGATGGCACGGAGGACCAATGGTGATATGACCGGTGAATGGAATAACCCAACCCAACTCAATCATGGTGATGGAGTGAAAGTGTCATGTTCAAGAGTGACCTGCTACCAATAAAGTTCTTCAAGTTTTCTTCCCTTTTTCCCCAGTCATTACTGACTAGTACCTCTTTATTTTTTTCAAGCTTGAGGAGGATAACATATTCTTGTTCTATAATTTGCCCTTCGGGCAAACCTATCACTATGTTTTAACGAGCCTAGTGACAGTGAAACTCGTTCTTGTCTAGGTGGACAAGTTTGTTGCTATCATTTTAACGATTTTAACAAAAAAGACAACTCGGTACTTTTCATATTTAGAGAGTTTGAAAAGGGACAAAAAAGAGACTCCAACAGTCCTTTTTCATAGCATAATCCTTTAAGTCCGAAAAAGTATAAAATAATATGAAAGGGATGACTTTTTGATTGCTTTAGCGAGCTGGAAAGGAAAAGCGCTCGATATTTTGTTTGATAATCCCTCAGGTTCCAAAGGATTAAAATATACAGGAGGGATGGTGCTTCCCTTTACTTTAACAAGCTGGGAAGGCCAATAGCTCGACAATCTTTTCATATTTAATGAGTCTAAAAAGAGCTTAAAAGAGACTCAATTTTTAGGAACGGGTGGTGTTTTTGTGTACCAACTGGTTCCAAGTAAGTTTGGAACTTCTCAAAACATGACAGTGTGGAGAGGGTGGCTAACAGAACCACTCATTGCAGCTGCTTCTCAAAAGGGTAAACAATCAAGTGGAAGCGCATGATTGGCAAGGATAATGGAGGTGATGGAAGAAAACAACCAAGGTTCAAAAGGCTGATAGCATGGCAATCACAGAGATCGTCTACTGAAGGTGGATTCATTTTTTAATGAGCTTAAATCGAAAGAAACAATGCTTAATGGCAGGTTTATTTTTTAACGAGCTTGAACCTTGCAGAAACATTGCTCGTGATATTGGTCAAACATATTCAATTCACCATTTAACACATTAGATTCTTTCATCGGTCATTTAACCTACTCAATTGCTCCATCAAATTGATTAGAAATACATATACATGCTTGGAAAATAAATTAAAAACTAAAATTTTACTTGAAGTACGTGAATAGTAACATAAAAAGTAGTTTTACCTCTCATTTTTACCATTTCATTTTGAATTTAGGATTTTGGAGCTCTGGAGTGGTTTTCCCCTTCAAATTTCATCAGTTCATTTCGAGAGATTTGGTGGACTATTCTCCGCACTGTCAGGACTAGGTAGGATCTAACCCTGAGCTCTTCATTTGCATTCCATCCTTTTTTGATTTTGAGCATCTTTTTCCTTTCTTCTGGGCCCTTGGGGTTTGAAGAATTCGTTCTCCCATCATCGCACCTTCCCTATATCAAAAGGTGCAATGCATACTGAGCTATACACTAGCCAGTCAGTATGCATCTCACCTAGTCCAAAGGCAGGGTGCGATGGGCGCAGAAGGGAAACTTTTCACAGTCATTTTTCATGAAATTTTTGCCTGTTTTTTTCTCAAATTGGGATCCTAATTCATCTTTTGTCTGTGACTCTGATATTTTTTGGATCAAGATGGTTGTTACATGGCGTGAATGTGAGCATGAAGAAGAGGACATGATTACCTTACATGATCAAGGCACTATTACTGCATTGCGAAAGTGTGGCTTGCTCAAATTCTTCTGTATATCTAGCATGAGGAAACAATTCAACTTGTTGCAGTACTTCCTCGATGCTTGGATCCGATCAACTAGGTGTTCAAGATTAGAGGTAAATCCATCCTACTGACAGTCAAGGATATCTACTTTCTGACGGGGTTATCGAGGCGTGGTGCCCCTCTCTCATTATCAGGATTCGCCCGTGGGGGTGAATCTATGAGGGATTATATTCACCAGTATTGCAGAGATGGATCTCAGCCTAACAGAGACGGCAAGATCAATATCCGAGATGTCACTGATCAGTCCTTGAGGACTATTTTGTTCACCTTTTCTAGATTGGCCAGTAGCGTAGCTCTTCATTTGGCCAATAGATATTATATGCAGTATGCCCTAGAATGCCTGGAACCAAAGGTATTCAACTGGTGTGAGGCGGTACTTCCGGTTATAAAAGAACAACTCTCCAAGGTAAAGAATGGAATATCCAAGAACTTTGGCTATAGTTCCATTTTGACTGCTTTCGCATTAGAGAGGATTCCACTGATGCAGCCATAGTACATTTCACTAGGGATGCTAGCACCAAGGGAACCATGAATGCAGAGATCGGTCGATCTCATGGCCAGACATGCTGCTCAGTCGCAGATTTCTTTCTCTGATGCCTTCTTTGAGTGGTTCGACGGTCAGGAGATGGTCTTCACTAAGTATCCATACATTGGGATGGATTTCCGAGGCGACCCAAATTTGGTGTTACCGGTTGGCAAGCAGTGGAGTGTTATGGGTAAAATGATTTGACCATATCTTCTGCTTCCCATATACACAATTTTCACAGAAATCAAAATCCAGAGAGATATTACTCATACCTTTACCATGAAGTATTTAAAGGCCCTTCCCTCCAATATGTCCAAGCCTTTGATGCCACAACATGGTCTTTTCTCCAGATACCACTAGATTTTCTACTCCACTTTCAGGAATCATAGAACTATTGCACCCATCAACAACAATGCTACCTTGCAGCTTGTACATAGTTTCAATCCGAACTCCCCACATTAATACCAGTGCTCCCCGAACCATTTTGCAGGTATCCTTCTCGAACACTATTTTTACACCTGCATCATCCAACTTGCTTACAGAAATCAGATTTCTAGCCAATGCAGGAATATGCAAAACACCCAAAAGTGTTCTAAGCCTTCCACCTTGCAACTTCAATTTTACTTTTCTATGACCAACAATTCTAGCCTTCCTATCATCCCATAAGAAGACATCACCATCATCGTATTTCTCATACTCGCAGAACCACTCTCTATAGGGAGTGAAGTGAAAGGATGCGCCTGAGCCAATCAACCATGCCTCCTAATCTACATGTGTACTTGAAGAAGCCAAGTACACATCCCCACCTTCATTTGAGGTGGTTTTTGCCTCTTCCGAAGGAGCATCATCAGGTCACTTTCCTTTATCAGGAGCTTTAGATTTACAGTCCCTTTTGAAGTGCCCTTCCTTTCCACATTTCTAGCACACCACCTTTACAGGTTTTCCTGGAGATTTAGATCTCCCTCTAGATTTAGATCTCCCACTCGATGATTTATTTTTGTTTTTGTTCTTGGACCATCCTCGTACAGACAAGGCATCACCATTCTGGCTCTTCGTATTTTTCCTTCTCATCTCCTCCGTCAGCAAGGCTGAGACTATTTCATCAAACTGTAAGGCAGTTGCATTACTACCTATTGCAATAACCAGACTATCCCACGAATCTAGTAGAGAACACAACTAATTGATGCACTTATCTTCATCTAAAATTTTAAAATCAACAGATGCCAACTGACTTACCACAGTATTAAATGTGTTCAGATGCTCTGTCACTCAGTCTCCATCTTTCATCCTCAGGTTATACAACCTTTTCCGCAAGAACAGTTTATTCACAAGAGACTTAGATTAGTACAAAGTCCCTAACTTGTCCCACAAAGCCTTTGTCACAGCTTCCCCTGATACATTCAGCAATACTGAATATGTGACGCACAATCGTATTGTGATTTTTTCCTTCCGATCCAACTTCTTCCATTCTTCATCAGACACTCCCATTGTTTAGTACCCAGATCTACCACGATCCACTAATCTTTATCCACCAACAGATCCTCCATCTTGAGTTTCCACAACTCAAAATGCTGACCATTAAATTTATCGATCTCTATATTTCCACTGCTCGCCATCTTCTTTCACCACCAGAATCAATCTCACAGATCTCCCACTAAACAGGGTCTACCATAGGCTCGAGTGAAACCCCTCAGCAATAAAGGCGTCCCCTTGAAGCCAAAACTGCTCCAATACCAAATGTAGGTTTTAACCCCGTACAGAAATTAACTGCATATGAATTCTAAAACACAGAAAATAAGCAATGCGAGAGAATAACACATAAAACATATATACACAGAGATTTTCCCCTGGATCCCAAAACCGGGACTACCAACTTGATTTTTTTCATTATTATCCTTTCAATGTTATAATACATATTTATACATGCCGAAGCATCCAATACCATGGACCGAAAACCATCACGTCCAAAAACATGTGTGAAAATCATCCACAAGACCATAGGTGGGTCTGCCCATCCTAACATAGGGTGGGTGCACCTCAAGCCCCTGTGACCCCCCTTCGCTACACAATCGGCACAACGAAGGGGGGCTCTGCCCCCCCTCTAACCTCCCAATTAACTACGTGGTCTAATCGTGGAAAGAATATAACACAACCCAACAAATACTTGGTCATCTTTGTGTGTCGCCTGTATGGCCAAGAGAGCACGGAGACCTTCCCGCAGAATTGGGTGATCACGTTGGACCAGTTGGCTAGTGAAGGAAAAGCATGAAACTAGTCTGACATGTTGGCTCACAAGTTGAAGGAACAGGTGAAAAGAGCTCGACAACCACCCAAAGGTTAGCAAGTAGAAATCTACACATCTACTTACATCTTGGATGCAATCTGCACCCATCAAGAGTTCTCAGGCATGAAGTGGCATGGACGTCAATAGAAAACTCTGTCAATACTATTGTAAACTGTTTTTTGAATGCATCTTCAGAGGAGTTATCACATAGCCGCGAGATCATTTTGTCAGCCTGGTGTATAAGATGATATTTGAGAAGGATCCACCTTGCATGTCAAAGGTAGCAGTGGAGGAACTAATCGACATAGAGGATTGGTATGCCTCACCATCCAACACCTTCATATGGATGTACAGTGCAGAGAAGACTCCACATGTTTTGTCGAAGTTTTCCATGGACAAGCTCATCATGCAAGAAATGTCATATCACATCTCAGTAGGACTGTTAGCTAGGCTACACCGAAAGAAGAAGGCACCTTGGCCCACTCTTCCATTCCAGATCAGGATGTATGAGATACGAAATCTCAAGCATGCAGATGCTGAAATAGAGGAGATAAAGAAATATAATTTTGACACCCGAAGCTATAATCTATATGACCCACATTGTTTGGTGAAAGATCACTGCGCGAGAGTACAGTTTTTGTGGATCCACGGGGCATGTCATTAGGCATAGGAAGAGCAATGGAGATAGTGTTACATCTTCTTTAGGCCCAATGAAGCAGTCGACATTGCTGTGGAATGCTTAGAAAAGTAGCGTGAAGCAGCATCCAAGAGAGTACCAACAGTAGTAGCAGCAGAGGTAAACATATCGATACGTGACAAAGGCAAGAGAAATATTTTTGAAAGCGCGGAGGCATAACAAAGCTACAAGTTTAGAGCAGGCCCACTTGTGCAGAAAGAAGCTTCAGCAATAGAGGGAAAGAGGCAACAATGCGATAGGAGGAATGGTCAAAGGAAGAGAGAAAAATAGAGGATGGAGGAAAGAGTGAAGGATTTGCAAGAGTTGAAGGAGCAACTCCAGAAGGAACAGGAGCTACGCATACAGGAGAAGAAAGAGCAACCAGAACAGGTACAATAGGGGGCACAACATGTACAGACATATGAAACTGTGGCCATACAAGTAGTAGACTCATCTAAACAGCTGGCACAAAGCAAATAGGGTGAGCAGTCACAGGAGCAAGACTTCGCTCAAGAGATTGAACAGGCACTTGAGCAGATGGATACGAATATGGAGCAGCAAGAGTTAGAGAAAGAAATCAAACTCATGCATTACCATCAAGAGGTCGACCCACCAGCTTCACCGCATCCAGAAGAAGAGCAAGTCCCAAGCGACCAAGGAGATACTGAGATTCTTGGAGATAATCTGGAAGCAACGATGCATAACATATAATTCAACAAGTCACAACATAGAGTTGTGCGATCATGCAGAGTATCTACTCTAGATGACAACACATCTCCTACGTAATTTGAAGAACAATTGATAGTGCCTAATGTGCACAAGCATCCAACAGCATTGGCTGATGCTAGTAGAGCATATGCCGAAGCCACTAGCTCGAGTGTTCGCTTCTTGATAGCTAATACTGAGTGAATGGTTGAGTTACAGATGGCCAAGCAAGGAGGAGAACTGGTTATAGCATCCCCCCAAGCAAAGTTGAAGAAGGAAATACTGGATGAAGTATTTTCCCTTGAGACAGTCATGCGGGAGTTGTATTCCAAGTTTGGTATCATGCATAAGGTAGTTTTCCATCTCAACAGTTCGTAGCAGCGATGTGTCAGGAAGGCACGTATCTTGTCAAACTTACATACTATTGTTGACTACATGCAAACATGGTAATGCGATACAAGGGAGGCCCGCTACACTTGCCCAAGATGATGAAGCCCAAAGTAGTCGAGCTGAAGGCACACATCCAGAGTCAGATCCAGAACTATGAAGAACTCTTGCAGCTCATCACTAGTTTGTAGGCTTCCCATGCACAGGTATTCAGGAGTATGGATGTTGTTGTGCGCGCACATGTGATCCCATCTATTAGGACACTCACCGAGGCAAAGACAAAGGCACAAGTTTGACTAGAACTTGACTCGTACTTTAATGAGTTGATGCACATATCCACTAGTGTAGACTTGGTGATCAACACATACACCATGCATCAGTATGTTGTTGGTCTGGCCGCACTCAAGACAATGATGTGCATGTTATTAGACGGGTTGGATAGGGAAGCGAGAGCAGTGTACCTAGATGAAATGGAGGAAATATTTCGTTTTCGGAAAGATGTCACCATAGAGTACACGGACACTGTCATAGACTATCGGGCTTGGCATAACTTCGCCACCCTTGACCATCATGAGGATGTCGAAGAACTGGTCTTCCACAGTTGTCCGAGTCATAGTGATGTCTTACATGGATTGCTCAAGCCTATTTTTTCTCACATGGGTACATGTGCAGATTGTATGTAACATCTCGTCAAGTGGAAGTTCAATTGTCAATAGCTGAATGTAACAGTCATAGAGTAGTTGAAGAGTCATGACAGTAGATGAACAGTCACAAAGGGGAATGTCAAGGGTCACCCCACGCTTTGCTATATATATAGTACCTCATAACTCATTGTAGGGACTTTTGGTCAATCAACCTTCTGATTTGAGTATCTTAGAGAAAGATAGGAGAATATTGTAACGAGCCTTGGCTTCTCCATAGTGCAGAGCTAGTACCTCTCTTTGCAAGAGCAGGCGATAGTGACTGTAACGTTCCTCTATCGGGACTAGTGGTCGATCATGGTTGTATTCTATGATTAGAACTTTCACTTCTTAATATAACAGAGCCAATAGGTTTCATGCATGTGTTGTTATTGTATTTCAGGTATCTTGTTTACTCTAATAATATATGTATATGTTTGCTTACACATGTATGTATAGACTCTTTCTATATATGTATGTATGAATGTTAATGAAATGTGTTGTTGGTTTAACCATCACTTTGAATTGTGATCTTACTTTCTTTCAAGTTTGTGATGCATATATGTGCGTGTGTTCCGTTCTTAGGCACGTTTTTTCATAGATTTCCAAGGGGTCCACTCACATCACCCTCTGTGTGTTAGAACCATTCATGCACCCTCCTTGACTTGTTGTATATGTCACACCCTTGCTACCAATAGGGATCTCTTACTTGCCTCTATGTGTAACCATGGTCAAGGTGATACCATATGACCCACTGCTGGGACTCCTACACCAAACGGTCTGGGGTCTAGTTGGGACTTCTTACCAAGGAGATCACTTGACATGTTGGCAGGTCCAACACCGTCAACATTTTTGGCACTAGAAAGAGGGCGAGAGGACAAGCTATGTCCTCTCATCGTGTTTTGAACCTTTACACATCTATCATGGATGCTATCAGACTCATGCCTCCATGATGTCTTTCACATGCCGAATCTTTCGAAATCACAAGGGAGTTTTTTGATCTCTTGTCTGAATCCACGTATGATGGTGAAGGTGAAGTAGCTTGTCTTGAGTTGATGCAGGAGCATCAATACCATTTTTTCATTTGTAAATATGTGATAAAAGGGGGGTGTGACAATTTTTAATATTCTATTAATTAATTTGTTATCTTTAATAAAATAGGAGATAATTATGAAAAGTGAGGATTATGTAAATATTGTTTTAATAAATAAAAGGATATGAGAGAAATAGTTTAGGAGCAAAATTTGGGATTAGGATTTCTATGTATGGGATTAGTTGAGGATTAGGTGGAGAGATATTTTGAGTAAATTAAATGCATTATTTGTGTATAAATAGGAGTGGTTTTTGTGAAGAAAAATACACTTGAATAGTTGGAGAGAGGGAGAGTGGTGGAGAGAAGGTTTTGAACAGCCAAGGCTGTAAGCCTCTGGGCAAATTGTAAGGGCCATAGCTGTTATATATCTGGCCGGGAAGAACAGTTTGTAAGTATTTTCATTGTTAACATGATAAGTGTGTTTTAGAGTTTATTGGTGAATTTATAAATTGGGTATTTAAATGCTGTGATTTGGACTAAGAGTGCGCACATGGACATTTGAATGAACCTGAGTAAGATTGAAGATTATGAGGAAAATTGAATTGAACTTTCAATCCTGATATACAGCTCTGCATATAAGTTACTAATCTTGGCATGATAATTGTTAAATTATATTGGTCGAATGAATGGTTGTTTTAATGTCGATCTGTAGTTGATTGACAACAACGAAAGGAAGAGAGCACCAGTGAATATGTAGTCATGAGCTTCATAAGAAACCTAGAAGGTTCGAGTTTAAAGAGCTGTGTTTTTAATAGGAAATGAATGTCTTTTGATTCTGCTACATGTATGAGTCACGCTGGTATGGATAGCATTGAATCAATTTACTAGCACGGTAGAAAAGCAGTGGAATGCTTTTTGTATCGATGTGATCAGTTCATAGTTATTGAGTGACAGGTTCTGCGTGCAAGGCTATTTGTATCTATTTAATTGAATCTGTTTACAATTATTAAGTGCCAGGTTTTGTGCGCAGAGGGGTTTGTAACTATGAAATGCGGCAAAGCGTTGAAGGATTGAGGAGGCAATGGTGCTTGGTGGTGGAGTGATAATTGAATACGTGGATCTCCTTATGGTAGATGCGGGTTCTGGTATGTCAAATCGCGGATAAATTGCAGAAATAGCCAGCGTTATGATATTCAAGACCATGTTTTATATGTTTGAATGTTTATTAAGTTGCAGGTGGAAATCGATTGGTGGGAGAATCGTGAGTTGTAAGGTGAATTCACAGTAATTTTGATCAGATGTTGAAAGAGAGAGTTGAGTTAATCTGTGGTTTTAATGAGTAGTGTTTTAAAAAATAATATAGAATGCATAGTGAATATGAAGCGTAGAGCTTCATAAGGGCACAAAGGTTTTTTTGTTGGAATCTGTTCAGAATTTGATTGAGTTTGCGTGTAGGAAACCGTGCAGGAATTCACACAGTTTATTGGAAGCGTTGAAATGAATTTGATTCCAAAACGAAATGGAGTCAATCCTTAGTGTGGAGAGAATCCATTGTATCAATGAATGATAAAATAAGAGTTGTATAAGGTGCTTTGGTGAATGATGAATCTAATTCAATAAGTCAAGGGCAATGTATGTTTAATTTCATTCATTGAATATTAGAGTGGAAACTTGTGAGTGGATTCTAAATCCTATCTTTTGAAAAGGTGATTGCTGAATGTATGGTTTCATATCATGATCAGGCATGGGTTCCCTTCATAAAGGAAAATTAGTGTGAAAGAGTTTGGGTTTTAAAATGGCTTCCATTTATGTGATGATTTTATGATTGAAAAGCTTCCGCATGAAAATGATAAAGATGAAATTACCAGAAATTGAAATACAAGCTTCCGCATATTAATTAAGATTGCCAGTGGGTGAAAATTGTCTTAATATGGGGTTTTATTGGACAGTTATGATGATGCATTTGTATATGCATAGAACAGGAAAGATTCTGGGGTTTGCAGGCCCTGCCTCCATCATTTTTGGTATCAGAGCTAGAATGCTCTGTTGAAGATGTTTGTTTTTTGAATGAGTACAGTTGAGAACTGATGTGTGTTTCTTTGAATGAGTGATGAATGATTGAAAGGAAGATCAGATTTTTAAATTTGATATGCAAGCTACACAAATGAAGTGAAGAAGATTGCAGAAGTGGAAAGAAGACAAGATCATGCAGGATCTTAAAGGTGAGATGATTTTTTTGATTTGAAATTTATGATTGAAGTTTATGGTTGCAAAGAAGATGATGGCATCGAACTTGACATTCAGCTGAAGGCTGGATAGGGAGGACAATTGCAGTGTCCTGAAGAGAAAAGTGAGTTAAAGAGATAGCCTAGAAAGAGAGCAGACGAGAATGCTCAAGAGGTTCCAGAGGCAGTGAACCAGTACTTACCAAAACACTGAGTGAGGAGAGCTTGGTGAGGTAAGCAGTGGCAGCAGGAGAGCTTACTGTTGCAGAGGCTAGTGCAACTCATGGTGAACGAACACGTTGTTATCACAAAACCATCACAGAGGGTTGCAACTAAGCATGATCTCATGTAACTATTTCAACCTATCTTTAGACCAAAGATCAGCCTCTTTGATCAGAGAGGGCTCTCTCAAAACTCTTAATGAAATTCTTCACACACTAGAGGGTTAACTCTTTGTCTTTTTATGAAAACATAAATGGTTGGAAACACACCAAAATGAATCCCATTGGGCTATGGAGTCTACAATATCCAGTGAACAAGAAAAAACACAGTGATCTCATAGAAATCAAGGCTCTAAACATCACAAGTCAAACAAATTCCACCACATATAGTCGGCTGTATACACAGGAAATCAGAGCATATAATCATGAGTTCTGAGTGATTGCATACAACAAAACCATAAAATAACATAAAACATAAACCATCATTACTTCATTTGACCATGATAACACTTCGAGAATCTTGAGAAGAGTATAACTCTGTTTTTACTATTACTGTCAAAAAAGGTCTTACAGTGGCCCAAAACAACACACTTTTTCTATTAAGTATCCAACCTTTTTTACATATAAATTCTTCCTATATATAGCCTATCAAAAACTACTGTACGAGGCTCCTCAACGAGCATGAAGGGAGCTCGTGTTTTTTACATAAATGACCTTAACTATGACATAAACCAACTGATTAATTACAAAAGTTATGATGGTACGAAAACAGGGGATTCCATCATACTGGCCCTTTAAGTCTCCTTCCTTGTATACCCTGCTATGTTCTTCAAAGCTCACCACCTGTATCATTGCCATAACAACCATATCCAAACTAGAAGCATGTTCAATGTATATACAGCTTCGGATTCTTGATGCAGAGATGATTCAAACAACCGAAAAGAAAATGAAGCCTATATTCTTGGTTGTTGCCCCCCCTCGGTGTCCACATATTAATGATCCATATTTGAGCCTCTTACACCTTGGATAACCTCATCTGATTGAAAAGAATTCATGAACCAGCCATCCCAGAGCTAGACAAGTGTATTATCTTACACCTCAGCAGCTCTATCCAAACCCTAAATTCTCGGAGATAAAGTGACTTTTTAGCAAAAAACAAAACTTCGCCCTTTTTTTTTAATATTTACCCTTGGCCTCTTTAACAAAATATCTGACTGATCTTCTATACTCCCCAGGCTTAGTATTTGACCATTTGTTAAAATATATGCTGACCTCAGCATTCCATTTCAAGCTTTAATCATAACCAGTCATCTACAGCAGTTTCGTAGCGCGCTACGAAACTGCTGTAGGTCATTAAAATCAATTTTATGAACCTCAAAACAGTATCACTTCAAATTTATAATTCTTCAGTCATTCCATACAAGCAAAAAGACACAAAAAGTCTCAAAAACTTTTGACAAGATAATGACCCAAAATATATCAAAATTTGAGAATACACAATCCTTCTTGAATCATTTAGCTAGCCTGTCTAGCTTTTCTCTCAGACTGATGACCTCCTTCTTCAACTTCTTATTCTCTGCTTTCAGACTTATATTCACTTGTTTCATAGTTTTTGCTTGTTTTAAAGCTGGTACTGTCCATACATAGGCATCAGACACCGAACTAGCTTGACTGATCATTCTTGCTTTACCTTTCATCACAGCTTTCCTATAATTGGTATACCTTACTGCCTTCTCTTTAAAAACATTTGAGACCTGAGGTATCTCCTTACTTACTCCAGCTTGTTTTTTGATGGTAATCACATTGCCACTTTGACTTATAACCACCTTTTTGTCCTTACTCTTGTTTTTAGCTGCTTGGACCATTTCAGAGAAAATTTCAAGTGCCTCTGTCCTAGGCAAGTCTGAAGAGACTTTCTCTTTTTGAACCTTTTCTGCTTCCTTCATTTGCCTCCTAGTCATTGGTCTACGGGGTTTAAAAGCATACTCTACCCCTGGTTCTTCAAACTTTAATTTTTTAGAAGCCTTTGACTTCTTTGAACTTTCAGGAGAAGACAGTGTTAAATCAATATGCATTGGCGATACCAATTGATCTTGTTCAATTTCAAGGGGTTCAACTTGAATTGGGTGCTCTTGTTCTAATTCAATAGCTTCCAACAAATCATTTAAACTACCCCTAGACACAGGACTTTCTTCCACAGGAGCTAACTTTCCCTTTTCTTTATTTAGCTGTCCTCTAGTTCTTACTCTTGAAACCCTTTCCACTTTACTAGACTCAAATTCATCTTTTCCTTTGTGAGTCTTCTGTTTAGATGATTCTGGTGTTTCTTTAAGAGATAACTTAGAAGCTTCCTTTTCAGATACTTTGGATGACTTTGAAGTTTTGATTATTGATGCTTCAGGAGCTTTTTCAACTGCTAACTTAGGAGTCTTCTTTGTTTTAGCTTCAGGTGTGTCTTTGACTGTTGCAGACCTCTCTGGCTTCTTTGTTTTAGCTTTGGACTTGCTATGGTCTGTTATTTCTTTTCTTAACTCAGCCAAAGTAGTACCCTCACTCCTATCTTCTTTTTCTCTTACAGGTAAAGGAGTTAGGCCCGTTTTACTAGGGAAACCGGCCATGAATACAAACGAGTCCCAGTCCTTACCAATTTTATGTAGGCTATCCAACACCAGTAATTTAACCAGACCATGATGGAAAAGAGAAGTTTCATAGGCTTCCTTCTTCAACTGAATTTTATCACACATCTTAGAAATACTCCTGAATAAGTAAAAGGGTATGTCTATGGAGCTCTTACCAGTAAAGTGTAGCAACAGCTTGAAATGATATGAGTAAACTTTGTTGTATCGGCCTTCACACGTCAAATACTTCTGAATGCATGACAATAATGTAGCATAATTCTCCTTAAGATAACTCCTTGGGACAGCTCTGGAGAGATCTTCATTCACATATGGTGCCTTTAAGAACTCCTTACACGGACCCATATCAAACTTGAAATTCTTGAACCACTCTTGACCACCTCTTGGGATTTCTGTGACTTTAGAAATAACTTCAGGTGAAACCGGGAACTCCAGCATGGCCACTTTTGAATTTAATCCCGTAAAATTCACTGCAAATGCCTTGGTAACTTCTGCATGTCCACCTTTGAGCTTTTCACAAAACCGCCAACAACCAGTAGCTCTGAATGCCTTTGCTATTTCCTCATCCCTGAGGGTTACATCTAATCCCTCCGGTTCTGTTCTCACACATCTCCCTGAACGATGCTCTTTTTTCTCCATATTTCTTAGCACAATTCTTCACGAGGGAATGACAATGGTTTGCAGCACAATAACAGATTTTACGCTGTAGAAATCAGGCTCGCTTGCAGAAGTCTATTTAGGATAAAGCTCAAGCTTTCATCAAGCAGAGGACATTCATTTGTTATGAAAAACATATTATGACACGACCACTTTCTATAACGTCCCCCAAACTGACACCTAACTCAATGAGATCAAACCTGATGGCAAAGTAATGGCTAATCATGACAGACAAATGGTGTGAGGAAACAATCATGACCGGACACGTGACTCATCACCTCTCGGATTAGACAGTTAAGGAAAAACGCTGCATAAAAACCCGAAACCCCGATTTCGTAGCGCGGGCAGTTCAAATTTAAGGGAATGCGCTACGAAATCGCTGACAAACAAGCCGCTACGAAAACGCGCAAACAGATTTGAGCAACAGACTTGACCAATAATACCCGCGCTGCGAAACTGCGCAAGTACCTAAGACATGACACCCGCGCTGCGAAACTGCGCAAGTACTTTTGACAAGACATGACATAACTAACTATGATGAAAGATGACCAATGCCCTTGCCTTTACACGAATTTCATTCATAACTCTTGCATTTTCAAAATTTGAAATTGACACAAGTTAACAAAGCTATTTACAAGACCACAAGACTCTCCAAAATTTATGGACAATTATCATATACATGGACTATAGTTTCTGGTGATAACACACGTGATGAAAGAAATGATCATGGAGGATTAGAGAAAAGGTTCAGAGGAATGCCACATAGGTGAGATGACTGATGAGGTCAGAGAAAGAGAGATTGTAGTAATGAAAGTACAATTGTAGGTACTAGAAGAATGGCTGCAAGAGCAGGAAAACCAGAAAAGAGGATGGATCTTTCCATTGAAGGGAAAGAGAGTGATTTGGCAACCATTGCAAATGAAGTTGAGGCAGATTTTGATTGCCTTATTGAAGAAGGAACTTAGAGTTCTTGAGCCAGAGATGGAATTTGAAGATTCCACATGCAGATTTGATCAAAAGGAAGTGCTAAAGGAAGCAATTGAGACTGAAAAGTCTTGTGGTTTTAAAACTAATGAGTTGTGTATGTTTTCAGGTACAAACCAGGGAGATGAGCAAGCTTTAGAGTTTGTTCAAGAAGAGTTGAATCTGAAGTCTGTTCAGATCAATGCTGAGATAGCAAGATCTCAAGAGGAAATGAAGATGAAGGAGTCTAATCAGAATGTTGGACCAGCTGATGATTGGTCAAAAGTTGGTGAAGGTATGGAAAATTGTGTGAAGTTTCCAAGTTCTACTCCTAATGAAATTGTTGAATTGTATAGGAAACTAGATCTTCAGAGAAGAGAATTGGAGAGACAGAGGACTTATGTACAGGTTAATTTGCTGAGGAAGCAAGGCAAGGAAGTTTTCATGAAGGATAGTCATGAAGCAGAAGATGGTAAGAAGGCGAGACTAGCTAAGAGTCTCATGGTAAATAAAAATCAGCATATTGATGTGCTGACAAAGGAGTTGGGAAGGAACTTAGAGCAGCATACTGAAGTGTTGCCAGAGGAAGTTGAGAAGAAAGCCAGTGAAGATTTTATGAGTCCTGAAAAAGACTTGGAGCTGCGGATGACTGAATCAACAAGTGAGACCATTGGGTCTTGTGATTTTGAAGCCGACAATTTGATTGTGTTTACAGGTGATGTAGAAGACAGTCCATCATTTGGAATTGTCGTGGAAGGAGGTGAATAGTTGTAGAAAGAAGATGAGACCGTAATGTCTCATATGCAGAGGCTTATTACTATGAGTGACAAGGAAAAGTTGGTTTTTCTATATAGCCAAGAGAAGACTAGTGGGAAAAATTTTGTAACTGCTATAGTGATAGAGGACGAAGCTACAGTGTTGGAAGAACTTGATTTGATTGCTAGAATCAATCAAGATGATGATGGAAAATTACTGAAGATTGTCAAAGAGGAATATGGAGGTTATGCTGGAGTTAAATTACAGCATGTTGATGAAATGTTGTGCTGGAGACATTTGAACCAAAGAAAGAAGTTGCAGATGACGAGCACAAGTATGTTGCAGAGGGACAGGAGTTTGGGAGGCAACAACATGTGGGGCGACATTTATGGTGGCAGCTGAGGCAACAAATACAACAACAATATCTATGGGGGCACTAAAGCCTTATGTTTTTTATTCTAATAATTGTTTTGTGAGTACAGGTCTTATTGAAGATGCTGGAGAAAATCTGTTAGACAAAGAAATTGAACTGATGAGGCGGATGATGATGAAAGTATCCTGGAAGAGGCTAGCAACAGTAAAACAAAAGGAAAGTAGCAAAAGAAAGACAACAGAAGATTGTGAAAGCCTAGTCAGTGGAGCGATGCAGCATAAAGTGTGGAAACCTGGAGAAGAAAATTAGAAAAAAGCAGTGGCAAGTGGAAAGTTACAACACAAGATATGGGATCTAGGCATACACAGATCCGAACACATGATCAGGCGATCATGTTTAGTTTCAACGTTGGGAGTCTGATGCAGGAGCATCAAGACCATTTTTTCATTTGTAAATATGTGATAAAAGGGGGGTGTGACAATTTTAATATTCTATTAATTAATTTGTTATTTTTAATAAAATAGGAGATAATTATGAAAAGTGAGGATTATGTAAATATTCTTTTAATGAATAAAAGGATATGAAAGAAATAGTTTAGGAGCAAAATTTGGGATTAGGATTTCTATATATGGGATTAGTTGAGGATTAGGTGGAGAGATATTTTGAATAAATTAAATGCATTATTTTTGTATAAATAGGAGTGGTTTTTGTGAAGAAAAATACACTTGAATAGTTGGAGAGAGGGAGAGTGGTGGAGAGAATGTTTTGAACAGCCAAGGCTGTAAGCCTCTGGGAAAATTGTAAGGGCCACAGCTGTTGGATATCTGGCCAGGAAGAACAGTTTGTAAGTATTTTCATTGTTAACATGATAAGTATGTTTCGGAGTTTATTGGTGAATTTATAAATTGGGTATTTAAATGCTGTGATTTGGAATAAGAGTGCGCACATGGACATTTGAATGAACCTGAGTAAGATCGAAGATTATGAGGAAAATTGAATTGAACTTTCAATCCTGATATACAGCTCTGCATATAAGTTATTAATCTCGGCATGATAATTTTTAAATTATATTGGTCGAATGAATGGTTGTTTTAATATCGATCTGTAGTTGATTGACAGCAATGAAAGGAAGAGAGCACCAGTGAATATGAAGTCATGAGCTTCATAAGAAACCTAGAAGGTTCGAGTTTAAAGAGATGTGTTTTTAATAGGAAATGAATGTGTTTTGATTCAGCTACATGTATGAGTCACGCTGGTATGGACAACGTTGAATCAATCTACTAGCACGGTAGAAAAGCAGTGGAACGCTTTTTGTATCGATGTGATCAGTTCATAGTTATTGAGTGACAAGTTTTGCGTGCAAGGCTTTTTGTATCTATTTAATTGAATCCGTTTACAGTTATTAAGTGACAGGTTCTACGCGCAGAGGGGTTTGTAACTGTGAAATGCGGTAGAGTGTTGAAGGATTGAGGAGGCAATGGTGCTTGGTGGTGGATTGATAATTGAATACGTGGATCTCATTATGGTAGATGCGGGTTCTGGTATGTCAAATCGTGGACAAATTTCAAAAATAGCCAGTGTTATGATATCCAAGACCATGTTTTATATGTTTGAATGTTTATTAAGTTGCAGGTGGAAATCGATTGGTGGGAGAATTGTGAGTTGTAAGGTGAATTCACAGTAATTTTGATCAGATGTTGAAAGAGAGAGTTGAGTTAATCTATGGTTTTAATGAGTAGTGTTTTAAAAAATAATATAGAACGCACAGTGAATATGAAGCGTAGAGCTTCATAAGGGCACAAAGGTTTTTTTGTTGGAATCTGTTCAGAATTTGATTGAGTTTGCATGTAGGAAACCGTGTAGGAATTCACACAGTTTATTGGAAGCGTTGAAATGAATTTGATTCAAAAACGAAATTGAGTCAATCCTTAGTGTGGAGAGAATCCATTGTATCAATGAATGATAAAATAAGAGTTGTATAAGGTGCTTTGGTGAATGATGATTCTAATTCAATAAGTCAAGTGTTGGGTATACGACCAAAGTCCCACATTGACTAGAAGTGGGGAGGATCATGGGTATATAAGGATGGAAAAATATCTTCATTGGTATGAGGCCTTTTGGGGTAAAGCGCAAAAACAAATCCATGAGGGCTTAGGCCCAAAGTGGACAATATCATACCATTGTGGAGATATGTGGTGTCCAGAGTCCTTACAAGTGGTATCAGAGCCATGCCCCGAAGTTAGCCAAGTGGATGAATCCTCGGAAGGCCAAACGAAGGTGGTGGGCCCTGGTAATATCACGATGGGATCCGTGGATGAGCTCGGTTAGACAGGCATTGTGCTCTAGATTCTTCATGGATGTGTCCTGGTCCCAACATGGTGAAGAGGAGTTGACCTGGGATAGAGCAAGCTCTTGAGGCAGATGGTGCTTCGATGTAAGGCGTGTGCTTCCAACGCATTGGAGCGGGAGAGTGGACGGATGGATAATCGTTTGAGGGGAGGCTCGATGGTCCTTTGTTCGAGGGGAGGATTGTTGGGTATACGACCAAAGTCCCACATTGACTAGAAGTGGGGAGGATCATGGGTATATAAGGATGGACAAATATCTCCATTGGTATGAGGCCTTTGGAGTAAAGCGCAAAAACAAATCCATGAGGGCTTAGGTCCAAAGTGGACAATATCATACCATTGTGGAGATATGTGGTGTCCAAAGTCCTTACATCAAGGGAAATGTACGTTTAATTTCATTCATTGAATATTAGAGTGGAAACTTGTGAGTGGATTCTAAATCCTATCTTTTGAAAAGGTGATTGCTGAATGTATGGTTTCATATCATGATCAGGCATGGGTTCCCTTCATAAAGGAACCTTAGTGTGAAAGAGTTTGGATTTTAAAATAGCTTCCATTTATGTGATGATTTTATGATTGAAAAGCTTCCACATGAAAATGATAAAGATGAAATTACCAGAAATTGAAATATAAGCTTCCGCATATTAATTAAGATTGCCAGTGGGTGAAAATTATCTTAATATGGGGTTTTTATTGGAAAGTTATGATGATGCATTTGTATATGCATAGAACAGGAAAGATTTCGGGGTTTGCAGGCCCTGCCTGCATCATGAGTACTTAGAATACTTCTATGCATTCATTGAGAATGCATACAAGTTTTATACTGAAGAGGTCAGCCTACTGCTTTCATACACACTTTGCGAATCCCCACAATAGTGATGTTGGTGTCTGCCTCCTGGTAGTGTCCACTCACTTTACCAGTTTGGTGATCTCATTGAATCTACTTTCCATCATTTTGATCTAGAACCTCTTGACAAGAAATTGTTACAACAATAGAAGGCCCCGCATGAATCGACTATGGAATTTTGGGACCACTTCCATGTGTTGCAGTTTCAAGCTCCGAAAAGTCAGATGAAATTCTGGTATCTCATGCAAATATTTGAGTGTCGTCTTACCAAATCTGTTAATCCTAAAAGAAAGTTCAAGCCCAAGCCCCGCTCAGCATACTTCGGTGATGGAGCTCCGCAATAACAAAGTCACAAGTGACTGCCCATCGTCCCCTCATCAAACAGCTCCACCACTGCAGAGTGATGTGGGAGAATAGGCACACACATCCATTCAACTATCACATCCTCCCAACATCACTTCTCTCAATTTTCGCGCAGATTTGGTTGTGAAGCCCATGGGTTGTCACATGTTTGTTTTACCTCAACCTCTGTCTTCATGTTATCCTCATCCTCCGGATTGCACTGTCTTTGTCAGGCGGAAAGAGTCGATAGTGCGGACACAACCAACCTCCCTAGGAGCCTAAGACTCTCTAGTGACAAACAAGACAAACAAGAGCAATCCTTCTCTAAACATGCATTTACTATATAGGAAATCAAGTGTTTAGATCCTACCTGTAATCCAACGCTGTTGTAGCAGTCCAGCCTCACTGATCCGGATGAGCTCCTCCTTCACTTTGAAACCTGCATCCACTAACAATCAAATGATTAAATAGCACTTGATGATCTCATAGAATAAAACATATTTAACACATAGACCAAGGAGTACATGAAACAACTCATAAATAACAAGTTATTGAGAAGAATGGACTCATTTGCATTAATAGGAAACAAAAGGAACAATTACAACCTGAGCCTTGGTGTTTTGCAAGTCCCTCCCAGGGTCCATCAAGAGTTCTCCTTTACTTTGACAAAGCTCACCCACTTCCAAATAGAACAAGCAAAGATGGCAATCTCTCCTCACAAGCTTCTAAATGGGAGTCCTAATTCCAGCAGCATCTACCCTTAGAAATGTTTAGCTTCCAACCTCCCCTCCTTCTAGCCCAATGCTTGTATTTATAGTGGTCTAGAGGAAGTTATTCAGGTCCACCATCAATGGGATAATCCCCTCTTTGGATGGGATAGCTCCCTTATTGATAGGATAAGTTCCTCTTTGGTAGGGGTACATGAACCATCTGGAGGCGCTCAATACACGTCGAACAACCTTCTAGAATGCTCTAGAAATGACCACAAGTAACTTTTTAAAGATGAAACTTGCGCATTTTGACCTTTACAGGGGTACACACCTACCCCTTTACATACAGAGCATACAAGTACGCAACTTTTGTGAACATTGGGTGCGTACCCGCAGGTAAGGTTGAGAGAACCTGCGTACCCAGAGATAAATACATTTATAAAGACTTTCTCTCTTTTTGGAGTTTGACATGGAGAGAAGAGGCATAAGACTTGCCTAAGAGGATAGCATGACTGTTGATAGAGCCATACTAACTGTAAATAACCATGGTGACATTTTTTAGTGTAACAGATTGCCCCCTAAAGTGCGAAGCCTATAGTAGATTAGGGTTTTGTATTATCTAGGAAGGGTGAAGCGCTTTATCATTTGAAGGATTATCTCGTGGAGAGCCTGGTCAGAACCTGCAATTTTCAACACAAAATACATGTATAAGATTATATCATCGCTGAGGTAGGCATTCCCATACTCAGATCAAAACTTTAACTAACAGACTAACTACTCTAATACAAGAATGATCTTGCAGTACATCATAATCATAGACTTTTGTAGACACAGTATGGGCGCAGCCATCTGTTTATGATTAGTCTACTAGATAATGAATACAAAACTCCTCGCAGCCTAGATGGTGGAAACTAGATCCAGGGTCTTCCTTTCTACTTCCCGAATTGGTACGATTCTAGCCATGCGAATAAATGAGTTGATGTCGAACGTGGTAGAAACCACTTGATTACCAGTCGATGATGTAAACTGCTAACAAGTGTGAGAGAGACCACCAGTAATGTCAATGGTTCTCAAAGTACCCAGTACAATCCATGAGATGTGAATGAATGAGTTGATGTCGAACATTTCACGGAATCCTTTGATCGAAAGTCAATCATGTAAACTGACGTCAAAGGCGAGAAACCTGCCATTGATGCATGCAGACTTCAAGGTACTGACGATTTCTAAGTCACCTCTCTAGATAATGTGTTGATGTCGATAGAAAGCGACCCGTTGCAGGCAAGCCCACAACACGAAATCATTGTTCAAGTTGAAGAAATGTTGCTGTAAGGACTGACTCAGGGATGGTCAAATGGATGACAAGTATTTTGCAGATGAAAGTTTTGCTTACAGACCTCTTGAACACATAACGACACAACAGATGGCTTGGTGACAAACGACTCAAAGTTAATCCCCGGAACCCGGCTGAAGACTTTCAAAGTGGTTTGATCAACTGTGAGGTAAAGGATTTCCCAACCCAAGTGAATGAAAAGTGTCGTGTCCAAGAGTGGTAATAAAGTTTCTTCTGAGACAAAAGATAATAAATAGGCTCATTCTTCTCTTTTTTCCCCCACCATTTCTGGCAAGTACCTCTTTATTTTTAACAAGCTTGAGGAGGATAACATATGCTTGATTATAAGCTCATCCTTCGGATGAGTCCAACCTAGTTTTGATTCGAACCCTAGGAAGGAGTGGTTCGTTCCTGTTTGTAATTGAACAGGTCCTTTACTGTGAAATTTTTAACGAGCCCAGTATAGGAGAAACTCGGTGTTTTTCAATTTTAGAGAGTCTGAAAAACTTAAGAAGACTCCAGGTTGAACTTTTTCGTAAATTTGTGTCCCTCAAGCCCGAAAAAGTATAAAATAATACCTGGGGGAACCGCTTGATCTTGCGACCAAGGAGTACTTTCATAATTAGTGCCACTGACCTGAAAAGTAAAAAGCGATCAAGGACACGTCGTTTTATTTCCAGTATCGAGTTTGAAACGACAAAAACCCGGCAACCTTTTCCTGTTTTTACGGTCAGAAAAGGGCTATAAGGGGACCGTCTTTTAATTCCGTTTTAACGAGTGTAAAAGAAACGCTCGGCAATCTTTTCATATTTTAGGAGTCAGAAAAGGGCTTAAAAGATGACTCTGATATTTTGGTTCGTGAAAAATGACAATTTTCCCTCTAAATCCCTTTGTCCTGCACAAAAACGACACATTACTCATACCTGTTTAAGATAGGCAAAAATACATTGAAAAATATCCTTCCATGGTGAAAAATAAACAAACCTAGCATTCATTCATCCAAAAAACCTATAAAAAGACTTTTTACCATGTCATTTTTACCATTTTACTGTTGAGGTTGAGAAAAGGGCTTTTGGAAAGAAACTTCCCGTGGTCATTGCGGAGAATCCGGCCGTCAGAATCGAACGCCGTCTCTTCCAGGTATTTCACAACATCCTCCTATTCAATTTCATTCGATTAAAATTTTGTTTTAGGTTTTAGTTTTGGTTTTTGGGGGGTTTTAGGTTTTAAAAACCGCTCTGCGGGGTACGCAGGTGCCCTAAGGGTGACCTGCGTACCCCGACCTTTTCCTACACAGGAAAAAGGTCAGGGTACGCAGCCCACCTTCAGGCCAGCTGCGTACCGGCACTCTGTGTCCTAAACGCGGGGTGCGTACCCCGCGAAGGGCGGAATTTGAAACCCCAAACCCCAAAAATAACCATTTAAATTTTCCTAAATTAATTCTAATCTTTATTTCTTGGTGTGTAGGGCACTCACCATGTTGGATTGGAGAGAAAGAGAGCACGAGGACGTTGATTTAGCCGCAATTGGTCACCAACCTTCCATTGATGCCCTAAAAGCATGCAGACTATATAAATACTGGGCCATACCTGGCATGAGGGCTCAGGTGAGATTCTTAGAGTGGCTAGTTGAGAGATGGAACATTCATGAGAAATGCTTTTACATTGGAGGGCACCAGCTCGAGATAGAGCCCTCTGACATATACTTTCTCACTGGCTTGCCAAATAGGGGTGAGCAACTCAATCTAGCCGGGACTAGGCCGGGTGGCCAATCCCTTGCTAGTCTCCGGGCAGAGTGGTGCATACCCAATCAAAACCATGTGAAAGGCATAGAAATCAAATACATCTCTCGGCGTGAACTCATGGTTATAGCTTTCACGGTTACCAGAATTTGTGGCGCAGCCGCTTTACATATTGCCACCGGGTCCCAAATGCGGATGGCGATTGACTGTTTTCGAGGCACCATCTTCAACTGGTGCGATGCTGTGTCGGCCAACATGAAGGGCCAACTGACTAGGGCAAAGAACGGACAACTGAAGACCTTTGGATATGGGCCTCTAGTTGTGAGCTTTGCCTTAGAGAGAGTTCCGATGCTGATCCCTCAGCATCTCACTGTTGATATCTTGGGTCCTCGGGAGCCAAAGTTGATACGATGGGTTACGGTGATGGCCCGGCATCCTGACGAGGGCGCGGCAGTTGTTCGATTCCCTGCTGGTTATTTTCACTGGTTAGAGGACCAGGTCTTTGCTATTCAGGACTTTCCTTATGCCGGAATGGATTTTCGGAATGATCCGGACATGGTTCTTCCACAAGGAGAACAGTGGGATGACAGAGGTATTTCATTTTTCACGAGTTTTCAAATTATATATTTTTTTGTTTTTATATATATCACCTCAAACTGACAGTATAAATTTTCAAAATGCAGATGTAGGTCCACGGCGTCCAGCCAACCTCTGGGCTTTTGAGAGGAGAGCACCAGCTGTACCAGCACCAGCCCCACAGAATGCGGCCGCAGAGACCTTGGCCGAGCTGGAACAGGATCTAGAGCGTCTGACGGCGGATATACCAGAGACCACCATAGATGACATTCCCATTCAACTTCAGCGCTATGTGGTTGCAGTCCCAGGACCTTTTAGGAGGTTCTTGTGTAGGGTAACGCGGGCAGTGGTCTCGTATAAAGAGCACCACCAGTGATTGGCTAGTCACTTTTGTAGACACATATGACATTTTTGGTTTTTTGTACTTATCATTTTTGCCGATCATAAGGTGTTTTTCAACCTATGATCGAAGACGATGTATATTTTTTGACACACTCCTATCTATATATATATATATCATTATTATCGGCTCATTTTGTTTAACATATATGATGAAATGTTTTTTAAATTTACTTGCATGATTATCGTAAATGTCTGTCCAACATTCGAGAAGCAATTGTATCTGCTAATGTATTTAAAGACCTTGGAATATGCTGATATTCAATGTAATCAAATTCACGTTCCAAGAGACGCACTCTCAAAAACAACCTTAATAACACAGGATTTCTAATGGCATATACTCTATTAAGCTGTAATACAACAAGTTCAGAATCTAACCTCACTATCAAACGTCGAATTCCAAATGAAATAGATTCAGATAATAATTCAACCACTGCACTGTATTCTGCAATGTTGTTCGTCGTTTGACCGAGGCTTACCCCATGCATAGAAACTAACTCGTCAGAGGGCGAATAGATAACCCAAGCTGCGGAAGAGATATTCCGTGTACTACGACAAGCACCATCAGCAAATCCAATGTATGTTTGGAGAGGCGTCGACATCTGCAATATCAAGAGTAAAACCAAGATAAGCCAGAATAACGACGAAAAACACACTTTCTAAACTAAGCACACTATCTAAACTAACAAACATACTAGCTAGAAAGAAAACCTAACCTAACTAAAAATTCTCCATACCCACCATTTAAGCATAATACCTCTTTAGGTAAAGTCCATTTCTGGGTTTACCCAAAGAGTCCCCATCAAAATCTACCAGCTCATAGGCCCCTTTTGCTAGCTTTCGCTTTACAATGTAGGGTCCATGCCACATAGGAACGAACTTTCCAGCACCTAGCTTATCGTTAGCTTGATCATATAACAGCACTAGGTCTCCCTCCGAAAAACTCTGAGGGGTCACATTTCTATCATACTGAGCTTTCATTCGCTTCGCGTGAGTCTCGATTGCCAATGCAGCGTCACGTCGAGTCTCATCTAATTGAGCTAAGTATAATAAACGTTTCTCCTCTTCGGAAGTGGCTAGGAGTAATTCGACAGCCATTTGAAGTGATGGGATCTCGCATTCAATGGGTAACACAGCTTCTAAGCCATAAACTAGCTGGAAAGGAGTGAACCCTGTTGAAGTTTTCACTGAAGTTCGGTATGCCCATAGCGCTGAAAATAACATGTTGTGCCAATTCGACCGATGAATACCAATGGTTCGTCGGATCATGATAACCAGAACTTTGTTGATAGACTCAACCAAACCGTTGGCTTGCGGATAATAAGGAGTAGAGCTATCGTGGCGCAAACCAAGCTGGCTTGTAAGCTCAGTCATCATGATGTTTCGAAAATGGCTCCCATGGTCAGTGATGATTGCTTGTGGGACACCAAACCTAGTTATAATATGATTGAATACGAAAACTGCAGCTGTTTTGCCGCTTGCGTCGAATGTAGGCATCGCCTCGGCCCATTTAGTAAAATAATCAACCGCGAGGATGATATACGCATGCCCCCCGGCCGAGTGAGGGTTACAAGTAATAAAATCGATACCCCATTTGGCGAAAGGACCAACGACAATTATAGGGTGGAGAGGAGCAGGTGGTGCGCGCATCTTGCGATCAAACACTTGGCACTTCCGGACCGCAATGATACAATCTTTAAACATGGACGGCCAGAAATAGCCAGCGCGCAACACCTTCTGAGCTGTGGCATACCCAGACATATGACCGCCACATGCTCCAGAGTGACAATCATTCAAAACCCTCTCAGCCTCTTCGTGAGTTAAACAACGTCGAAAAACTAAGTCTGCCCCCCAGCGATAAAGTGTATCTCCAATAATCTTGTATTGCTGGGATTGAAACCGAATTTTTCGACGTTCCGACTTTGAAGCTTCAGGCCGAAAGGTTTGGGTTTGGAGATAGATGATTATATCCCCATACCACGGATCTAAAGTACTGATAAGAAACAAAGATTCGTCCGCAATGGACTCCTCTGCCACAGTTTCTGTGTCAGCACGCGGGAAATCACACATCAATTCCGCAAAAACTAAGGATTTCTTAGACTTGGACTTCTCAAACTCCAAGTCGAACTCTTGCAGGATAACGATCCATTTAGAGTACTTGCCCCCTAGCAGTTGTTTTGTCAAAATATAAATCATAGGGTTGCAATCCGAAATAACTGTAGTTTTACGGAGAAGAATGTAGTGACGGAAACGCTGGACAGCTTGAACGGCTGCCAGGGCCAATTTCTCCACATGCGAATATTTTAGCTCAGTGGGGTTTAATGTCCTACTAAGATAATATATCACATGTTCCGCTCCGAATTCATCTTCTTGAACTAACACCATTCCAATGGTGGAATGCGAAGCTGCGAGGTATAAGAAGTAGTCCTGGTTGTAGTTGGGAGGATGCAATAACGGTGCATGGGTCAACGCGTGTTTAAGTGCATCAAAAGATTGTTGGGCAATCTCATCCCAAAAGAATTGAGCGTTCTGTTTCAACAACCGTGTAAAACCTTTAGTGACCTCGGCGTAGTTTGGAATGAATCGGCGTAAAAAGTTCGCTTTCCCTTGCAAACTTTGGAGTTGGCGCAAACTCGAAGGAGGAGGCAATTTGATGATAGCTTCGACCTTCGAGGGATCGACGCGAATGCCGGCTTTTGAAACAACAAATCCCAGCAATCGACCCGTCTCTATACAGAAAACACACTTGTGTGGATTCAACCGAATTCGATAATGCCTACACCTCATAAAGATTGCTCGTAAGTGGACGAGGTGATCAGCTCGGTGTAAAGAATGAGCAGGCAAATCATCGAGGTACGGTTGCACAATGTGCTTGATGTCATGAAATGCATAAGACATCGCCCGTTGAAAAGTGGCCCCAGCATTCTTAAGCCCAAAAGGTAATTTGCAATAAGCAAATGTCCCCCATGGACAAATGAATGCCGTTTTTGGTTGGTCGGTAGGTAGAATATTGATTTGATTATAGCCCGAAAAACCATCCATGAAGGAAAACATTTCACTTCCGGCACAATCATCAATAATTTGATCGATATAAGGCGTAGGATAGTTGTCTTTTGGACAAGCTCGATTTATATCCCTATAGTCGATACAGATTCTTATTGTTCCTTGTTTCTTGTTGACCGGAACAATATTCGATACCCAATCCGTTAACGGGATTGGATAAATGAAACCTGCTTTCAACAGCTTTTTGACTTCTGCTTTAATTGCAGCCGCTTTCCGAGGGTGAATTTGACGCAACCGTTGCCGGACGGGTTTAGCGTCCTGGTAGGTCTTTATTTCATGAACAACAATGGCAGGATCAATTCCCGGCATTTCCTCATAAGACCAGGCAAACACATCACGGAAATCTTGGAATAGGGCCTTGTAAGTTTGGATTTCATCTTCTGTACATGAGGCACCTATATGAATGTTTTCCTCAATTCCGAGCTTCACTGAAATATCAATGGGAATAGTGCGAGAAATATTCCCTAAATTCAACTCTGAATCAGAATGTTTCGTTGGATTCTGAGCGTCTTTGACGTATTCAGCGGTAAAGATAGATGAAAAATCATTTTCAAAAACATCATCCTTAGGTAAAAACGAAGATCTGTGATGAAGATCTTCCCATGGTAGATCGTCTACACTTAGGATTTCGCGAAGTTGCTCGTCAGATGACACGACTTCGGGAAACGCTATCCGTTCTAAGGTTGATGTGAAAAGTGATTCTTCACTGACCACATTCATTTGGTCGATTTCGGTTGAACGCGAGTCGGTAAAAGTCATGACAGCTTCATAAGCAATTTCATATGGACTCAAAGGCATAGCATCACCGAATGAGTCTATCTCAGATTCAGATGGGACAATCCAAGGATCATCATAAATAATGTTGTCTGATGTAATCATATGAATTGATGCAAATGAAGGGTCTGCGTTGATTGGAGGGAAAGGAAAAGTTCCCAGTAAACCGGAATCTTTAACTAAACCTACGCCAACGTCCCTATAAGGGATTGTCGTCTTACCGACATGCTGGATACTCTCTGAAGAGGCTGGGTCGGATGAAAAGTATGTCAGCTGATCAATGGTCACGATCTTACCGTTATATGGAAATTTTATTACTCTGAAGACCGATGAAACGACTGCTGTCATAGCATATGACCAACTTCGACCCAAAAGAAGGTTGTAGTCTAGAGGGGCATCAACCACCTCCACATCCAGAATAACGGTTTTACCTTCTACCCCTATAGGCAATTCCTGTAGAATACCAAACGGACGGAACCCACGGCCATCAAAGGCCTTAAGGATGGTGGGGGATTGGTTCAGCGAAGGAGAGCCAAGCGATCTCCAACACTGAATCGACATAATACACGTGGAAGCTCCCTCATCAATTACAGTCCGATGAATAGGCCTGCCTTTGACTATCACTGGGATCTGGAAAGCCATTTGATGGGGTAAGCGCGGTGTACTATTTTCTAGATTGAAGATTATCAGATTCGGGTCCTGAACATCAACAGCTCCGATAGCCGACAAAAGTAATTTTCGTTGTGCTGGACATGATTGCAGCACTTCTAAAGCCGACATTGCTGAGGGTGAAACAGCTAAGTCCTCAACAATGTTGTAATTCTGGGCCGCTCTCGCATGTGGATTGAAAGCAGACCTTCGAAGTACACCCTTGGCGGGCGGTTTGATTACTAGATCCGGGTTAGGTTTCTCGATCTGTAGTGGATCGGAACCGGGAGCTGAGGTTGATGGAATAGAATGAGAAGATTCTGCTTCCTTACCATCAACAGGAGCCTTACTACCATAATCGTGCGATCGAGTTGCAATCCTCACATGAGACATCATCAAAATGGGTTCTTCACTGGCATTTGAGGAAGAACCTATCATCTTACTCTCCTGCTTTGGAAATGGATCTTGCAGTACAGCAGGAGTGGGAGAACCTTTGACTATTTTCACAACCGCGGCCCGATGAGGGCAATCTCTTGTAAAATGATCTTCTTCACAAATAAGACAAGGATATCGAGGTTTGCGCTTTTCGTCATTGGTTTCCGACTTTTCTGTTTTCTCCTTCGGAGCCTTGTCTGCTTTAGCCTTCTTCTTACCCTTCTTCTTTCCACCGTTTTTTGATTTGGCCGTAGATGACTCTACAACGTGAATATCGGCAGAAATTTCAGGAGAATATGACTCTCCTGTCGGGGAATCAGGTAAAGTGATTATAGGAGTAGTAGAATTCTTGGAAGACTTCTTCTTACTCTGTGTATTCACGATACCAATCATACCATCAGCGGCATGAGATCCCGAAGGAGTAGCAGCGATTTGATTCGATTTTGGAAGATCTGGAATCTTCTCGTGTAACGTACCTAACTGAGTATAAACTAAGTCAAGGTATTGCGCCTGAGCAATGACTTGCTCCTCAGTAACTACTCCGGCCTTAGCTACATCTTCAGTAATCTTCGGTAATAATGATTTAACAAACCATTCAGCTAAGATTTGGTCCGGGATAAAAACTTTCACTAACCTTCTTCGACGTCTCCACTCATGAATGTGATCAGAAATATACGTGGACGTTGATTGTTTTAGTGAAGTTAATAGCTCCGTGCCGTTATCGTATCTGACCGGCAACTGAAAGTGAGTTAAGAACGAGGTAGCTAACGGGCTGAAATTGTAAAAAGAGGCCCGTGGTAACTCAATGTACCACTTGGCCGCGAGACCAATGAGTGTACGCTGGAAAAGACGTAAGCGGATCGAATCATCCGAGATAGAATTTGAAGCACACCAGAGATGGTAAGTCATCACATGATTGGACAGATCCTCTCCAGACTTACCTTCGAACTTGGGTATATCACTGGGCAACTTATTTGGCATTGGCGGCCAGAACGGAAGATATTGAATTGGATCGTTCGTTAGGCGCGTCAAGTCTGGTAAATCCAAAGTTGCGATAAACGGTAACTGCCGGTTAGGATCTCTAAAACTCTGGGTCACAAGACCAGTCCCAGGAGGAGGATATCCAGGATAACTAGGAACAGGAGTCGCATTAGGGATATTATATCCTCCTGGAAAACCAGGATTAACCGGACCGTACTGGGGTTGTTGAGGTTGTTGATAAGTGTACCCAGGATACGGTTGATACTGGTAAACCGGCTGTTGGACAGCTTGCCCATGTTGGTACTGTCCCTGGTACGGTTGTTGAACAAATTGAGGTTGAGTAGTGACAACCGTACTTATACCAGGCTGACCTGTAGGCATCTGGACCGTGGTTTGAATCGTAGATCCAGACAACGGTAAAGATGTCTGAGGAGTGGTCGCAGAGACAGTAGAAACCGGAGCTGTCGATACTCCAGAAGTAAGTGCGGCAGATGTAGCGGTAGTTTCAGCAGCCGTTTGAGATGGAGTACTAGGTGCAATTGGCGGCTGAGTAACTACCGAAGTTACAGAAGTTTGAACATTTGACTGGACAGGTTGCGGTTGCTGGGGTGGACCAGAAACTACGGGTTGTCCAGCTTGAGGTACCAACTGTATACTTGGCTGCAACACCTGTTGACCCTGTGATGGATCCCACACTAACATTCCGGGGTATTGACCCGTAACAGGTTGAGGATACTGAGATCCATAACCGGATTGAGGATAGGATTGATAATTGAAAGGTGCAGTTCCCATACCTTGAATATATGACTGACCTTGAGGTGGTTGATAACCTTGACCCGAGTATTGACCTTGAGGTTGATAACCTTGAGGTAAATACGGATACTGGGGTTGACCTTGACCTTGAGGTTGATACCCTTGAGGTTGATACCCTTGGGGTTGATACCCTTGAGGTAAATATTGATACTGAGGTTGACCCTGGGGTACATATTGAGGCTGGGGTTGACCTTGAGGCATGTATTGCACCATAGGTACATACTGACCTTGAGGTTGCCCCCAGACATGATTTGTGTACCTTGAGGTTGCCCCCCAGGCGTTAACTGAGGCTGCCCCCCAGGCGGTAATTGGCCACCTTGAGGTTGGGAAATGGGAACTGAACCTGACATCATGTAAATGTCTCCTACACCCAATGGTATATTACCATTGTTTCCAGCTAATAACCCATGATCAACGGGTTGAGGAGATGCCCCCGCAAAGGTACCAGAAAGTGATTGATACCCGGTGGGAACAGAAGGACCGCCGTGTAAGAAAGATTCAGGAGTTTGAGTAAACACGGACGACTGACCAGACATATTTACAGGAGTATAAATACCTCCAGGTGGAAAAGGAGTACGAGGTGTAGAAAAACCTACCCCTGAGTTGTCTAAATAATTGGTTAACGAAAGGTACCAAGTAGTACTTCTAGGAGGACTGTAAAAGATAGATTCACGCTCCCTGAGCTCAATAGTAAGTTGATCCTCAAGGTTAGAGACGCCTATTTCTTCCTCTGGAGCAAGTTCTTCAATAGCAATCAGACCAGTAGGAAGATTTTCGGTGATAACTCGTTCTACTCTTGGTGAATCTAGAACACTAGAAGTCGGAGTAACAGGTTTAGATATTTCAAGTTCTTCGCCTGTATCACTAGTAGACGAAAAACTACCAACAAGCTCAGAAACTGTAACAGCTTCGGGATTATAACCTGTCTCTAGACTTTGGTAATCTGGATGGACTACCAAGGAAGATTCTCCTTCTTCAGGTGAACCTACTCTACTGCCACTAGGAGGAGTTACAAGGACCTTTAAACCTTCTAGATTACTGGGGTCGTCTCGAGGAGGTTCACCCCGAAGTCTACGGGATCTCCTCAACAATTCGGCCATAGAAACAACTTCAAGAGACTGGCCCCGAAGTCTACGGGACTGTCTCGGTAATTCCGCCACAGCTAAAAACTTTTAACTACTACACACGAAAACAAAGTAAAATCTCAAATCAAAACCACCTAAAGTCTCTAAAGAACCAAACAAATTTGAATCACACGCCTAAAAAATCTAGGGCGTCAAACCAAGCACAAACAGTAGCCTTCCAGACCGAAAACGCTAGTTGGAGATGAAACCCAACATCGCCGGATTCAGTACAGAAGTGGCGGGTGGAACAATTACCCCAAACAACCTGCTTAATGAATAGACCAGCACAAGTTCCTCCACTTTAACCGTCTCGAGTGAAGTGAACCCCCCAGAAAATCCAAGTGAGTCTAGCCGACGTCTGCTCCAGGTACAGTGGGATCTTCCCTCCACCGTCACCTTGGTAGAATCCTAAAGATAATGGTCACTAAGGTTACCAACCGCAACAAATGCACCTGGGGGAACAGTCTACACTCCGACAGCACGCAAGGGCAGAGTATCAAGCTCAATCCCCTTGCCAGTTCCTTGACAATAATCCAAGGTTTACCGACAAGTGACCCCTGGCTCCTCGACAATGGTTAATCCGAGGTTTACCGTTTGTAATACGTGCGTGTCTGGTGTCGTTCCCAACGAGGGAGGATTGATCCCCTCACTGGTTCGGACACGAGCTCGTGCTTCTCCTTTAAGAGGAGCTTTCCCAGAGTACAAATGAGACAATTGGATTTATTCTATCACAAGATAAGCTACTTGTTTGGTTTTGTTGTCTTGGAGAGTTAATTACTCTCCTACTCCAAGACACTAGCCTGATCTAAATTGGTGTTTCAGAGCCCTAGTAAATAAAAGTTACTAAGTTGATTTTACTTTAAGCGTTAATTTTATGGTTTTTCTTAAAGACAAAAGGTAGCGGAAATGAAACCAATGGTGTGTAGACTCGACTCAAACCACTACAAAGATGCACCTAAGATGATTTACGCTACTTTTCTCTTTCAATGAAATTCCTAACTAAGAGAGTTGAGAAATGCAAATTTTATAGAAAACAACTTTCTTAGTAAAGACAATCAAAGAAACAATTCTCTTTATCTTTTCAAGCATACAAACATGACCACTCCTTACGTGCACGAAAAACTCTTTTTCTTTCAAAATGCCTCAAAGCTACTTGAAACAAAACTTTTCAAAGGAGATGTTTTTGTATTTTCTCTTATTTAATAAAGCATATAAATCTATTTTAACGAAAATCAATCTCAAAAGTTATAAAATCTATGAAAACTTGACTCACAAGCAAATCAAAAAGAAATTTACTCTAAGCAAACCTAACGAGGCAAAAGCCTACAAAGATGATTCTAGGTTGTTTTACTTGACCAAAATCAAGTCAAGGACCAGCTAATGCAGAATCAAAAGACCAGTCAAAACAAAACTCAAATCTTTTTGTTCTTTTTGTAAAATGGAATTCAATACTCAATCAACAAGTACTTCGAAATTTGCCAAAGAGACAACTCAAAGGTAAGTTGCTCTCACAGGTAGACTTTATGACAGGTCCGACTTCTAAGAAGGCTGACAAAACCAGAGAGATCTAAGGCTTGACAACTTCTACCACCAAAGTCACTACAAGACCTACTCAAAAATCAAACCCTAGGGCTTAAAGTTCTATGAAATCCACTAAAACACTCAATGCTATCGAAACAAGTTCAGGTGAAGAACTTTGACAAGAGACTAATGGATCTGGGCAGTGAAAACTAAGAAAAAGCAAAATCTAAGAGAAAAAATGCAAAAAAAGGAAATTTCTTAATTTTTAGCAGGGTACGCAGGCAACCTGTTAAGCCAGGTGCGGGCCCGCTCTGTGTACACAGAAACAGTGCGTACAAGTACGCACTGTGCAATACTCAGAGGGTGCGTACTACTAAAAAAACCAAGAAAAACTAAATTCAATCTAACCCTAAGCTAACCCACCCAAAAACAAAGTCACAGAGCCAAAAACCAGAAAATAAATGACTTTTCTCATATCAAAGTTGCATACAAAGGAAAAGACTTTCACATCAATGGAATCCCCAGCGGAGTCGCCATTTTGTCAGGCGGAAAGAGTCGATAGTGCGGACACAACCAACCTCCCTAGGAGCCTAAGACTCTCTAGTGACAAACAAGACAAACAAGAGCAATCCTTCTCTAAACATGCATTTACTATATAAGAAATCAAGTGTTTAGATCCTACCTGTAATCCAACGCTGTTGTAGCAGTCCAGCCTCACTGATCCGGATGAGCTCCTCCTTCACTTTGAAACCTGCATCCACTAACAATCAAACGATTAAATAGCACTTGATAATCTCATAGAATAAAACATATTTAACACATAGACCAAGGAGTACATGAAACAACTCATAAATAACAAGTTATTGAGAAGAATGGACTCATTTGCATTAATAGGAAACAAAAGGAACAATTACAACCTGAGCCTTGGTGTTGTGCAAGTCCCTCCCAGGGTCCATCAAGAGTTCTCCTTTACTTTGACAAAGCTCACCCACTTCCAAATAGAACAAGAAAAGATGGCAATCTCTCCTCACAAGCTTCTAAATGGGAGTCCTAATTCCAGCAGCATCTACCCTTAGAAATGTTTAGCTTCCAACCTCCCCTCCTTCTGGCCCAATGCCTGTTTTTATAGTGGTCTAGAGGAAGTTATTCAGGTCCACCATCAATGGGATAATCCCCTCTTTGGATGGGATAGCTCCCTTATTGATGGGATAAGTTCCTCTTTGGTAGGGGTACATGAACCATCTGGAGGCGCTCAATACACGTCGAACAACCTTCTAGAATGCTCTAGAAATGACCACAAGTAAATTTTTAAAGATGAAACTTGGGCATTTTGACCTTTACAGGGGTACGCACCTGCCCCTTTACATACAGAGCGTACAAGTATGCAGCTTTTGTGAACATTGGGTGCGTACCCGCAGATAAGGTTGAGAGAACCTGCGTACCCAGAGATAAATACATTTATAAAGACTTTCTCTCTTTTTGGAGTTTGACATGGAGAGCAGAGGCATAAGACTTGCCTAAGAGGATAGCATGACTGTTGATAGAGCCATACTAACTGTAAATAGCCATGGTGACATTTTTTAGTGTAACAGTCTTGTGTTCTTCAATTCCAAACTCTACACTTGTTGGGAATGAGGATCAAACTATTGACGAAGTTGGTCTTGCGCAACAAACCTGCACTGTTATTTATGAAGAGTATGACTGGGAGTTTTAGCATCGACCCTTGGAGAAGGATGACTCCCTTTTGTCTGAGCCTCCTCTACTTTTTCCTTAGATCTTTGGTGATCCTCCTATCCATGATTTATCATGTGTATCTGCATCTATGGATGCACCCACTGTTGATCATTCACAAAACCCACTAGATGTCAGTCCATCATTTGACAATGGAGAGGACAAATTATTCGTTGAAAATCCACTTTATTTTTCATCTTCTTTTTCAGAAACCATAGAGGGTGAAAATTTTCACTTCTCATCTACCCATCTATTTGATTCATGAGATCACAAGGATGTCGATGAAATCATCAATTTTGTTGATCATAGTTGTCATGATCTATTTACCCCCGTATTCGATCACGATGATGATTCTATCGACCACCTGTTTATGATGATCTATTTGTCGACAAAGTCGAAACGCCACACATTCTTGAGGCACTCCAGCCCAAGTTGATGGTTATGTCAGGCCCTCGTTGTCCTAAGGTTGGTTCCACTTCCAATCAGGAAATTTTTTAAACACCCAAGGCTCCTAATCACTCATCTGTATGCATTGAAGTTAAATTTCACAAACAAATTATGCTTCCTCCACTCAAACTACACAATCTCATCACTCATGCATTGGAGGAATCATACATAGAAAGCACACGTGCACGACACAAGTTGTCTTTGTTTCTTTCGTTTTCTTGCATTTCACAGTGAAGAGTATGCATATGCTTAACAACTGCACGCAGTGCTGCACAACACCATGGAAAGTGCACAGATTGTATGTCACGCACTTGCACTCACGTATGTTATGTGGACACATCTGAACTTGGAGTGTGTTTGTCTTCATCATTATATCTTTCATGTTTTTTGTTTCACACAGTTGTGTTGTTCGTGAACCATGCCTTCACCAACATGGGTCAACTAATGTGCAGGTGGCTGCATTGGAAGTATCACTTCACGTGAGTAGACCCATGCACCATTAGCCTAGGAGTAGAAGTGTTTGCTTTTGGTTTGTTTGCTTAAATGTATATTTGCTTCTTACCTTGCATGTTTGTTTTCTTTCATTCTTGTTTTCTTACGCATTTACTTCTGCTTTCGCTTTGTTTTTTTCTTTGTTTTTTTTTTGTGCTAGTAGGTTAGTTTCACATGGAACCGTGTGTGACTCTTGAAACAAGCTGGGTAAAGTACAAGAGGACTTCTATAGTTATTAATACTTGGTTATCTGTCATCTTGCCTTTGTATGAAAAACTTTTTATCTTCAGTCCATGATACATCGATGGAAAATATGTACTATTCGAAGTGAACCTTGGTGAAAATACAATGCTTTCACGCTAACTAAGTGTAACCTACTCTAGTCAGTTGTTTTTGGGTTAATCCTTGTCATCTCAGTCAAGTAGAGTAAGGTGAGGGGGAAAACCTTAACAAGCACGTCAGAGGTATATATAAACTACTTCTCTGAAGGAACAACCTCTTCTTCTCTCAATAAGTTGGGATCCCTCTTTTGCTTTTGAAATGAATAAGTGTCATGCACAATTATGAAATGAAAAATGAAAAAATGACAAAGTGAAAATTTTCAAAAAATAAAAAATGAATAAGGCGAAAGAAGAGAAAGGTTTCCTGCGTAGAGAGGTGATGCAATTAATTCCACCGAGGTACTGACCAGGCTCGCTAGTAGCAGAGCGATGCTTATGCTCCTGTGTGACTCCGTTGGGGTACTGTCCAGGCTTGCTGGCAGCAAAGAAACAACATACATGAAACTAAAACTCTGACGACTATGTTGCTTGTGTACCAATATACCCCTCCTCCCCAATCGAAACGACTGTGTTGGCTTGGCTTGTAAAGTGTGTCAACCGACCATGGGCTTGGTAGATCCTACATCTTACAATCAAGTAAGTGTGGAAACCAAGATGAACATAGAACTGGACAATACTTCCGGAGGTGTTAGACTTTCTTTCCACGAAAAAGGTCCATTCAGAGAGCTGGACTTCTACAAGTGTGTCGCCAAGTGTTGTAGTGGATATAACCACCCTCCAAAAGTTTTCCTTAGCTATGTTTTGGAACCTCCCAACCAACCATCCTCAGTAGCATGTCTTGCACTGTCAAGTATGGAGTTTCATTGTTTTTTTAACAGCTTCCCAGGCTATGCATGATACCTTGCTTCACGTCCCTCACATGTTTCCACTCCAGACTTGGTCCAGGTGTTGGTTGAGCAGCTCCCTTAGGAAATTGCACAATTCTGGAGGGGAACAAGTCTTCCCTCCAGAAATTGTACAAATCTGACTGGCAGTCTGCTGGGCTCAAAAATTGCACAATCCTGTCAAACAACCTTCCCCTGGGAAATTGCACAATCTGTCCCAGCAATGCAGCTCATCCTAGAAATTGTGTAGTTCTAGGCAGCAGTCAGCTGCTCCTCCTAGAAACTGCACAATTGCTTTGGACAACCAGCCCAACTTCGTCCCAGAAATTGTGCAAAAATATCCCTCAGTCAAGAAGGTTGTTGCATGTGCCTTCAGGTTGACTGGTTCCAACGGGACCAAGGAAACTTGACCTGTATGCATGGGCTTCTTTTTCGTGAAATAGAAAAAAGAAACATGCAAAACAATCCCTAGATTTTAGGGAGCTATTTTTAGTAGCTAGAGGTGACATGCAAAGATTGTTTTAGAAACCTTCCTCCAAGTGTCACTTTTTCATAGATTTGTGGCATGCATGTCATGAGCCTCAAACTTATTTATTTGATGCTTGAGAGCCTATTCTTCACATTGATATTGGAGCTCTGATATCCCACAACACATCTAGGAGTCTTCAGCGCATCCAGCTCAGCTATTTCCAAGTAAGTCCGCTTAACCTGTCTTTTGCAACATTTCTATCTCGTTTTGTGTTTTGGCTTATGTGAGTGTTGTCTACTTGATTTCTGTGAACGCTTGCTATCGTTTGCATGCATGATAGCCTGCACAACCACTGTTTCAGTTTTTGTTAGCATCTCACTGTTGTCACATGCATGACACTGTTTTGCACAAACGGTCACCAGCTCAGCATCTCGTTTCACACACATGAATGTTGTTATTTTTTTGAATATTGCATTCACCATTTGCATGCATGATCATTCACCTCTACTTACACTCAATTTCGCCATGAATTCACATCTTCATTGTCTTTCAGTTGCCCGTCGGCGGGTCTGGGAAACCTTGGCCTAGACTATGCCTCACCAAGATAGCATTACGCAATTCAGAGAGGGAAGGCTCTACCTTCATCCTAGAAAATGTGCAATTCTAGATAGTGATTCCCCTCTAGTCTCGCCTTGCACAATTCTGAGAGGTAGTGACTACTGGCCCAAAAAATTACATAATGCAGTCCCTGGGCTTGCATCACTTGCCAGCTGAAATTGCACATTGTGTAATCTCAGCACCCAAAAGGCTAGTCTAGATTGTGCACTATGCAATTCTAGTAGTCAACCAGGCTCCCGATAGTCTGGACTGCCTTTTGCGTAGTTCTGAAAGCTAGTCTCCCAGCCTCCTAGTGAAAATTGTTTAATCCTTTCTGGAGTTCCCTGTGTATGTTGCATGTGATCCCTCAAGTTTGCTTTGGTTTTACCTGACACATTTCTTGCCATGCATGTTGCCATGTCTCCAGACATAGTAGGTGTTCATCTATCTCTCATTAGTTCAGGATCAATGGCCTCTAAGACAGCAGGGTCAAAGGACACCGATGAAAGCACAACTGGAGCAACAATTGAGTGAGTGTCTACGAGTTTGCCGATCTATGAAGACACAAAGTTGATCGTAGACAAAGACATCAAGCTGAAATGGAAAGAGGTAAATGATGCATTCTCAGGCACATTTGGGGAAGATCTCGAAGACCGCTAAGTCTATTTGAACATTCACAAGTCCAACTTGTACCGAATTGCATGTTGGTATCTTGCGTTCCCATGCGCGGACATGATACGTTGGATTGTCTCGCACACTGATCCCAAGACGATGACATTGAACAATGTCAGTGGGATAGAGATTGTTACCTTCAGGGCATAGGATTATCAGCAAATGTACCACTTTCCAAAGCTAGTGATCACCATGGAGACACCCTTTAGCATACTGAGCAACAATGCCAACTCTAGGGCTGTCTTGAAGAACTGGGTAAAGGAGCCATCGAAATTCAAAATGCCACCCAACCAGATTTACAAGATGAAGATACTGCGAAAGGTGTATCTTTACTTGGTCATCTTTTCATGTCTCCTATATGGCAAAGAGAGCCATGAGGCCTTCCCACGGAATTGGGTGATCGTGTTGGATCAGATGGCCTTTGAAGGAAAAGCATGCAACTGGTCTGACATGTTGGCTCACATGGTGAAGGAACATGTAACAGGAGCTTGACAACAACCCAAAGGTCAGCAAGCAGAAATCTACATGTCTGCTTACATCTTGGATGCAATCTGTGCCCATTAGGAGTTCCTGGACATGAAGAGTGCATGGACATCAACAGAAACCTCTGTCAATACTTATTGTAAATTGTATTCCGAATGTAGCTTCAAAGGAGTTATCACGTAGCTATCAAATCATTTTGTCACCCCGATGTATAAGATGATATTTGAAAAGGATCCACGTTCCACGTCGAACATAGTAATGGAGGCACTAATTGACATAACGGATTGGTATGCCTCATCGTCTGACACCTTCATACAGATGTACAGCGCGGAGAATCCTCCGCATGTTTTGCCGAAGTTTTCCATGGAGAAGCTTGTCATGCAAGAAGCGTCATACCACATATCAGTAGGACTATCCGTTAGGCTACACTAGAAGAACAAGGCACATTGGCCCACTCTTCCATTGCAGATCAGGTTGTAAAAGATACATAATCTCAATGATGTGGATGCTAAAATAGAGGAGATCAAGAAATATCCTTTCAACACCCGAAGCTATAATCCATATGATCCGCATTGTTTGGTGAAGGAACACTATGCGAGAGTACAGTTTCTGTGGATCCACGGGGCATGTCATTAGGCAGAGGAAGACCCATGGAGACATTGTTACAGCTTCTCCAGTCTCAATGAACTAGTCAGCATCTCTATGGAATGGTTAGTGAAGCAGCGAGAAGCAACATCCAGGAGAGCACTAGCAGCAGCAACAGAGGTAAACATATCAGCGCATGACAAAGGTAAGATAAAGATTGTTGACAATGCGGAGGCAGAACAAAGCTGCAAGTTTAGAGAAGACCCACTTGTGTAGAAAGAAGCTTTGGCAATAGAGGTGAAGAGGCAACAACATGAAATGATAAATGCTCAAACGCAGAGAGAAAAAAAGAGGATGGAGGAAGGAGTGAAGGATTTGCATGATTTGAAGGAGCGACTACGGAAGGAACAGAAGCTGTGAAAATGGGAGAAGGAAGCACATCAAGAATAGGTACAATAGGGGGTGCAACATATACATATAGATGAAACTACATTTGTATAGGTAGTAGACTCATTTGAACAACTCGCACAAAGGAGACAGGGTGAGAAGTTGCAGGATTAGGAATTCGCTCAAGAGATTGAACAAGCACTTGAGAATATGGATATAGATATGGAGCAACAAGAGTTAGATCAAGACATCGACCTCATGCCTTACCATCAAGAGGTCGACCTACCATATTCACCGCATCCAAAAGTAGAACAAGTGCCAAGTGACCAAGGAGATATTGAGATCCTTGGAGACAATCTAGAAATATAGATGCACAACATATCATTCGATGAGTCGCAGTATAGAGTTGTGCAATCACATAGAGTATCTACTCTATATGACAAGACATCTCCTGCACAATTTGAAGAACGAGTGATCGTGTCTGATGTGCACAAGCATGCAACAACATTGGCCGATGATACTAGAGCATATGCTGAAGCCACTAACTCAACTATTCACTTATTAATAGCTAAGAACAACCAAATGGCTAAGGAGTTACAGATGATCAAGAAAGGAGGAGAACACGTTACAACATCCTCCCGAGAAGAGTTGAAGTAGGTGATACTGGATGAAGTATTGTCCCTTGAGACATTCATGTGGGCATTGTAGTCCAAGATTGGTACCGTGCATAAGGCAGTTGTCCATCTCAACAGTTGGCAACAATGATGTGCTAGGAGGGAACGTATCTTGTCAAATTTACATATTGTTGTTGACTAAATGAAAACATGGACAATGAGATACAAGGGAGTCCCACTACACTTACCCAAGATGATGAAGCCTAGAGTGGTTGAGGTGAAGGTACGCATCCAGAGTCAGATCTGGAACTATGAAGAACTCCTGCAACTCATCACTAGTTTGCAGAATTCCGTGCATGGGTATTCAGGAGTGTGGATGTTGTTGTGTGCGCACATGTGATCCCATCAATTGGGACACTCACTGAGGCAAAGACAAAGGCACAAGTCCGACTAAAGCTTGACTCATACTTTGATGAGTTGATGTGCATAGCCACCAGCACAGACTTGGTGATTAGTGTAGACACCGTGCATTAGTATGTTATTGGTCCAGCCACACTCAAGACAATGATGCACATGTTATTAGATGAGTTGGATAGGGAGCGAGAGAAGTTTACCCAGATGCAAAGGAGGTAAGATTTCATTTCCAAAAAGATGTCACCACAGAATACACAGACACAATCGTAGACTACTGAGCTTGGCATCAGTTCACCACCATCGACTATCGTGAGGATGTCGAAAAGCTGGTCTTCCCACAATTGTCTGAGTCATAGTGATGTCTTTCATGGCTTTCTCAAGCCTATTTTGTCTCACATGGGTACATGTGCAGATTGTATGTAACGTCTTGTCAAGTGGAAGTTCAAGTGTCAATAGCTAAATGTAATAGTCATAGAGTAGTTGAAGAGTCATGAGGGTAGATGAATAGTCACAAAGGGGAATGTCAAGGGCCACCCTACCCTTTACTATATATAGTACCTCATAACTCATTGTAGGGGCTTTTTGTTAGCCAAGCTTCCGATAGGAGTATCTTAGAGAAAGCTTGGAGAGTATTGTAACAAGCCTTGGCTCCTCCACAATGAAGAGCTAGTACATCTCTTTGGAGGAGAAGGCGACAGTGACTGTAACGTTCCACTATTGGGACTAGTGTTAGTCATGGTTGTACAATATGATTGGAACTTTCACTTCTTAATATAAGAGAGCCAACACGTTTCATGCATATGTTGTTATTGTATTTCATCTATCTTGTTTACTCTAATGATATATGTATCTGTTTGCTTACGCATGTGTGGATAGACTATTTCTATATATGTATGTATGAATCTTACTTAAATGTGTTGTTGGTTTAACCATCAATTTGGATTGTTAGCTTACTTGCTTTCCAGTTTGTGATGCATCTTTACTCTTGTGTTCCCATCTTACCCACATGCTTTCACAGGTTTCCAAGGGGCGCACTCACATCACTCTCCATGTGTTAGAACTATTCATGCACCCTTCTTGAATTGTGGCATATGTCACACCCTTGCTACCAATAGGGATATCTTACTTGCCTCTACGCGCAACCATGGTCGCAATGATACCGTACGACCCATTGTTGGGACCCCTACACTAAATGGTCTGACGTCTAGTTGGGACTTCTTATCGGGGAGATCCCATTACATGTTGGTGGGTCCAGCACTGTCAATAGGTTCTATTGATTAATTATGGTTATCTTCATTTTAATCAGGTTTAAATTTCCAAACACACAAGAAACGTATCTCAAGATAGTCATGAAATTTTTTGCCAAGCGTTGTAGAACCATACCTACAAATTCTTGAAAATGTATTAGCACACTATTTTGAGGCTAAATTGTTGTTGTTGGATGAAAAGGAAATTTAAACAAAGATACAAAGTGGATACGGAGGATAGAACTTGAATTTGAGGAGAATATCATATTTATTGTGGATGACAATGACGATAGTGGAAATCCGTAGTGTGCAAATATATGAAAATAATGGGAGTGGGCGGAGAGAACCCATGTATGTCAAATGCCAGCTGAGAGAGACAATCATTTTAGAGGTATTTTGATAGGTAATGGTTAGTCAATCAGTAGATATGACAATATGTGGAAAAGATGGTGAGAATTTACTTTATGATTTTTATTTCTTGGTATCTTAGATGAGTACATTGAGCCTTTATTGAACTTAGCTAACTCAATATTGTTATATTTATTTGGTTAGAATTATCTACTCTAAGAAATGACATGTGAGGTAAAGATATCTAAGGAAATCATTGAATCAACATGTTGAAGATGGAGATAAATATTCCTAGTAGAATTTTTGAAGTAGAATGATGAGTTTTCAATTGGGAGGCTAGTGAGGTCTTAGTTAAAATAAAGACATTGATATTCCCATCATTGTATTATAGTTAAGAGAAGAGAAGAAACTAACAACACTTGTAGTAACATTATGGAAACAATGGATATTAGTGTAGCAACTGAGTTGATGGACAATTGTAGGTAAATTTTTGTGAAATAAAGTAGGCTCATGACCATGTTTTAATATGAGTGACACATTGTAATCATAATAAATCTACATGTCATGTGTCGATACAATGTTATGTAGTGGTCCTTGAAATGTTTGATGTACTCAACATCCTCATAAGTTGGAATGTGTTGTACATAAATCTATGTAACATGAAAAGGGTGTCTCATTGGAAGACCCAAATAGACATACATACCCATTTGTCATGAGTTCCCTAGTGACATGATGTTTATTGTCTAATTTAGATTAGTAGCCTCTACTGGAAATATCTTTAACACTCTGAAGGGTGTGCCATGTGTTGGATGGATACACTTGAGTGGACCATATTGGTTAAGGACTCTGTGAGGTGAAATTTTATATCCAATGAGAGTTCATCAAGAAGTTGTATGAACCGTGTATGTGAAGGAATTCGTAGTAAACCAATGGTTGTGGTGGTTAGATACTTATGCATTTTGGTGGATGGTTGTTCCTCTATATGGACGTCGACAATTTGATGATGTTTAAAATATGATTGAGGTACAAGGTGAAAGTCCCAGTTTGAGAATAGAATTAGACTTTGTCGATTGGGAGTATCTTCAGTGGAGTGTGTGTTGCAGAGAAGATGTAGATGAATACCTAAATAAATGAAGATTGAGACAAGTATCCATTAAAGGGGAGTGTTAGAATATGTAACAACTCCTTGTATTATATGTGTGCATTATTGATTTTATTGCTCATATTTAGATAGAGTTCAAGGCTCTCCGTGAAGTAGTATGTTCCTATTAGATAGGAGGTTATTTAGGTATAGTTGGTTGAAAGATTCTCTCGAACTAGATAGTCTACAAGTTTGATGACTTGGTTGAGATATTTTCTCAACTTAAGTGATTAAGTCCTCGAGACAGTTTTCCCATCTTGAAATAGAACCCATTATATTTATATATATTATCACTTGATGTGAATACATTATGAGTATTAAAAAATTAATTTAATTTATTAAAACAAAAATCAATATTTAATTTTGGATGTTAAATTACTAGCCTATTTTTTTACAATAATTCTTTAAATGTAATTTTAAATCTTACTTCATATAATTCATATTTTTGAAATTATCTCCATATCGATAAATAAACAAGTAAAACAATAATAATAATTAAACATTAAGGTAATCTATTGTATAATCTCATTCTTAATGATAGTGCAAGGATTATAGCGACACGTCATTTAACTAAAATATGTATCATGACAAATTATGGAATTTACCTATGGTGTATTCAACAAGGGTGATAGTTGCAACGCAGCATAGTCCCTGCCTCTACCGATAATTAATTCATTAAGGCAATGTGGGGTCCAATTTTTGTCATTTTTCAAGAATTCTGTATTTCTGCAATCATCTCTGCAATCTCTCATTGTTCCTGCCTTTGTAGATGCTTCCTCCGCACATCCACACTCCACACAATGAAATCCTCCTCCGCATAACTTTGACCTCTACATATGCTTCCCCCACACATCCACACTCTTCACAATGAAAGCCACCTCTGCATAGCTCCCACCTCCACACATCCACACTTCGCATAATGAAAGCTACCTCCACACAACTTTATGGTTATTCTTGCCTCTGCACATCAATGAAAATAAAAAATGAAAATGAAAATGACTATCTTGTGTGATGATGGAGAAAGAACTCGATATAATGTGAAATATACACATACGTAGGTTACCCACACAATTTTTTTGTTTGATTCTCCTCAAACTAAAATGGCATGCCATGGCATTGAAAACTACATTGTGGAGTGCAGATTGATTTCACTGTGCATATTTTTTGCGCACTCCACACAATGATAAAGCTTTCACACAATTCATACATGCTTTGTTTGTTCTTTTATCTGTATTTACCTATCGACTGATACTAATAACTTCTCAATGTTGTATTTATCGAGAGTAATTTGAATGAAGAAAAGAATGTTTGAAGTGTTTTGGAGGATGTCAATCATTTTCTAATTGGTCATAAAATTATTGTTGAGTCAACAATTCATTTCCAGTTACGTGAGTTCAGTGTTTCAAAGTTATAATGCCTTCAGATATTCATCTTCCAATTACAAATAAAAATAATAGCAGTCGAAATTCATTATTGCAACATGAAAAAATAGAGCATGTATGAATTATTTGGAAGCTTTGTCATTGTACAGAGTACGGAGGAAACATCGCACAATGAGAGCTCTCTGCATTCCACATACAATAATGAGATGTTGTGGAGGACATCAATAATTTTTTAATTGGTCATAAAATTATTGTTGAGTCAACAATTCATTTCCAGTTACATGATTTCAATATTTCAAAGTTATAAAGTCTTTAGATATTCATGTTACAATTACAAATAAAAATAATAGTAGTCGACAGTCAATGTTGCAACATGAACAAACAAAGCATGTATGAATTGTATGGAAGCTTTGTCATTGTGCAGGGTGCAGAGAAAACTCTATACAATGAAAGATCTCCACACTCCAGAAATGAAGGAGCAGTATTGGTGATGATGCAAATGACTGGGAGTTATGAATTGCTCGAATCCACAGTTGCAAAATCACCCCATGTCCATTTTTGTCCATCAAATGATATAAGATTTTAATTTTAATTTTCATACATTAAGTTTAATTATATATATATATATATATATATATATATATATATATATATATATATATATATATATATATATATATATATATATATATATATATATATGGGGTTGATTTAATGAGTTGTATTTTATTGAATATATAGGTTAGGTTTGATTGAATATATGCATGTGTTAATTTTGAAAAAATATGTTAATATTAATATTTTTTTCTTTGAAAATCATGCTTTTAGTTTTAATATATAGATTATTTTAAAATTTAAATATATATGGAAATTGATATATAATATAAGATAATTAGATTTAATTTTGATGCATTAATTTAAATTTTAATGCTTTGAAATAATGAATTATGTAGTTTGTAATATTTTTTTTTCTTTGGATGTTTTAAACTGTAATGTGTTTTAACTCTTTTAGAGTTTGTTCATCTGCAATTTGACCTGCCTCATTATTATTATAGTTATCTTTGTGTAATTAGTCTTGCCTCATTTTTTATTAATAATAGATTGTGCAAAGTGCATAGGTCTGCACAATGAAAGCTTGAAAGTTTCCTCCGCACAATGGACTTCCTCCGCAGTCTTGCATATATGCATTTCTGTTAATTTGAAAATATATGTTAATATTAATATTTTAATGCTTTGAAATTCATGCTTTTAACTTTGATATTTTAATGCTTTGATATAATGTCTATTGTGTAATAATGTTTTTTAATTTTGATGTAATGTAACTTTTAATTCAAAAAATAATATATAGATTAGTTTAAATTTTAAATATATATCGAAATTAATGTATAAGATAATTAGATTTAATTTTGATACGTTAAATTAAATTTTAATGTTTCCAAATTATGTTTTTCTTTCTATCTTTTAATTGCAATGTCTTTTAACTCTTTTGAAGATAATACATGTGCTATTTGACCCACATCATTTAGGTACAAATAATTTTTTATTATTAATATATTGTACGGAGTGAGGAGATTTTCACAATGAAAGCTTGAAAGCTTTCTCTGGAGTCCAACACAAGACTAATGGTTATTTTATTATTAATAGATTTTGCGGAGTGTGAAGGTTCGTACAATGAAAGCTTGAAAGCTTTCTCCGCATAATGGAATCTCTCCGTAGTCTCGCACATATGCATTTGCCTTAGTTTTGAAAATATACATTAATATCAATATTTCAATGCCTTGAAAATCATTCTTTTAGATTTGATATTTTAATGCTTTGAAATAATGCTATATGTAATATTTGTTTTTAATTTTGATGCAATGTGAATTTTAATGATAAATTAATATATAGATTAGTTTAAATTAGATTTGATTTTGATAAGTTAATTTAAATTTTAATGCTTTCAAATAATGGATGTGATAGTTTGTAATAAGGGGTTTTTCAATGATGCTCTAATTGCAATGCATTTTAACTCTTTTGGACTTAAGACACTTGAAATTTGATTAGCCTCATTTATTATTATGGTTATCTCTATTTAGTTAGGTTAGCTTCATGTTTTATTATTAATAAATTGCGTGGTGTAGAGGTCCACATAATGAAAGCTTAGAAGCTACCTTAATGCTTTGAAAATTATGCTTTTGGTTTTTATATTTTAATGCTTTGAAATAATGTCATACTATGCAATAATGCTTTTTAATTCTGATGCAATCTGAAATTTAATTGAAAAATTAATATATAGATTAGTTTAAATTTTAAATATATATCTAAATTAATATATAGGATAATTAGATTTAATTTTGATATGTTAATTTAAATTTTAATGCTTTCAAATAATATTTTTCTTTGGATAATTTAATTGTAATACCTTTTAACTCTTTTGGAGTTAGCACACGTGCAATTTGACCCATCTCAATTACTATTATGGTTATCTTTGTGTAATTAGGCATGAGTCATTTTTTTCTTATTAGTAGATTGTGCAGAGTGTGGAGGCACGCACAATGAAAACTTGAAAGCTTCCTCCGGAGTCCCACACAATAGTGATTATTTTATTATTTAATAGATTGTGCCAAGTGCCGAGATCTACAAAATGAAAGCTTAAAATATTCCTCTACAGTCACACATATACGCATTTGTGTTAATTTGGAAAATATACATTAATGTTAATATTTTAATGCTTTAAAAATAACGCTTTTAGATTTGATATTGTAATGCTTTGAAATAATGTCATATGCTATCTAAAATTCATTTTAGTTTTTGATAAAAATTATGCAATTTATCTCGAATTTTCACATTTCAGTGCAGTTAAATAATTAAAAATTTAGAAAGCATAAGAAAATTATGAAATGATTTTAATGCTTTGAAAATCATGCTTTTAGATTTGATATTTTAATGCTTTGAAATAATGCCATATGTAGTAATGATTTTTATTCTTGATGCAATGTGAATTTTAATTTTAAAAATAATATATATATGAGCTTAAATTTTAAATATATATTGAAATTAATATATAAGATAATTATGGATTGGGGCGATGGGAGGGAAAGAAAGGAGCGTGAGCAGGTAGGGTTTCTAGGGTTTCCACGGCTCTGCCCTGACATCCCTGCTAGTGTACACCATAACGAAGGACTACAAAACTTACTCATTGCACACTGCTGAAGAAGCAATGAGTGGAATGGCAAGGGGGGGAGAGATCCCCTCCTATAGGAACACTACAGCACAAGAATCGAGCCATCATGGAGCAACTAGTGGCGATGGAGGAAGAGGAAAAGTAATAGCAATCTTGGGAGCCAAATGGCAAGCGGGTTCAGGAAGAAAATGCTTGCCAAGAGCCGCCAAAAAACAAAGATTTGTTATCCCCAACAACAAAATAGATGAATACCAAAAATACATGAAGGACCATGCCCTAATCTACAAGTTCATCGGGGCATGGCCAATAGAGAAAGAGCTGATCAAATGGATCCAGCAACGATGGAAGCCAAAAGGACACATCGATCTCAAGCTCGGGGCAAAGGGATTCTTCACAGTGATCTTCTTCAATCTAGGATACAAAGAGAGGGTTTTCAAAGATGGGCCTTATTTTTTCAACAATGCAGGACTCTTCATTAGGCATTGGTAGGAATGCTACAATCCAGATCAGGAAAATTTCCTGGTTGCCCTATCTCGGTTCGGCTATTTAGCTTACCAATAGTTTTTTTTGGATCCAGAAATCCTGGAAGGAATTGGGAACACTATTGGAACCTTTTTCAAAGTGGTAGATTCAACAAGAAAAGGCAGATATAATTCTTATGCCCATATCTGAGTTTACATGAATATTACGGAGCCACTTCTAGATTATATAGAATTGGAATGCCACAATGAGACATGGCCACAACCTTTAGATTACGAACATATACCTTTCAGGTGTCGTCGATGCCATGAATATGGCCACTTCTTCCCAGCATGCCCCTTTAATCAGAAGGAGAATTCCTCTACGAAGAAAAGGACATGGGAAACGATGAATAAGGATGATGGTGAAGGGTTTCAGGAGGTGCAACAGAGAAAATGCAACCAAAGACAGCCAATGAACCAGAGAGAAAATCAAAATGAGAAAGAGAAAAAACTCCACAACCGGTTTTCTGTGTTACAAGAGGATGAAATGGGAGATCACATGCCAGACATCACCCGGGAAATAGGAGGCCAAAAATACAAGGAATTGGAGGGCAACAAACTGAAGAAGATGGAGGCAGAAGTAAATCAAGGAACGACGGATACCATGAAAGTGGTGGAACAAAACCTAATTTATATTGATAACTAGAAAGAGGACCTAAGTGTTGAAGAGAAAGTCATGAATCGGCTGCTATAGGAATGGAGGCATTTGGATGAAAGATTCATCCTAGAAGACCAGAAACAAGTCTATAAGGAAACCTTCCAACATTATAGAGACAAACAGGGATCAGTGATAATAAGCCAACCAGACCATTTAGGGTCCCAAGTCAGCCAAGGGCAAGACGCAGGAACACAAGGAAAAGGAGGAAAAAAAAGAGGAAGGAGAACAATGAGTGGATCCATCTAGATGATAGGTGAGTTACTTGTAAATTATGGAAGAGTAGTTCCATTGTCAGAAGTCTTTCAACAACCCTTAAAATTGTTGAAATGATTATTACAACCTGGAACATTAGAGGCCTCAACAACAGAGGCAAATAGAGGTACCTTAAAGAGAGATTGAAAAAAGACAAGCCCAGTATTATCATAGTATAGGAAACTAAAATTAGTGAAAGAAAACTGAAAGAAATTATGGAACACTTTAAGCCTAAGTGTCAGGCCATGGTCCAGGATGCTAATGGCAGTGCAGGGGGGCTAGTGATTTTATGGAATCCCAAGGAAGCATGGTTCGAAGACTGGGTTAGCTTACCAAGAATTCTCATATGAAAATTCTAGAATATAGGCTCCAATGAATGGATCCTGCTTACAGGGGTATACGAGCCTCATATCCCTAGAGAAAGAGGAGCCTTCTTACAAAAGTTGGTAAACCTGAGGAACCTCTACCCAAAGGACTTGTGGGTAGTTAAGGGAAGGAGAACCAAATACAAGATTCTTCCATAAAGCCATGGTGCACCACAGTCAACACAACAGAACATACTCCATAAAAAGATGAGGAAGGGCAACGCAAAGTTCAACATGAAGAGATGGAAGAACTCGTGGTCAACCACTTCAAATACCTTCTCTCAGATCCCCCAAAGAACAGAACAAGAGCCATTCAAATGATCACACAGTGCATACCCCATCTAATAACTCAAGACTAGAACATGGCCCTCATGCATATAGCTACCCTAGAAGAAGTGAAAGAAATAGTCCATGTAATGCAGAAGAATAAATCCCCTAGACCTGATGGGTTCACAACAAAATTCTATCAAGCCACCTAGAAATTCATGGGGCAAGAGATCTTAGAATTTGTCGAGGAATTGCGTCGTAATCAAAAGGTATGTTCTAGTTTGAACTCTACTTTTATAGCTTTGATTCCTAAAACTGTGAAGTCTGAAGATCCTCAAGGATTCCGACCCATAACCTTATGTAATGTCATTTACAAGATCATTGCTATTCTTATTGTAAAATATCTAAAGCCTCTCCTTCCCAACCTCATCTCTCCTGAACAAACAAGATTTGTAGAGGGTAAACAAATCTTTAATGGCTTCATCACATCTCAGGAAGTAGTCCACTCCCTCAAGACCCAAAATATTCCTGGTATGATGATAAAACTAGACTTATCCAAGGCATATGTGTTACGAGAATAAGTACCCTAGGGCTTTGGGTTAGAAATCCAACAGAGTAGAAGAAAACTACAACAAGAAATAATCATACAACTCAGGAAAAATGCTTATATAAACAAACTACGTAAGAGCAACCATACCCGGATTTCCTTCGTTCGAGTAGGTCCCACAGTGTTCAGACCCTCTGCAACTCTCGATGTTCTTCAAACCTGAAAATCATCCAATTCGAACATACATAGCAGTATAGAAGTAAAGCATATTCATGAAATTTGACTTTATATCATATAAGAAAATGATTGATCATACAACAAAACAACATTCATATATGAATTACAACATAACTTGATGCATAAACAAAGTTAATTTCAGAAACAAGACAACATTTCTTTTATTGCAGTAAGCTATAAATAACATGGAGAGAATTCACTTGAGTCTTCTTCTTCTAGCTCCAAGTGGAACCATCCTCTGGATTCGTCCTATCCCAGCCTTCAATAATCTTCTTCCGTAACCAACACCACGATATCTCAAGCAAGAGCAAGAATATCTATAATCAAGGAAACAAGGGTTTCCTGAAGCTTGGGAAGTGCATGAGACACAAGGATTCATCAGATTCAGTCAGGGATAATCTCATTATAATAAATCTATCTCTTCTCCTCCTTTAGGCCTTCCCATAAAATTCTATTTATACATCTCCCAATTAGTTTTTTAGTTGGGAAATAGTTGGGCCACGGGCAATAGGAGGTAATCAACAGGTAAAACCCATGAACTCCACCCATAATTAAGGAAATTTAATTTTTTTAAGTGTTTTAACACATATACATGGGTTGGGTATTGACTAACCCACGTGTACACGCTTTTATCTTAGGGAAAAGTAGCATATAGGGAATAAAACACTGTTTTTAATATATTTGGACCAAGTCTGGAAGGAGGGGTTTCCCTAGGCCAGAAACCAAGCATCACAAATACCATGGGTGATAAATGGTGCTATAATAGATGCCCCCTAATATATTAGGTTAGAAGGGGTACATGATGGCCGAAATGTATTAAGTATATGGAAAGAATCTTGTCGAAATTGAGAAGGATTTCACCAGAATTTAGCCCACCAAGCCATCAAAAGAGATTAGAAAGAAAATGATGTATGAGGCAGGCATACCCATGCTCATAGAAAGTAAATTATGTTCGTATATCAAGTACAAGCAGATCCAATATGTATACAAGTATAAAGAACTGAAAGTACATAATGGATCATCTGATCGTGATCGAAAAAGTACATGTCTGAATATCACATATAAGAAGAAGATCAATGCTGTTGAAGGATGAAGCTAATCACTGATGTCAAAAACTGATCCCAATAGTGCAAATGAACATGATGGAATAAAATTATACTACATTGCAACTTGGATTCCAGCATATAGGATGTCGCTGTGAAGAACTTCCACATATACGTGGATGGTGTCAACTAGCAGCAACAGGAGCAACTGACAAGTGAACTAAAACATGTTGATGCAACCCGAGGTCTTCACCAACCACCGTGGTACATTTCTACACAATGGGAAAAAATTATCTAAGGTTGACCATGTGAGAAATCATTTGATTACCGATCATTGATGTATACCATTAACAAACACGATACTACTCACCGATAATGAAAATGAGATTCAAGGTACCCAGTACAATCTAACAAGTGCGAAAAAAGGAACTGAAGTCGAACACTTGGAAGAATCTATCAATCAGGGGACAATGATGGTTTCCCACTATCGATAGAGAAGGAATTTGCCACTGATGACTGCAAACCCCAAGGTACTGCCAGATGGGCTCTAGATCTTTGTCCCAGAGCAAATGAGTTGTAGTCAATAGTAAAAGATCCGCTAGAAGGAAGGCATTAAGGCATCCTTCATCAATCTAGCACGAGTGTAACCTGTAGGCCAATAATGTGGAAGGAATCGGACAAAAAAGATGCAGTAACCCGACCGAAGCATGTTTCCAGCGTACACAAGATGTAGCTAGCGGACGATAGAAACCCTCTGAACCAACCAATAATGAAAGCTGACACAGAGGTGAGGAATCCACTAATAGGGTCAAATGGAAACCAAGGCACTGCATGAATCCCAATGTGTGATAATGAAAGTTGATGTCGAACACAAGGGAAACCACTCAGTCAAAGACCCATGATACTAATCAATGTTGAGCACAAGGTGACCTATCAATAATGAAAATAGGGCTAGGGTGCAGCTCTAGGCCTACCCTCAGAGCAATATGTCGTCGTTAATAAGGACAAGACCTGCCAGCAAGAAGTCAATGGAGACCTTCTCAAACCAGCACGAGCTAAGGACCAATATAACTAATGTGATGACAAACATGACACTGACGACCAGGAATGGTCGACTAAAAAAATATGTCAGGAGACACCGCAGAGAGGCTGACTCAGGCTTACTTCCCTTGAACAAAAGCACAAATCAATAATGACTATATGGCAGCATATGATAACTCTATATAAGTTTGTCATGCAGGATCCATGAGCAAACTCTCCATATGATTGGAAGAGGTAACCAATCGGAGGAGTACTGACTCAATAACGAGGTTAAGGCGTACCTAAGTCAAACTAAATCCCACCCACAATGGAGGAGATACTCTCTTTTGAGTGCTTTGCTCAAAGGCGACATGACTGACTATAGCTGCCAACAAAATATGGAAATGTTGTCCTATTCCTGCTCTTTTTGGAATATATAATTTTTTTTCTTTTTCTTTCCACTGGAAAAAGAATAAAATAATGCTATAGTACAATGGAAAGAATGAGTGTCAGAGAAATAGATGATCTAGTTCTTGGGAGGGGAACATTCCTATGCTCAATGCAAGGAGGCAAAACTAGTCAAGGACACTCAAAGGGGTGTTCTTTCCACAGGTAAAAGGATGCGTCAATTTGCAGAAGCTAAGTGATTGCATGCTTGATTTTGCAGAAGACGTGGTCAAATAAGTGGCTTAAACATGAGTCCAAGTGAAGCCAGCTCAAGGCCAAAAGGTGCAAATAGTCAAAATGAAATGCAGCAATACAACTCAACACAAAGGATCCTCTAGGGTATAAGGCCAAAAATCAGCGCAGAAGAAAGGAGAATGTATCTTCAACCCATAAGTCATGGTAGAACTAAAGAGGACTCCCGAGCCTACTCAGTATAGCAGCATGGGCAATCAATGTCAGCGAGGTTTTAACATAGATGCCCATGTAAAGGATGTCTCTACCATCGAATCATGATTTAAAAATCGGAGAGTGAAAATTGTTTTCTTACCAAGATATGTTGGGGTTGACCCTATGGCTAATGTACTATTAAACGGAGGCTAGTATGCAAGATGCAATGGAAAAATGGATTTCCCTAACCTATAGGTGAGTGAGTGAATGATACCTACCGTGACGGTTCAGTAGTCATGGGACTAAAATAACATCTTGAATAAGTCTCCAAAATATCCTGAAAAAACAACCCACTCTCAACAATCCAAACCCACAGGTCAAAAAATCCATGAGACAAAAACGAAATTTTGAAAAAATATTTTTCAATTTCAAAGTTATATAATGACTTTTGGACTCACAGTTTTCTCATTCCTGTTTGGAGCAAAGAGCTGTGGATCAAAAAGGAGCAAGATTTCCTCTGAACAATTGGACCGTTCAATTCACACCAAAGTTATCAGGTAACCCTCAAATCATGCTTGTAATGTTTTGTGAAAGCTTTTTATAAGTTTTCTTAAAGTTTTTACCGTGGGAATTTATGCCCAAAAATCCAACTCTGTGTACACGCGGGTTGGATGTGATTAACCCGCATATACGACAACCCTACACACGACTATTTGTAAAGGGAACCCGCATGTATGCGAGTTAAATTTTAAACACAAAAACTAATGGTTGAAACTCAAATTTTTTGTAGGATGACCATCACATAGAGAGAAAGAGAGCATACCAAAATTGACAATGAGGTAATGAATGACCAAAATGCACTAGATGCATTGAGAGGTTGTGGCTTATTGAGATTCTTCAAAATGCCAAACATGAAAGCCACCACACGCCTTCTCAAACTACTGATCCACTACTGGAGTGAAAAGGATGATGCCTTCATGATAGACCAGATGCCTCTATGGATTGAGGTTGAAGACATCTATTTTACTACAGGTCTCTCCCGAACAGGGGAGGTCATGCATTTGACTCACAGGACTAGTAGTCCTTCAATAGAAGACTATGTACATATATACAGTCCTGGACACCCAGAGAAGATTTGAAGTCAGATTCCAATCAAACACATGGAAAGCTTATCTCTGAGGATTCTTCTATTTACCATTGTAAGGGTAAATGGATCATCTTCACTACATCAGGCATCACGAGTGTCCATGAACCTCGTAATGGAATGCCTTACCATGGTTTTTGACTGGTGCACACCTCCTCTGACCAACATGAAGAGCCAATTGACCTCTATTCAAAAGGGTCAGACAAAGAACTTTGGGTATGGGACTATCTTATGCTTATTCTTCTTCGAGAAGGTACCTGGGCTATGTCCCAAAGTATTTTTCTCCATCAGTAGCCCTAGAGATCCACGGATGGGCAGATGGGCAGAGTTGATCAAATGCCTTGGAGGTGAGGACGTGCCTAGGATGACTTTTGATGATGAGTTTTTTGCCTAGTGGGACCAACAGATCATCGCAGTCGATGACTACCCGTATGTTGGTATGGATTTCCTAGGAGATCCAGACTTGGTGTTGCCACCAAATGCAACATGGGGAGACATAAGTATCAATTTTTTAAATTTTTGTAAATTTTTAAGATTTTTTGCATTTTTTAATATCAAATGAACTTAGAAATATTTTTTATGAGACAAAATACTGAAAAAATTACCATTTTCCAGACATGGGTCCAGTGAGACCAGATGGATTCCCGAGGCATAGGCGTCGCGGAAGAGGAGCCAAAGAGGCAACAGCTGAGATAGAGAGAGTCCTATATGCAGTTTAGAGAAACTTGCTGAGACTGACTCATCGGGTATCTATGATAGCCCTAGAGGATCTACCTAAGGAGATGCAACACTGCATGGTAGGGGTACCATGGGACTGGGTCCACATACTTTGGCACGTAGCCAATGCAGTAATTAACTTTTTGGCCGCTCATCTTGAGCCGGGTCGATAGATAGACCGATGTATGACTGGACATGATTATGGGCATGAACTCAAATTTTGAGGGCGTCTTGTCCCAATTTTGTATATTATTTTTTGAATACTTTGTCTATATACAGGCAATTTTATGATATATATACAGATTCAAATTTTTTGATGTTGTTTAATTTGATGAATGATTAATGTGCCAATTTAATGCTTGATTAGGAATAGAGTCTGCTAATGAATTCTCAGATAGTGGAATGTGAACATATGTGATATAAATAAATGATCATTGCAAAATTCTCACTCTCAGAAATTAGCGATATAAATAAGGATCACGAACCCGATAAATGTTATTTAATTGTGACACCACCAGTTGTGAGTCTAGATAAACTATCAACGAATCAATACCATAAGAAATTAATTTGGATAGGAAATTAATAACGGCAGTATATTCAACAATGTTATTCAAAGCAGAACCAATACATACTCCCCTCGACACCATCAACTGGCCAGATGAATAATAAATCACCCAAGCCATGGAAGCAAGATTTCGAGTGTGCCAACTAGCACCATCGACGAATCTGAAATATATCAAATCATCCATCAACACCTACCAAAGAAGATCCAAAAGTTTTGATATCACAAAATGCTAGACAAATATGTACAAAAATACAATATATACAAAGAAGCAATTGCTCGGCCAGAACCTAAGTAAGATACTTCTTAAGGTAGAGCCCATTTCGAGGCTCTACCAACTTGTTCCCTTCAAAATCAATTAATTCATAGGCCTCTTTTCCCAAAACTCACTTGACTACAAAGGGACCATACCACATAGACTTGAATTTTCCTGCCCTCAGGGCGTCTTTGTCTTGGTCATAGACTAAGACAAGATCACCTTCAGAAAAAACCCGAGGATGGATAACTTTATCACACTGAGTTTTAACCCTCTTCTTATGGTCTTAGTTTATTACAACTGCATCTCGATGCTTTTCATTGAGATGTTCCAAATAAACGAGGCATTATTAGAGACTAGACGTCTACGGAAGAAGTTCTACAACTAGCTTAAGAGAAGGGATTTCGCATTTGATAGGAAAAATACATTCCAACCCATAAACTAATTGAAAAGGAGTAAAATCGGTGGTAGTCTTCACCGAGGTTCGGTACGCCCAGAGTGTCGGGTACAACATTATGCGCCAATTAGATTGATTTTTGTCAATTGTCCTTTGCAAGATAGTCTTAAGGGACTTATTCAGAGCTTCAAATTGCCCATTGGCCTAAGGATAATATGGAGACGAATGCGCCTGTAGGAAGCCCAACTTGAGAGCCAATTCGATCATCCGTTGATTCTGGAAGTGACTGCCATGGTCAGTGACAGTCTCTCTTGGGATACCAAATCATGAAATAACCTGGTTGAAGAGAAACAAGGTTGTTGTTTCACTATCGTTTTTGTAACTAGGCATGGCCTCAGCCCACTTCGTAAAGTAGTCTACGGACACGATGATATACTTGTGATTTTCTGTTGAAGGCGGATTACAAGTAGTGAAGTCAATGCCCCACTTTGTAAATGGACTGACAATGATAACAGGAAAAAGTGGAGTTGGATGCGCGTGCATTTTTCAAGTATATATTTGACAAGGGTGGCAACATTTGACTGCTTCGATACAATCTTTGAAAATTGAAGGCCAAAATTAGCCTACACGCAAACTTTTATGGGTTGTTGCAAGCCCTAATAGATGACTACCATAAGATCCACTGTGGCAATCATTAAGTACAGACTCCACTTCTTCCAAAGTTAAGAAACGCCTAAATATTGAGTCAACCCCTCTACAATATAATGTATTACCAATGATAACATACTTTTTGGCAAGGTGACGTAACTTTCGACGCTCATCTTTGGAGAAAGCTGGTGGGAACTTCGGAGTCTGGAGATATATAATGATATCTCCATACCAGAGATCTTGTGAAGAAATGAGGAATAAATGTTCGTCAAGGAAGTTCTCCTCATAAACAATGGCTTCCTCACAAGGCAGCTCTGAAATTAATTCCAAAAAACCCAATGACTTCTTAGATTTGGCTGACAACAACTCAAGATCAAATTCTTGCAAAATAACAATCCATCGATTATATTTGCTCCCAATCACTCAGCTACTGAGGACAAACTGAAAAGGATTGACAGCCACTAAGATGAACGTTTTACACAGCAGAATGTAATGACAAAGCCGTTGGACAACATGGACAGCTACCAAGGCCAATTTCTTAATAGGAGAATAGCGTAGCTCAGGTCCTACTAAGCCTTGACTCAAGTAGTAGATTACATGATCACTAAGAGCATCATCCTCCTGAACCAGAACCATACCGATGGTTGATTCTGTCACAACGAGATACAAAAGGAAATCTATACGATAATATGGTGGACTCAACAATGGATTAGAGATTAATGCCTATTTCAAAGCATCAAAAGATCATTGCGTGAAGTCGTCCCATAAAAATGCAACTCCTTTCTTAAGAAAATACATAAATCCTTTGGTAATCTCAGCATAATTTGCTATAAATCTTCTCAAGAAATTTGCCTTTCCTTGGAGACTTTGAAGTTCATGAATGGAGGACGGGGGAGGAAACTAAATTATTTCCTCAACCTTGAAAGGATCAACTCTAATCCCTTCCATTGATACGATCAATCCTAACAGCCGACCAGATGTGACCGTAAAAACACACTTATTCGGATTCAACCGGATTTTATAAAAATGACATCTCTCAAAAACTTACCGAAGGTGGCTAGTATGATCAATTCTCTTTCGAGAACGAGTAGCTAACTCATCCAAGTATGCTTCGATAACATGTTTGATGTCATGGAAAGCATAAGACATGGCCCGCTGAAAAGTAGCTCCAGCATTTTTAAGACCAAAAGGCATTTTCTTGTATGCAAATGTGCCCTAGGGACAAATAAAGGTTGTCTTGTGCTGGTCCTCTAGACGTATAGTAATTTGGTTGTAACCAGAGAATCCGTCCATGAATAAAAAAATTTCATTACCCACACATTCATCAACAATTTGATCAATAAAAGATGTGGGGTAATTTTCTTTTGGACAAGCTTTATTCAAATCCCTAAAGTCAATTCATACTCGGATTGTTCCTTGCTTTTTATCTACCGGGACTGGATTGGAAACCCACTCAGTTAGAGGAATGGGGTATATGAAACCCACCTTAAGCATCTTTTCAACTTCAGCTTTAATAGTTGCCGCTTTCCGAGGATTGACCAGTTGAAGTTTCTGACGAATAGGTTTGGTGTTTTCGTACATCTTGATCTCATGTTGTACTATAGATGGATCAATTCTAGGCATTTCCTCATAAGATCAAGCGAACAAATCTAGAAACTCTTTAAAGAGGTCGATGTAAATTTAAATTTCTTCAGGGGAACAATCAGCTCCGATGATTACATTTTCTATAACATTAGGATTCCTAGAGATGTTTATAGGTAGAGTTTGTAAGATAACCGACATATTACCTTCGGTAGATAATTGTGCCATAGCCAAAGGGTTTGAAACTGTACAAACATCACTAGTAAGCAGATTGGAGAACCTAGATTCAACTTCATGCAATGGAGGAAGAAAATATGAACGATGATATAAATCTTCCCATGGTCAATCCACACCCGTCATTGCCTGCAAAATTGCTTCTTTAGATGGTAAGATTGTATCCAAGCAATCCAAAGCTGATGTAGAATCGAGGGTCCAAGATGGAGCCACATCGCCATCTAACTCCTCTTATGAAAAAGGAGTGGGATGGTTGTCTATAGAGTTAACGATATATTGATAGCTAAGTTATTCTGCAGACATGGGAAATTCCATTCCACCAACCTGCCCTCCATCTAATGTGGTGGTAGATGAAGGTAAGGTCCAAGGGTCCGAAACATAATGAGTTCAAAAGAACTCTTTCCTTGAAGGTCCCCTGGAGGATGAAATTGCATTGATTCTAGTTGTAGGAGTAGGAAGGTCAAATATACCCATTAACGAAGAGTACATCCCAACTCCTAAATTCTCAATAGGTTGACGGGGATTATCCACCAATGGAATGGTAGAATCTGAAGTTGCGTGGGAGTGACCTGGAGAATAATCTGACTAATCAATTTTAACAATCCTCCCCTCATGAGGAAAACAGAGGATGTGGAATAAAGATGAAACTATGGCATCCATCTCATAAATCCAATTCCTACCTAAGAGGAGGTTATAATCCAGGTTGGCATCAACGATTTCCACCTCAATGTTTACAACCTTTCCCCCAACACATATAGGAAAGGCCGGGATAATCCCGTGTGGCCTATGAGAATGTTCAATAAATATTGTCAAGAGAGTTTGTGAAGGAACAACTGAAGGTGATCCAATGGCCTTCCAACATGACATAGACATTACGCATGTGGAAGCTCCCTCATCTATAACTGTCCGAAAAATATTGGTTTTTCGATAAGTGGACTTTATCTGGAAATCCATATGGTGAGGAAGTCACTTTTTGACATTCAGCATATCAAAAGTGAGCACTAAAGAATTATTTGGATCTACTGCACTGATTGCCGAAAGAAAAGCACTTCTCTGAGTAGGACACGACTGGAGTACCTCCAAAGCAAACATAGCCTAAGGACTTTGAGCTAGATCTTCTACAATCAAGTAATTATGGGCTTCCCTAGCATTAGGGTTAATAGTTGAGTGCTTTGCAGAACCTTTCAGTATCCGAGGCATAAACTCAGCAGAGGGTCACTCAATTTGAAGTGGGTTTGTGGTTTCGGTAACAGATTTAGCCTTAGATGTTTGCGTTTCACCATAATCGTGTAGCAACACCAACATGAGAGTTCATCATATAAACATTTGAGGAATTTGACCCTTCCTGGTTTCTCCCTATGGAGGTACCAATGTTTGAATTCGCGCCATAAAATAATTGCTGCCCTTGGGGAAAAGGGTTAGTCAGAACAACTTGGGAGCTAGAGAACCTTTGATGCACTAATAAGTGCAAAGCATCTTGTCTCTTAGGGTAGAGGTGAGTCAAATGATCTCCATTGCATAACTTTCATGGAAACTTAAGCTTTTTCTTGGACTCTTTTCTACCCTCACCGGCACCATTGCCAAGTTTGTTTGCATTGTCTTTCCCTTCCCAGTTCTTCTTCTTACATCGTCCCTTCCTCTTCCCATCGAGTTGTTGATTTCCTTTGGGGTTAAAGGCCTGGACGACATTTATAGAGGTAGGTTGGAAAGATGTAGGTGTAAACGGTGCTGCCTGATTAGAAGAAGCAGTTTGTAGAGACAACTACTGCAATTGATTCAAAAGGTTCATCGTATTTGCGTCAATTGATCTAACTATACCATCAGCATGAGGGCCTAGCTTTGAATTGGCTAAATCTACCTTAGATCTAGGAGCATCAAGTAGGATTTTCTGAAGAGTCCCAGATAGAAAATATATCAGTTCTAATTGCTGGGATCAAAAAATAGCTTCCTCTTCTAAATAAACACCAGAAAGAGAAACATCCTTTGAGATCTCAGGTTTTAGTGATTTGAGAAACCATTTGAGAAGGAACTCTGGTAGAATTTTTTTCTTCGATAAGCCTTTTTCTACTTCTCCATTCCTGGATGTGATCCAAAATGTGAGTTACAGTGTCTTGCTAAAAGTTAGCCACAAGTTCAGTTCCGGCTTGGTAGCAGACGGGCAATTGAAATGGTTCAAGAAGATATTAGCCAAATCAGTGAAAGAAGTATAGGTGCCCCCTGGTAACTCTATATACCATTTGGCCACATTTCAGGTTAGGGTCACTGAAATAACCTCAACCTGATCGAATCATCTATCACGGACTTGGATGAGCACCATAAGTGAAACGTGGTCACATGGTTTCCCGGGTCTTCACCACTCTTCCCTTCGAACTTTGGAATATCTGAGGGAAGTTTAGCTGGGACCGGAGGCCAAGCTGGATTGTACCTAATCGGATCATTCGTCAATTTAGTTAAGTCTGGAAAATTAAGCGTGGCCAGAAAAGGAAGTCGTGGGGGACCTTGGGAATTCCATCCAGAGCGAGCAGGGTTCCTAAAGGTCTAAAAAGAATAACCTGGATTTTGAAAGGCACCAGGTTGCCTGAAGTAACTCGTAGAGCCTGCTCAACCAAAAGGTGGGCCTTGTGGTCCAGCCAAATTTAGAGTTTGACCAAGTCCTACTGAAAATCCTTCATAACCAGTGAAGTTACCCCCTAGTGAAGTATTGAAAGGAGCTTACAACCCCTAATAAGGGTTCCATGCATTAGAAAAGGGTGGAAAATTTTGAAACGAATTAACTGAAGAATACAACACATTCCCTTGTTGGCTAAAAAATTGATTCCCAGCTCCTATCCCACTAACCGTAGGGTTTGTCCAACTCTAGAAGGGGTTACTACCTTGACTTGTAAAATGAAAAGGCATTGACCCTACTGTCGGATTGGAATGTGGTATATGACCACTTTCAAATGGGAAACCCTGAAAAGAAATCGGTCCACTGATCATGGATGTACAAGTGGTCGATGGTAAAGGAACTGAAGGAATACCTTGAGATGGCATTCCAAAAGGGAAAAATCCAAAACTGGATGCAGTAGCTTGAGAACTTCCACTCATTGATGGAATGGAAGTAGACCCAAATATAGTCGTGCTGGGAGTACTAGAAGGGATGGAAACAGTTCCTCCCCCTTGTACAGATATGGGAGTATGCATGCTTGCAACACTCATCATAGATGCCATGCTTCCAGCAGTGGTCATCAAAGGAATAGATGTATATAAACCTGGGCTTGAAGGTCTATGAGTTGGAGTTCCAACGTATAACAAAATGTACTGGATGGTTAGGAGGGAGAGGAGAATTTGGAGCCGCAACCGACTCTAAAAGCTCTTATACTTCGATACTATCTTCCAACTAGAAGAGTACTCGAGAAAGAACTGGTGTGTTCCTCTCTAACTCTGTACTGATACCAGGTCTATCTTGTGAACTAATGCCCCCAAGCGAAGGATCAATCTCTGATGCGCTTGCTACCACTGGCAGAATTGCTCCTATGCCTTCTAGGAGAAGGCTGCGGACTCGTAGATGATAGCCCACGAAGTCTCCTAGACTGTTGAGATGGTCCGTCAGCCACTTTGAATGATTAAAGAGATCTACTTAAAGACTCAAAAAATTATAAAGCTAGGCCAACTAGGAGCAAAGAACACTCACCAAAATGTCCCTCAAGATATCAATAATCAAACAACTCTCAATTATTTCCACTCCGGGTGATTAGGACCGGACACCAAAATACAAGAAAGTTAATAACAAGGGCCTTCCAAAAATAGACTGGGGTAATTATGCCCCAGGCATACTAGCAAAGGTATCAGAGGTAGTTACGTTGACCTCCAGACAATAGCCTTTGCCAGTGCAAACCCCCAAGCTTCGCAAGGGTGCCCTCCAGAAGTACTGTTGAACGGGATACAACGTCAACCTTAGGTGCCATAGGATTACCCTTCACAACCACCTGTGTGGTTCCTAAGATAGGAAACTATGGTCACCAACTCGTATCAGAAGCTGGGTGGAACAGTCATGAGGTAGGATCTGACAAATAAGAGAGTGGGTATCTCTTGTCCTTATCTTCACTAACCCTCGTATTTTACTCCCAGTCACAGAGCTTTCCCGGTCTCCCTAACGCTATTGGATTTCGCTCATTAATCAAACTTCTATGTTTTGTAATTTAGAGCGGCCTTGGAGAGTTAACTCTCCTCTCGCCTAATCCAAGGCCCTATTAAACCTAAACTTGTTGGTGTATTAAGATGACAATACAAAAGTTCTAGTTTATTTTAATTAAGCGCTTGATTTTAATGGCCGTTCTTTTAAGTCAAGGGTATAGATGGTAGTGAAACCAATGGTGTTTGTATGATGCAAAAGAAATCAATGAAAAACTAATGACATGAATGCAATCATTTGTTATTCTATTAAAAGAGATCTCTACATGGGTTCTACGAAACTTCTATAAAGCAAAATACTTTTTCTTTTCTTTTCTTGAAACACACTTCACACACTCAAAAACTAAAAAGACTATGAATGCTTTAACAATGCCAACTACCCTATTGCAAGGTATAATGAAGATGCAAGATCCTAAATCACTCTAAAAGAGCGAAAGCAATTGTTTATAACTATCAATTAGCCAACTAAAGTATTGAAGAGGATATCAATTTTGAATACAAAATTCTCTTCAAACAAGAAGGACAAATTGTAAAAGATCGCAATTCACTTTCAAAAATCAAAAGAAACCAAAATCAAACTTGGCAAAGGAAAACAAAAACAATTTTTTTTGAGATCTTTTCTTTTTCAAGAAACAACCAAAAAAACTTTTTGAAATCACTCAAAATTCTACCAAAACTCAAATATCGAAAAAAGAGCACAAGGAGTCTTTGCAAGTTACAAACTCGAAAATGAACGAAAACTTGAACTGAAAGGCTTCAACTTGTACTAAACAACCCAAACAATAGCAAAGAGCTTGAAAAACTGACCAAGAATCCAGGAAATAAATACTTTCAAATTCGTCAAAAAATACTTTCAAAAAGCAAGAAAATCTATAAGGCCACAAAACGACAAAAAGCAAAGCAAGTAGATCAAAAACCAAGCTTGAAACTGAGACTGAAAAAATCAACTATTTTGGAGGACCAGAACAACCAAGAACTTTTGAATGAAGCCTTGTGTGCCAAAACACCAATTACAAATTCGCTCAAAAAGCAAACCTAGGCCAAATATTTTCAATGAGGAAGAGACTTCGAAACAGTAAGCTTACAAAATAATGAAATTCTTCAGACAGAAATTGACCACTTAGAGACTAAACAGACCAGGTAACAAATCTTTCTGGGCATAGAGATTTGAAAAAACAATGCAAAAATTGGTATACATGATTGTGTTCAAGCATGGAGGCGTGTATACGTGCTTCGAATATAAGAAACTCGCATATACGTGGGTTTACTTCATAGAAACAAGCGTGCATATGCTACTATAAATAGAGTAAAAGGCGTATACAAAGCTTTGGAAGAAAAGTAAAAAACAAAGCTAAATCAAAAAGATCAGACTTAAGGTTTGAAACTCTAGTAGACCAAATAAAACTATAACAACAAGCAAACCATAGACTGAGCCCTGACTGACACCAAACAACCCAAACTAGGAATAATAAGATTGTTATCCCCCGTGGAGTCACCAATTTTGTTATGGGAATAAGTACCCTAGGGCTTTGGGTTAGAACCCCAACGGAGCATAAGCAAACTACAACAAGAAACACTCATACAACTCAGGCAAAATGATTATATAAACAAACTACGTAAGAGCAACCATACCCAGATTTCCTTCGTTCCAGTAGGTCTCGCAGGGTTTAGACCCTCTACAACTCTTGATGTTCTTCAAACCTAAAAATCATCCAATTCGAACATACATAGCAGTATAGAAGTAAAGCATATTCATGAAATTTGACTTTATATCATATAATAAAATGATTGATCATACACCAAAACAGCATTCATATATGAATTACAACATAATTTGATGCATAAACGAATTTAATTTCAGAAACAAGACAAAATTTATTTTATTATAGTAAGCTATAAATAACATGGAGAGAATTCACCTGAGTCTTCTTCTTCCAACTCCAAGCAGAACCATCCTCTGGATTTGTCCTATCCTAGCCTTCAACAATCTTCTTCCATAACCAACACCATGATATCTCAAGCAATAGGGAGAATATCTATAATCAGGGAAATAAGGGTTTCCTGAAGCTTAGGGAAGTGCATGAGGCACAAGGATTCATCAGAATCAGTCAGGGATAATATCAATATAATAACTCTGTCTCTTCTCCTCCTTTAGGCCTTCCCATAGAAGTCTATTTATACTTCTCCCAATTATTTTTTTAGTTGGGAAACAGTTGGGAAATAGTTTGGCCATGGGCAATAGGAGGTAATCAACAGGTAAAACCCATGAACTCTGCCCATAATTAAGGAAATTAAATTTTTTAAGTGTTTTAACACATATAAGCGGGTTGGGTATTGACTAACCCGCATGTACAAGCTTTTATCTCAGGGCAAAGTAGCGTATATGGAATAAAACATTGTTTTTAATATAATTGGACCAAGTCTGGAAGGAGGGGTTTCCCTAGGTCACAAAGCAAGCATCACAAATACCAAGTGTGATAAATGGTGCTATAAAGATATGATAGGTTCAGTTGGGGTTACCTGATGAGTATCCTCAAAGCCTATGGTTTTGCCCAAAGAGGGATAAAGTGGATCCTAGGCATGATATCCTCCCCTATTTTCTCTATTATGCTAAATGGGGCCCCTACCTCGACATTAAACCCAACCCAGGGCCTTAGGCAAGGGGACCCTATATCGCCCTTCTTGTTTATCATTGCACCGGAAGGGTTAGGCCGATTCATAAAAAATGAGTTTAGAGAATCTTGAATTCAAGGCCTAAGGATATGGGGTAATGACTTGACCATCACCCATCAGAAGTTTGTTGATGATATCATGCTCTTCCATCAGGTCTCCTTGAAGTAAGGTTGTCTAATTAAGGAAATCCTAAGCACCTTCACGAAAGCCTCGGGGACTATGATAAACAAAGAAAAATCATGTATCTTTTTCTTTAATAACCAAGGGAATGTCAAGAACCATCTAGCCTGAATTCTTGGGTTTAGCAATGGAAATATCCCATCCAAATAGATGGGCATGTCCCTTTCAGATAACCCTCTAAGAATTACCTACTTGAAGAACATCATTTAAAAATTACAAGGAAAGCTCAATTTTTGGCCTTTTAGATTTCTTAACATAGCTGGCAGAGCAGTCCTTCTCAAAGTTGTCATGTAGTCGATAGCCATATATCAACTTTCAAGCATGGCTTCCCCCAAAGGAGCATGCTCTAAAATGTTAGATATATTTAAAAAATTGTTGTGGGGAGGAGCACAATAAATTAGGAAATGGGCACTGGTATCCTCAAAAGCACTGACCAAAAAGAAATTGGATGGCGGGCTTGGCCTCAGATGTCCCTATATTTTGAATCAAACAATGTGAGCAAAACTTTGGTGGTGATGGATTGGAGGGAGAATAAACTTATGGAAACAAATTTGGACAAGAAAATACAACATGCCATAGAGAATAGAGGATATCCTGAGATATCAAGATCCCCCAAATGGATCGACGGTGTGGAATCGGGTAGCCCACAATAGACACCTTATTAACCAACACATTTTTTGGGAGATACGTAACTGAAAAATAGCAAGATTTTGGACGGATTCATGGTAACAAAGAGAAAGAATGATATAGAGACAGGAGCTCAGGGACATATGCCATTATGCTAGGGACAGGAATAAGCATGTGGTGGAGAAATTCTAGAAAGAAGACCAAGGAATGGGAGGCTCGAGGAGATGGAAGACAGTGGAAGACTGGGACCAGGAAATAGAAACGGAACAATGGAAAGCTCTTGACAAAGAATTGAAATCAAGACAGCTAACGATTTGTCATGATCCATATATTTTGAGATGGGGACTCACCACTAAAGGCACCTTCACTATAAACAAAGCCTATGACATTCAAGTTAGACAAGACCAGGATATGCAATATATCATATGGAAAAAAATCTAGAAGGGAGGATTGTGGCCCAAGGTAACCCATTTCCTTTGGATGGTTTGCAAAGGGTGGATCTTGACCTGAGATAAATTCTAGAAAAGGGGATTTTAGGGGCCCTCCTTTTGCTAGCTATGCCAGAAACATAGAGAAGACATGGGGCATATCATAAACACATGCCCATTTGCGGTGAAAAGGTGGAGGCAAATGCAAGTAGCTTTTAAAAGAATGGACTGAGACCAAAATAGCATTAAAGAAACAATTCTCCTATGGTGAAATCATATTTACTCAAGTCCAGTAGTAAATCAAGCTTGGGGTCTCGCCCTAGGATTCAACCTCTGAGTGATTTGGAAGGAACAAAACCATAGAATATTTAAGAATAAAGCAACTACCCAAGAGAAAGTATGGGAAGGTAGAGTCCATAATATCAGGGAAACAATTCTAGTTGAGCCATGGCATCAAGAAGACTAGCAAGTGCCCCACCAAGAAGCTCATATCCTATAGAAGCTAAACCTATCCCCAGGAATGATAGCCCCCATGGCGTGGAAACTAAATAGGGTAGGTTCGACATCCTAGTCTCAATTTACTCCTCCAGAAGAAGGTTTCATGAAACTTAACTTCAATGGGGCATCCAAAGGGAACCCAGGTGAGGCAGGGCTAGGTGGCCTCTTCTGAGAACCCCAAGCTAACACTTGGATCATTTATTCTTAATTCTATGCGATAGCCAATAACAACGAGGTTGAGTTTGCTGCAGCGAGACAGGATCTCCTAATAGCTATCGAAATGGGATACCGAAACTTAGAGTTGGAAGGGGACCCAAGATTGGTCATAAACACGTTGGTAAAACTAAATAATGGCACCAAGTGGGATAAGCTTAGCCAAAGTTGGCGGACAGCAAGACTCATCTAAGATATCAGTAAATCATCCCCAAGTTTGACTAAATTCAGGTCAGACATGTCAGAAGGGAGGGGAATAAAGGGGTCGACTTCCTGGCCAATGGGGATGCAATCATCAACATGAGCTGATAGAAAAACAATGGTTAGTCCAACCCTGGGATGAAAAATTCAAACCCCTAGGGGAACTACTAGATCAGGACCTCAGACAGAACCAAGATAATAGACCCCCAGCAACTCAAGACCTCGATCGAGATGCAGGCCGACAATTGGGATAGGCTAGTGGTAGTAATGACTGGTACCCTAGCAATTAATATTGTCGCCCCCCACATTCTCAAGGTAGGGGGTATGGTGACCCTTGCCAGGAATGCATGCTAGGGAGGTGGGAAAGGTTGCAGGATAGGAGGTAAGGCAAGGCATATAGGCATGCGAGTTAATTTGACATGCAGTGTTAGAGGGTTAGCTTGTATGGTATTGAACTTTTTCAGGAGGACGTCGGAACTGGAGAAGCCAAGCTTGACGACGAACACCTATAGACTTCAAGTATGTAATTCAAATCTGCTCCACCACTGTAATTATGTTCTGGTTGGGGTTTTTCTGGGGGGAGAGGAGGGTAATTAGCAAGAGAACCTGGGGGATAGAAAATTGTTGGTGGAAATGGGGAAGGCAATTGCTAGAAATTTCCTGTTTTTGCATCCATACCCTCTGCCAAATGGGTAATGCCTATGACCGTTGGTGGGGAAATTGCATGTTTTTGGGTTGGGAGGCATCGCGCTCCTTAAACATTGATTGGGTGTAATTTCACTGTGGCAAGAAAATGCATGAGGGGTAGGTGATGGTAGAAGGTGGCAGGGGGAAGCATCTGGTAGGAAGATTGGGATGCAGCCATTCCCGCTGCATGCAAAGTGTTGGCCCTCATTTTTTATCCAATTTTGCTTAATTAAATACACTTAATTTCCATGTTATCCATCCATTTACCATCCATATACACCCTATTTTGACCAATTTATGCATATTCATGTATATAAATTAAGTTTTACAATTTTTTAGATGTTTTTACAAAAAATGGATTTTAAGTGCTTTTTTGACAGGATCAGAAATTCCCATAATAGCTTCATTGATGTCATACTTACAGGACACCTGGGCACAAGATGAGAATATTTCTAGAAATATTGGGAACTAATATTGAAAAAATTCCTATTGGTTCGGTCAAACTGAGCTAAAACAGGCCCAAGTCAATGCTGATCAAACATGACATGTTTTCAGGAAGCCGTAGAAAATAGGGCAGAAATAGTAGATTTTGGGATTTTTCCAGATTTGGTGTAACTGAATGGATGGATTCGACCAAGATAGATAGGATTAGGATAGATATGACTATTAGAGACATTTTAGTCAAGTTTGTTTATTATTTCTCTATTTAAGCCAAGACTATTGAGGGCTTGAGCATGTAGAATTTATGTAATCTCATTTTGAGACTCTTTGAAGACTGAAAGTTAATTGAAGAACCTATTTCATTTCAATTTTTTGTTCATGCTTGGTTGATTTACTGAATTTTTTGTAGCTTAGATTTATTCAAGTGTGAAAGGCAAGGGTGGAGCATGGGGTGGAGGCCCCCCACACCAAGCTAAGTGCACTTCTTGGTTAAATTTTCATAGTTTTCATAAATTAGTTCTTGTTTCAAATGTATTTAGATGTGTGATGGTTGCTGAATGGATATTGGTTTAATTCTAATCTAAATATGAAGGAACACACAAGAATTTAATTTAAATTCCCCTTCTATTTGATCTTGAACTAAAACTGAATTTCATTCTCCTTTTCTTATTTGAAGTTATTTCTGGATTTTTGGTTTGAAGAAATAATTGTGAAGAAGGAAAACCTGGTCCTCCTTAGTTAGAAGCCTCTTCTTTTACATCTTCTACATCATAAACCATTGTTAATTAGTGATTTTTTATTTCTCTTCATGGAAATAGTATTGTAGGGAAGGACAACGCGGTTCTCCTAAGTTAGGAGCCTCATCCCACATATTATTTAAGTGAATTAGAAATTACTTAATTCGAGTTTATACTTGTAATATGCATTTCTTTTAATATTTCTAATTCAAATTGACTACCATTGGAATCCATAGACTTCGGACATGCTTCTAAGTTCTACAAACCCAGATTGATAATAAAATACTTGTATTAATTTACTCAATAAACTGACCTAAGATTTTTGTGTCATTGCCATATACATCCTATTTGAAGTTATTTCTAAATTTCTAGTTGGAAGAAAGAATTGTGAAGAAGGACCATCTCGTCCTCCTTAGTTAGGATCCTCTTCTCTTACCTCTTCTGCATCATAAACCATTTTTAATTAGTGATTTTGGATTTCTCTTCATGCAAATAGTATCATAGGGAAGGACATCCAGGTCTCCTAAGTTAGGAGCCTCATCCCACATATTATTTAAGTGAATTAGGAATTACCTAATTAGAATTTATATTTGTAATATGCATTTCTTTTAATATTTCTAATTAATCTTCTAAAATTGACTACCATTGGAATCCATAGACTTTGCAAATGCTTCTAAGTTCTACAAACCCAAATTGATAATAAAATACTTGTGTTAATTTACTTAATAAATTGACCCAACATAAAGCAAGCATTAGGTTAATTGGAACTCCTACTGGAACGATGGCAAGGCTAGAAAATCCTAGTGGAAACCCAGTTGGGTGGCACCGAGGGGCAAAGCCATTAATCCTTGGGTAGCGGGGGAAAGGAACCTGAACTATAGCAAGCAAACTATAAGAAGCAAGAGGGGTTTGTGAGCTTGGCTCATGCAAGGGTCGGCTGACCTGCATGCAAATGATAGTAGTGGGGAGCGAAAAAAGGGCGTGACAGGGGATATGGGCTATGGACCTCCCCATTACAGGTTGAAGTCTCCAAACCACCCCATCTTGGATATTGTGAGATTTGGTGGAGAGGAGAAGCGAGGAAAGGCATATAACGTTGGGAACAACACTAATAACAGAGCCACCAAGGGGTGGCACATAACTACAATGTTGTGTTTCAATTTAACTAATTTTGGTTGTTACCAGTGTTTTGGAAATCAGGTCATTACTCATGCTATGAGGGGATGTGGTTGTGGTAGGATAGGCCCGGCACCAAGGAAGTACAAGAAGTCAAGCACGTTGGAACCATGCAGGGGTAGGAAGTCAGTAGAACACCTCATCATTGAAGCAAGGAGGCTTACTGAGAGGAAACAGATGTTGAAATCCTAAAATTGTTAGAAGAGTGGGAAGAGGAATTAAAACAAGGCAGCAAGACAGAGGAAGAAATGGATAATTGAAGGACCTTAGTCCTAGATCCAGGCAACACCTAAGGAATAATAACACAGTTTAAGAAAACTCTGTACCTTTACTGGTTAATGAAGAGTTTATTAGGCAAGGCGATGGAGAAAATTTCCGCGGCAATGGAAGTGACACTCTAGCGAATGGCGAGCTATAAGAAGGATTTACATAAAATACTCTTTCATCTGCATAAATGAGATATTAGGTTGGATATAATTGATCGCCATATCCCTTGCATACTGGAGTTGAATGATATGCCAAGGGCATCCGCCAAGGATCCAACACCTGTTGAATCTGCCTCAGAGGAACATAAGGATTAGACACTTAACCATGCATAATTTTGTTTTATGTAGATAGATTTTAATTTCTATGTTGCAAAATATAATTTTATATAGTTATGTAGTGTATGGACATGAAGCAGAGACATATCTAGCTTGGCTATGTTGGGTTGTGTTATATTCTTTCCACGACTAGCCACCCTAGTTAACTACAGGGTTGGAGGGGGAGTGGAGCCCCCTTTCATTGTGTCGATTGCACAGTCAGGGGGTCACAGGGGGTTTGAGGGGGGCAATTAGCCCCCCTCTACGGGGTCCATGGCAGTGCCTTGGGGAAGTTTTTTTTGGACCCTATATTAGGTGGGCGGACCTACCTATGGTTTTGTACATGGTTTTTGCACATGGATTTGGGCGCAATGGTTTTCGGTCCATGGTATTGGATGCTTTGGAATGTATGTATATGTATTGTAACATTTAAAGGAGCATAATGAAAAATCAAGCTGGTAGTCTTAGTTTTGGATCCAGGGGAAAATCTCTGTGTATATGTGATTTATGTGTTATGCTCTGGTATTGTTTATTTTTTGTGTTTTAGAATTCGTATGTAGGTAATTTATGTACAGGCTTAAAACCTACATTTGGTATCATAGTTGTTTTGGCTTCCAATGGATGCCTTTGTTGCTGAGGGGTTTCGCTCAGGCCTGTGGTAGACCATGTTCAGTGGGAGATCTGCGGGATCAATTCTCGTGGTGAAAGAAGATGGTGAGAAGTGGAAAGATAGAGATCAAGAAATTTAATGGTCAGATTTTTTAGTTATGGAAACTCAAGATGGAGGATCTGTTAGTAGAAGATCAGTGGATCATAGTAGATCTGGGTATTAAACCAACGAGAGTGTCCAATGAAGAATGGAAGAAGCTGGATCAGAAGGCTAAGAGGATAATACGATTGTGTGTCTTAGATTCAATATTGTTGAAAGTTTTAGGGGAAGCTACGGTGAAGGCTTTTTTGGGACAAGTTAGGGACTTTGTACTAATCTAAGTCTCTGGTGAATAAGCTATTCCTATGAAAAAAGTTGTATAACCTGAGGATGAAAGATGGAGACTCAGTGACAGAGCATCTGAATGCATTTAATATTATGGTAAGTTAGTTATTATCTGTTGATATTCAAATTTCAGATGAAGATAAGTGCATCAATTTGTTGTGTTGTCTACCAAATTCATGGAATAGTCTGGTTATTGCAATAGGTAGCAATGTAACTGCATTGTAATTTGATGAAATAGTCTCATCCTTACTGACGGAGGAGATGAGACGAAAAAATATTCAGAGCCAGAATGGTGATGCCTTGTCTGTACGAGAAGTTCCCAGAACAGAAACAAAAATAAGTCATCAAGTGGGAGATCTAAATCTAGAGGGAGACCTAAATCTCGAGGAAAACTGGTAAAGGTGTGCTGGAAATGCAGAAAGGAAGGGCATTACAAAAGGTACTGTAAATCTAAAGCTCCTAACAAAGGAAAGCGATTTGATGATGCTCCTTCTGTACAGGCGAAAACCACCTCAGATGAAGGTGGGGATGTGTTCTTGGCTTCTTCAAGTACACATGTAGATCATGAGGCATGGTTGATTGACTCAGGTGCATCCTTTCACTCCACTCCTGATAGAGAGTGGTTCTGCGAGTATGAGAAATATGATGGTGGTGATGTCTTCTCGAGGGATGACAGGAAGGATAAAGTCATTGGTCGTGCAAAAGTTAAGTTGAATTTGCAAGGTGGAAGGATTAGAACACTTCCAGGTGTTATGGATATTCCTCCATTAGTCAGAAATCTAATTTCTATAAGCAAGTTGGATGATGTAGGTGTAAAAATAGTGTTCGAGAAAGATACCTGGAAGATGGTTCAGGGAGCACTGGTATTGATGCGAGGACTTCAAATTGGAACTCTGTACAAGCTGCAAGGTAGCACTATTGTTGATGGGTGCAACAATTTTGTGGTTCCTGAAAGTGGAGCAGAAAATGTAGTGGTATCTAGAGAAAATACCATGATATGGAATCAAAGGCTTGGACATAATGGAGAGAGGGCCCTTCGAGTACTTGATGGTAAAGGTATGGTAGAAGGTATGACTAATAGCTCTCTGGATTTTGATTTCTATGAAAATAGTGTATATGGGAAGTAGAATCGGGTGAGTTTCCCCTCTGGTGATAAGAGGGTGAAACAAATATTAGAGCTTGTGAAGAATGACATGTTTGGACCTGTGAAGGTTCCATCACTGGGTAAGTCTATGTACTATGTATCATTTATAGATGAATTCTCAAGGAATACATGGATATATTTCCTTAAGAAGAAATATAAAGTCTTTGACAGGTTTAAAGAATTTAAGGCTCTGGTTGAAAGCCAGATAGAGAAGAAGATGATCAAGGTGGATATTGGTGGCCACCCACCAATTCCACTTGGACCCCCACCATTGTTTCTTTCATTTTTTCAGTTTCCTTAATTGTAGCACAATTTACTATTTTTAGCAGTTTTCGGGTCCTCAACTTTCGAAGCCGTTTTGAGGCCCGAACTAATGCTTTTTTGGAAAAATGGGAGCAACATGTGTCCACGGAATGATGTTTCTCCTCCCAAAGTTGTAGTCCTCTAATATATATTTCTAATGAGGTATTGTTCACGTCAAACGAAGATCATATGCCAAAGTTACAACCCCGAGAAGTTGATGTACCAATTTACCCAAACAGGGCCCATAGTTTGGCGCTTCATCTCCTATGGTTAGGGTTTTGGATGTTTAGGGTTTTTCATTGTTTCCCAACAATAAATAGGCCTTCGAGCCTCATTGTAAGAAAATTCAGAGGCATGTAGCCACCACATCTCCCCTCAGAGATAAGTTATTGTCGCCCGAGCTAGTTTATTTCCATTTCTGTTTGTAAGCATATTTCAGTATTTTATATTAATGAAATGAAGTATTATTTCTATTGCATCTTTGTATTTATGGTTATCTCTTTAATGTGTCTCATTCGTGTTTAAATCCATATCAGTGGTATCAAAGCGGTCTGCTCTTTCTTTGTTTTTCTTTGCATGTCCCCAACGAGGTCGGGATATAAGGAGTTAGGGCTTGAACTGGTCGAACCTTTGCAATACCAACCTTGCAAATCCCGATGGCCTCCCATGGTGAATGAAAAGAAAGATGAGGGGGCAGGAGATCCTATCAAAATATTTCTTGAAGAGGTCCTCGAGCAACAAAGGAACGCGATGATGGACAACTTTGTGCAGATCCTTCAGTAGCTACCAAGGGGCGACACATCTACTTCCAGGAGCTACTCTGGAAGCACCACACCCTTTAAGGTACAAGTTAACTTTGACATTTCCATATTTGAGGGTTAGGTAGATGGAGACGTTGTAGATAAATGGTTAAATCTGCTATAAGGGTATTTTTTTGTTCATGATTTTTCTAGCCGGGAAAAGATTACGTTCACTCTTCTCAAAGCCGCCCCACACATCAAGGACTGGTGGGAAACCTACTGTGAGTAGAAGGATGAAAGTATGGCCTCACTGTTTTCATCCACGCCCACTTGGAATTCATTGCGGAATGCCATCAAGGAGTAGTACTACCCTATCAGAAGCTATGAGGATATATACATAAAGTGGACCACGCTATGACAGGGAAGGGACCAAAACGTGCCAAATTTTACCAATATTTTTCATACCCTTCGCAAAAATTTGGGTATGATGGATTTTGAGCTACATTTGGTACTAAAATACCGCGGCTACCTACACAGGTACATCTAGGATGAGATGGAGTTCCTAGACATCTCCTCACTCGGCACAGTGTACCGATATCCTGTCAAGATCGAGCAGAAGTTTAAACGGAAGAAGCAAGACTTTGGATCTGCAATTATGAAGCAAGGGAAAGGTGCCCCCAAATTGTTGAACAAAGGAAAAAGCCAAGGTGGGGTCACCTAGAACAACCCACCAAAGCCACAAGCAAAGAAAAACACTGCTAAGCTGAAGAATGACACAATCAAGTGGTGTGAGTTCCATAAGAGCTCCACTCACAACACATGTGAGTGTCGGGCCAAGCAGTCACTGGTGGCCAAACTAAAGTCTTTGGAATCAAATGCATGTTCTGACTCTGAGTCAAAACCTGATAAGGGGAATGAAAAAGGGAAGCATATTATTGATTCAGAACCTAATGCCACCATTTCCACCACGAAGACCCTGAAGGAGGAACCTGAAGATCCAGAGGAGGAGGAGTGCCTCTTCCACTCCCAGATGTGGGTAATGGGTTCCCTGCTATAGTTAATTGTCGACAGTGGGAGCCAAAAGAACCTCATTTTGGTAGAGGTTGTGAAGCTTCTGGGCTTATCGAACATAGCACATACACAATCATACACCATCGGGTGGCTTCACCAAGGACGGGATTTTCGCGTGAGCCAGAAGTGTCGCCTTGCATACAACATCAAGCCCTTCAAATATGAGGTATTGTGTGACGTTGCTCCCCTTGATGTTTGTGATGTATTATTAGCTAACCATACTTGTGGAAGTGACATGATGTGTATGAGTCAAGGCCTCGCATTGTTATTGTTACTTTGGGAAATAATTTGTACAGGATACCTGAGGTAGCACCGCCTACCTACATCTCTTTGGTTACTGTAAAACAATGCAGTAAGGTCATTTCCAAAAACCAGGAAATTTGTTGTCCTGATGATACGCCCTCAAGGAAAGAAGAATACAGTGCATGACCTCTAGATAGGGCCCCTCCACACGACAACTACAGATGGACAAGGTCGTGTAGGAGTACGAGGACATCTTCACCTCCCCCAGTGGGGTTACTCTGCAATGTCAGGTCAAGCACTCCATCAATCTGATCCCAGGTGTGGTGCTGTCCAATGGAACAATCTATCATCGCTGAGTTCTGGAGAACGATGAAATCAAGAGGCATATTCAAGAGCTGTTATAGAAAGGTCACATCCAACTGATTTCATCACCCTGTGGGAGCCCAATTGTGTTGGTATAGAAGGAGGATGGGACTTGGAGACTCTGTATTAACTATCGAGCATTGAGAAAGATCATTGTTTGGAATAGGTACCTGATCCCATGGATTAACAACCTTCTGGACCAACTGGAAGATTGCATTCAAAGCCAAGGAGGGCCTTTTTTAATGGTTGGTTATGCCTTTCGGGTTGACGACTGCTCCTGCAACCTTCATGAAGCTAACAGATGACATCTTGCGGCCATTCACCAACTCATTTGTAGTGGCATACTTGGATGACATCCTGATCTTCAGCCAAAGTTGGGAAGAGCACCTCCACCATATCCGACAAGTTCTCCAAACACTGCAGCAACACAAGTTATGTGCCAAATTGGAGAAATGAACTTTTGGCATGACCCAATTTCAGTATCTAGGATACATTATTGATGAATGGGGGGTGCATGTGGATCCATCCAAGATCCAAGTAATTTGGGATTGGCTATCTCCAACCACTCTAACAGAGCTCCGTAGCTTTCTGGGTCTTGCCAACTTCTACCGCAGGTTTGTGTTGGGATTTTCTCATATCACTTGGCCCTTGAGTCAAGTCACCAAGGGAGGAGCGAAAGAAAAATTCTTTTGGTCTGAATCTCAACAGAAGGCATTCACAAAGTTGAAACCTCGCCTCTGCTCGGCACCAGTGCTCGCATTACCAGACTTGCAACAACCATTTGAGATCGAGATAGTTGCGTCTGACTATGCTATTGGGGTAGTCCTTACTCAACACGGGCATCCAGTGGCATATCACAGTGAGACACTTTCAGACACAGTCTATAAGTATCTCACTTATGACAAAGAGATGTATTCCATCATGCAGGATTTCCGACAATGAAAGCATTACATTTTGGGGAAGGAAACAGTCATCCACACAGACCACCAGCCCCTGCAATTCATATAGACCTAAGGGAAGTTGGAGAATGATTGCCATCATAAGTGGTTTTCATAGCTACAAGAATTCCATTTGAATATCAAGTATAATAAGGGCAGCACTAATAATGTTGCAGATTTCCTTAGTCGACCACCGATCATGGCGTTAGCCACTGTACTCAACTCTTGTGGGCACGAGACTTCTGATTGGCCACTCCTCTACAAAAGCGACCCAAAATTCGGCCACACATACCAGACACTCTTGGAGGGTTAGCATGTTCCAGATTTTGACCTCCAAGATGCCCTGTTATGCCACTTGGGTCACCTTTGGGTTCCTTCAAGCGAGCGTGCCAAGATGATTTGGGAAGCACACTACAGTCAGGTTGTTGGGCATTTTGGGGTCAAGAAAACGGTGGCAGTACTGCAGAATTATTTCTATTAGCTAAATCTTCAACATGATGTTGGGAAGTACATCATGTCCTGTAGTGCTTGCACCATTGCCAAACCAACCATCAAGAAGCAAGGCCTCTACACTTCGCTTGCTACCCCTAGTCGACCTTGGGAATCCATCTCCATGGATTACATGTCAAGCCTGCAAGAAGAATATCACAGCAGAAGCCACTGCTAAACTCTTCTTTCAGTGAGTTTGGGTACACTTTTGGATCCCACAGTCTATCATCTCAGATTGAGACAGTAGGTTCCTTAATACATTTTGGTCCAGTCTGTGGTTGATGTTGGACACCAAACTCACTAAGTCCACAACCTTCCATCCCCAAACTGATGGCCAGACAGAGGTTGTCAATAGGATGATCGTACACATTCTGCACATGTACAACTCAAAACATTCATGAACATGGGATGAGAGCCTCCCCTGTGTTTAGCACATCTATAACTAGGATCTCCATAGCTCGACTGGCCACAACCCTTTTCAGGTGGGCTTGGGATTCCAACCACTATGTCCCATTGATGTGTCCTTGCCATTTGCATCTACTAAGGTAGATGCGGCTCATGTCCAATCCAAAATAGATAAGGCAAACAACTTCATTGAGCACATCCAACATATCTGTCAGTAGGTCCATGACATTTTGGAGAAATCAAATTCCAAGTACAAGTAGCGACATGATCAACATCGGGTGCCACACAAGTTTCAAGTGGGCGACAAAGTCTGGTTTCATTTGCAAAAGGAATGCCTTACCAGAGCCTATCAGAAACTTAGAACACTCCAATATGGTCCTTACACCATTACCAAGGCTGTGGGAGACAATTCATTTGATCTTAGAATTCCCCCGTTCCTGGGCCTGCACTCAATGTTCAATGTGGACTGCCTTCGACCATACTTTCCACCATTACTAGACACATACGATATTGCAAAACAACTCACACCAACAGATTTAAATTCAGATTGCATGGAAAAAGTTGAAACGAATTAGATCATGGACACGTAGATCAAGCAAACTCGCTAGTAGAATATCCAATTGTATCGAGTTGTCAAATCAGGCCAACTCCTTCACCAGGGCAAGTGGCTCACCACGGACCAAGTTCAGCAGAAGCTTCCTCATCTCATGGAGGAACTCAATGCAATGGGGACCATTGCTTCATAAGGGGGAAGGAATGATTGAGGTGGATATTGGTGGCCACCAGCCAATTCCACTTAGACCCCCACCATTGTTTTTTTCAAACTTTCAGTTTCCTTAATTGTAGCACAACTTACTATTTTTTGCAATTTTTCGGGACCTGAACTTCCGGAGCCGTTTTGAGGCCCGAAGCGACAATTTTTTGGAACAATGGGAGCACAATTAAATAATTAAATAAATAATTAAATGAATAAATAAAAAAAATAAAAAAAAAAAAAATTTAAATTAAATAAATTAAATAAAATAAAATAAATTTTTTTAGCATATATTAAAATTATTATTAGTTCTACCATTTAGATTTTGAATTTTAAATTAATTTATTAACTCTAAGATTAAAATAAAATAAAATAAATAAAATTATTGAATGAATTATTAATTAATTAATAAATTAATTAATAATTAATATTCAGCCGACTTATGCTGATTCTAAAATTTATTTTCCTCAATATTATTTATTTACTTCCTAGCGGCTCTTCTTTTATCATCATTCATAAGCCTTGATGATGGATCCCAGTTGGGATTTGAAACGTTGGCATAAAAATGTTCATACTGTGGATTCTCCGGAAACTGAATCAAAAGATACAAACCAAAGATCCCTTAAATCCAAAGGACTGATGTTTCTCCTCCCAAAGTTGTATTCCTCAGATAGATCTTTCTAATGAGGTATTGTGCGCATTAAACGGAGATTGTATACCAAAGTTACGACCCCGGGAAGTTGATGTACCAATTTACCCAAACGGGGCCCATAGTTTGGCACTTCATCTCCTATGGTTATGTTTTTGGATGTTTAGGCTTTTCCATTGTTTCTCAATAATAAATAGGCCTTCGAGCCTCATTGTAAGATAGTTTAGAGGCATGTAGCTTCCACATCGCTTCTTAGAGATAAGCTACCATCCCTCGAGCTAGTTTATTTCCATTTCTGTTTGTAAGCATATTTCATTATTTTATCTTAATGAAATGAAGTATTATTTATGATGCATCTATGTATTTATGGTTATCTCTGTAATGTGTTGCATTCCCTTTTAAATCCGGATCAGAAGATAAAGGTGTTGAGGACAGATTATGGTGGAGAGTTTTGCAAGAAGGAATTTGAAGAATTCTATAAGACGCATGGTAGCACGGTAGAAGACTACTCCATACACACCTGAGAAAAATGGAGTTGCAAAAAGAATGAACAAGATGTTTATGGAAAGGGAAAGAAGCATGCTCGGAGGTGTCAAGTTAGGATAGGAATTCTAGGCAGAGGCAGTGGAGACACCATTTTACCTAGTCAATAGATCACCTTCATCAGCATTGGAGGATAAGACTCCACAAGAGGTATGGACTAGTAAGAAACCATATCTTTCATATCTGAGGGTATTTGGATGTGATGCATATGTACATGTTCCAAACGAGAAAAGAAAAAAGTTGGATAGTAAATCTGAAAAGTGCATCTTTATTGAGTATAAGGATCGTTTAAAGGGTTATAAGCTCTGGAACCCAACAGCAAGGAAGGTTGTGTACAACTGAGTTGTGGTGTTCAGAGAGGTGAAAGATGTTATTAAACATGAAGTCCCATCAAAGGAACCTGAGAAGATAGAGTTTGAGCTCAAGGAGGAAGAATCAGACTCTAGAGCATAAGAGGAATCAGAAGATGAAGAGCCACAAACTCCGGCTGTGAGAAGATCAGTTCGAGAAAGAAGGAAGCTAGAAAGGTATAGTCCATCTACTTTTTGTTCAAATTTTTCTTTATCTATTACTGATGATGATTCTAGAACTATGAAGGAAGTATTAGATTCAAAAGATGGCAAACTCTGGAAAGAGCCCATGGTTGATGAAATGGCATCTTTGCACAAAAATGAGGCTTCGGACCTAGTGGGGTTGTCGGCTAGATGGAAAGCCATTTACAGCAAATGGGTGTTCAAGAAGAAGAAAAATGCAAAAGGAAAGGTGGAGAAATACAAAGCATGGTTGGTAGCAAAAAGGTTATTCCCAGGTGCCAGGAATTGATTTTGGTGATATTTTTTCTCCTCTTGCCAAGGTAGCTTCTATTAGATTACTTTTATATGTTGATGTTGCTTTTGATTTTGAGGTAGAACAGATGGATGTGAAGAAAACATTTCTTCACGGGGATCTGGAAGAGGAGATATAGCTTTGCGGTGAAGGGTAAGAAAGAACTGGTATGCAAGCTAAAAAAGTCTTTGTATGGATTAAAACAGTCACCAAGGATGTTGTATCAGAAATTTGATACATTTATACGGGGACTTGGATTCACCAGAAGCAAAGCAAATCATTGTGTGTATTTTAAATTAATTGGCGATTATCTTATCTATCTAGTCTTGTATGTGGATAATATGTTGTTGGTTTGAAATGACAAAGAAATTATACAATATTTGAAGACCCAATTGTCCTCCAAATTTGACATGAAAGATCTTGGTGTTGCAAACTATATTTTGGGCATGGAAATTAAAAGAGATTGGGCAAAGAGGAAGCTCTGGTTAAACCAGAGGTAGTATGTCGAGACAATACTGCAGAGGTTTAATATGTAGGATAGTAAACTGGTGAAGGTTCATATTCTTGTAGGTGTGAAGTTATCTGTTGAAGAGTGTCCCAAGCCATAAGAAGAGGAAGAGGACATGTCCCGTGTTCCATATTCAAGTCCAATTAGTAGCCTGATGTATGTGATGGTCTGTACTAGACTAGACATTGCACATGTAGTGGGAGTATTGAGAAGGTTTATGTCAAAACTAGGGAAGTAGAACTAGACAACAATGAAGCGGGTTTTCAGGTATTTGTGTAGTACTAGTGATTATGGTTTTTGCTACCAAGGAAGACCAATATTGAACAGAGTGTTGGATATTCGTGGTTTTGTTGATGCAGACTGGGTTGGAGATCTGGATCAGAGAAGATCTACAAGTGGGTATGTGTTTAACCTATTTGGGGGTGCAGTCAATTGGATGAGTAAGAAACAATCTATAGTGGCACTATCAACTACAGAGGCAGAATACATGGTAGCCACTCATGCAAGCAAGGAAGCAGTTTGGTTGGAGAGATTGTGTTCAAGTATGGGGTTAGTACAAGCAGCTATAAGGATAGACCGTGATAGCCAAAGTGCAATTTTCTTGGCAAAGAACCTTGCTTACCATTCAAAGACAAAGCACATTCATGTTTAGTATCACTTTGTGAGGGATATGAAAGAAGACAAAAAGGTGTTGTTGGTAAAGGTAGACACTTTGTATAATACCGCAGATGCATTGAAAAAATCTGTGAGCTCTAAGAAGGTCTCTTGGTGTAGAGAAACAATGGGCGTTGTAGAGCTGGATAAATGACTAAGCTCTCTTGTGGGCCCCTGTGGAAAGAAAACAACAAGTGGGAGAATGTTGGGTTGTGTTATATTCTTTCCATGACTAGCCACCCTAGTTAACTGGGGGTTAGAAGGGGGGTGGAGCCCCCCTTTCATTGCACCGATTTTGCAGCGGGGGGGTCACAGGGGGTTTGAGGGTGGCATTTAGCCCCCCTCTACGGGGTCTAGAGCAACGCCCCAGGGAAGCTTTTTCTTTTTGGACCCTATATTAGGTGTGCAAACCTACCTATGATTTTTGCATGGTTTTCGCACATGGTTTTGGGCACGATGGTTTTCAGTCCATGGTATTGGATGCTTTGGCATGTATATATATGTATTGTAACATTGAAAGGAACATAATCAAAAATCAAGCTGGTAGTCTCAGTTTTGGGATCCAGGGGAAAATATCTGTGTATATGTGTTTTATGTGTTATTTTCTCTCATTGGTTATTTTCTATGTTTTAGAATTCTTATGCAGGTAATTTCTTTATGGGGTTAAAACCTACAGGCTAGAGAGATTAAGACTGTATTGTTATTGGATGGCTTACAATGTAGACCAGTGGCCAACAAACTTGGTTTCCCTTTGGGGAAATTTGAGGCCACCTGGTTAATATGTGTGGTGTAAACCTATTTATGTTTAATAGAAAATGGAATGGTCTTGCCAAGCTTAAAAATATATATCTATATATATATATATATATATATATAAATATATCTATATATATATATATATATATATATATATATATATATATATATATATATATATATATATATATATATATATATATATATATATATATCGATATAAGATAATTATATTAAATTTTGTTACATTAATTAAATTGTAATACTTTCAAATAATTAATGTGATAGTTTGTAATAATGCTTTTTCTTTGATGTTTTAATTGCAATGCATTTTAACTCTTTTGGAATTAGAACATGTGCGATTTGGCTCACCTCATTTATTATTATGGTTATCTATTTGTAATTAGGCCAACTTCATTTTTATGATTAACAGATTTTTCAAAGTGCAGAGGTCACACAATGAAATCTTGAAGGCTTCCTCTGCACGATTGACTTACTCCTGAGTCCCGCACATATGCATTTGTGTTCATTTTTTCTTTTGTAGGTCAATATTCTATTCATTAAAAAAAAGATATACATATAACGCTTCAAAAACACATGTGGTCTCACCGCAACCATGTTTGTTGACCAAAGTCTACAAAAGATGACAAAAATACAAAAAAGATGCTAGTAACAATGTCCACAAATGAGAGGGCCATAGGCTCCAATAGAAAAATAAAACATAAATAAAACCAGAAGACATACTAATCATCTGAGGTGACAGAAGGTGGGTATTCGAAGCATTTCCTAGAGGAGGCGAATGATGAAAGTTTCACTGAATGTGCCCTTTGAAGTGTGCCATCTAGGTCTCCATCTTTTCCACTTAATCCACCAGATGGTTTTGTCCCCGCCAGACTACTACCATTCGCTCCCTGACATGGCATTGGACATAACTCATGCATTCCAAAGTTTTCTTCAGTTCCTCATGCTTTTCCTGATTATTTTTCTTTGCCACATCTACCCAGTCCATCAAGGATTGAGTTAGGCCACAACAATTTCCAAGAAGAAATGTTGCAATCCCTGCGGGTCAGGGGCTTCATCATGATCGTCGCTTTGAGAATCTTGTCCTCTCCTACACCCATCACCCTTCCAAGAGCTAAGCATCCAAGAGTTGCTTCTAGTTTGGGATGTCTTCATGTCACCACTCTGATTCACCTATCCCTGACCTCTGCCTCCTCCTCGATTAGTTAGATGTCAGCCTCTGCGAATTCCACTACCTCACCCTCCACGTGCTCTATAACCTACACCTCGAGGCATACCCACCAAATTACTCCTGCTTCCATCCACCATGGTTGCCAATTCGGGAGCCTCCTCCCTCTACTTCCCTAGCTCCACTGGGAGGATACCCCACCCACCTCAAGGAATGGGGCACATCTGCCACCATCCAAGTGCTCCCATAATAGCCTAGAGTGTGACCCCATTAGATGACCTGAATTGTTGCTCTCCCATCCACTAGACTGGCCTCCCAAAGCCCTACTTGCTCCAACGTGCGTCGGAAACGTCTTCACTCCGCTCATCAATCTACCCAAGAGCTAGGGTCAAACACTTGAAGCCCAGGGAGTCAACTTGACCGTCATCGCTAGAAATAGCTTCATTATCCCCATTGTTGTCCCTTAAGAAACAAATTTCAAGGCTGTGTATAAATTGTGCTTAAGACATTATTGTTTATAACTGTTGTCACTTGTTTGTCACTTAATTGTATGTTGTATTCTCAAATGGAGGACCTAAAAGACTTGGTTTTAAAACCCTCAATACTCAGGTGACATCAAAACCTTAGAATGCCATTTGATTTCTGAACATAAATGATGAATGAAGAAAGCCTGAAGAAGTCATAGACAATATGTTTTTTTACATAAAATCTATTATCTATGACACTTGGAGAAGTTAAAGATAATATGTTGCCTTACACAGAAACTACTATCTATAACTTAGAAGAATTGCAGAGGTAGGAACTTCAAATATAGGAGCACTCTTTTAATGGATTTTAACTTCATTTACATAAGAAAATAAAGACCTATAGCTTCATCACCATACTTAAAGGAAGAAAACATTTGATGACACATAACAGAGAAGTCAGAAAATCATACCCAACAATGTATGGAAAACTTCTGATTCTTTGATTAATCAACTGTTCTATCAGGAATATTGTGACCTAGTCTCCAGGTTCTCCAAAGTTCGAACCCTTTATCTTTAAAATTTCCTCTTTTTATATATTATGAGACAGTTGGTAATCACCAAAACTGTTAAACTACTTAACTATTCTCCTAACTATCTAAAGTAAAAGTTATCACAGAATATACACATAGTCATGAAGAAATTTTCTGTATGGCTTCAGAGAATCAGAACTTTTAAATTCGCTTACCAGCGACAGTATGCAGATTCCTCTGTTTTTTGTTTTTCACTCTCGGTTTGTAAGCTGGAGGTTGACTACGGGTCCCTCTTTTTCTCTGCTATTCCGATATATGTAACTTTTTATACCATTAATAAAAAGTTTCGATTATTTTCTCCGGAAAAAAAAAGTTATCACAGAATATTACATAGAAAGTAAAAGACACCTCATTCTCAAGAAAATGAAATAACAAGAAGTAACAAGAATTAGTAGGTAATGGCTATTCGTTTTTCGAATCGGTGGCTGGAGTACATGGTCTGAGTGTTATTCTGCAAGCTGTAACCCTATATATGTCCTGATAACAGTTAGACTGTTTTAACACAGCAAACTGCAACTTTACAAGAACTCCGTGTGTGAACTTGGGCCCACATATATATCAAGAGTGTTCTAATTAGTGGAAACACTAAGAAACCTGACCAATCACCTTTCCTTTGGAATTTTAGTCATCTACCTCTAACTTTGGTCATTTTGCTAAAACAACGAAATTGATTAATTTACACAGAATATGGAAAACCTTTGGTTACCACGGAACTCAAAGAATTAAAACTCTGGTTCATAAACCTGTCACGTCCGCCTGAGCTATATGCGATCACCCCTTCAATGGATGGTCCAATTCCTCGGAACTCATGAAACTTTAAACCTGTTTGAACAAAAATTTATCGCGTCCATTTTTTCAACGCCCCTTTGACTCCCATACGGACCCAATAAGAAATAAAACTGCTAGTTAATGATTTATCAGGTCTGATTTTAAAGATAAAACTTGATTACTTTTTTACCCGATATCCATCATATCTTGTCTCTTTCAATGGATGATTGCAATTGGCCCAAATTTCAGCGGATTAAACTGTATTTCATATATCATTGTGTCCGATTTCCGAAATAAACCCTGTTCTAGTTAACTACCCAATTACGTCGGATTTGTGGCCTGTTGATCAGACAACCTAGATCTTCTCACAGATTTCTCACATTCATAATTCATCAATCAAATAAAATAAGTTATTTCTTTTAAATTTATTCTTTTCCCTTTATTTCCGTTACAACATAATATTTGATTTTTTCAATTTTTGTAATAAAACTGAAAATAGAATTAAAAGGACAATGGATGCTACAACATCTAGTTCCACCTGGGGATAGTTCTTTTGCCACAAAAGCGATAAGAACCACAGACCAGTGCTTTCACCTCGAGCATGGAGTCACATATTTCTTAGCCAATTCAGCTTCCATGGAATTTGTGCAATGAGTTCACTCTGGTATCTACAATGACAGGATGCTTATGCTTCAAAACTGAAAGTAATGCTTGAGGTATTGCCCATTGATTGGCAGCTGCAAAGATTCACCATCACGATTCTCTAGGAAGAATGTATTATTTTTCCTGGCTTCTATAATTCTGAATGGGCCATACCAGAGAGGATCAAATTTTCCATGTTTGCCCTTATCTTCTCTTCTAGTATCCCACCTTAATACCAGATCTCCAATTTTAAAATCAATCTCTCTGGCCTTTCTGTCAAAAATACTCTTCATATTTGATTGATACATGATCAAGTTGTCTCTTACCTTATCCCTATTTTCACTCAACTCCACTACCTTATTCACTCTTCTTATTAGAGCATTGGGCTCTTCTTTTTCCTCCTGAATCATTGCAATCACAGGCTTCACAAGTTGGCTTGGGAACAGAGCTTGAGTTCCATACACTAACTCAAAAGATGATTTTCCTATGGACCTTCTTGTAGTCACTCTAGCAACCCATAGAGAAAACTTTAACTTAGAATCATAATCTTTTTGGTTCTCTGCAATAGTTTTCTTAAGGATCTTCATCAAAATTTTGTTAGTGGATTCAGCTAATCCATCGCTGTGGATGATAAGATGTTGAATGGGACAAAATAACATTACACTTTTGACAAAAAGAGATAAACTTACTTGAATTGAAGACTTGAGCATTATTTGTTATGATTTTGATAGGGCATCCAAATCTATTGAAAATATTTTCCTCTAAGAAATTCATCACCACCTGATCATTTGCTCTTTTAGTGGGTATAACTTCTACCCGCTTGATGAAGTAACCAGTAGCTGTGAGAACCCACTTGTGTTGTCCACTTGAAGGTGGGTTAATCTCTCCAACAAAGTATAGCCCCCATTGTCTGAATGGTTCCTCTCTGAAGACTGGGATCAAAGGCAAGGGAGCTAACCTCTTCTTCTCAGCAAAAATCTGACACTTCTGACAACTTCTAACAAACTTATATGTATCACCAAATAAAGTAGGACAATAAAACCCTGCCTGGAGGATTTTGTGTGCAGTAGCCTTCCAACTATAATGTCCTCCACATACCTTCTCATGATGATCTTTAATGGTCTCTGTGAATTCATCCTCTGTTAAACATAACAACAAAATTCCTACAGGATCCTTCTAACACAATCTGCCCTCAACAATCACATATGTCTAGGCTTTGACCTCTATACCTTGTTCTATCCAAAGATTGAGGACAAGAGAGAAAACAAAAATAATGGATTATGTGCTTGTACCATTCTAAACATAAAAACTTATACCTGATCTTCATACCTGGGTTTGATCTTTCTTCACCTTCTTCAATTGCCTCCTCATTCACAAGTGTCAACAAGTTGATTCCCAATGCCTGAAACTTTGACTCTGTCAACATCTTTGCTAATCCTTGCCCTTTCACCAGCTTTGTGGGCTTTATGTCCAAGTCATACTCTTGGATCTTGGCTATCCATCTCCCATTTTTCCTTCTACATCGCTCTAGACTAAGACATCCTTTACTACAACACTTGGCACATAAGCAATGATCTGTGACTGCAATACGTAAGTCCTGAAGGCCTTTAGGGATTTTACCAAAGCATATACCTATTTTTCAAGAATATTATACTTTAGTCCAGCATCTCTGAGAATCTTTCTAAAGAAAGCAAGTGGCTGCTCCTTTTCTTCATTATTTTTCTGCAACAAGACAACAACTATTGAATTAGGTGATGCAAATGAAAAAACTTGGAAAGGTTTTTGATAATCAAGGCTTATTAGGACTGGAGTAGCTTGCAATGCTTCTTTAATCCTGGAGAATGACTCTTTGGATTCCTTGGTCCAATGCACTTCATTCTCTTTCTTCAACATATTAGTAATTTCTTTTACAATTTCTGCATAATTGGACACAAACCTTCTTAAAAAATTAATTTTACCCAGAAATTTTTGAATGTCCTTCTTACTCCTGGGCAAAGGTACTTTTTGCACAACTTGCACCCTTGTTGGATCTATCTTCACTCCATCTCTAAAAATAATGTGCCCTAGCAGTTTGCCCTCTTCCAAAGAAAAAATAGACTTTTTAGGATTCAAGGAAAGCCCATATCTTCTACATTTCTCAAAAGTCTTTTTAAGATGGTGCAGATGCTCCTCATCAGACTTAGAGAAAATAGTGATGTCATATAAGTATATCACTACAAACGTATCTCCCACAAAAGCAATGTCCATAGCCTTATGAAATTTAGTACCTGCATTCATCAACCCAAAAGGCATTCTAGCATACATAAAGGTTCCCCAAGGAGTTGTGAGTGCAGTCTTCTTTTGATCTTCTTTATCCATAGCCACCTGTCTATACCCAGAAAACCCATCCAGCATTGACATCCTGAATGATCATGTTACCTTCTATAGCACATGATCCATTTTAGGTAACGGATAGTTATCTTTCAAGGAATCCCTATTGAGATTTCTAAAGTCTACACATAGCCTTATCTCTCCATTCTTCCTCCTTACAGGCACTAAATTGGCCACCCAGTCAGAGTACCCGAGTGGAACTATAATCTTGTCATCAAGAAATTTTTTGACTTCTTTCTCGATCAATGGTAAAAGCATAGGTTTTATATGTCTGAGCTTCTGCTTAAATTGTTTAATCCCCTCTTTCAAGGGAATCTTGTGCTGGATAATACTTACATCATATGTTTTAAGATCCTCATAGGACCAAGCAAAAACATCAACATAGTCCTTGGAAATTTTAATATATCTCTCCTTATAATTAGGTGGAACTCCGTTGAATAATTTGACTAACCTAGGCTCCTCCTAAGTTCCAATATTGTGATCTTGAATCTTCTCATCCTATGGAATTTTCTCTGAACCAACAACTACATCATTGGAGTTAAAAAGCATTTCAATAGGGACAAGTCCCCTTGGTAGAGTATTATCTTTCAATTGAATAATATTTTGATCAACTATAGAATTTTTCAAACCACTTACCTCCGCACTTTCTATTGCTTCATCTTCATCCTGATCAATCTTTGTGCCCTAAAAATCTTCAACCGTAGTAAAAAATTCTTTAATCTGCTGATCATATTCAAAAATCTACCAGTGCTTTATATTATTAGGAACAGAAGGCCTGTGTCTCATTTCAACCTTATATCTTAGCTTTGGATTAATAGAAGGCCTAAAAGTACTAGCAGGCACATCCAAAGAGTCTGCAAATCTGTTTCCATCCCTTGGAATGAACTGAATATTGAAAGCTTCAAAAAAATTCTCAACTAAATCCCACACTTCATTTCTGTATGCCCTAGGCCTAGGGTGCTTTTTCTGATAGTGGTTCTTTATTTTCTTTATAATTAGTTTTGAATCTCCAACGACAGAAATTAACTTGACGCCCATTTGTTTTGTTGTTTGCAGAGCAATGATCAAGGACTCATATTCTGCCACATTGTTTGTTGCTTCAAACTCCAATTTAAAAGAAAAAGGGAACATATTACCTCCAGGTGCAATTAGAAGGAAACCAACACCTGTTCCTTCCTTAGAATAAGCTCCATCAAAAAAGCACTTCCACACCCCTTCTGATTGTAGCTCTATATTTACACTAGCTGAAGTAAGCTGCCTCTGATTATCTTCAGCCAACTCTGTATTTTCATGTAGCATGAAGCAAGAAAAATCATCTTTCTCTTGACTATATATAGGTGAATTACTTGCTCTGTTTTTTGTAATTGTTTTTACAAATCTAGTTTATCTTTACAACCTCCTTTCTTCCCCACCAAAAATTGGTATAACAGCATATGTAAAATCTAGCTTCAAAACACCCCCCAATTTGGCTCCCCATGACCTAGATAGCAACATTCCAAACCTAGCAGGGATATCTGATACCACTACATCAATTACCAAGCTTCTAGATGGGAACTGGGCTAGGGACACCACCATATCTTTAATGACCCCCAGACACTTGACTTTATTTGAATCAAAAGAATACAAGTCTCTGTAAGGTGTAGTGACTCGTAGGTTTAGCTATTTCATCACTAATAATGGCATAAGATTATGTGAAGCTCCTGAATCAAACATACATTTGTGCAAGAGGAAATCATAAATCACTAGAGAAATTTAAAATGGAGGGGTTGAAGAATCCACCTCCTCCACATGTGGACCAAAAACCACTATCGGTTTATCTTCCTGTAGGTTCACAATGTCATTTATATTTACATTCTCTCATAGATTGATAAAATCAGCCATCTCTCTCTAATAAACTGGTGTTTTGACTAGCTATGTGAGGGGCAATTGAATTCTGATTTTTTCTAATTCTTTAGTTACACTGAACACATGACCCTATTTAGTGTTCTTTTCATTTTCATCTTCACTTCTCTTCATGACTAAAATATCTTGTGGAATGGAAATAGGTTTTTCTAAAGGATTTTTTTTCACTTTTGTCTTGAGAAGACTCACCTTGAAGCATTTGAGTCTTGCTAATTGCATTCTACTACTACTTTCCTTTATTCAGCTGTTTTACAGGCTGTGGTTCTTGTGGAGTCACCTTCTATGAGGGAGCTAGAACTTGCTTCTCACCTTCATCTTTTTGACTTCTAGATCTTTTCCTTGATCTCAAGTCATATTTCTTATGTAGTTCTCCATGCATAAAATCATAAAACTGCTTCCAATACTCATCAATCTCATTATCATCATAAATGGAATTTGTTTCAACATATTCGTATTCTTCTTCATCAACACCTAGCTCATTTTCATCCACTCCATACAATGTAGAAATTTGATCATCATGGTCCCTGGAATGTTCTAGTATTTCGTCAGGATCTGCTTCTATATACAGTGGTTCTTGAATCCGATCTTGATATTTTCTCTCCTTCTGCAAGATTTGCAGAGGTTGAATTCTATACTGAGGATTAAAGTTCATGTTCTATTATGCTTGCCTCTGAGAATTCATACTTTCCAACTCTAATTTAATCAATTTATTTGACAAATTTTTAATTAAATTACTCATATCCTCTAATGTTTCACTTTGAGAGGATTCAACTTTAGCCTTTGCCTTATCTTAGATAGGCTATGTATTTAGTGTTTTACCTGCAGCCACCAGATTTGCTTCAATCTCTAATGCATCTATTTGGATCTGATCAAGGGTTGGGGATCCCCTTTCCCTCAATGTGAATCCAAAATTTGACTCAAAAGCCCCTGCAAAAGTTATTTTTGCACCAGAAGGAGGGGGCTTAATCTCCATTGGAAGACTATTGTATAATTTATTGAACCTTCTATTGAATTTAGCAACACCTTCATCAAATTTCTTCTTGATAGCATTAAACTCCATGAGTGAATACCCATGGTCTCTTTTTTCTCCCCATCTCTGGGTGAACATGTGCTCCATCTCTTCCCATATTGTAATAGAGTTATTAGGAAGCCCTTTAAACCATTTTCTTTCTTCTCCATCCATGGATTGGACAAAAAGTATTAGAAAAACATCGAGGTGTTCAACATTTAGGTTTTCTATGAAATTACAAAATACTGATATATGATTCTCTGCTGGTTGTTCATCCTCCGCTATGAAACGAGGAAGAATCTTCAAGTATTCTTGTGGCATTTGATTCAACTGTTGTGACAATTGAATAGCTGCATACCTATTAATAAAAAATGCAGGGGCTACCATATTTTCTCCTGAATTTACTGAAGCTTGTTTACCAACAGATGTGGAACCTGACTGAGGAGTAAATGGAGTGTGCAGAGGTGGTAATGTAGTTATAGGTTTAGGCTGCATAACTATAGCAGATACTGAAAGAGAAAAAGACTCTAGAGACTATTCTTGACAGTTGGGTTCTTGAAATGAATTGGATGTAGAAAGTGACTCTTGATCAATAAAATATGAATGTGAAAGATGTGATGAATGGCTTCCTAGTGCAAATAGTGTAGGACTTCGTGTAAGTGGAGTTTTAGGCCTTCCAACCCTCTTGGAAACTAGCCTCTCAAGATCTTAAAGGGCTTGAACTTTCTGTTGTGAGGTATCTGACCTTGTATGGGGTCTCTTTGGAGCCAAAGTTATTGCTTTTGTTTAAAACAACCAAATATTTCCTCCTCACTAAACAACCAGAGGAAAATATTGAAAAGCAAGGGAAACATGTTCCTGTCTTCTCTCCCCGGAAATGATGCCAATTAATGTTGTCCCTTAAGAAACCAATTTCATGGCTGTGTAGAGATTGTGCTTAAGACATTAATGTTTATAATTGTTGTCACTTGTTTGTCACTTAATTGTATGTTGTATTCTCAAATGAAGGACCTGAAAGACTTGGTTTTAAAACCCTCAATACTTAGGTGACATGAAAACCTCATAATTCCATTTGATTGCTAAACATAAATGATGAATGAAGAAAGATTGAAGAATTCATAGACAATATGTTGTTTTACACAGATACTACTATCTGTGACACTTGGAGAAGTTAAAGATAATATGTTGTCTTACATAGAAACTTCTATCTATAACTTAGAAGAATTGCAGAGTTAGGAACTTCAAGTATTTGAGCACTCTTTTAATGGATTTTAAATTCATTTACATATGCAAATAAAGACCTGTAGCTTCATTACCATACTTAAAGGAAGAAAACATTTGATGACACATAACGGAGAAGTCACAAAATCATACCCAACAATGTATGGAAAACTTCTAATTCTTTCATTAATCAACAATTGTATCAGGAATACAGTTTCCTAGTCTTCATGTTCTCCAAAGTTCGAACCCTTTCTCTCTAAACTTTACTCCTTTTATACATATAGTTGGTAATCAACAAAACTATCAAACTACTCAACTATTCTCCTAACTATCTAAAGTAAAAGTTATTACAAAATATTACATAGAAATTAAAAGACACCTCATTCTCAAGAAAATAAAATAACAAGAAGTAACAAAAATTAGTAGGTAATGGCTATTCGTTGTTCGAATTGGTGGCTGGAGTATGTGGTCTGAGTGTTATTCTGCAAGTTGTAACCTTGTAGATGTCCTGATGACAGTTAGACTATTTTAGCACAACAAACTGCAACTTTACAAGAACTCTGTGTGTGAACTTGGGCCCACATATATATCGGGAGTGTTCTGATTAGCGGAAGCATTAAGAAACCCGACCAATCACCTTTCCTTTAGAATTTCAGTCATCCACCTCTAACTTTGGTCACTTTTCTAAAACAACAAAATTGATTAATTTACACAGAATATGGAAAACCTTTGGTTGCCATGGAACTCAAAGAATTAAAACTTTGGTTCATAAACCTGTTGCGTCCGCTTGAGTTGTATGTGATCACCCCTTCAATGGATGGTCTAATGCCTCAGAACTCACGAAAATTTAAACCTGTTTGAACAAAACTTTATCGCGTCCATTTTTCAACGCCCCTTTGACTCCCATACGGACCCGATAAGAAATAAAACTGCCAGTTAATGATTTATTGGGTCCAATTTTAAAGATAAAACCTGATTACTTTTCGACCCGATATCCATTGGATCTTTTCTCTTTCGATGAACGGCTACGATTGGCTTGGACTTCAGTGGATTAAATTGTATTTCATACATCATCGCATCCGATTTCCAAAATAAACCCTGTTCTAGTTAACTGCGCGATTATCATCGGATCTGTGGCCTGTTGATCGGACAACCCAGATCTTCTCACAAGTTTCTCACATTCATAAGCTGTCAATCAAATAAAATAAGTTATTTCTTTTAAATTTATGCTTTTCCCTTTATTTCCACTACAACATAATATTTGATTTTTTCATTTTTTGTAATAAAAATGAAAATAGAATTAAAAGGACAATGGATGCTACAACACCTGCCACACCAGTCACTCCACCGTATAGATCCAGCTACCAGGAGGACGACATTTCTCCAGAAGCTTGGCACCTCCCAATGACCACCCTCACCATGGAATTGCCAGCTTTGGTAAAGACCTTCCTTGCCCCAAATAAACCAGAAATATCATTTGCCTTCCCCCGGCAATTTCCAGCCCAGTCCCGCCCTACAAGGCCCAAGAAAAACCATGAGTTGGACTCTGTTATATGCATCAAACCACAATTCCCTAAAGAAAATCCATAAACCACCAATTTTGTCATGCCTCTGATGCCACTTCCATCATTGAGCAAGAAACTAGGTGTAGCTCCACCACCAGACTTGAGCACTAAAATGAATTCTTGGCTCCTCACTCATCCTACCTATCAACTTATCAACACTTCCCCTTCCCAAGGCACCTTTATTATTCACATGCCCCAGATCGAATGTCCTTGTACGTCATTCCCTCTCGCGTATATGGAGAGGTGGCAAAGAGGTATGCCCTCCTCAGAGGCCCATTTGTCACTCCTCATGAGGCCCGACAACCACGTTATTCTTGGTACTCATCCCCTTTGAGGAAATTTGTGTTAATTTTGAAAGTATATGTTAATATTAATATTTTAATTCTTTGAAAATCATGCTTTAAGTTTTGATATTTTAATGCTTTGAAATAATACCATACTATTTAATAATGCTTTTTAATTTTGATGCAAAGTGTGTTTTAATTAATTAAATAATATATAGATTAGTATAAATTTTAAATATATATCGAAATTAATATATAAGATAAATAGATTTAATTTTGATATGTTAATTTAAATTTTAATGCTTTTAAATAATGTTTTTCTTTGGACCTTTTAATTGTAATGTGGTTTAACTCTTTTGGAGTTAGCACACGTTCAATTTGACCTGCCTCATTTATTATTATGGTTATCTTTGTATAATTAGGCACCTTTCAATTATTATTATTAATAGATTGTGTAGAGTGAAAAGGTCTGCACGATGGAAGCTTGAAATCTTCTTCACAGTCCCACACATATGCATTTGTGTTAATTTTGAAAATATACTTTAAACTAATATTTTAATGCTTTAAAAATCATGCTTTCATATTTGATATCTTAATGCTTTCAAATAATGCCATATGTAATAATGCCTTTTAATTTTGATGCAATGTGAATTTTTATTGAAAATTTAATATTAGATTAATTTAAAATTTAAATATATATTGAAATTAATATATAAGATAATCAGATTCAATTTTGATATGTTAATTTAAATTTTAATGCATTCAAATAATGAATGTGGTATTTTGTAATAATGTGTGTTTCTTTGATATTTTAATTGTAATGCATTTTAACTCTTTTGAAGTTAGAACACATGTTATTTGACTCATCTCATTTTATTTTATTTTGTGTAAGCTTGGTAGTACTTCCCTTTTCTATTAATTATGTATAAGCATGTAACAAATATATCTATTGGCGTCAACCTTACCAAAGGAAACTAGATCTATTGGTCAGCGATCAGCATCAAAATCTGTCCAAAATGTAAACAGTTTGATCCTTATCATCCATGCTGAGTTTGTGAATGCATATGCTATATACTTAATGATTTGACCTGTAAAGTAAATGCTATCTGTCATAATAATAAAAATTAATTTTATACTACTCGGCATCAGTCATCAGACTCGACAGGGGCAGAGTCCTTGGCACTTGACCCGGGAACTTTGTTTTGCAGCAAGGTTTGGAGCTTCTTTTCCATTTTCCTAAAATGAAGGTTCTAGTGATATTGTTGTACTTATATAGCCTAGATTTCCTTCTAAATTTCCATTAAACTTGGTTCCTCCTACCTTGATTACTCTATTTCTTCTTTGTCCTTGTATGTCATTGCCCTTGCCAACAGATTCTTCATGACCCAGTAGTGTTGGATGGTCTATTTGAATAGTGTTTGGTGGACTCTAGTATGTCCCGGGTCAATAAGTAACGTCTCCCAGTCTTCCATTCGAAGTTCTTCATTTGCTGCCTTGGCATTTAACTCTGTCTCCCACGTCATTATTACTTATTTTACTTGTGCTGGGGTACCTACATGGTAAGCATGTAGTAAGTTCTACATACTTTACTCCCTTATTTTTCTTCCCCCTTTTCTCTTGGTTTGGCTCTCTAAAGCCACAGGACCCTTCATTTTCTTCTCTTCCTGCTTATCTACTCATCAACCTCATTTTCTTCCCTGTCTTGCTTTTGCTTTCACCATCTTTTCCTTCAGCAATTCCTTCAGTCCCTACCCCTCTCATGTTCTTACCTGTTCCTGATGACGGAGCGTCGAGGACTGAAGAGTATATGAGTTAATTAAACCTATAATGTTAACATAAATGCATACATTAAAACCAATCCGTATTCCTTTCATATCATTTTTTCGTTCCTTATATTCCATCTTTACAACATTCCAACTACCCATTTGCTTCTCGGGAGCTCAGTTGTCCCCAATTCACAACGATAGTAGGATTATCACTTCTCTCCTCTGCTCTAATCCCCCCTGGAGACCATCAACTGGGATCCCCATAGTGGTCCCTCTACTCTTACAAGATAGCCAACATGGATTTGGGATTTGACATTGGGAAAGTAGGGTTTTGGCTCCAATTTTGTCACCAAGGCAGACCCTCTGCACTTGATATGTTCCAACCCCTCCCTCATAGCTTTACAGTTTTTTTCCCACCCTTTCATTCTGTCTCAACTCAAGGTCTTTGAGAATGGATTTCCCCCTAACCATGCAAATTCCCCCTGGTCTAAATTCCCCCCATTCCTATACTCTTGAATCTCTTTCCTTCCCCTTAGGGTCTGACAGCCCCCCCAGTAGCCAAACTAACCTCCAAGGCTTGTCGTATCTTTCACATTCCCCCCTCTCACCCCCCACAGATTATAGAAACCACTAGGCCCGCGCAAGCTGACAGAGGAATCATAGCCTCTTCTCAATCCCAAACTGTAGAAACTCTCTATGACAACTATCAATTTCTTTCCCCGAGGTGCGAGAGACCCTCCAAATCCTCCACAGATCCCATTTCCCCCTGCACCGCCTTTCATGTAATGCAGTCAATTCTTGTATAGACATTACCAATATACAAATGACCCAAATTCATGAATTTTTCTATTTCTTTTAGCAATTAAGAAACCATACATTAGCATCTTAAGACACGACCAGCATTTCCAATTACTTTCGACACCACCCTCCTTTAATTCTAGACTTTCTTCCAATTTTGCGACATTGGTGCCAAATCTAAGCTTAGGAAAGTTTGGTTTACATACCAGTTAAGATCCAAGTTGATGCAGCCTGAGTTCGGATGTTGAAGACCACCGCTTTTCCTACTCCCCTCTTGCCTACCACACATAATGCTTGGCTCTCATTCTCCTCTCACCCTTCGCATGAATTCACCCAACTCTCTCACCACCTTTTTTTCTTAAATGTTCACCCATCTACCTATTTGTGTTCCCAAGACATCCTCCACTTGCCTCCTTTTCCTGTCTTCTTCCATCTCCTTCGTGTTGGGTCCTTTAATGGGCTACCCACGTGCCCTCTTCATTATGCCTTCTGTCATAACTATATTTCATTCGGGTCCTGGGCCCTTCACACCACAGTCGAGGATTTACTCATCTCATTTATTATTATGGTTTTCTCTATGTAATTAGGCTAACTTAATTTTTTCTTATTAATAGATTGTGCTGAGTTTGGAGGTCCGCACAATAAAAGCATAACTTGCCTATGACTTCCCCTTTGATATGTTTCCTTATTGCTACCTATGACTTACTTTGTGGTTCTTGTCCTTCTTCTTTTGAAAACTTCATTGATGATCTCCAACTCGTGCACCTTCCTTCTATTTATATAATTCATTTCCTAGTTATTTGTTTGGGTGGACACCCCTTCTCAAGATGGGCCAACCTTCCATGTCATGTGACCATGCCCCTTTCCATTCAGGAACCCTAGTGTGCCCAACACGTAATTCCTCATCAAGTGCTCGATTTCCCTACTGGTGTGCCCAAGGTGCAGGTTCCCACCTCGTCATGTATCACACATCGCCCTACCACTTTCTTCATCGAACTCAACCTTGCTTGTTATGGGAATCGTGCCAACTACCACTCATGTCACACAATCATGCCAATGGCACATCTTTCCTGACCCATTCCCATCATGCACATATTGTCGACACCCTCTACCCAAATTTCCCATGGCGCCCATTATGCAGTCGTGTCACCCGATGCTTCAACTCACCCACCTATCACCGACTTGTGCACACAATCTTCCTATGGGTGCCCAAGCACCCCGCCTTCATGTGAACATACCTAGGGATCTAACCATTGTGCCATTCACTCTACTCGATGCCCGTGGGTCCACTTCGTCCAACCAATATTCCCAACACCAATCCTATGTGTCCAATGTGTCATGCTCGTGCTCCACACCCATTGCATCGCACGACTTCAGCACTCATAGTCTATAAGTCACCAAGGAACATCATGGTCACTCAATTTTCCATGCAGCCAACTTGAGGTCCTAAAAATCCTTTACTTATATGTGTCATTGTCCATTCATTTGTTTGGGCAAGTGCCCCTTCACAAGTCATGCTGACTTAGCGTTTTTCGTGCAAGCATGCCCTTTTGTTACACTGCCACTCGCTTCACTGAACTCACCCACAATCATTCTGCCCATCACACGTCTGGCCCAGCTAATTGTCATCACATGTCTCACCTAGCCAATTTCCATCACACGTCTCACTCGCTAATTTAAATTTTAATGATTTAAAATATTGAATGTGGTAGTTTGTAATAATGTTTTTTCTTTGATGTTTTAATTGTAATGAATTTTAACTCTTTTGGAGTTAGAACACGTGAAATTTGACTTGCCTCATTTATTATTATGGTTATCTCTGTGTAATTAGGAAAGCTTTATTTTTTAATATTAATCAATTGTACAGAGTGTGAAGGTCCACATAATGAAATTTTGAAAGTTTCTTCCGCAAAATGGACTCCTTCGTAGTCCCGCATATATGCATTTGTGTTAATTATTTTTTTTGTAAGATTGGCAGGACCTTTTCATTCATTTTCAGCAAAAGTAGGTTATAACCATATTCAAGCGGTTCAGTGGCCTCAATCTGCCCATTAGAAAAGTAGGTATGTTGGCCATCAAACAACATTATAAGCCAACCAAAAATAGTAAAGTTTGAGTCTGCGTAACAGTGTCTTATAAGGCTGAATGTCTTGAAACCATCTATAAGCTAAATAATTGTAACATATGAGCCTAACCATCATATTTACCATAGAAACATAAAATAATTGAAACCAAACAGAGTCAAGCATATTGCTATTAATAAGAGGAATCCACTAGAGATGGATCCTTTGCACTTGAAATTGGCAATTCAGAGTGGGGAATACACAAAATGTGTTTCTTAATGCGGTTGAGACGAATGTTCTGCTATTGAATTTGGAACTAGATAATTTGAAATTCCTTATGTATTTCCTAAAATATAGGATCATACTTAACGAAGCTAGCTAGAGGGTTCATTATAGCCTTGGCGACAATGTTATTCATCAACTAATAGAGGTGAATGTTCTTCTTGTATTGAGAAGTGTGACCTGTGGAATGACTAGGGTTGAGGACCAGGTCTCTCCAATCTTCTAATTGAAACTCTTCTTCTGCACATTGATTCAATTATGTTTCCTAGTTTGAACCTAAGCTTGGGTAAATGTCAGATAGGAGCGGTTTGCATCTTAGATTAGTTGTGTGACAGATATGTGAGCTTGTCACCATGAGTGGTGAACATGAGCTTGGCTAGTGTCTCCTCACTTCCCCACGTGTCTTCCCCGACCCTGACAACCTCTAACCAAAGAGCTAGAACCAGAGGAAGGGTGAACCATGATGCTTCTAAAAAAAACAGTGGATACAACGAAAACCATGAAACAAGTTGCACACACCATGAACTTGGAGCAACCTAATGATGTGGGGTCTTGGTAATTACAGTGACAGTGAAGACCTCATAAATTATCACGGAATATAGACCTTGAATAGCTAATGTTAGGCATGAACTTGACAGTTAACCTGAGAGTGGGATGGGTCATCCACCCACGACATGGAACAAAATACCGAGTCTCCCTAAGCCCGTTTAAGACCAAGAAAGGAGCTGAAACAAGATGGGTCTGCCACCTAAGGTAGAAAACAACATGCCTCGGCTCCCCAAGCTCGTTTCTGACCAAACACAAAGTTAAGACAAAATGAGCCAAACAAAGTAAATTTTGAGTCCTCCACACTATCAGAGACATCGAATTTATTAAGCATCTAGCAAAGAAAAACAAGCATGCAACATCCACATAAATTCAAGCAAGAGAAATGTAGTTGTTGGGAATGGGTTCCCCCAAGAGCAGTTTTGGGGCTAAAAGCCCATGTTTTGACATAATTTTGTAATAAAGTGGTAAAGTCTCTACATTTTGTGTTCGCGGAACGCGAAGGTGTCAAGAGTCATAAAGGGTTGTCTGCCCTTATTTTATAAAGTGCCAAGTCGACTACAAAGATCCATCCATGGTCCACGGACCATGGGATTGTATAAAAAGGAGCTAAGTAAGTAAGCTCTGGGTAGTAGTAGAAGTTAAGTAAGGAAGAAAGTAGCGAAGTAGAGTGGAGAAGTCTAAGTCTTCTTAGGTCTTAGCATAGGTAAAGGCTCTGCAGCTGAGTGCACAGAGGCCTAGGGTGGAAGTCCACAGCTAAGTGTGTGGACCTGTGCAGTTGTGTGCACAGGGCGGATAGAGTCTATATTAAACTAGAAGATATCAATAAAGAGAAGTATTCTGTAATTACCTTGTATTTAGCTCCTGTTGATGAATCTGATTATATTGTGTTTTGGGTTTAATTTACAATGTTTATTGGATGTGCGAACATATGTGATTGTATCGGTTAATTGAACACAAGTAAGGATATCCATTTACGCGGTGCTAACTCTGATTGATTAGTAAGATAAGTAAAAAACTTGAGATAACTTGGGAACCTATACAATATAATGTCATAAAATTGTCAAAGTACGTCAACCACAGATTAGGTTTGCGCGAAGGTCAATCATACACCTTCACGAAGGTACTGAAGGGTGGAATAAAGGGTAGACTGACAGAGCCCTAAAGCTTAGCGACCTGCACCAAAGTAGGGGCGGAGGGTATAAACTAACATCATGATCATCTCAGGGTGCGGAAACTTGGTTCCAGCATCCCCCCATATTGCTTCGGGTGAGACTTCGGTCCTTGCTCCGTAGGCTGATGCCAAAAGGGCCAGTAGTGTAGGGATTTGTTTGGCTAACTAACGCTGAACCTAGGTCAGGGCCCGCAAAGCCAACAAATGGTTCCATTGCCGAGACCAGAATTTGCATGAGATATGTTTAATGTTGTATCACTAGAATCCAACTAAGAAAGAGATCAAGGACTGGTTGGATAGAAAGGTCCACAAATTCGGCACAGGAGAACAGAAACCCATGGCTGACAAAGGAACAGTGGCTAGACAGGTACCTGTATATAGAAATCCACGAGATATTTTTCTGTTCCTTTCCAGTTGAGTTATATGAGTGGATCGTGAAGCTAGAAGATAGCCAAGGATGGTGGAGGTTTGATGGTCCTATTGTTTGGACCCCGGATCTAGTTCAGAAGCTGGAAGCTTCTAAGGATAAGATCGCTCGCATTTTCAATCATTGGCTTGATCGTATCATAGGAGGATTCATGACTGAATTCACGGTTGATACCTCAGTTAGTTACAGTGAGGCGGAGTGGCACTTTTTCAAAGGTCCACGAGGTAAGTACTTGAAGTCTTTAAATACATGGATTAAGATGTTATGGTATGAAAAATAGGTTATGCATCTACCTTAATGTTCGGAGCTACGTGAAGTGGAAAGAGTTACAGGAACGAAGGAAGAAAGGGCCCTGAATATAGCCCCCTGATTTCACCTCCTTTGAGTAATGAAGAGGGAGTAGCGCAGACTTCTCTGCGAAGTGCAGTTTAGTTGATAAAACAACGATTCTTGCAACTGCCACCTCCACCAACACCACCTCTAGATTCACCACCGTCACCTGCAACTTTTCCCACACTGCCACCCCCTCCACCACAGTTCAACATGGCAAATGCAATGAAGCTACCTTTGTTTAAGGGCTTGGGAAATCAGGACCCGGACCAGTTCTGGTTCATCATAAAATTTGTATGGGAAGATCAGGGTGTCATAGACAATCACATGAAGAAGGTAACGGTTGTTAGTTCTTTACAGGATCATGCGCTAACTTGGTACATCAAGTACTCTAATGATAACCCAAACGTTGGGTTGGCAGAGATAGAAACCACGCTGAATAAAGAGTTCAGTAGGCCTAAATCTGAGGCACAGTTGATTATGGGGTTCAAGGAAATTGTGATGAAACCAGGTGAGACACCTTGGGAATTAGATTAGAGATTGAAGTGTAAAATCTGCGAAGATAATATGAAATTAACAGATGGAAAGCACCACGAGTGGTTCGTGTCTTCGCTCCTGCCTCACCTAATGGTTGCACTATCGCAACAGAAGATTATGACCCAGGTAGGGGCCTTGAAGATTGCAATAAGACTGCATGAAACACTGATGCAAGATTTGAATCTAGGGGTTCAATAGATCCATGCATAGTTGCAAAATATTTGCCTCGAAATGAAAAACTTGAAGCAGGATAAAACAGTTCGACTGGAGGCACATGAAGAGATATGGTGCTTGAAATGTAAGGGTTAGGGGCATGACAAAGACCATTGCCCGGTCTTTGCAAACCATATTACAGGAGGAGGACCGATGCCTTTGAGGCCGAAAGCCCAAGCAAGACCGATCATGGGGCCTACGTTGTGGTGTGCTATATGTCAGTTAGCTGGGAAACATATGACTCATAACTATCATTTGCTGCAGAAGTTTGTCCAAACATCGCAACAACTGTTCTGCAACTTCTATGGGTTGGTAGGGCATGATGAGCACAATTGTCAAAGTTATGAGTTGATGATGGACAGAACACCCACCTATAGAGTTCAGGCAGAAATGTGGCCCCCTGACCAGCGTGCTGGGATGGCGTGAATAGGCTTTCAGGGGCACGGACGAGGCCGAGGCAGGGGAGGACCTAATAGAGGTCAGGGACAATTTATCTGTTACAATTTTGGAGGACCAGGACACTATGCCCGTGAATGCACTAACCTAACGCATTTGTCGTGCAAATATTGTACTCAGTTTGATCATGAGATGGAGGATTATCCTACACTGATAGTGAGGATACACAACAAAGGGGTGATACCACCGCAACCGACTCAGAACCTACAGATGATGAGGGATGAGCCTCACGAAGAGGATCAGAATGTGAATATAGTGCTCCAAAGTGGAATTTCAACGTGCGACGATAAGGGGAAACAACCTGAATACAGTGCATGGGTTCGAAAAGCTCCAGCGAAGGAGGCTGAATTTGATTTGGGGTACGCATGCGAAATGTTCATGGAAGCAAAAAAGAGCTTCGCCGAGGTCTCTACCTTAGGGAGCTAGGATAAGCCTGTTCAAGAAATGGACCCTTCTATGCTTACGATCTTTTTAGAGACTTCCATGAAGCTGTTGCACGATAGCAAGGCTGTGAAGGGGTTACAGGAACTTATAAATAGATGCGCTGGAAACGCTCCGGGTGAACCGTGCATGGTACGGAAGATTGGTAAGCATAAGGCAAGGAAAGGGCATGAGATGAGACTCTCCATGCAGATAGGAGAATATGAAATGGATCAGGTTATTATAGATCTAAGGTCAGACACGAATTTTTTGCCGAAGCAAACTTGGGAGCAGATGGGGAGACCCGCACTGTAGTGGTCTCTGATTCAGTTAAGAATGGAAAATCAACAGAAAATCATCCCCATGGGACGGTTGAAAGGAGTAACTGTAGATATTGAAGGTGCGAGCACATTGGCTGACTTTGAAGTGATAGAAATTGTGGATGACATCAACCCCTACCTTGCACTCCTTGGCATTTATTGGGCTACTAACATGAACGAGGTAATCAACCTAAAGAAGTGAAAGATTATATTTGAAAAGAAATCACTTCACATAATAGTACCCCTAGATCCTGCTAACGGATCGTGCTATATTGAACCAGTCTGCGACTATGAGAGCTATGCCGATTTGGACTGCATATATAAAATAATAGCACAAAACCAAGATTGGGTGAATCCACTAGAAAATGGCCTAATTACATGGGATCGCGAGAGTTCCTTCACCTCAAATTTGGATGAAGAATTAGAGCGTTGGTAGAATTGGCTACATGAAGTAACTATGCTGAGTTGTAACATGATGACTTGGTCGATGCACTGTGTGTCGTCAAAGGTATGAAATCTTCCCACTTATGATGGCTTGAATGATGTGGATGTGTTTTTGGATGCATTTGAGAGGGAAGTACCATAGGAGCAGTGCTTCCAGGCTTTGGACTGGGCACTGTGTGCTATGCCCACGAGATGGTGGTGTACGCACAAGAGTGCTTTTGATGACTGGAGCGAGTGTAGGAGGATGATGAGAACATGATTTGGGAAGCCAAAGGTATGAGTAATGGACAAGTATGATGGGAAGGATGATTCGCTCACACACTTGGCCAAATGGGCTAAGGCCTATGGCCCGAAGCCCCAACTTGAATGAGTACACTTGTTTTGTCACACCTTCGATGTCATCCTGATGATTTAGTACTTAGAGACAGAGCTCCACCATGGCACAGGTGAATGGGATATTTTAAGCGAAGGGTTCATAATTATTTTTAGCTTCGAAAATGGGTTTGACTATATTGATGAAGTGCTACAAGAAGTTAAAGCAACAATCTTTAAGATACCGCAGGATCCTTTGGATTTGATTCAACCCGATTGGACTACTCAGCTGAGCCACACGATGGAATTCTATAATGTGGCAGTTGAAGAAGAAGACAAGGACGCCCCAAAGATTGATATCCTTGAAACCAAGGGTCATCGCGAGGTTGAGGGACCGTAGATCGAGAATATTGATATAACAACACCACTGAAAATTAAATAGGTAAATATTAGTAAGGAGGCGGAGCCCAAATTCGTGAATATTGGAGATTACTAGGATGACGCAATGGTAGATAAGGTCACCAAATTTCTCTGTCAATATCATGATTTTTTCCCTACCAAGTTTACAGAGTTAAAGGGGATACTAGGAGACCTAGGCGTTATGAAGATCATGTTAAAACTTGATGCGAAGATAGTTAAGAAAAGACCTTATCGTCTCAATCCGAATTATAAGGAGAAGGTCCACTTAGAGTTAGATAAGATGCTCGTGGCAGGCATCATTGAGCTCGTAGAAGAATCTGATTGGGTGAGCCCAATGGTGGTATAGGAAAAGAAGTAGAAGGATGAGATAAGGATATGCCTAGATCTCAGGAAGTTGAATGACACTTGAGTGCATGGTCCTTTCCCGACTCCATTCACTGATGAGGTATTTGATAATGTAGGTGGCCAAAAAGCATACTCTTTCATTGATGGATTTTTTCCATACCATCAGATCAAAATCGCACTTGAAGATAGAAGCAAGATGACCTTCGCGACTGAATGGGGATATTTTCAGTATATTGTAATGCCTTTCTGATTGAAGAATGTGCTTACTATTTTTTCACTCATAGTCATTGTTACATTCAAAGACTTCATTCATAAGTTTCTAAAGGTGTACTTTTATGGCTAGACTGTGTTTGGGTTGGTAAAACACCATATGGCCAGTTTGCGCTTAATGTTAGATACTTGTTGAAGGTACCATATTGCGCTCAATCTGAAGAAATGCCTGTTTTGTGTTCCTTTTGGGACTCTGCTGGGTCATGTGGTTTGTAAATAGGGACTGATGGTAGATCCCATGAAGATTATAGTGATACTTAACTTGGAGGCACCGAGGAGTGTGAAACAACTGCGTGCAACCTTGGGACATATTGGGTACTACAAGATATTTATCAAGGGTTATGCCCAGATCACCACGCCTATGGAGAAGTTGTTGAAAAAGGATGTCACGTTTTGTTGGAACAAGGACTGTCAGAAAAGCTTGGACGTGCTGAAAGTAAAAATGGTCACCACGCCAATTTTATTCTTCTCGTATTGGAAGAAGGAGTTTCATGTACATGTAGATGCGTTATGTATAGCACTAGGAGTAGTACTCACATAGGCTGACGGAGGAGACTTGGACCATCCTATAGCGTTTGCAAGAAAAAGGTTATCCGAGGCTAAGAAGAACTATTCCACCATTGAGCGTGAAGGATTAGCAATAGTATATGTGCTCTAGAAGTTTAGACACTATTTGCTAGATGAACATTTTAAAATGTATACGGATCATTCTATGCTGAAATACCTGGTCAATAAGCCTATGTTGGGGGGGAGAATCTGTAGGTGGTTATTATTGTTCCAAGAGTATGATTTTGAAGTTATTGTGAAGCCTGGACGACTGAACATGGGACCAGACCATTTGTTCGTGCATAGAAATGGGGGAAGAGCCCACTAATTTGGAGGAGGGATTTCCCAACACGTAGCTTTTTGTAGTGCGCATCGCAGATGGTCACTTTGAAGACATCATACACTTCCTAATGACAGGAACTACCCTAGAAGGCTACACCATCCAAAAGAAAAAGGAGTTAATGGTGCGTGTGGTGGACTTTGATGTCATTACCTGACATTTGTACAAAATGGAGTCTAATGAAGTATTGCGATGATATGTACCTGTTGATGCCTCGAAAATCGCTGCATCAACATTGGGGATAACCACCCGGTCCGGACCTTAAAGGAAGCTTCTTTTCCGTTTGGTGTGGTGGCTCCGACTGGATATAATGGGACCAGTTTCCCAATGATTGGTAAATAGGATGGATAAATGATTGATTCTCTAATATCTAATGATAATGGATGAATGATCTAATCTAAAAGTAAAATTATAAACAACTATCTTATCCCGGGAAATTGCTGCTTTTAGTGTAATTTTGGATGGTCTTCATTCACAAACAGGCATATAGATGACTCTTGTTGGTAAACAAAGATGTTTATTCATATGATAATTACTAAGCCCAAATAGTTGAACAAAGCAATCAAGCAAACATTATTACACTATTCCTCATATATATCATAGACAAAGACAATGATTGAAAGAATAACAGTCCTTAGACATTCAATAGTGAAAATTACAAGGATTGTTGTTAAAGCACATACGTATATTCAATGATAGCAAAATTTAAACGAATGTTGATTCACATAAAAATGACACAAGAGCATAGATAATAGTACCATATGTTTATTTTAGTCACTCCCAATATCAACCGCATTCAAATTCTTTTTTCCAACTTAGAAACACTTCCACAAAAGGCAATAGTGCACATATCATCAAAACTTTCTTTGTCAAAATTTAGAAGATTGGCCTAGTCTTTATAAAAGATAGATCAGAAGCACAATAGTGTGACTTCTTGATTTGAGTTTATGCAAAAACTAAGGACCCTTTCCAAATGCATGAAAGGGACTATAAATACTAATTAAGCTAACTAATTACAAAATAAAAGTGCTATTTAATTGGTACAACTATGCTATGAATATCTCCTCAAAATCGGCTTGTCCTCAGTCGGCAGCATGATTCATTGTCTTGGATGATCTCCCTTCGGTTTGAGCTAGCAGATATCTAGCATCGGTTGCAACTTTGGAGGGCAACTTAGGTGCGAATTCAGTTGAGCTAAATATGTGGCATCTTGGATCTCGAGGATCATGCAACTGATGGAATCAGTTAAACATTTGAGTGCGGCCCTCTGACTGTATGGCTTGATTAAGAAAAACCAAAAGGTATCCCAAGTTAAACTTTGGATGCCAGTGATTAGTCTTCCTTTATTTTCCAATTCCTGATTGCATGTTTGTTCCAAGGCTTTGGCTGATGTCAATTTTCTTGGATTACACTATGAAATCATATTAGACAGATAAAGAGTGTCGTTGACAAATTCAATTAAATTTCTAGTAGATAACCGACATTTTGAGGTTTCTCTTTTTGCCTTCATTAGTTGCGTCTGCCATTCTAGGAACAAGATGTCTTTGTGTGACTCTAGAATTTTGGGCAGATCTGAAGCCTGTCCTTCAAGGGAGTCTTACCAAGCAAGAAAACTGGTTAGGGTCTCATCGGCCTGTTCTAAATCCTGTCTAGTTTCAACTGATTTATCAACTATTGATGTAGTAATCTCACAAAGAGGTTCAGCAAGAGAAAGGTTATGACATAACAGTTTTAGCTGTGTAATCAATGCCTTATTAATTTGTAGAGCTTCTGTTCTGAACTCTGCTACTTGAGGAAGGCTCCTGAACTTTTCTACTTCTTGTGATAGTTGAGCAATTTTCTCATCCTTAGTCTTGCTCATTTGTTCATTCATCGCCTTTAATCTGGTCAATTCTTCGGACAATTCCTTCTATTTCTGCACTGCACTCGAATCTATCCCCTATTTCTCTTTGAGCAATTGCTCATTTAATTGGCTTTTTGTCTGCCGCTGTGTTGATAGTTGTTGTTCCAATTGTTCTATTTTCCGATGTGCTTCAGACACCTATGACTGGAATGAATCAATCATTTGATCTTTTTCCTTAAGGAGACTCCTCACTTCTGAGGCTTTATCCATGGTGTCTGCCGAATATGCTCTGGCATACTGGGAGAGTTTCGTAAGGTCATCAGAAGGGTTCAATTCCTCCTTCCACACCACATTAGCCATCTCTGTTTGATCTAGCAAAAGGGAAGATTGATCAAGTCTCCTCCTTTTCCTCTGTCTTTTCACCACAGCCCTGTGTTTAGCACTGTAAAAGACATCTAATGGTGGTATGTCTTCTATCTGTAAAACAATCTGATCAGATGGGTCTGTGGGAATTATTTTTGCATCTCTGCTACTGGGTAGGCCGCTGGTTCCTTCACTTGGAACTATAGTTGTGGTTGTTTCTTGATTGACTGTCACTTGGGGTGTGCTAAATCCTTGAGAAGTCTCGGGATTGTTTATAATAGAGCCAAATTGTTGCCACTCTTGGAGGAGTTTGGGATCAATTTGAGTCTCTAAATCAATAACTTCACTGTCCTGCTTCTTTTCTTTCCCCTGCTCTGTTTCCTTCTCTTTACCTTTTTTTGATTCATTTCCCTTTTCGGGAATTTTCTCTGTAGCAGGAGGCTAGTCAATACTCTTCTGCCCAGGCTCGCTTGACTTAGTTGTTGGTGTAGTAGCCAATAAATCCAGAGGCAGATTTTGCAACCTCTATTCTCTGAGCCTATTGAATTCTACCAGTCCTTCATCATTATATTTCATCCTAGCCAATGTTTTAATCTGAGACAATGATTCTGCTGAAGAAAATAAATCATCAAATTCATCTTTTTCATGGTCAAACTTAGTAAGTTTGGATTGTTCAAGCACATTATAGGCAACCTTCCAGGGATCGAATTGCCTGTTAGGGATGGTCACAAGATTGAGCATATTCATTTTTCCTGCCTCCTTCTCAGCATGTTTCCAATCAAGTATGGTATAAACATTGCATCTCAAAGGGAATATGGGCCATAACTGCTTTTTGGAAGTCCTAAGAGTTTTGTACGTTCCAGGGGTTGTGATTTGGTAAGCTAATTCTCATGCCAACAATTTATCTGGTACATACAATGGGAGGACATGGGGTCTTGTGGCGCTACCAAACACCCTTATATATGTGAATTTATCTTCCCCGAACCAATTTCCCATAGCAGTCAAGTCAATTTCTGCCTCCTCGGAAATCCTTGGGGCAGGCTTATCAAAAATAGCATAATAGATAGGCAACATGAAACCATTACAGATTTGATACAAGTGGTCTTTATAATGTGCCTTCCATAACATATGATGGTAGATGTGGATTGGCTTAGGGTCCTGTCGCGTCCACCTACACCCAAGTATCGGGTATTCGAAATTAAAGCAAAGCATATCCATAACATAAGCACTGTAATAGAAGGGGGGAATAGTCCTGGTGGTTTTGCATGAATTGAATCTAAAATCAAGAATTGCAGAGGCTAACTTATCAGAAAATATATTTGCCCAATCCATGCCATAACTACTAGTTGTCACTTCCATTAAAGGAACCATTTCGATATCAAATTTTGCTGAATCATGCATTCCCCATATCCTACACATCATTGCCCCAGCGTAACAGTAAGGAGATGCTAAGGAATCCACGGAGTACTTAACTAATGATTCATGTTTGTGCTTTGTGGGATTCTGTCTCCATTGTCTAATTGGGGCTGATTCCATCTCATTCTCCTCTACAAATTTCTCCAGAAAAGCTTTGTTGTATTTCTTTTCAGGTTCAGGAAAATGGTACATTTTCCTCAAGTCGTCAAGCTAAAATGAACCGAAAAATCTTCCATCAACTATGCAAAATTTCCTATTAGAAATAGGAATTTGTTCGACCACCCATCTGACGACATCCATGTAAGGGAGAATTTTCTACCAAGCTACTATCCTGTGTAAAAATGAGTGGGCCAAATCTTTCAACGAGGTTTCTGATTTATTAGTTGAGCTTGTAGTAGCTTCTTTCGACACCTCTTCTGGTTCCTCTGCCTCAATCAAATTATATATGCTTTTCCAGCTTGTATTTCCAAGGCCGAGACATGTAGTGTCCGAAATTAGGCCCTTTTTGCTTGGTCCTAGGTCACTAGTGGGCTGGACTGTTACTACAGGGGCTGCTACCGCAACGGATCTCTTAGATTTCTTTCCCATTTACTTTAAACTTGATACTTTGATAGAATTCTGCACAAGGAAGGAAACCAACGTGATACAGAGAAATAGATAACAAGAGCCAATATGAAAGAGTTATATCCTTTAACAAATAATCAAAGATCATAGTGAAATTGCCGCAAATAGAATCTAAGTGGAAAATCTCGGCATAACTGCTTCATTAATTGTCCGCTTCACCTGTCAATCATGATAAGGGAGATTTTAAATATCCATCATAACGTCTATATGGTGAATAATTGATTCAAGCGTGGCTTAGATATTTGGCGGCTAATCATATTTGATGATTGGCGACGTGAAAGGGAGGGTTCTCATAATAGTCCAAAATATCGTTCAATCACCAAAGATGATATAATGCATGCCAATCTTTAATATGCTTAGAAACGCGCACCCTGATTTAATGCATCGCAATCGGGACAGGGCTCGGGTCACTTTACTTACGCCATTGCGAAATCGCCAATCGTCGATAGCGATACGCCTTATCACATCGGAGGATTTGAAGGTGTCATAGTTAATGCGTTGATTACCACAGCAGATTGCCGATAGCGATACCTTTTATCGCATCGAAGGAATGGGGAATGACTTATAAATTATGCGCTTTGCCTTTCCCGGATATCCGATAGCGATTTCCATTTTGGGATCAGAGTAATTCAATGGGCCTTTATTTATGTTCCTTTTATTATTGCGATATGCGATCTTGCAATCACTTTATCGTAATAATAAAAAGTCTTATGATTTGTTTAAAAGACCTATTTTATCGTTGTTTAAAAGGGATATCATATTTCAGTTGGACCTTTTGATGAGGGTTTTTCTAATAATAAGTTAATACCAATTTATTCACACATCTATGTTTAAAAGCGACCCATTTCATATTATGATTTTTAAAGAAAATTTTTATGAAATGGGGGGTTGTTGTACAGCACAATGGTACCAGAGTTTGAAAGAAGTAGTATCCTCACAGACACTCATGGGGGTGCCGTGGGATGCCACTATGCAGGAAGATCGACCATGCAGAAGATTCTACGTGTAGCATTGTGGTGGGCAACCCTCCATAAGGATTCCAAAGCCTACTGTAGGGCATGCTACATGTGTCAAAGGACCGATAGGCCATCGCAGAGAGATGAGCTGCCCCTGAACCAACAAATGACATTACAACCTTTCAAGAAATGGGCCATATATTTTGTGTGACCCATTCAGCCCCAAGGAAAGAAGACAGGAGCATGATACATTATCATCACGACTAAGTATTTGACTCGATGGGTAGAGGCACAACCTGTGAAGGACTACATAGGCGTGACTACTACAAATTTTCTCTTTAAGTATGTACTGACGTGATTTGGGTGTCCAAAGGTCTTGATGAGTGATCGTGGTACGCACATTCTGAATGAGACGATCTGTGCGTTGACGGAGGAATTTTAGGTGTATCATCAAAAAAGCACGCCTTATCACCGACAGGCTAATGGGATGGTGGAAACCTTCAATAAGGTGTTGGAGAATGCGTTGACCAAGGTTTGCAACACTCAGTGAAGTGATTGGGACATGCGCATACCCGTAGTACTATGGGCCTATCAAACGACATGAAAAAGATTGATTGGGAAGACACCCTTTAAGCTTGTATATGGTGTTGAAGTAGTGATTCCCATGGAATACATTGTGCCTAGTTTGCGCATAGCGACACTCACGAGTATGACAGATCGCAGAGCCCTGGAAGAGAGGCTTGTGTAGGATGACATTGGAGACACGGTGCGGGATGTCACCGCGCAGGTACTACAGTAGTTTGAGCAGCAACAACAACAACGGTTGGGGGCCATCTAGACGGGTCTGCATGAGCTGCTAATCAACGCATCATAGGCTAGCATGGTGTCCACCAACCTCACTATTGGTACTTCATAAGCTGCCCAGATGCTGCGTGCAAAGGACTCCTGAGCGATAGTGCTGCCAGATGGAGCACTAACCATAGAAAATGAAGCTGACATACCCGCTATCAGCGCCCTCAAGGGAGTGGGGTTGAACTTGGCACCGCTTCCTGGCAAGGCACTCCACCTACTGCAGGATGGGGTGATCATGGAGCCGAGGGCCCACAATTAGCGTTCTTTGCAGGTAATAAATGAGCAGAAGATTAATAATGTACAGATGGCCCTGTAGCGAGACACTGCGCTCACTTCCATGGTGGAACTTACTAACGCAAATATGCATATGATTAAGGCAGTGAGAGAAGCTTGCTAAATGGTCCCCGAATTGTCCAGTCCTGAGGATGCAGAGGCAAATGAACAGGTCTACAATCTTGCTACAGGGATACGCGACGCTCACATAGAGTTGGCTAAGGTTCAGCTAGAGTTGAACCTATAGATTGAAGATTTACAGTTGAAGGCCCGACCTTCAACTCTGCCAGAAGTAAAGAATCAGCGTGCAACTGTTGTCACAGAGGTGATAATAGTGGTAAACAATGTAGTAGAACAATGCACGCGGATGTTTGAATAGTCGTTCAAGGTCCTGACGAGTCTGGAGGAGGATCCTAATGTACCATGGCTGGAGACAGAGGCGTGATAACTACAGCAACGATATGAAGAATTAAAAGGTACAACGCCTCTCACGCGGAGATTGGCAAAGTTGCAAGAGGCAAAAACATTGAAGGAACAAGTAGATGCAATGCAGTACAAAGAGGTAGTGTTGAAGGCACACTTGAAGCCGTGGTTGGATGAAGCTTATTCGATCATGGTCTCCATTGAAGGAAAGCTTGCTAATCTACAAGCGATTCAGCAAAAGCTTCAGGCTGACAGTTCAGGACCAGGGACAGAGCAGTTGGTTGAGGAAGTGAAGCAATCGGCTGCATTGTGCACCACTGAAGTGGAAATCATACAGGTCAAGCTGGGAGGTCTTCGCGCCAAGATCTCCACGCCTGGAGAGTGACTCAAGGGTGAGTCACCATGTTTGTGTTGGGGACCTGTTGGGAACAGGTTCCCCCAAGAGCAGTTTTGGGGCTAAAATCCCATGTTTTGGGATAATTTTGTAATAAAGTTGTAAAGTCTCCGCATTTTTTGGTCGCAGAGCATGAAGGTGTCAAGAGTCATAAAGGGTTTTTCACCCTTATTTTGTAAAGTTTCAAGTCGGCTGTAAATATCCACCCATGGTCCGCGAACATGGGATTGTATAAAAAGGAGCTAAGTAAGTAAGCTCTGGGTAGTAGTAGAAGTTAAGTAAGGAAGAAAGTAGCGAAGTAGAGTGGAGAAGTCTAAGTGTTCTAGGGTCTTAGCGTAGGTAGAGGTTTTGCAGCTGAGTGCATAGAGGCCTAGGATGGAAGTCTGCAGCTGAGTGTACGGACCCCTACAGCTATGTGCGTAGAGCGAATAGAGCCTGTATTAAACTAGAAGATATCAATAAAGAGAAGTATTCTGTAATTACTATGTATCTAGTTCGTATTAATGCATCTGATATATTGCATTTTGAATTTGATTTACAATGTTTATTTAATGTGGGATATATGTGATTGTATCGGTTAATTGAATGCATGTAAGGATATCAGTTTACGTGGCACTAACTTTGATTGATTAGTAAGATAAGTAAAACACTTGAGATAACTTGGGAACCTATACAATACATTTTCATAACTGCGTGAAAGTACGTGGACCACTGATTATGGCTATGTGAAGGTTAATCGTACACCTTCGCAGAGGTACTGAAGAGCGGAATAAAGGGTAGACTGATAGAGCCCTAAATCTTAGCGACCTACGCCAAAATAGGGGCAGAGGGTATAAACCAACATCACGACCATCTCAGGGTGCATAAACTTGGTTCCAGCATCCCCCCATATTGCTTCGAGTTAGAATTTGGTCCGCGCTCTGCGGGCTAATTCTGAAAGGGCCAATAGTGTGGGGATTTGTTTGGATAACTAACATTGAACCTAGGTCAGGTCCCACAAATCCAACAGTAGTACATTCCAAGGAAAAATTTAGGGGATAATATTCACAAATGGGCTAATTTTCCATGATTTTTCCAAAAAACGATTCGCTAATTTCGGTTTTTTCTAAAACGATTTGCCCAAATTTTACAATATAGAATTATTTTGCCTTAAAAATAAACAATATTATATAAATAATATATATGAAATCATTATAAATCTGAATAATTTTACAAATATATCAATAAACATTTTTTAGTTTACATATTAGGGACTAGTGAGATTGGCCAATGCTTTTAAACCTCAAGATCATTTTTTGTCCTTAAAATTTTCCCTGGTACATGCCATGTGAGATAATAAAATACCAAAGAGAACATAGACAATCATATAGAAAGAAAACAATACAGAGTAAAACCCGACGAGAGATTTCCATATTTCCTAACATAGATGCCAGTTTCTTGCAGAGACCATATTATAAATATTTTCCCATAAGATTCATGAAACAATAGAATAGGTTGCATAGAGAAGGAGATGAAGAAGGTTAAGATAAATAACATACTCGGTGGATGAGGACATGAGAGAAGGTGAACCAATAGTACCAGGGTAACCAACCTATGGAGCCTTCCTCTCAAACAACGAGGAGCTATACAGGATCACTATACCAACACCAAATATTAAAACTAGAAGCCAAACATTTGAGAACGAGGACCAGAAACCCATTAACACCTGTAAGGAGGTATCACTCTCACCCATCTCATTGTTATTAATTGATGGCATGTAGGCTACCACCCTACCTTCAATACCATGCATGCAAGGGTTGTGGGTAAGATTCCCTCTGGCCCTTACATCATTCAACTTATACATGGCACAGATCCCGATGATATCCATTTGCTGGCTCACACCCCAATTAGGAATCTTCGTTCATTGCACCATTAGGGTCCATCTTGGGGTTGGAATCCTAAACCAGTATATGCCTCAGAGAATCCATCTCTTCACCAAGGTGTTGTGCAGGCCAAGGAGATTCAAGGGTCCTACCAATGTTGATGCAACCCTAATTTACTAAAAAGTCAACAACTTTATTTCCTGCTCTCCTAACATGTGAGGGGATGAGGTAATTAAAACAAGGAATGAGTTCACTTATATCTTGTACTAAGAGAGTTGACCTCCATCTATGACTAAGTTTCCCCCATTGAATGCCATGATTCATTTTTTTTATCGTTTCAATGACTAAGTTAAAATATCTTTCTACCACCAATCTTTTGTACCCTTCTCTTTTAGCTATGAGGAGTATGTGTTTTACAACATTGAATTTTTCCTCATTGTTGCTTGCAAAGCCACAATAAGATACATAAATAAGTTTTACGTGGTACTAAGAGTCCCTGAATAGGCCTCCATACCCATTGTTCCCTGGGTTTCCTTTGGAGGCCCCATCAAAATTAAGTTTAAGAAAACCAACAAGAGGAGTTGAGAAACTTGAAGGAGAAGATCTGGGGGAGACCAAAAGCTTCCAGGAGGACGTGGGTAAGAATTTGTGGAGATAAATTCAAAATACATAGGATCTGAGCTTCATATGGGGCAACCTGCCAATCATCTGGATGCCAATGCTCTGCTAAGATAGTTTCTCGTATGTTTTGAATAATCATGTTCCAAACTTCCTCCTAGGAAAGTCTCTGCCCTTTGAAAATTATTTTGTTGTGCTCTTTCCAGATTGCCCATATGAGAAAACCCAAATCAGTACTCCATGACCGATTCAAAACAGGGCTTGAGAAAATGTCATTCCTCCACATTTCTATTGATTCTCTGATACTATTGTTGTCATGGTCCATGTGACCAAAGAGTTATCCTATATATCTCCATAATTGGTCTGCAAAGAGACAAATGTTCAAGATATGTTCCATATCTTCACTTTCTGAACCACACAACCTACATAGTGAGGGGCCTTGAACTCCTCTTTTCTAAAGTTGATCCCATGTGATAATTCTTCAGTGACATGGCAACCTTAAGAGGTACGCCACCTTTGAACAAAGGTTCCCTATCCATATATTCCTCCATATGGGGCTAAGAGGATCTTAATTCTCAATTGTTGCAAGTTTGTATGCTTCCTGGATATTAAACATTCTTTTAGTTGAATAACCCCATCATAATATGTCATGGCCTTCTTGTTTTTCAATTCCCGAAGTTAAGCTCCTTTTCCATATTCTCCCAATGGTTAGAGTATCAGGGGTTCAGCTAATCTTGTTTCCATTTCCACTGTCACCAAGAAGCATCTGAAGAGGGTCACCAGAAGTGATCCACCATTGAAAATTTTTTACTACTCATGAAAAAGAAAATTTCCCCAAAGTCCTGCCTGTTGAATAGCTTAGCTCATTTTTTCCATGAGTCTTGCCAAAAAAGTGCTCTTTTTCCATCTTAGATTTCCCAAAAAGTATGATATTGAATGCATTCTCTATTATCCAATGCTAAATTCCATATTGAGGAACCTTTATGGGTTTCCAAGATTCTTAATTTTCTTTATAGAGAGTCTGACATTTGATATTTTCGATTCTATATGATCTTCCACATATCATAATCCCTCTTAAGCCATCTCCACCATAGTTTCACACCCATAACTTGATTGAGGGTATAAGGATCCTGGAGGCCTAAACCTCCTACTAATTTGGGCTTAGTAACATGGGACCATGAGACTAAGGCCCATTTCTTAGCCTCTTGTGCACCTCTCCATGTAAACTTTTTAAAGATCTCTACCATATCAAAGCACGAGGATTTGGGAGTAGCCAAGCTAGAGAGCTAGTAAATCGGCATAGATTAAAGAACAACCTTCAAGAGAACCACCCTGCCGGCTAAATTAGGTGCCCTAAAGGACCATCCATGGAGCCTAGATTGGATTTTTTGCAGAAGATATTTCCAACAAGAAGTTCTTAAAGAATTAATCACCAAAGGAATGCCCAAATACTTGGAAGGCAGGGAACCAATACCAAAACCCAAGGAGTGGACCAAGAAATTTTGGATAGGGAGCAGGGTATTGAAGAAGAAAATATTTGATTTATCATTGTTGATCATAGTTCCTAAGGCTTGCATGAAGTCATGGAGAATATCTTTAATTTTTCTGATTTCCTAGAGAGAAATTTGACAGAAGAGCATAATGTCATCCACAAATTGTTAATGGGTGAGTGGCAGATGCATTTGTGTTATTTTTGAAAATATACATTAATATTAATATTTTAATGCTTTGAAAATCATGCTTTTAGTTTTGATATTTTAATGCTTTGAAATAATGTCATACTATGTGATAATGCTTTTTAATTTTGATGCAATATGAATTTTAAGTGAAAAAATTATATATAGATTTGTTCAATTTTAAGTATATATTGAAATTAATATATAAGATAATTAGATTTAATTTTTATACGTTAATTTAAATTTTAATTCTTTCAAATCATTTTTTTCTTTTAATCTTTTAATTGTAATGACTGTAACTCTTTTGGAGTTAGCACTTGTGCAATTTGACCCATCTCATTTATTATTATGGTTATCTCTGTGTAATTAGGCACACTTCATTTTTTTTATTAGTAAATTGTGTGGAGTGTATAGGTATGCACAATGAAAGCTTGAAATATTCCTCCATAGTCCCGCACAAGAAAACTCGTTATTTTATTATTAATAGATTGTGTGGAATGCAGAGGTATGTACAATGAAAACCTGAAAGTTTCCTCCACACAATGGACTTCCTCTGTAGTCCCAAATATATACATTTGTGTTCATTTTGAAAATATACATTAATATTAATATTTTCATGCTTTGAATATAGATTTGATATTCTAATGCATTTAAATAATGCCATATGCAATAATGGTATCTAAAATTAATTTTATTTTTTCACAAAAAGTACGCAATTTATAAGAATTTTGACATTTGAGTGTTGTTAAATAATTAAGAATTTAGAGAGCATAAACAAAATTATTCATTTGTTCCTTGCGTGAACTTAATATTATGAAATGATTTCTAATCACAAGAAATGAGACATATTTTTTATTAGTTGTGATTAAAGTTTTTCTTAAAGCATGCAGGTTGGAATTCCTTGCTTTTAATATTTTAATGCTTTGAAATAATGTCATATGTAATAATGTTTTTTAATTTTAATGCAATGTGAATTTTAACTCAAAAATTAATATAGATTAGTTCAATTTTAAATATATATCGAAATTAATATATAAGATAATTATATTTAATTTTGATATGCTAATTTAAATTTTCATGCATTCAAATAATGAATGTGGTAGTTTCTAATAATGTGTTTTTCTTTTATGACTTTAATTATAATGCATTTTAACTCTTTGGAGTTAGAACAAGTTTAAGTTGACTCGTCTCATTTATTGTTATGGTTATCTCTATGTAATTTCATTTATTGTTATGGTTATCTCTATGTAATTAGGATAGCTTCATTTTTTATTAATAATAAATTGTGTAGAGTGTGGATGTCTACACAATCAAAGCTTGAAAGCTTCCTCTTCACAATGGACTTCCTCCACTATCACGCACATATGCATTTATGTTAAATTTTCTTTTTGTAAGCTTGGCAAGACTACATCTTCATCATGTCCAATATATCAACCCGATTGGGGTGGGGGATTGAACTGATGACTTCACATCAAGAAGTACCTTAACGGAGCACTCGATCACCGTCTATCAAAGACCTCGTGGACGCATTTCTGATAATTTTGAAAATATATCTTAATATTAATATTTTAATGCTTTGAAAATCATGCTTTTAGTTTTTATATTTTAATGTGTTGAAATAATGTCATATTGTGTAATAATGATTTTTAATTTTGATGCAAAGTGAATGTGAATTGAAAAATTAATATATAGATTAGTTTAAATTTTAAATATATATCGAAATTAATATATAAAATGATTGGATTTAATTTTTATATGTTAATTTAAATTTGACACGCCTCAATTATTATTATAGTTATCTCTTTGTAATTAGGCATGCTTCATTTATTATTATTAATAGATTGTGCGGAGTGCAAAGATCCCCATAGTGAAAGCTTGAAAGCTTCCTCCACACAATGGACTTCCTCTATAGTCCCACACATATGAATTTCTGTTAATTTTGAAAATATACTCTAATATTTATATTTTAAAACTTTGAAAATCATGCTTTCATATTTGATATCTTAATGCTTTGAAATAATGCCATATGTAATAATGCTATCTAATTTTGATGGAAAGTGAATTTCAATTTAGAAAATAATATATTGGTTAGTTTAAATTTAAAATATATATCGAATTAATATTAAGATAATTATATTTAATTTTGACATATTAATTTAAATTTAAATGCTTTCAAATAATTAATTTGGCAGCCTGTAATAATGTGCTTCTTTGATGTTTTAGTTGTAATGCATTTTAACTCGTTTAGATTTAGAATACGTGCAATTTGACTTACCTCGTTATCATTATCTCTGTATAATTAGGCTAGATTCATTTTTTATTATTAATAGATTGTTTGGAGTGTAGATTTCTACATAATGAAAGCCTCACTTTCCTGTGAGTTCTCATTTTCTACATTTCCTTCATGTGACTTGTGCCCTACTCTAGGGTTCTTGTCCTTCTTCTTGAGAAAACTTCGTTGATGATCTCCAATTCATGTGCTTTCGTTCCATTTATATGATGTGTTTCCTCATTATTTGTTTCGGTGGACACCCCTTCTCAAGTTTAGCAAACCTTTCATGTCGTGCAGGAAGGCCCCTTGCTATTCAAGCACCGTAGCGTGCCCAACACACAACACCACATTGGGTGCCTTGGCATGCCCAATGTGACAACACCCACATCGGTGTGTATCATACACCATCCCACCACTTTCTTCACTGAACTCACCCTTTTTTGTTCCACACATCGTGTTGAATTCTGCTCATGTCTCCTGGTCATGCCCGTCACATATCTCACTTGGCCCATGCCCATCATGCACATATCATTGATGCCTTACCTTACTCACCCATGGCATTCGTCGTGCAGTCGTGTCGCCTGACACTTCAACTCACCCACCTGTCATCGAGTCGTGCATTTAATTTTTTTATGGGTGCCTGAGCACCCCACCTTCTTATAGACGTGCCCAGCGCACTTGACTTTGTGTTGTGCACTCTAAGCAACACCTATGGTTCCAATTCATCCAACTAATCCACCCAACACACAACCCATGCATCCAATGTGTCGTTCTCATGCTCCCCACCCATCGGATCGCACGACTTGGTTGCACATGGTCTATAAGTCACCAAGGATATTCACGGGAATTGTTTGGCCATGATTCCAACTCCGGGTCCTAGAAATCCTTTACTTATATGATTTTTTGTGCCTTCAATTTTTTGAGCGAGCACCCCTTCACAGCTCAGGTTGACCCATCATGTGACATGTGGGTCTGCCCCAACATGCATGGCACGCAACACCACTTCAAGTGCCTAGGCACCCCACCGTCAAGCGCACTTGCCCATGGTACAGGTGCCTATATAATTTTGTCTCACATGCTACCTTGTGGCTCACTTCACTAAACTTTCCCACGCTCATTCCACCCATCACATGTTTCACATGGACGACTACTATTGCATATCTCGTATGGCTCTTGCCTTTTGTTTGTTCTATACATCGTGCTAAACCACTGCTCATGTGGCCTAGTTCATGTTAGTCACACATCTCGCCCAAATTGCTCCCATTGTGCATTTATTGTTGGTGCCCTCTGTTTGACTCTCCTTTGGCACTCATCATGTGGTCATGTCGCCATCTTCTGCAACTTGCCCTCCTATTGTCGACGCATGCACGCAACTCCAACTATAGGCACTTGGGTGCCTTGTCTTCATGTGGGCGTGCCTTGGGTGATCGCCTTTGTACATGAAAGTTTTCTCTACAATCTCGTACAAGGCCAATGGTTATTTTATTATTAATATATTGTGCGGAGTGCATAGGAGTACATAGGTCCACACATTGAAATCTTGAAAGCTTCATCTGCACAATGGACTCCGTCTATAGTACCACACATATGCATTTGTGTTAGTTTTGAAAATATAAATTAATATTAATATTTTAACGCTTAGAAAATCATGCTTTTAGATTCAATATTTTAATGCTTTGAAATAATGCCATATGTAATAATGTTTTTTAATTTTGATGCAAAGTGAATTTAATTTAAAATTATAAATTGGTTTAGATTTTAAATATATATCGAAATTAATATATGAGATAATTATATTTAATTTTGATACATTATTTAATTTTAATGCTTTCAAATAATGAATGTGGTAGGTTGTAATAATGTGTTTATCTTTGATGTTTTAATTGTAATGCATTTTAACTATTTTGGAGTTAGAACATGTGAAATTTGACTCACCTCATTTATTATTATGGTTATCTCTTTGTAATGAGGGGAGTTTCATCTTTTATTGTTAATAGATTGTGCAGAGTGTTGAGGTCCACACAGTGAAAACTTAAAAGCTTCCTCCACGGTCCTACACATATGCATTTGTGTTAATTTTCAAAATATAAGTTAATATTAACATATTAATGCTTAATTTTGATATTTTAATGCTTTGAAATAATGTCATACTGTGTAATAATGTTTTCTAATTCTAATGCAACGTGATTTTTTTTTGAAAATAATATATAGATCGGTTTAAATTTTAAACATACATCGAAATTAATTTATAATATAATTAGATATAATTTTCATACATTAATTTAAATATAAATTCTTTCAAAAAATGTTTTTCTTTGGATCTTCTAATTGTAATGCCTTTTAGTTCTTTTGGAGTTAGTATGTGAAATTTGTCTTGCCTCATTTATTATTATGGGTATCTCATTGTGCGAAGTGTGGAGGTCTACACAATGAAAGCTTGACACAAGACTAGTGGTTATTTTATTAGTAATATATTGTACAAAGTGTCAAGGTCTACACAATGAAATCTTGAAAGTTTCCTAAGCACAATGGACTTCCTCTGTAATTCAGCACATATGCATGAAGATAGGTTACACTTTTGGGCCAAATGTGGCACATTTTTCTTTTTTTATCAAATTCCAGCCCTCAAAATTCATATAAGAATTATGAATTTTGATTCAGAGTAAAAAGACAATATGTGGAGAATTATGTTGTTGTCCTAATGATATTTTTTGCAAAAAAAATTAGTGTCGTATAATCTCTCAATTTTCCATTAAATGCAATATATGTCCTTGCAATTTTTCACAAAACTTAAGAGGTATGTGTGTGTTCACATAGCATAACTTAGTATAATATATATATATATATATATATATATATATATATATATATATATATATATATATATATATATATATATATATATATATATATATATATATATATGAGCATGATCTACACAGAGAGAAATAAGTTTTTCATATTAAAAATTTATTTTTTTATCCAAAATTATATATTTTTTAATTATTTTTAGAAATTGGCAAAGTAATATTTCAATTTCAATTTGGAGAACACTAAATAAATCAAAAAACCAAGAGTACCGTTTTGAAGAGGACTCATAAATGAAGATAGTCGTATTTTTTGAATTTTTTTAGTTTTGTATATTTTATGTTATTGATTTTTTATTCAGCCTCTTTCAAATTGCTCAAAAAATTTTCAAGTGTTATATTTAAAATAAATTAGATAAAAAAATATCATATGAATTTGATAGTGTCAAACTCATATGCCATTAGATAGAGGGTTCCTCTCGGATTCCAACATCATCAACTCTGCCACTTAAGGACAAATTTTGCTTGGAGTCCTCTAGGGTACAAAATGGTGTTGTAGAGATGTCTTGAGAAGAGGAGCTAAAACTCTATTTTTTAGGTCCTCAACTCGATAGAGTGCTTCAAATGCTCGATAAGTGTTTGAAATTCAAATTTCAAATTGCTCAATCAAGCTGTCATAATCATCTTAAAACAAGAAGAAGAAAAAATGAAGCCTCTCAATACTTGTCTTTAACCGAATTATAAAATTTATTTCTTCCACAAAAAGTTTTTTTATAAATATACAGATATATTCCAAGTCTAATTTTCCTTAGTTATAAATCCAAAATTTATCTTATTTTACTAAGAAAATAATTGTAATAATATAAAGATAACTTTCTATAAAAGATTTTAACTCTTCTTTTTCAATTTCGAAATTCTTAAAATGGATAATTTGTTTATTGTTTTGATTTTAGAAATAACATATGTTTATACTTAATCATTTTATAAATTTTTTATGTAGAAATTTTCAATAAAAATAAATCTAATTATAATAAATAAAAATAAGGATTTTAAAAATAATTTCACCCGCATATTTAAATTTAGATTACTTAAATTCAAATTAATCAAATAATACTTAAAATTTATGATTTCTTTATGTTTTCATTATTTTAAAAATATATATTGCAAACTTAAGTCGGGAGTAAATATTTCTATATATACTTCGTACTTGTGTAGACTAAGGACAGAATTGAGTGCAATCATATTTTACAATTTAAGAGAGATTTATAACAACATAGATCATTACATGTATTACAACTATATTAATTATAACTCACAACTATTATAAAATATACATTTCGAGTAGTGTCAAATTCACATTTTTGAGTTACACTTATTCCTATAAAAAAACTATAATATTTATTAAAATCAAATTGATAAATTTCCTTATGTTTAATAAATATATTATTTAAATTATATTTATAATATTTTTTTTTTATTTTTTTTTAAGCTGAGGTGGTACTCTTTCTATTACTGAATAGAAAATAAAACAGAACATAGTATCAAAAACATATTAACTCGCCCTCATGGGGAAACCGAGTAATTAAGCCATCTAAAGTTTTTAATGGCCGACCAAAAATAGAAAGCCCAAAGTCTGATTATCCTTGCAAGATGGACTAAACAGTCCTGAGAACTCCTAATCCTACTGGTCTGCATAAAATATATTCCCTTATCTAGAACATGCAAAAAACTATAATTAACTAGACTATGAACTTTCCTATACATATCTTTTCTCAGACATCTTCAGTTGCAGGTTGCTGGTTTGCTCCTCCGTCTGCTCCCTGATGTTCTCCCTTCAATAGCTGCTGTAATTCATCCAATTTCTTCTCTTGCCTCTCTAGAGCAATGTGTATGAACCTCAGTTCCCTATGCAAATCAGGGCCTCCCTGCGCTATTTCCACCATCTCAGTAGCAACTTGCTCTAATGCTTTTGCCAATAACCTTTTCATTACCCAGTAAATGTGGAGAGATTGCTTGAACAGAGACATTCTGCCCCTGGTGTTGCCTGGGTCATGCAGTAAGAATTCCCAGTCCTCCATTTCTGCATCAGATTGGCCTTGAAGAGACTCCTCCTCCAAATGTTGCATAATTCTTCTAACCTCTGGATTTGTATTCTGCTGATAGGCCCTCTCAGCCTGGTGAATTTTCTGTTCCATCGACCTCCTCGTTTTTTTGGCTGGTCCCGCTTCCTGCTTGGTGTTCTCGCCTTTTTCGCCTTCATTCCTGCTCTGCCCCCGACCTCTCTTGCCGCCCGTATCCACCCTACTTCCCGCTCCCCTATCACTTCTTCTCATGCCGTATCTTCTTACGCGCTCCATCTGCGGTGCTGGCTGATCCTCTTTCGACTGCTGGTTCCCACCGCCTGCTGATCTGCCCTGTGCGTTAAACTTCCTGTTAGCTTCGCGGCGGGGTTCTTCCTCCTCAGACTCATCCGTAATCTCAAAAATTTCGGCTGGGAGCTCCTCTTTCGCAACAGCCTTGCCTTTCCTGTCCCTGCTCTTGTCAGCTGCAATATTCAGCTCCTCTGCCACCCTAGACTTCATCCTGGTTTCCATGCTATCTCCAATTATGCCACGGGGTATGCTCTGGTGCCGGCTAAAAACTCTCCTGTCTCGCTGTCTCACTGCTGTTCTGACCTCTGCTCGCTGAATTGGGGAGAAACTAGTCTGCTGCCTTCCCTTACCCGTCTGGGTACTTATTATCTTTCCGCCCCCGAAGTATGCCACTATATCGGCGCTGCATTGCCGCCATTTATTATCCGGGATGATGCCTCTTCTGGCCATCATTCCTTGTTTATCATTTACTGTCTGAAGTTCTGACATACCGCTCCACCATCCTCTCCGATCGCGCGCATTAATTATTTCACGGTGGGGGTGATCCTGAGATGCCTTCCACGCACGCCGCCGGTGTACTGCATTGTGCATTACCATCATATCAATCCTCTGTCCATACTGACCTGCATTCATTAACCGAGATCTCCAGTCCCGCTCACCTATCCAGCTCATTAATCCTGGCGTTCTCGCTCGTTGCCTGATCATGATCTTCATTTATAATCTTTGCCAAGTCTACCCAATCTCTGCTGGCACACACCGCTTTCCATTGGCTGTCTACAATGCTGCCTCGTCCTTTACAACCCCAGTTCGCCAGGAAGTCGGCCGCGCGGTTCCCATTCCTCCTTACATGATTAACTAATTTGTATTCTATCCTTTTTAACAGACCCGCTATCTCTTGGACAATTCCGGCAGTTCTCCAACTGCTTGTAATTCGTTCCCAATCTCTTCCATTGCTAAGTTTCTTCAATATTTCAATCGCGATCTGGGAGTCACCAACTATTTCCAAGTTTGTATAACCATTTCGGATTGCAATTCGCAGCCCCTGGTGGATCGCCCAAAATTCAGCCTCATTATTCGTCATTTCCCCGCCCCATTCAGCGTAAATCCACCTTACCTGCTTCTGACTATCGCGAAATATGCCTCCGAAACCAGCATTGCCAGGATTCCCTTTCGATGCTCCATCAAAGTTTAATTTGATGAAGTTATCTCTGGGATAAATAAATTTATCTGAATTTTGGATTCGCGCACTATGCCTGATGTCCTGCTTATGATACACCATCTCATATTTTAAGTTTAAACTGTTCAGGATCATCTCCTCAGTTTGATTAGCCTTCCAGTCCTCCACGTCCCATTTCTCCACCAAGATTGTTTCCCTCATTAGACTGACCGCTCGTCTCCATATAGTTTCCGAATCCTTTATTTTGTCCTGGAATATTCGGCGGTTCCTTTCTTTCCATATCATCCATAGCACGAAGCCTGCAATAAGATCCCAAGCTCTGCTAACAACTTTACATTGGAATTTCTCTTTATTCCATTGGAAAATTATTGCGTTAATGTCTCTGGGAGTTATCTCAGATTTGCCGAATATCTTTCTTGTATCAACCCATAATTTCTTAGTGAACGAGCAATTAATTAGGAGGTGATTTCGGGTCTCCTCTTCGTTTTTACAGAGACAGCATCTTGAGGGTCCACTGAAGCCTTTTTTTTTAATTCTGTCCCAAGTTAGGATCTTGTTCTTAGCTGCAAGCCATATGAATAGGGATACTTTCGGCCACCAGTTGCTTCCCCAAATAATCTTCCATTCAAGATTCTCCTCATTTATAGCATGAGTGTCCATTAAGTAGTATGCCTCTGACGGTGAAAGATCCTTTCATGGAGTTCCCCCATCTAAGAATGTCCCTTCCTGTACGAGCTCTAATTTTCCTGGAATCCACCTCTTTCATATAAGCTTCTTGTTGCTCTTGATTTAGCTCACCATCCCATTCAATTGGTTCTATCCATTTTCTCCAGATTCCGTCCAATTCATTATCTTTCCAATAGTCTTTGACACATTTTCGATTTCCCTCTATTCTTTCCTGAAGCTGTTGGACCGTCTGAATTTTGTTCATTTTTTCCTTCTGCTGCCATTTGTCATCCCAGAAGTTGGCTTCCTCTCCGCCTCGAATTTCCCAGAATGTATGGTTTTCTACTATATCTCTGTTCTGTCGAGCTAGATCCCAGATTGTTGAACCCTTGGGGGTTTCTCTCTGTCTTAAAATGTCAACTATTGTGTCTGGCATATTGTATTTGAGTCTCCAAATGGCTTTCCACAGGTCATTACCCTCTCTTAACCATCGCCACCAGAGCTTCGCTCCTAACACTTTGTTGAGTTTTTCCGGGTCGCGTAAACCCAATCCTCCTTTTTCCTTCCTCTCTGTTAGGTGTTTCCAAGAAACTAGGGCCCATTTTTTCTGTTGATTCGCCCCTCCCCAGATAAACTTTCTCATGATCTCTCTAATCTTTGAACAGACTCCTAAAGGGGCCGCCATTATCGACAGAGGATATATGGGAATAGCTTGGAGGACTGATTTCGCCAGCACTACCCTTCCTGCCATGTTTAAAGTTCTAAAAGCCCAGTTCGCCACTCTGTTTCTCAATTTGTCCAAGACTCCTTGCCAATTTTTCAATTTTTTGGATGTGAAGTCCAATAAATTCCCCAGGTATTTCGTAGGCAGCTCTCCTCGCTTAAAGCCCATCAGTCTTGTAAGATGAGTTTTAATCTGTTCCATAGTATTAAATATAAAAACACAGGATTTGTCTCTATTAATTTCCAGTCCAGAAGCTTTAGCAAATAAGTCCAAAATCCTCTTCAGCTGTCTCACTTCTTTTACAGTTGGTTCCCCAAATAACATAATATCGTCAACGAATTGCTGATGGGTTAAGGGCAGATTATTACCCCATAGCTGCAAACCCTTGATTTTGTTCGCTGCCCGTTCTTTTTTAATATATCTACCAAGGCCTTCTGCTGCCAATATGAAAAGAAACGGAGATAATGGGTCTCCCTGTCTAATTCCTCTAGACGCATTAAAAGTTTTTGAGGGGGTTCCATTAACAAGTATGGAGAAGTTCGGAGTTGAAATTAGACTATGAATCCACTTTACCCATCTCTTGCTGAAGCCAAAACTTTCCAGGACTTCTTCCAAGTATTTCCAATTCAGTCTATCATAAGCTTTCGACAGATCTAATTTAATCATCATGCCCTTTTGTTTTTTCATTTTTAATGAGTGGATAACCTCTTGGGTTACTACAAGGCCATCTAGGATTTGTCTACCTTCTACAAAACCCGTTTGTTCAGTAGATATTAACTTGTCCAGCAAGGGTTTCAGTCTTTTGGCGATCAAGGTTGTTATTATCTTGTAAATAACATTACACAATGCTATGGGTCTAAAACCGTTGGCATCTTCTAAATTATCATTCTTAGGAATCAGAGCATAGAAGGTAGAGTTAATGGCAGGCCATACCTTCTGGTTCATCTGAGATTCTTCTATCAATTCTAGGATTTCTCTTCCCAGAAAATGCCATCCCGCTTGGTAGAATTCAATCGTGAAGCCATCTGGACCTGGAGCTGTACCTTTTTTCATGGATTTTACTACTTCTTCTATCTCCTCTAAGTTGGCAGCTCTCATCAGAGCCTTATTTTGGTCTTCTGTAACTAATCGTGGAATGGCCGAGCATATTTCCTTTATTGCTTCCGATCTGTCAACTAGAGGCTCTGCTAGGATATCTTTGTGATGTTCCACCAGCACTTGCTCGATTCCTTCTTGCTCCACTACTCTTTCGCCATTCTGGTCTTTGATGGATAATATCCTGTTTCTTTGTCTGTGTTGAATCATTGCCTGATGAAAGAATTTTGTGTTCCTTTCCCCTTCCCTTAACCATTTTATTCTTGACTTCTGCCTCCATAGAATTTCTTCTTGCTTTCGCCTTTCCTCTAATTTTCCAAGAATTATCCCTTCTTCTCTAATGCTCTCCTCTGACCTACCTTCTGTTATTATCTTTTGTTGCAGTGATTCCATTTCTCCCTCTAGTTTTTGTTTGTCTTCCATAATGTTACCGAATTCCTCCTTGTTCCATTTCTTGATTCTCCCTTTCAACTCTTTAAGTTTCAGTTGGAATGTATGCATCTTTCCTTTACCCTGAACTGTACTTTGCGTCCACCATTCTTCCATTTTCTTTATGAATCCCAGGTCCCTTAACCAAAAGGCTTCAAATCTGAAGGGTCTCCTTCCACGATTCCTTTTAATATCCACCTCTAGTCTGATAGGCCAATGGTCAGATCCAAGAGATGGCATGATCTTCGCTTCAACGAAAACATCCTTGTTCATAATAGCTTCTGATACTAGGAAGCGATCAAGTCTCGATGCTATCTGATTCTTGCCTCCCCTCCTATTGTTCCAGGTGCAGATTCCATTGATAGTTTGAATGTCTACAAGTCTTAAATCATCTATCATATCATTGAACATATCCATGTATTGATCTGACTTTCTTATCCCTCCTTTTTTCTCCTCTAGGGATCGGATTAAGTTAAAATCGCCTCCTATAACCCATGCAGCCTCTGGATAAATTCTACAAATTACTCTCATGTTTTTTATAAAGCTTTCTTTTTCTCTTGGGGAATGTGGGTCGTAAACCCATGAGATGACTACCTTTTCTTTCGTTCCTACTATTCTACCAATGCCTGTAAGGATTCTGGTCATACTGGTCCAGCCTTCTAGGAAGATGTCGTTTGGGTTCCACAAAATTGCAATTCCTCCCGCAGATCTAATAGCATCTTGCCCCATAACTTCATATTGAAGCTTATTTTTGTTGATTATTTCTTCCAACTGCTGCACTGTAATTTTCGTTTCCTGAAGAATCATAATACTCGGCTTGTCCTTTTTCAATTTCTCTTTCATGTACCTCTGTTTTCCTTTACTATTCAGACCCCTAATATTCCAGCTGATGATAATCATTTAAAACTTTTGATAGGAGGGGAAGAATACCTCTGACAGAGGTATCACTTTACCTGAGTTTATCAGCGTTTCTCCCACAGTCTGAATGGCTTCACTCAACGTTTTCCGTCCTCTTTTCCTGCTGTTTTTGCCAGAGCCGTCCATTCCAATCTGACCATTCTCCTGTTCACTTACTATGGTTATCTGTTTATCCATGTTCTCCCCTTTTTTTTCCTTGTACTTTTGAAATGCTTCTTTGTACAGTTGTTTCTGTTTCTCTGGTATGAATCTGCTATCCAGGTTTTTCCATTCCTGAATTAACTGTTTCATGATTTTTTCCTCCTCCACCTCATTTTCCATCTGGCTTTCCACTTCCATCTGGGTTTGGTTTGTTACTGTTTCTGACTTTTCCACAGCCCGTTCTTCAGCTGCTTTCCCCGTATCTGTTTCTTTTCCCTTAATTTCTTTAACTATTTCCATTGGCGTATTTCCAAGATCTTCAATATTTATAATAAGTTTTTTATTTAAATTATAAAATTGAAAATTTAAATCATAGTAAAAACTAATTTTTAAGTTACTAAATTATAAATATAAGAATATTGCAATTTCACTTTCAAGTGGGATAGAATCCTTTTTCAAATATCTACACCAAAACGCTAGAAATGTAATGAGAAATTAATCTATGTCATTATTAATTACCTATTCAAATGGAATTAGTAATTAAATTTTGTTTTTTTTTTTAACTATCAAATACTTACAGTTTTAAAGTTTGCATATCATTATTGATATTTATATACATTTTAAAATTTCCAGCTTTAAGGATCAATTGAGCTTTAGGATTCCCTTGAGTCATAACACTAGATCGAGCTCCTAACCTGAGGTTACACAGGAGCTCTAGGAGGGTTTTTTTAAATGCTACGTCCAGTTAGTTTTAGGTGTATCAATAGCTCAATTGAGCGCTTAAAAGTTGTTCGATCGAGCATCCTTTTTCACCAAAACGTGCCCTCATTTAACCAAAATGTGTAACCCAACTCCATGCTATTACCCTTGCATTAATTTTGAAAATATGCATTAATGTTAATATTTCAATCGTTTGAAAATATTGCTTTTAGATTTAATGCTATATCCAATAATATTATCTAAAATTCATTTTATTTTTCACAGAATGTATGTAATTGATCTAAATTTTGACATTTCATTGTTGTTAAATAATTAGTAATTAGAGAGTAGAAAAAAAATTCTTGTTGTGTTCCTTACTTGAACTTAATGTTATGAATTGTCTTACCATCAAAAGAAATGAAAGATATTTTCAATTCATTATAGTTAAAGTTTTTTTTTAAAGCATGCAAGTTGGAATTCCTGGCCTTTGATATTTTAATGTTTTGAAATAATGTCATATGTAATAATGTTTTTTAATTTTGATGCAGTATGATTTTTAATTGAAGAAATAATATATAGATTAGTTTAAATTTTAAATATATGTCAAAATTAATATATAAAATAATTATATTTAATTTTGATACATTATTTTAAATTTTAATGCTTTCAAATAATGAATGTGGTAGTTTGTAATAATGTGTTTTTCTTTTATGTTTTAATTGTAATGCATTTTAACTCTTTTGGAGTTAGAATATGTGTAATTTGACTCGCCTCATTTATTATTATGGCTATCTTTGTGTAATTAGGTTATCTTCATTTTTTATTATTAATAGATTATGTAGAGTGCAGAGATCTGCACAATGAAAGCATGAATGCTTCCTCTGCACAATGGCCTTCCTCCACAGTCCTACACATAAGCATTTGTGTTAATGTTGAAAATATATGTTAATATTAATATTATAATGCTTTGAAAATCATGCTTTTAGTTTTGATATTTTATTATTTTGAAATAATGTCATATTGTGTAATAATGCTTTTTCATATTGATGTAAAGTAAATGTTAATTAAAAAATTAATATATAGATTAGTTTAAATTTTAAATATATATCTAAATTAATATATAAAATAATTGGATTTAATTTTGATACATTAATTTTAATTTTAATGCTTTCAAATAATGCTTTTCTTAAAATCGTTTAATTGTAATGTTGTTTAACTATTTTGGAGTTAGTACACGTGCACCCGCCTCACTTATTATTATAGTTATCTCTTTGTAATTAGGTATGCTTCATTTATTATTATTAATAGATAGGCATGCTTTATTTATTAGTATTAATAGATTGTGTAGAGTGCAGAGGTCCCTAGAGTGAAATCTTGAAAGCTTCCTCTGCAGAATGAACTTCCTGCAGAGTCCCACACATATAGATTTATGTTAATTTTGAAAATATACACTAACATTTATATTTTAATGATGGGACCAGCCCAACGAGTTGCACAATTCCGCACAACAAAGATTTGTAATGATATGATATTATATTAATCGCTAATTAAATGATTCACTAATGATTTACTTATGGAATTAGCAGTGTGATTAACATTTAATCTTCGGATAATTTTGGATGTTGTTAGGGTGACATTTATGACAGTCTTTATTAACTTTGCGTTGGCAATACTTACCTTGGTTTGCGTTTCCCTCTTCTCGGTCTTTGCCAAAACCCTTTCTCCTCTTGTTACTCGGTCATTTTTCTCTATTTTTCTTCGGTGCTGAGGGTTTGGTCTAGAAATTCTTGTGCTGCGAATGTATAATTTTTAGGCTGCAATTCTGTGCACGCTGGTCATTGACTTCTCTGCCTATGAGTATGATGCCTGCATTCACCTGGATTTTTTGTGGATTCGGCTCCTTGTGCACATGGTGATGACTCTGTTCATTTTCGTTGTGAAATAGTCACTGCATATCTTATTCAGTCATTTGTTTTGTTCTTGCTCCACTGTTATTATTCTTCAATGGTTATCTAGCTGATTTAGAGTTGTTTTATGTTGTGCATGCTACAGGTCACGGCTACAATGGCCTCCTTCTGTTCACGATTTCTTTCAGGTACATTAACTCTCCATGATTTTTTCTACTCCTCACCTTAATCAATTTCTAACAATCTCTACCCCTCTGTCTCAGGTTAGCACTGTGGTTTGTGACCTCTAGTTCTGGTTTCTCCTTGCGTGGCCAACACTCCAGGTAATTTCTTTCCTTAATGTGATGAAATTTCTCTGCCTTTCGTTTATTGCTTTTAGTGGAAAGTGGACTAACAGGCTTGCCTTGTTTTGGTTATGCAGGTTGGGGTTTGGTTTGTGGGGCGCACTTAGTAGGAACGCCACGGTCCTTGTTCTGGTAGGCTCTGCCACAATTTTGCTTGTATTTAGTTTATATCACTGTAAAGAGATTGAGTCTCGGTAGTCCTAGTTATTTGTTTCTGTCGTCGCTATGCGACCTAGGTTGTTGGCACAAACCCTCGTTTGGCTCTGCAGAATTTTGTAAGGTTACAACGATTTGAAAGAACTGTTTAGAGACTGTTCCCTATTCTCTTCTAGGGTTTCACTAGTCAATTTTACTTGGTAACTGTTCGTTGTATTCAATTAAATATTTTTGTGTTTGCCTTTCTGGAATCGAAACCCTCATCTAGGGTTCCACTGGATAACTTGGCTCTTTAGTGGTTAGTTGGCTATCTCCGGACCCTCTGTCAGATGTATGCGAACATATATATATATATATATCTATATATCTATATATATATATATATATATATATATATATATATATATATATATATATATATATATATATATATATATATATTGTTCTGGAATGGAAAGAAATTACAATATTTCAATGTATGACTGTTACCTCCATTCTAGGGTTTTACTTCCAGTGTTCATATGCTCGTTTTGTTCGAACTGCTTGCAATTATACTTGTCTGTTTCGGTCGTGGTCTCTCTTGATGGGTTACCAACCCTCGTTCTGGGAATTCGCGTACAGTCCTTGTCGTTTGAGTTTTTTTTCCTATATAAAGACTATTCTATTAAGATTTAAAAGAGAAAAAATATTTACAAAGAGGTTTGAACCTCTAAGGGGGCCGTAGCCTGCCCTATGTCAAAAAACCATTGCAGGTAGCGCTTTTCCTTCTGTTTACAAAAATGATAATCATAGCCTCAAAACAGAATAGAACTATATAGACCCAAGACTAAACAGAGCTAAACGCTTTAGAGTGAGCTACCCTATTACAAAATACTATCCTTTACCACCATTACAAAAAAGGAAAGCCAAAATTATATCCTGGAGAATGAACAATTTCATGCTGATGGTATCAGATGCCATGCACACTGAAAATTACACACGAGATCCTGAAAACAAAAACTGACTTGCTATCCTATAGCTGAAGGAAAAGATAATTAAGCCTGCTGTGACACATCTGTAGCATTTTCATTAACCTGGTTGGGGGAGCTTGCCCAGGTTACCATCACCTCATCTTCAGCTTCCATCAAGTTGCCTTCTGGAGGAGGCACAAGGTGCAGAACACTGTCATAGAGGCGCGTCGGCTCACAAGCTATGATTTGCTCCTGAGGAGATTCCGGCAGAGGGTGAGCATCTTCCTGTTGACCCTCTTCGTGCACCGCAGCAGAAACATTGAGGACAACACCATCCAAGCTGCTCTGAGAAGCACTGGAATTTTGAGAAAGCGATTATTCCTTGGAAGTTTCATCTGAGCTTGTGAGCTCAACTTCTTCCTCCGAGAAGATAACAGTGATTATAGCTGAGATGAGCGGTCTGTTAAGCCTGCTTTTGAACTTAAACCTGGATGTATGAAGAGAACTGTTTAGGGAGGGACCAAAATGGTCTGAGGGCGGAGAGGAAGGCGAAGCAGTAGCTAACAGGGATATACGACGAGGCACAGAGCTACCAGTCCCCCCCGACCCTCCACGGGACCCGGAGTTGGTCCCACGCCTGGGAATACCACGATGACGGGCCATAACAGAATATGACAACGGAATGGAGATGCTAAAGGACTAAGGGTGAGGGAGACACAACTCGCAGACTAAGTGTAACCAAATTGAGAACCAGACTTTTGTATGTAAGACCCAGTAGTCGAGCACACATAAGATAGACTCGGCCTCAAGAAAGTACCCAACAACGACTGAATAAGCCCAATACCCAACCCAAACACCTTCAACAAGGACAAAATCCAAATCCCTTACAGAGATGAACCAGAAGACTGACTTAAGACACCAGACGCAAATGGAGAAAACTAACTTAGTGCACCCAACGCCTTCGGAAAGAGGCAGAACTGTATACCTGAAGCTGACCAAATGGGAGCAGTTATGAGACCATGGTGGCTTCCAAATTCTCTGGGTTACGCTAAGACTCTGAGACCATGACCACCAGAAGAGACCTCTGCTTGAAGAAACCGGAAACACTACATTGATGCCTAAAAAGACCAGAACAAATGAACCATGGAGAGTGCGCGCCATCCTGATAACTTCCATCTGCGTACCTCGAGCTCGGGCCTTCATTAATGCTGATTAATTACCTGCCTCGAACCGCCTTACCCTGCTTAATTGCTTGCCAGTTGCCAGCTCCGCATGCTCCAGCATTAACACCTATTAAAGACACCCGCATCCGGGTGTCCTTGTCGTTTGAGTTATGTTCCTTTAGAAAAGAAAATAAAAGAGAAAGTCTGCATGCACCATATCAGCTATTCTAGTTGTTTAGTGATTAGGAAACAATAAAGAAATATTAAGATGGTTTTTACAGATGGATTCGAATGAATAAAAATTGTGTACTCTCTTTTTATTACTGATGCTTGTGTGCTGAACTTTTAGAATGATTTACAATCTTCCATTTATACTTTTTTTGTCCATAGTTACCTGAACTGTGTGTAGTTACTTTCAGTTTCTATTCTATTAGTTATGCAACTATTTATGCATTCGGTTCTACTTGCATTACAAGATTTCACACTTGACATGTTTGTCGTTTTTCCTAAAATAAAAGAACAGTTATAGAACTATTGTTTATTAAAGATAGAAAATACAGTAACCCTAACTGACTAGACTGCTCCCTAACCAAAACTGAAATTAAAAAAAAAAAAAAATTCCTACATTCTACTTTGACTTTTCAAAACTAAAGAAATGAATCACTATTAAAACTCTCCACCTTGGCGGAGACCAACATCGGGTCATGGTGCCCTAGTTGGATGCTCCTGCATCAGGGTCATGGGTAAAAAGAAATCATGAGTCCGGTCCATGAGCTTCTCGACTGAAGAACCCACCTGCTCTATTTGCCTAGCATCAAGCCACGGACTGTCCTCAATAGGATGGTTCTTCCACTTGACCAAATATTGCAGATACTCCTTGTTATAGACATTTTTGTGCCTTACAGCATTGAGCATGAAATGTCCATAATCTAAGGGATCCAAAGTCCCTAAACATGTTGTTCCTACCCCTAGAGGAACAAGGCTAACAAACCACAGCAATTCACAGAAGTTCTCCACCAGAAACTGCTCAAAAACAAGTCAATTCAGGATCATTTCAGTGGCTACACTAGCTGTTTGCGCTGAATGTCAAAGCCAACACTGGCTACCTGCGTTGAATGTCAAAGGGAACACTGGCTACCTGCGCTGAACGAGAGTGGACATGTGGCAAGCTCATTTCTCAAGGTTTCAAAACCCAGGAAGCTTCCAAAATGACACTTGCCTCAGGGAATTCGACTAGTGATGAGTAAGAGGTTCCAAATCTCCAAGTGGAAGCAAGAACCTCCAAGTGGACTCAAGAACTAACAGAGGGAGAGGACACTAGTCAGATCTCAAGCTGACTCATCCTCTCTCCAAACATCTATATATGGATCTCTCCTCCATGAGATCTAGGGGCTGGAATTTTGTTATTGCAAAGAATTGTTGTTGGTTTGAGATTGGAATCATTGGGTGCTTAATGCTTTGAAGGGGTGAAGATAGGAATTCCATTTGCTGGGAAGGAGATGCTGGATTGGAGCCCTCTGGGTTGTATCTCTTCCTGAACCTTGTTATTCATCAATAAAGCTATCTTGGTTTCTCCTATATACTGATGTGTCTTTGATGTATGATTGCATTAGTGTATTTGGTTTATTTCTAATCCTAAACTAGTTATGAATGTGAATATATGTCTTTGTGTAGTGTTCTTCTCTTGTCGCAAGTAGCTGTTCTCTTGTGATCTTGCAGGAACCCGTTGAAGCTGGACAAGCAAGAAGGCAAGTAGCTGTTCTCTTGTGATCTTGCATGAACCTGCTGAAGCTGGGCGAGTGAGAAGGCAAGTAGCTGTGAACTCCCAAAGAGAAGAGAGACCGGATCGAGGGAAAAACAGAAGACACCGGTAAGTCTATTTATCTCTCTTCTTTCACATTTCATAAAGGAAGAAACCAGAATAGCTGTCCTTGTTTGTTGCTAAGGCACTGTCACACCTTAGGTGGATAGGATCGTCCTGCATAGGCATTTTTCCCCACAACAAATTGGCGACTCCGCTGGGGAGATCTGTTTAGTCATTTTATTTGTGTCTCTATCATTGTTTATTTCATAGACTTGACAGCAACAATCGAACTGCATCTGCTATTCCCGGATGCAAAGTAGACAGTTGCTGCTTTGATCCAATCACTGGACTTGTCTATGATCTGAACAATGGACTCACAAATGATTTGATGATCCTTTGTGATAGATCTTAGTACCCACCCAAAGCATCCCTTTGATTACACCTTGCTTGTTGCTTTTATTTGGCCTGAAACAGTTGATTAAATAGCAATCTGTGACCCAGAACCTGTGGGAAACGAGAGTTTCTCCTTCAGCGCAGACCCAGTGAAGGGATTCTGCATTTCAACGCAGGTCCCGTGAAGGCTACCTGCGCTGAATGTCAAAACCCCTGTGTGGAGGTTGCGCTGAACCAGTTTGCCCTTGTGCAGCTGGGGTTCTCTGCTCTGTTTTGCCTTGTTTTGATCTCTGATTTTTGCAGCCTGTAACCAGCATAGGTACCAGTCTGATAACTCCTTTTCTCTGCTTAAATTCCGCCTCCTTTTGTACAAAAAGACTGTGAGTGTTTTTATGTGTTTGTGGCGTCATTTACAGTTTTCCTTTGCATGAGTGAAATAGTCATCCTGTAGCCCTTGATTCAGATCTGTTGATTGTGATCTTAGAAGAGAGTTCATTGGTTGTTTGCAGATTGATTATACATTTACTCTTGCTTATTGGTTTGAGTTTGTCTCTTTTAAGTGTCGAAACAAGTATTCATTTCGAAAATCGTTAAGTGTTGTAATCTCTTCTACCCTCTCTGATTTCGAAAAAGTAAACTTGTTTGTATTTGTCATTTAAAAGCAAATTCAAAGTTGTACAAAAAGCTTTCTATGTAGGCATCAATACTAAGAAAGCGGAAAACAAACACCTGCATTGTGCATTTGCATCTTGATAGTTTGCATGATTGATTTAGGAAAAGTGCATTAGAGTGTGCTGATTGCTCTTTGAGAAAAGATGGTGTCTTTCTTTTCCCTTAGTAGCTAGGATTTTCAAAGTTGAAAAGATATAAAGCTTGCTTATCATCTTTAGACTGCATTTAGGAATTGTATCATACATCTCGTGGTGAACCTTGAAAGGCAAACTTCTAAAAAGATCAACCTAAAATAAATTGAATGAACTTAACAACGCTTTGCAACATAACGCACAACATAGAGGTCTAGGCTAGAGACGTGTTTCGGCGTCGTTAAGCCTGGTGACTGTTGATCTCGTGGATGGTGGGTGATTCCTCCTGAGGGACGATAGCGCCAGTATGGATTGTGCTCCCACGTACCGTCGCGTATATATTGGGAGACCCCTATAGGCATAAAACCTTTATCCTTAGGAAGCCGTGTCGGCCGCCCTACTAATCGCAATGCACTGAACACAGCATTCAGGAAGATCGACCGCCCGTACCCTAAAAAGTATTCTGCGGTTTTGCGAAAAGTTTGGCACACCCTCTGCCTAGAACTCCAGAGCAGTTTCTTTTGGCCTTTTTCAGACTCTATAACAGAAAAATTCCATCCGAGCATTTGTCACTTCGGGCTTGTTAAAACATCGAAGGAGACTAGAGTCATCTTTAGCTTTTTCTCGACTCTTTAAAATTGAAAAAGCAAGTTGTGTCTAAAGCGTCGTTAAAATTTATTTTAAACGGAACAGTCACCCTTTATTCCTGCGTTGATCTTTAGGTTGAAAAAATGGAGCACACCAACCAAGGAATTCCCCTTGGTGGAAATCCTAGTCCCTTCTCCTCTTGGGGAGATGTTGGTGCACCCCATATGGCCACATTGTCGCTTCCAGGACTGACAATTGGCCTGCCGGTCTGGCTCTTTTCAACCAATGTCGTTCAGAACACCACCATTCCTGAACAGTAGAGTCAACAGTTAGACCAGACCAGAGTCGCCCACCAGACTTCTACTTCATCTAATTCTTCCTCTCCTCCTTCCTCTTCGCTTGACGGAACTGGTAAAACAAAAAACCAAGTTCCTAAGGAGAAGAAGGAAAAGAAGAAGATAGAGAAGAAGAAGAAGGAGCCAAAAGCGACTGGGGGCAAACGAGTGTCGTCTGACAAAAATCCACACACAGCACTGACCAGGCCTAAATCGCCATGTGTCATATGCAAGGGAGACCACTTCCACAGAGATTGTCCCTACATCCCTCGGATACTAAGGGACTGGTCTCCCCGTTTGCACAATTCGGTAGCGTCAACCTCTGATAGCCATGTTGACTGCTCACCGTCGACTAGTGAAAGTGAAGTCCCAGGATAGAGAGGGAAAGCTAGATTTCCCTGCAAACTGTGTGAAGGCGACCATGCCATCCACCGTTGTCCCTTCTTAGACGAGGCTAAAAGAGTTCTGGAAGATCGCCCGATTTTACGAGCGCAACTTCCTCCTGGATATCAAAAACTCCTGCCAAGTCCTTCACTAGTTGAGAACCCGGCTGGCTCGCCCAGGTGGTCAGCCGAAGCACCTATCATTGAAGATGAACCGTCTGGATCCATGCCTGATGAAAGTCAAAAGGTTGAGACGGCAGTTGACCCGGTTTTGCCTTCAGAGGCTCTATCTTCGAATGATACCATCACAGAGGAGAATAAAGACGACACCGTCCAAATTCTCTTCATCAACACTGACTCCGACGAACACGGGGGCAATGCACCCATTCCTTTATCGCAGGAAGGAAGTTCGTCAGAGTGATATCCGGCCGTCTATTCGGTCCCACCACCAAGCAACCTAGTTGTCTCGTTCGACTGGAACCAACTAGGCAGACCCCAGTTGCCAGCAAGCATACGATTCAGAATTATCGTTCAAATATACAAAATGGTAATGGCTGGCACTATCATTGATGAGGGGGCATCTGTGAGTATCCTTTCCTCTATTGCTTGGAAAGCGCTTGGTTCGCCAGCGCTTTTGCCTGAAATGAGAAATCTATCAGGCTTTGATAAAGGAACCAGTCGACCTTTAGGGATCCTCCCCAATGTGCCCATAACATTGAATGGGAAGACCGTTCAAATGAACGTGATGGTCGTTCAAGGACCCTTGGATTATAACCTACTCCTTGGACGAGACTATATATATTGCATGGGAACCGTCGTCTCCTCACTCTTTAGAGTAATGTGTTTTCCACATGAAGGAAGAGTGGTCAAGCTCGTGGACCAACTTTCATTTCCCGGATCACGCATCGCAAATAGTCATGTACCATCCCTAAATGGTCTATTCACGCAAGAAATGTCTCGACCCACGGTCCGTCCTCCTGATGAGCGCGAGTAATCCGGGAGGATATGACTGGAACCCAGGGGGCATGCGTCCTGGTCTGCTTCGGTAGGAAAACTTTGGGTATAGGGTAGGTTTCCGCGGGAGAATATGACTAGTCCGTACCCCGTCCGTGAGTGGAAGAGGGGTTGTTCTAGAATAAGATTCTTTTGTCAAAGTTATGTGAGTTGGCGGGCTTCGTCGCTCACCTTTGTCTATTTTGGTACACATTGCTGAGGAAGTGTTTTGTTTGAAAGATTAACGAGACAATCTTTGGGTAACCTGAAAGAGGTAAGCCTCTCTCTTTAAAACAATTGTTTTGAAGGAAAAGAAGTAGAGGTAACCTTGAAATCGTACTTTATACCTGGGGGCATGCAAACCTTTTGGAGTGCAAGCAAAGAGCGGTTATTTATCTGTTTTTGGGGTTAGCCGTTTCCTAACTTGCATAAAGAAAGGATGCGGAGCAAAGCTTACGTAAGATCTAAGCTCCCTAAAAAATAGCATCTTCAATGAGACACTCTTATCATATGACTGGTATATTCGAGCAGTTTTAGCACAAAGTTCATGCTCGTTAAAAAATAAACGCAAGATCCGAGCAGTTTTAGCGCATAGTTCATGCTCGTTAAAAAAAAACATAAGATCGAGCAAATGTTTCCACCCGCGTTTAAGCTCGTTAAAAAATGAACTACCCGGTAAATAACCACTGTGAATGTAATATCATCAGCCGTTAAAGCCTTGGTCGTGTTTGCACTGTCACCTCCACTTTTCATTTGGCCGATCGTTCACCTCCATATGATTGTTTACCCATTTTGAGGAACAGCTGCGAAGAGTGATTTCACCTAGCCATCCTTGTGACACTGCCGTGATTGGAAAATTCCAACTTGTACCTGGAATCAGCTGCTAACCCTGTTTATCACTCGTTCCTCAAAAGACGAGTCTTCTTTAAGCTCTTTTCAACTGACTCGTAAAATATGAAAAGATTGCCGAGTCCTTGGCCTTCCAGCTCGTTAAAGGGACAGGAAGAGCTATCCCTCCTCTAGATTTTAATCTTTTTGGACCTGAGGGATTATTGCACAAAAAGATCGAGCGCTTGTTTTCTTCGGCTCGTTAAAACTATCGAAAACTCATCCCTTCTGTATTGTTTTATACTTTTTCGGACTTAAGGGATTAGATGACGAAAAAGGACTTTTGGAGTTAACTTTATGTACCTTTTCAGACTCTCTAAAAATGAAAAGGACCGAGTTATCCTTGTCGTTAGACTCATTAAAATCATTAAATAGCGACAAACTTGTCTTTAGACGAGAACGAGTTTCACTATCGCTAGGCTCGTTAAAACATAGCGATGGGCTTGCCCGAAGGGCAGGTTATAGAACAAGCATATGTTATCCTCCTCAAGCTTGACAAAAATAAAGAGGTACTGGTCAGCAATGACTGGGGAAAAATTGGGAGAAACTCAAGAAAACTTTGATGGTAGCAAGTCGCTCTTGAACATGACACTTTTCCTCCGTACCACAATCGGGTTGGGTTGTTTCATTCACCGGTCACATCCATGGTCTCGCCATACCATCCATATTTGGGGTAATGCTACCAATCCATCGCATCAGTGTCGCCATATGTTCAAGAGAAGTCGTTCAGAAAAGTCAACCGTGTCCCATCCACTGCCATACATTATCCTTCATCCTTTCATGACCGCCACCCTGAATCATATGTCACTGATCGTTTTCACCTCCATTAAAATCATTAGCTCCGTTCCGTGTCACTGATGTGGGATTCATTAAGGCCCTCCTTTGACGGATCGCTTCTTGTCGACATCAGCTCATTATCCAAGAAGTTGATCTAGCAACAACCCCTTCAGTACTTTGAAGCTTGCATGCCTCAATGGCAAGTTTCTCACTTCCGGCGACAGGTATACATCAATGACCTTCGATCGAAAGATTTTGCGTGGTGTTCGACGCCAGGTCCTTTATTCACACCACGTGAATTGTACTGCAGTACCTTGAGGGTCATTATCATTATCGGTGATTCCTCTCGCGCTTGTTAACGGTTTACATCATTGACCGGTAATCAAGCGATGTCTTTCCATGTTCGACTTCAGAACATTTCTCACATGGATCGACTTGTACTTAGAGTGAAGATCGAACGAGTTTGAAGACCCCGGATCTAGTTTCATCCATCCGGGTTGCGATATATATTCAGGAAAGATAAAGACATTGACATGTACATCATTGCAGCAGATAATCATCCTACCCAAAGGATGATAATTTCATCAAAATTATCAGTCTACCATCAGACGATTGTCTGTTCTATGTACAGAAAAATGAATTTATAAAGCTGAGCATGGGAATGCCCGCCTCAGCTAGATCATGAAAGCAATATGAAAAATAATGTATTGTATTGTATCTTATTACAGGTCTCCTCCCAGCATTGGATGAACTTCGGATCCCCCTGATAAAGCATTTCACCCGATAAACAGCCTCATACTTTAGGGGGCAACTGTTATAGACATTTTTGTGCCTTACAGCATTGAGCATGAAATGTCCATAATCTAAGGGATCCAAAGTCCCTAAACATGTTGTTCCTACCCCTAGAGGAACAAGGCTAACAAACCACAGCAATTCACAGAAGTTCTCCACCAGAAACTGCTCAAAAACAAGTCAATTCAGGATCATTTCAGTGGCTACACTAGCTGTTTGCGCTGAATGTCAAAGCCAACACTGGCTACCTCCGTTGAATGTCAAAGGGAACATTGGCTACCTGCGCTGAACGAGAGTGGACATGTGGCAAGCTCATTTCTCAAGGTGTCAAAACCCAGGAAGCTTCCAAAATGACACTTGCCTCAGGGAATTCGACTGGTGATGAGTAAGAGGTTCCAAATCTCCAAGTGGAAGCAAGAACCTCCAAGTGGACTCAAGAACTGACAGAGGGAGAGGACACTAGTCAGATCTCAAGCTGACTCATCCTCTCTCCAAACATCTATATATGGATCTCTCCTCCATGAGATCTAGGGGCTGGAATTTTGTTATTGCAAAGAATTGTTGTTGGTTTGAGATTGGAATCATTGGGTGCTTAATGCTTTGAACGGGGTGAAGATAGGAATTCCATTTGCTGGGAAGGAGATGCTGGATTGGAGCCCTCTGGGTTGTATCTCTTCCTGAACCTTGTTATTCATCAATAAAGCTATCTTGGTTTCTCCTATATACTGATGTGTCTTTGATGTATGATTGCATTAGTGTATTTGGTTTATTTCTAATCCTAAACTAGTTATGAATGTGAATATCTGTCTTTGTGTAGTGTTCTTCTCTTGTTGCAGGTAGCTGTTCTCTTGTGATCTTGCAGGAACCCGTTAAAGCTGGACAAGCAAGAAGGCAAGTAGTTGTTCTCTTGTGATCTTGCATGAACCTGCTGAAGCTGGGCGAGTGAGAAGGCAAGTAGCTGTGAACTCCCAAAGAGAAGAGAGACCGGATCGAGGGACAAACGGAAGACACCGGTAAGTCTATTTATCTCTCTTCTTTCAAATTTCATAAAGGAAGAAACCAGAATAACTGTCCTTGTTTGTTGCTAAGGCACTATCACACCTTAGGTGGATAGGATCGTCCTGCATAGGCATTTTTCCCCACAACACTCCTTCCACTGAGTTTGTTTGGCCACCTGAGTGTCGAGGATTCTCTCAATCTCGGGAGGCTGAACGTATGGCATTTGTCTCATCCAAGTTTCACTTCCATCTTGGGTGTCCCGTCTAAGCCATGTGGTTTTGTCTTCTTCTTCTGGGTCAGCAGTGTAGGGAAACAGGTCTGCCACATTGAAGATGGGCGAAATGCCTATCCCTGGTGGCAATTGTATTTCATAGGTATTCGCTGAAAATTTCCGAAGGACTTTGCAGGGACCTATCTTCTTGTACTTCAGCTTGTTGTATGCACCTCTGGGAAAGCGTTCCTTACGCAGATGCGCGAGGACTTCATCTCCCACATTAAAGTGCACTTCCCTTCATTTCAAATCTGCTTGTTGTTTATATTTTTGGCTGCAGTCCTGCAATTTAATTTTCACCTGCTCATACAAATCTTTCATTGTGTTAGTGAAATCTTCCCCATCTACACTTGGCCTTTCCTGTTGTCCTAGATCTCGCAACTCATGCACTCTGTGAGGATGCATGCCATACAAGATCTAAAAAGGACTGCAACCTATGCTAAGATTGGGCGAGTCATTATAAGCGAACACTGCCTAGGCAAGTACTCGATCCCACATCTACAATTTCTCATCAATCCAGCTTCATAGCAGGCTCCCCAAAATTTTGTTTACCACCTCTATTTGTCTGTCGGCCTGTAGGTGATAAGCAGAGCTGTAACTCAACTACATATCCATCTTCTTCCACATGGTGCACCAAAAGTGCCCTATAAACTTCACATCCCTGTCGAAGAGAATAGACTTAGGCAAACCATGTATCCTGACAATCTTTTTAAAGAACAAGTGGGCCAGGTGAGTGGCATCACTGGTTTTTCTGCAAGGGATGAAATGCGCCATATTTGAAAACCGGTCCACTACTACCATCACCGAGTCATAACCCCGTTGTGTCCTTGGTAGACCCAAGACAATGTCCAAGCTGACTGAGTCCCACGGTTTACTTGGAATGGGCAATGGTGTGTAAAGTCCTATGTTTTGATTATGACTTTTTTCCAACTGGCACACTTTACATCTAGTCACAAATCTCTGTACATCCCTTCACATTTTTGGCCAAAAGTAAAAATGGCTAAGCTTCTCTAATGTCTTGTCTATGCCAAAATGTCTGGCTAGACGTCCACTGTGCTTCTCCCGAATAATATTCTCTCTCATCGAGCAGTCAGGAATGCATAGATGTCCTCCTCTAAACAACAGTTTCTCCTGCAATTTGTAGTCCAACGATGGACTATTATCTCTCACCAAAGGATTCTGGCACACTTCGTAAGCATCCTTAAAATTTGTGTCAGTCTAATATAAATCTTTCAAGTTCTCAAAACCCATCACTTGTAGAGTACTCTCCTGCAAGAGTAAGGCCCTCCTACTCAAAGCGTCCACCACCTTTTTGGCCTGCCCATGTGTTTCAACACAAAGGTGAAACTCTGCAAGTATTCAACCCACTTAGCATGTTTGTGATTTAGCTTGTTCTGTTGCATCACATACTGCAGGGCAGAATTATCTGAGAACAAAACAAATTCATTCCCTAGTAAATAGTATCTCCAATGCTTCAGTGCTTGGACAACAGCATAGAATTCCTTATCATAGGATGAATATTTCTTCCTACTTTCATTCAACTTCTCGCTGAAAAATGCAACAGGTTTATCCTCCTGGCTAAGTACAGCTCCAATATCCATACCGCTTGCATCACAACAAACCTAAAAAATATTTTTAAAATCTGGCAATCTCAGGATCGGTCTCTCTGTGATCTTACTTTTTAGTAGCTAAAAACTCCTCTCTACTGCATCAGTCCATCGAAAAGGCTGACTGGCCTTTCTAATAGTTTCCAACATAGGTGCGCAGATTTCACTAAAATTTCTTATAAATTTCCGGTAAAAGCTCTCCAACCCATGAAAACTACATACCCCAAATAAGCTTTTCAGGGATGGCCAATTGACTATTGGTGCAATCTTCTCCAGATCCATCTTCAGCTCGTTTTCTGCTATTACGAAGCACAAATAAACCAACTCTTTTTGCAGAAAAGTACACTTTTTTCAGATTTATCAACAGCTTATTCTACTCCAATTTTTCTAGCACTTTTCGAACATGTTGAAAGTGTTCCTCCCTTGTCTTGCTGAAAATTAATATGTCGTCTAGGTACACTATCACAAACTTCCCGATGTATTCTTTCAGCATTTCATTCATTAACCGCATAAAGGTACTAGTGCATTGCTCAATCCGAATGGCATGACCAACCACTCATACAATCCCTTGTTAGTCTTGAAGGCTGTCTTCCACACATCCCCCTCTCGAATTCGAATCTGATGATATCCACTCTTTAAATCAATATTAGAAAAATACCTGCCCCTCTTAGGCAATCCATCATGTCGTCCATCCGTGGCACTAGAAATCTTTAGCAGATGGTGATCTTGTTGATGGCCCTCGAGTCTGTGCACATCCGCCATTCTCCTCCTTTCTTGGGAGTGAGAACTGTTGGAACTGCGCAAGGGCTCAAACTCTCCCTTATCAACCCTTTTTCTAGCAATTCCTGCACCTGTTTCCTAATCTCCTCGTTGTCTTTGGGTTTTATCCGATATGCTGCCTTATTTGGCAAACTTGCTCTGGGTATAAAGTATATATGATGACTTATGCTTCTTTTGGGGGGAAGTTTATCTGGCAAGTCATCCACCACTATATCGGTAAACTCCTGCAACATCTCTTGAATTTCTATGGGCAAATATGACACCTCTGTGTGTAGTAGCACCATCTTTTCTCTTCTTACAATAGCATAGCTCACCTCACTATCCTCAACTTGTTTCAGAAACTATTTTCTGCTTACTAAAAATACTTTTGTCTCACTTGTTCCCACTATCTCTTGATCTTTGATGGGTACAAGCATATGCTTGATCCCATCTTTGACAAACTTATAACAATTTGTCTTCCCATCATGTACCACCTTCCTGTCATACTGCCATGGCCTGCCTAGTAGTATGTGACATACATCCATCGGCATTATGTCGCAAATAACCTTATCCTTATATCTACCGATATGAAACTCCACTTTGCATTGCTCATCTACCAGCAACTGATGGCCTTTTTGTAGCCATGAAACTTTGTAAGGAGTGGGGTGTTTCAACCACTTCAACCCCAACTTTTCCACCATCTCTGTGGCCACCATGTTATCTGTACTTCCACTATCAATAATCAGCTTACAACACTTACCATCTGACTTACAAACCGTCTGAAACAAAGCTTTCCACTAAGTTTGTTCAGCTATTTCCTTAGCTGGTTTCAGCAACACCTTGTTCAAAACTAGGGCTTCCCCTGTTTCTGGCACATTCTCTGCTTCTTGGGGAGGTGCCTCTTCCTCTTCTGGTTGTGCTACGTACGCACCCCTCTATCCAGCTTGTTCTGCCTTAGGACACTCAAATGATCTGTGTCCCCACTTGTGACACCTGTAACATTGATAACCAGCTACTCTGCCTCAGCCATTTCCCCTGCCTCACCGATATGGCCTACCACCTCTCATGCTATCACCTTTTATGTTGTTCTAAAAGCTTTAGAACTGCTTCCTTCTTCATTACAGCTAGTAGTTTGCCCTCTGCCATAAGACTGCCCTCTTCCTCTGTCGGTTCCCTGTTCTCTTATGGCATTTTGTTTTCTGGAAATTTTCTCTTCTGCTTTCATAACACTCTGATATGCTTCTTCAATGTTTTTCAGAGAAAGAATACTAATTTCATCTAAGATTTCTAATCTTAAGCCATTTACATACCTGGTTGTTTTCTCTGGGGTATCCTCTGTATAACCGACCCTTAAGATCACTCGGTAAAACTCTTCAGTGAACTCCCTTACTGTCATCCCCTTCTGCTTCAGATTCTGCACTTGCCTGTGTAGTGCAATCTGGTAATCCTTAGGCAAAAATCTACATTTCAATTTGGCCACCATCCTTGAACATTTCTTGATCAACAACTTGTTCAATCTCCTTCTCTCTATTTGGACATTGTCCCACCATAGGGCTGCATGTCCTTTCAACTTTGTCGCGATGAACTTGACTCTACGGTCTTCACTAATCTCTTTGCACTCAAAATACTTATCCATATCGCTAATCCAGTCCAACAGAACCTCTGTGGACAAGCTGCCATCATAATTTGGGAGTTTTGGTTTGGGTTTACTGCTCGCCAATAGGACCGACCTCAATAGCCTCATTTCCAGTCCTTCATCCGATCCATCTGTTGTCACCACAACTTCTTCTTCACTATCATCACCTACCTCTGGATCCCTTCTTCTCCCTACTTCAACTACCTCCAAACGGGTAGTCAGAATCCTAATCTCCTCTCTCAGTCCTTCCTCTGCTATCCTTTGAAAACCTCTTCCACAACCTCACCTTCCTACCTCCATTTCTCAAGCCAATTCCAAATCTTTCTCTAATACCACTATGATGGGACCAGCCCAACGAGCCGCATAGTTCCACATAACAAATATTTGTAATTATATGATATTATATTAATCACTGATTAAATGATTAAGTGATGATTTACTTATGGACTTAGCAGTGTGATTAACGTTTAATTTTCGGATAATTCTGGATGTTGTTAGGGTGACATTTATGACAATCTTTATTAACTCTTCATTGGTGGTACTTACCTTGGTTTCTCTTTCCTGCTTCTCGGTCTTTTCCAAAACCCTTTCTCCTATTGTTACTCGGCCATGTTGCTCTGCGTTTCTTCGGTGCTGAGGGTTTGGTCTGGAAATTCTTGTGCTGCGACTGTATAATTTTTACGCTGCAATTCTATGCGCGCTGGTCATGGACTACTCTGCCTATGAGTATGATGCCTGCATTCACCTGGATGTTTTGTGGATTCAGCTCCTTGTGCACAGGGTGATGACTCTGTTCGTTTTCATAGTGAAATAGTCACTGCATATCTTATTTAGTCGTTTGGTTTGTTCTTGCTCCACTGTTATTATTCTTCAATGGTTATCTGGCTGATTTAGAGTTATTTTATGTTGTGCATGCTACAGGTCACGGCTACAGTGGCCTCCTTCTGTTCACGATTTCGTTCAGGTACATTAACTCTCCATGATTTTTTCTACTCCTCGCCTTAATCAATTTCTAACAATCTCTGCCCCTCCGTCTCAGGTTGGCACTGTGGTTTGTGACCTCTGGTTCTGCTTTCTCCTTGTGCAGCCAACACTCCAGGTAATTTCTTTCCTCAATGTGATGAAAGTTCTCTACCTTTCATTTATTTCTTTCAGTGGACAATGGACTAATAGGCTTGCCCTGTTTTGGTTATGCAGGTTGGGATTTGGTTCATGGGCGCACTTAGTAGCAACGCGACGGTCCTTGTTCTGGTAGGCTCTACCACTGTTTTTCTTGGATTTAGTTTATATCACTGTAAAGAGATTGAGTCCTGTAGTCCTTGTTATTTGTTTCTGTCGTTGCTATGTGACCTAGGTTGTTGGCACAAACCCTTGTTTGGCTCTGTGGAATTTTGTAAGGTTAAAACATTTTGAAAGAACTATTTAGAGACTATTCCCTATTATCTTCTAGGGTTTCACTGGTTAACTTGACTTGGTAACTGGTCATTGTATTCAATTAAATATTTTTGTGTTTGCCTTTCTGGAATCAAAACCCTCGTCTAGGGTTCCACTGGCTAACTCAACTCTTTAGTGGTTAGTAGGCTATCTTCCAGACCCTCTGTCAGTCGTATGCAAACATATATATATATATATATATATATATATATATATATATATATATATATATATATATATATATATATATATATATATATATATATTGTTCTGGAATGGAAAGAAATTACAATGTTTCGATGTATGACTGTTACCTCTGTTCTGGGGTTTTACTTCTAGCATTCATATGCTCATTTTGTTCGAACTGCTTGCAATTATACCCGTCTGTTTTGGTCGTGGTCTCTCTTGATGGGTTACCAACCCTCGTTCTGGGAATTCACGTACAGTCCGTGTCATTTGAGTTTTGTTCCTTTAGAAAAGAAAATAAAAGAGAAAGTTTGCATGCATCATATCGGCTAGTCTTGTTGTTCAATGATTAGGAAACAATAAAGAAATATTAAGATGGTTGTTACAGATGGATTCGAATGAATAAAAATTGTCTGCTCACTTTTTATTACTAATGCTTGTGTGCTAAAAATTTTAGAATGATTTACAATCTTCCATTTATACCTTTTTTGTCCACAGTTACCTGAACTGTGTGTAGTTACTTTCAGTTTCTATTCTATTACTTATGCAACTGTTTATGCATTCAGTTCTACTTGCATTACAAGATTTCATACTTGACATGTTTGTCGTTTTTTTTCCTAAAATGAAATAACATTTATAGAACTATTGTTTATTAAAGACAGAAAAGACAGTGACCCTAACTGACTAGACTCTTCCCTAACTGAAACTGAAATTAAAAAGAAAAAACAAATTCTTACATTCTACTTTGACTTTTCAAAACTAAAGAAACAAATCACTGTTAAAACTTTCCACCTTGGCGGAGACCAACACCTAGTCATGGTGCCCTAGCTAGATGCTCCTGCATCATTTAATGCTTTGAAAATCATTCTTTTAGATTTGATATCTTAATGCTTTGAAATAATGCCATATGTAATAATGATTTTTAATTGTGTTGGAATGTGAATTTCAATTGAGAAAATAATATATTGATTAGTTTAAATTTTAAATATATATGGAATTAATATATAACATAACTATATTTAATTTTGATACATTAATTTAAATTTTAATGCTTTCAAATAATGAATTTGGTAGTTTGTAATAATTTGTTTTTCTTTGATGGTTTAGTTGTAATGCATTTTAACTCTTTTGGATTTAGAATATGTGCAATTTGACTTACCTCATTTATTAGTACGGTTATCCTTGTCTAATTAGGTTAGCTTCATTTTTTTATTATTAATAGATTGTTCAGAGTATAGAGGTCCGCACAATGAAAGCCTCACTTTCTTGCGACTTCCCCTTCATGCGACTTGTGCCCTACTCTGCGGTTCTTGTCCTTCTTCTTTATCAAACTTCATTGATGATCTCCAACTCATATGCTCTCCTTCTATTTATATGATTTGTTTCTCAATAATTTGTTTGGGCGGATGCCCTTTCTCAGGTCGAGCCAACCTGTCATGTCAGGTAGGCGAGCCCCTTTCTATTTGGGCGCTCAGGCGTTCCTGGCATGCAATGCCCCATCGAGCACCCGTTCGTGCCCAGAGTGCAGAGGCCCAAGTTTTCCTATATCACATGCCATCCCACCACTTTCTTCACTGAAATCACCCTTGCTTGTTCCACACATCATGTCAACTGTTACTCATGTCTCTTAGTCATTCTTGTCATATATCTCACTCAGCCAATGCCCATCGTGCACATATCATCAGTGCCCTCTGCCTAACTCAACCATGGAATGCGTCGTGCGATCATGTCCCTCGACACTTCAACACACCCGCCTGTCATCGACTCATGCATTTAAGCTACTTATGGGTGCCATAGCACCCCGCCTTTATGTAGGCATGCCTAGGGTGTGTTGGGCCACCAAATTAACAAAACATTTCACTCAATTTTCACATTTATCCTCATTTTATCACCTCATTTCATCATATTATCTTTACATAACCCTATATTTCCATTACCATATGAGTTTATATTTTCATTTTTCAAAGTTATTAATTTCATGTATTTAAAGTGAATTTATGATTAAAAGTTAGAGAAATAACATGTATTTGCTTATACCTAAAAGTGGCTTTTGTTTGATGGCATGTGTAAATCATTTGGAAGCTTCCAAGGAACCCTTATGTGGCCTCCCAAGATCAAATTCGAATTTCAACTCAAGAGGTAGACCATATTCCAAGGAGAAAGATCATGGAGATTTTGATGTGTCATGGGATTTGTATCTAGTATTTAGGGATAAGTTGAGACAAGTATGGGTCTAGTAGATATTTAAGGGATCTACATTTACTGAGTAGATATCCATAATTCATGTATAAATAAGAGGAGCATCCTTCAAAGGAAAAAAAGGAGAGAACAATTATCAGTTATTCATCAGCATCGGATTTATGATTGTTCATTCAACATGAATAATATCATTTTCTCCAAATCATGAGTTATGAGTGTTGTTTGATTCTTAAGGTGTGATAGTTGTTCATGTGTGCTCATTGAGGAATGGAAGGATCCCCATACCGAGATAAGTACACTTTGTTGTAGAGTAATGTTGTGAATATACTAATTTTAATTCTGATGTCCATCTTATTTCTTGGTTGTAAATACTTGTAGATAATTTCAGTATGAATTCATGTTCTGGCCATGTTTTGTTATCTGAAGGTTGATCTCCTTTCAATATCTATTTTTTATGTGAGAAGGACAATCGGGATCTCCTCAATTAGGAGCCTCTTCTCCATGAGCTAGACTAAACTGAAACAAGATTTACTTTCTTATATGCTTTCCTAGATTACATTTATGTGAAGATTGATTTCCTTTCAATAGCTAGTTTTTATGTGAGAAGGACAACCAAGATCTCCTTAGTTAGGAGACTCTCCTCCATGAGCTAAGAACTGAACTGAAAACAATATTTACTTTCTTTCATTTATATGCTTTCTTTCCTAATTTCTTAGGTTTTTGGAAATGTTATTATAGGAAGATTGTAGAAGGACAATCAGGAATCTTGAACAAGAGACTCTTCTCTATCTTCTAAAGTAAAATAATTCCATTGATCAAACATTTTTATGCTTTCATAAAATAGATCTGATAGTTTAGATTTGTAATATGCATTTCCATTCTAAACAAACTTCCTACACCTGTTTCATCTGAGGTCCCATATATTTTGGTTTGCTTCTAAGTTTACGAAAACCCCCGGGTTGACAAATTAAATGACATGGATTTAATAGGAAATTAAATTGCCCAACAGGGCACTCACCTTTGTGTCGTGCACTCTACGCAACAGCCATGGTTCCACTTCGTCCAACTAAACCATCCAACGCCCAACCCATGCATCCAATGTGTTTTTCTTGTGCTCCACACCCATTTCATCACACGACTTGGGTGCACATGATCTATAATTCACCAATGATCATCATGTGCACCAGTTTGGCCGTTCTGCCAACTCAGGGTCCTGGCAATCCTTTACTTATATGCTTCATTTTCCATTCATTTGTTTGGGCGGGCACCCCTTCACAACTCTGGCTGACCCACCGTGTGACGTGCGGGTGCACCCCAGCGTGCCTGGCATGCAACACCCCTTCGAGTGCCTGGGCACCCCGCCGTCGAGAGGGTGCACTGATGGCACAAGTGCCCACATCATTCTATCTCACATGCTACTCGACTCCTCGCTTCACTGAACTCACCCACGGTTGTTCTACCCATCACATGTCTCACATGTCTGACTGTCATCACACATTTTGCCTACCACATGCCTTTTTCTTGCTCTTTATGTCATTCTCAACCACCGCTCATGTGGCCCAGTTCATGTTAGTCACACGTCTTTCTCGGCCTGCACCCATTGTACGTATATCATTGATGCCCTCTGCCCATCTCGCCATTGGCGCCCATCAAGTGGTCGTGTCATCCAGTGCTCTAACTTGCTCGCCTATCGTCAACTCGTGCACACAACCCCAACTATAGGTGTCTAGGTGCCTCGCCTTCGTGTGGGGATGCCCAAGGTGCTTTCCTTTATATATGAAATATTTCTTCCCAGTCTCATACAATGCTAGTGGTTATTTTATTAAGAATAGATGGTGCAAAGTGCAGAGGAGTGCAGAGATCTCCACAATGAAAGCTTAAAAGCTTCCTCTACACAATTGACTTTGTTTGTAGTCCCAAACATATGCATTTGTGTTAGTTTTGAAAATATATGTTAATATTAATGTTTTAATGCTTAGAAAATCATGCTTTTAGATTCGATATTTTAATGCTTCAAAATAATGTCATATGTAGTAATGATTTTTCATTTTGATGCAATGTGATTTTTAATTGAAAAATTATAGATTAGTTTAAATTTTAAATATACATTGAAACTAATATATGAGATAATTAGATTTAATTTTGATACATTAATTTAAATTGTAAGGCTTTCAAATAATGAATGTGGTAGTTTGTAATAATGTGTTTTTCTTTGATGTTTTAATTGTAACACATTTTAACTCTTTCAGAGTTAGAACACGTGAAATATGACTCACCTCATTTATTTTTACGGTTATCTCTGTGCAATCAGGCTAGCTTCATTTTTTATTGTTAATAGATTGTGTGGAGTATTGAGGTCCACACGAAGAAAACTTGAAAGCTTCCTCCACAGTCCTACACATATGCATTTGTGTTAATTTTGACAATATATGTTGATATTAATATTTTAATGCTTTGAAAATAATGCTTTTAGTTTTGATATCATAATGCTTTGAAAATCATGCTTTCACCTTTTGATATTTTAATGCTTTGAAATAATTACATACTATGTAAGATTTTTAATTTTGATGAAATGTGATTTTTAATTGAAAAATTAATATGTAGATGATTTTATATTTTAAATATATATCGAAATTAACATATAAGATAATTATATTTAATTTTTATATTGAGAAACAAATAAGATAATTATATTTAATTTTGATACATTAATTTAATTTTTAATGCTTTCAAACAATGTTTTTCTTTAGATCTTCTAATTGCAATGCCTTTTAACTCTTTTGAAGTTATTACATGTGATTTTTTCTTGTCTCACTTATTATTATGGTTATCTCTGTGTAATTAGATATGCTTATTTTTTTTTATTAGCATATTGTTAACAGTGTGAAGATATGCAAATGAAAGATTGAAATCTTCCTCCTCAGTCCCGCACAAGACTAGTGGTTATTTTATTATTAATAGATTGTGTAGAATGTGAATGTCCACACATTGAAATATTGAAAGTTTCCTCCACATAATGGACTTCCTCTGAAATCCCATACATATGCATTTGTGGGTGAATGCATGAAGATGGGTTACACTTTTGGGCCAAATGTCATAATGAAATTTCAAGTTTTTCTTTTTGAATTGCAACCCTAAAAATTCATATAAGCATTATGAATTTTGATTACGAGAAAAAAGACAATATGTGGAGAATTATGTTGTTGTCCTAATGATATTTTTGCAAAAAAAGTAGTGTTTTATAATCTCTTAACTTTCATTAAATGCAATATATGTCCTTGCAAATTTTAGCAAAACTGAATAGGTATGTGTGTGTTCATGTAACATAAGTTAGTCTAAAATGTGTAATTTTTAAAAAGTATATATATGTGAGCATGATCTACACAGAGAGAACTACGTTTTTCATATTAAATTATTTTTTTTGCAAAATTATATTTTTATTATTTTTAGAAAATGGCAAAGTAATATTTCAATTTCATTTAAGATTTTTTTTCAATTCTTTAACTAAATTGAAAAACCAAGAGCACCCTTTTGAAGAGGACTCATAAACGAAGATAATGGTATTTTTTGAAATTTTTTATTTTATGTTATTGATTTTTTAGTCAGCTCCTTTAAAATTGTTCAAAAACATTTTAAGAATTATGTTTAAAAGAATTTAGATAAAAAATATCATATGAATTTGAAAATGTCAAACTCATTTGCCATTGGAGGGTTTCTTCCCTATCAACTCTGCCATGTAAGAACAAATTTTGTTTGGAGTCTACTAGGGTACAGAATGGTGTTGTAGAGATATCTACAGAAGAGGAGTTATTTTTTAGGCCCTCAAGAGCTCAATCAAGTGCAAGTGTTTGAAATTCAAATTTCAAATAGCTTAATTCTTAAACCCTCGATCGAGCCCTTAATGTGGTTAAACAAGCCCTTAATGTGGTTAAACAGAGGCTCCATCAAGCCTATAGATTGGTAGATCTATCATAATTATTTAAAAAAATAGAAAAAGAAAAAACTAAGCCTCTCAATACTTGTGTTTAAATGAATTATAAAATTTATTTATTTCACAAAAATATTTTTTTATAAATATTCAAATATATTCCAACGTCTAATTTTCGTTAATTATAAATCCAAATTCTATTTTATATTACTAAGAAAATAATTGTAATTATATATAGATAACTTTCTATAAAATATTTTAACTTTACTTTTTTCAATTTTAAAATTCTTAAAAATGATAGTTTGTTTATTGTTTTGATTTTCAATATAACATATTTTTATACTTAAATTATTTTATAATTTTTTTATTTAGAAATTTTCAATATAAATAAATCAAATTATAATACATAAATAAATAAAAACAACAAATTAAACAAAATTAAATTTTATAATATTATTATTTTAAAAATAATTTCATGCTCGTATTTAAATTTAGATTACTCAAATTCAAACCAATAAAATAATGTTTTAAAATTTATTATGTTTTTATTATTTTAAAAATATATATTGCAAATCTAAGTTGAGAGTAAATTTTATATATATATATACTTGACACTTGTGCAGAGGACAAAATTAAGTGCAATCACATTTTACAGGTTGAGAGAGATTTATAACCACATATACCATTGCATGTAGTACAACTACATTAATTATAACTCACAACTATTACAGCTACATTTTACACGTTGAGAGAGATTTATAACGGAATATATCATTGCATGTATTACAACTATATTAATTATAACCCACAATTATCACAACTAAGCTAATTAATAGTGCACTCCTTGTTTTCCATGAACACGTGTATATTAGTGCATGAACACACACAGATATGTATTTGTGTGTGTGAGTGATTTTAATAAATATGATTATGACCAAAGGAATCGTCTCTATTAACTCCAAATTCACATTTCTGAGTCACATCTATTCCTAGAAAAAATTATAATATTCATTAAAAACAAATTGATAATTTTTCTTATGTTTAATCAATTTATTATTTAAATTATATTTATAATTAATTTATTATTTAAATTATAACATTGAAAACTTAAATCATAGTAAAAACTAATTTTTAAGTTACTAATTTATAAATATAAGAATATTACAATTTCAACTCCATATGGGATAGAATCGTTTTTAAGTATGTACACCAAAAGGCTAGAAATGTAATGAGGACGTAGTCCACACCATTGTTAATTACCTATTCAAATGTAAATAGTAATTAAATTTGAATTTTTTTTTCAAACTATCAAACACTTACAATTTTAAAGTTTGCTTTAAAGGTTTTTTAAAGCATGTATGGTGGAATTTCTTGCCTTTAATATTTTAATGCTTTGAAAATCATACTTTTCTATTTGATATTTTAATGCTTTGAAAATCATACTTTTCTATTTGATATTTTAATGCTTTGAAATAATGTCATATCTAATAATGTTTTTTTAATTTTGATGCAATATGATTTTTAGTTGAAAAATTAATAGATAGATTAATTTAAATTTTAAGAATATATATCGAAATTAATATATAATATAACTATATTTAATTTTGATATGTTAATTTTAATTTTAATACTTTCAAATAATGAATGTGGTAGTTTATAATAATGTGTTTTTCTTTTATGTTTTAATTATAATGCATTTTAACTCTTTTGGAGTTTGAAAATGTGCAATTTGACTTTACTCATTTATTCTTATGGTTATTTCTGTGTAATTAGGTTAGCTTCATTTTTTATTATTAATGGATTGTGTAGAGTGTGGAGATCCACACAATGAAATCTTGAAAGCTTCTTTTGTACAATGTACTTCCTCCAAAGTCCCACACATATGCATTTGTATTAATTTTAAAAATATATGTTAATATTAATATTTTAATGCTTTGAAAATCATGCCAATAGTTTTGATAATTTAATGCTTTCAAATAATGTCATACTATGAAATAATATTTTTTACTTTTGATGCAATGTGAATATTAATTTAAAAGTTAATATATAGTTTAATTTAAATTTTAAATATATATTGAAATTAATATATAAGATAATTAGATTTAATTTTCATATGTTAATTTAAATTTGAATGCTTAGTCTAACTTATAAATGAAAGGGATTTTTTTATTTTTATTTTTTTAATTGTAATGCACTTTAACCATTTTGGAGTTAGTACACATACAATTTGACCAGCCTCATTTGTTATTATGCTTATCTCTTTGTAATTAGTCACACTTCATTTTTTATTAATAATAGCTTGTGTGAAGTGTAGAGGTCTGCACAATGAAAGCATGAAAGCTTTCTCCACAATCCCACACAAAACCAGTGATTATTTTATTATTAATAGATTGTGTGGAGTGCATAGGTTCACATAATGAAAGCTTGAAAGTTTCCTCCCCTCCACAATCCCACACATGAATTTGTGTTAATTTTGAAAATATATGATAATATTAATATTTTAATGCTTTGAAATAATTTCATATGTAATAATGCTTTTTAATTTTGATGCAATATGATTTTTTAATTGAAAATTTAATATATAGAGTATTTTAAATTTTAAATATATATCGAAATTAATATACAAAATCATTTAATTTGATTTTGATAAGTTAATTGCCTTCAAATAATCAATGTTATAGTTTGTAATAATGTGTTTTTCTTTGATGTTTTAATTATAAAGTCTTTTAGATTTAGAACACATGCAATTTGACTCCCTTATTTATTATTATGGTTATCTTTGTAATTAGGCTAGCTTCATTTTTTATTATTAATAAATTGTGTGGAGGTCCACACAATGAAGACTTGAAATCTTCCTTGGCAGTCCCCCATATATGCCTTTATGTTAATTTTGAAAATATATGTTAATATTAATATTTTAACTCTTTCAAAATCATGCATGTGGTTTTGATATCTTAATGCTTTGAAATAATGACATATTGTGTAATAATGCTTTTTATTTTTTATGCAAACTGAACTTTAATTACAAAATTAATATATAGATTACTTTAGTACATGTTAAATTTGACCCACCTCATTTATTATAATCGTTATCTTTGTGTAATTAGGCACCCTTCATTCTTAATTATTAGAGTGCAGAGGTCCACAACATGAAAGCTTGAAATCTTCCTCTACAGTCTCGCGCATATGTATTTGTGTTAATTTTGAAAATTTAATTTAACATTAATATTTTAATGCTTTGAAAGTCATGCATTTTATTTTCATAGAAAGAAAGTAATTTATCTCGAATTTTGACATTTCAGTTTTCTTAAATAATTAAGAATTTACAGAGCATAAACAAAACTCTCTATTTCTTACTTACACAAGCTTAATATTATGAAATGATTTGCAATCATAAGAAATGAGAGAGTTTTTCAATTTATTGTTGTTAAAGCTTTTTGAAAGCACACTGGTTGGAATTCCTTACCTTTTATGATACTAGGATAAAATTTATAAAACTTTTCCCAGGAAAAAAATACTTAAATACGAAAGATCTTATGTGATTAGGACAATAGCTAAATATATAATGACACGTATTTTCAGAAAAAACACACAGTTATGCAGAAGCTGATTTCATACCGATGAAAAATAGTTTCTAATTCAAATAGAAGGTAAATGTAAATGAAAACAATGAAAATTTACATAAATGCAGAAGTTATTAAGTACAAATAATGAAAAATTATTACAGGCGTTTATATGCTTGAGCATTGCTGATGGGCATGCCTAAAATTAGAAATTGCCCCTAAAGGTACAAAGGTGCATCGAAGGAATAGAATATTAGGGAAGAACATCTTAGAAAACCAAATCACTAAATATAAAAAATCTCATTTCTAACAGAATAAATATTAGATAATGATTATTTGAAGAAATTTTGAGAAAACTCTATTACTAAGAGAAACCTTATACTTCAATGGTAGCTTACTTATTGATGGAAAGTTGCCATTGTAGCATTTGGTTATGCCTGGAGTAATATTGTTGGTGGAAAATTACACAAATAAATAGGTAAATGACCACATAATTTATGAAATTCCTTATTTAATCTTTGAGTATTAAGGAAATTGTTGGTTAATTATGTTTCCATGTTGGGCAGAGAAAATTGTGAAGACAAAATGGATTAGTTTTCACACCTTTTCTTTAACAAGATAGGTCAATGCAACTTAGAGGATAACTTCAAAGAGATAGAAAAATAATTGACCAGGGAGAGATTTCCTAAGGGAGACAGGAGCCACTCTTGAGTTTCCGAACGATGATTACGTATCGCACTGGTTTGCCCAATGCCCATGTCCAATGCTTATTTTCTTGACAAAAGGACCATTGCCGCAAAAGCCATGTCGATTCAGGAAGACACCTTTGATATGAAGGTCCTGGAGTTTGTTTTGAAGGATTTTGATTACATTAATTCAAGGGTTGTTACGGGGCTCTGCTCCAATATCCTAGAACTGAAGGCGATGCATGGGATTACTTTGATTTTGTTGGGAATGTGTATTTCAATAGTGTTAAGGTTGTAATGGCCACATCTATTGGCTTTGATGATATTGAAGTCTTCGGGGGAGTCCAAAGTAAATATGGGGAACACGGGTGCCACGTGGCATCATGATGTTCATGTGGTGAGGGTTAATGACCAACGTCAAATGGCCATATCATGTGATCCAAACGTTATTTTTTGGAAAAATATTATATCACCGAAAGCTTCTTGACAAGTGAGACGAAATGGGAATGTCTATTGTAATTTGTGAGAAGATTGAAAATGAAAAAAAAATGTTAAGACCCCATTTCCATAATAGGACATTAGAGGTTGATCATCCATAGAAACACCTCCTACTACCCTTTTCACTAGCCTTTATTCATTGATCCTTCTCCCAAAACTAATTTCCCTCTATTGGTTGACCAATTCCACTAGAATTTGATTCTTGCTCTTTGATTTCGCACATCTTAACCTCCAAGAAGACGTAGACCCACGAAAGCCCCCCATTTCTCCTTCAAGTGTCCATTGGTAAAATTACGTGGAGCTACAAAGAAAACTACTATATAACCAAGAGAAATATGGGATATGTTTTCTCGAAGGGAAAGAATTTTAGCAACAACACCAAATCCAACCCCGAATCCCTTCTTTCATCGAAGATAAATCATAGAACTACGATGTTTCTTAGTGGCAATAGAAGGCAGCAAATGGCATAGGATTAAGACAATTATTCAATCCACTTCTGGGGATATCAAAACATTTAGTGGGTAGTCATATGACTCATTGCCATACCCAAAAATCAAACCACAATCCTCCTCCTTCCATTCTTGAGTATAGTGCGGTAACCATTCATGTGAATATGCTTTAATCACGTGTCATAATTTAATTGGAGGGAGGTAGATGGAAACAACATTCTATGATGGTGAGGGTGAATAATGTCTACCCAACCCAACCACATAGAGAGACACATTCATTATTATTAAATATTTTTAATGAAATCAATGACTATTTTCATGAAATATTAAAATGAAAAAGTTAAAATTCTTAAATATTGTGTCACACACTTTTGATTTAAATTTTGAATGATACCAATTCCAAAATCCTGTGTAGATATGTATTTTTCCTAAAAGTTGGAATGGCAATGTTTGAGATGCTAATTGTAATTATGTGTCTATTTTAAATAGCATATTCAACAATCTAAATAAACATGAATGGCATACTTTTAAAATAGGTTATATTCTAATGTTTTTATAAAAGATGTATTATAAATTGATCCTTAACCTACACATCATAATAATATAAAAAAAAACCTTAGGTCTCCTCACACATGTCTTGATTACCATGATATTCACTATGAATGAGATTAACGTTTTTTTTTTTCCATTGCAAATATCCATCAATGTTTTCTATAACATATAGTTGTGTCAAAAAATCACATTGTTCAAACTCCAATTTTAAACTAGAACATCCAATAATAGAGTTTTGATTGAATAATTAGAAAATCAACTTAAAGAAGTAAAAAAATATACATTTCATAATAACATGTTCATTTTTTCCAAACTTTAAAAGGATCTAATAAAAAATTAACATTTTTTTAATTAGAAAACCCCTCATGACCTCGAAAAATATACAACTCATAACAACATGTTCATTAAAAGAGTCTAAACTTTTCAAAAAAATTGTACGCTCACATCCACCTCTTCTCCTTCTTTCCATTTTGATTGATAGTGACTCACTGTAAAATATATAATAGAACACACAAGGAATAGATACACATTTCTAACACGTCTCCATTGGAAACATGAAATAATTAAAAGGTTACGTAAAGGGGCTCTTTTAAGAAATAAACTTCTCGCACTTTCTTAGTTCATCACCATGAATACCCAATGCTCCAGCAGATAGCCCCTGATTTATAGTCTTCCTTCTCCTAAGACAGGAAACAAATATTAGAATGAATGAACACAAGACCTTCAACCTTCTTGGAACCCAACCTATTAAATTTTAGTGAGTGGATAAAGTTGTAGGTGCTTCACTACCTCTCATATGCTGACAAACTTCTTGCTTGTGAAAGAACTTTCCAGAAGACAAGTTCTCATAAATTCCACATGGCATGAAACGTTTTGGTAAATTCAAGTCTTACTTGAAAATAAGAAAGATATATCTCTTAGAAAAAAATTATAGGTCCTCCACTACCTCTCAAATGCAGACAAAATTTCCACTTGTGAAATAACTTGCCAGAAGACAAGTTCTCGTCATTCCCCATGGCATGAAACATTTTGGTAAATTCAACTCTTACTCGAAAATAAAAAAAGATACATCTCTTGGAAAAAACCATCATCTTTAGTAAACAACAAAACTTATACCTATTTGGCAAACTTCACTTCAGAAGAAAGGAATTACTTTATACAACAGGAAAATCAATCATTAGTAAAAAAAAAATATATTTGATTAAAAAATTGTTCTAAATAGCAGTAAAACCAATCCTTTATCCACACTAATTTAGTCATCCTGATCAGTCATATAGTAGGATATCAAAGGAGAAGGTAGTGCCTCTGAGGAAGTAGTATCAGGCTCTCAAGTCTCCAAATTCGATTATGTTCATCCTTCAAATGATCAATTTGACTCTTCGACTACTCAAGCTAACCTATAAAAGCCCAAAAACCCTTTAAAATTAGCACTTTTCTGCATCGTTTTATTTCTCTACTCTCTCCTTCAACGCATAGGTGATTGATAGGAGTCAAGTAAAGAAATCCAAAGGAACTAAAGCATCCAAAAAGTCAATTAGGGCCATCATAAGAAAGGCAATTTGCATTGGTTTCTTATTTTACAATGTATAAGGCAACTATTTTGGACATATGTTCATTTTCTGCATTGTATAGGCATATAACAAATGGACATGTACACAAATTATCTGTTTTCGTAAAAATGTGTGTCTTTTTTATTTTTTGTACTTTATCTAGTTTTTCCGAAGCCAAGTCAAACTCTTAGGTCCTCTACCACACCACGCATTTCCCCGAGCCAAGTTTGGTAACACTTCCCTAAAGGACATCCTTCTAGCTACAATTTTTTTAAGGAATATGTTGAAATATGGCAACAAGAATATTGCAATTTAATTTGTCCTTGAATTAAATTGTGAATTAAAATCGAATTTAGTCTTAACAGCTACTTGGAAATAATTAATTTCCTTATTTTTAATTAATTAGTTGTAGAAATTCAGGTTAGAAGTCTTTCTGAAGTCATGCAAGAGTTATCCCTTAAATTAAGGAGATAAGATTGAGATATATTTGAGTTGTAATTAGTTAACTCAGTTTACTGAGTTAAGTCCAATTAAATTAGTTCCAAACTGTTTGAGGAACTAATAGTGAGTTAACAATCAGTTGACGCATTAATGCACTCAATTAGTGCTAGTCCAGTTAACTGAAGATTCCCTCATCAGAAACGCATGCATGTCTATTATGAGAAAGACCCAATTGAGTTAAATATCAAGGACAATATACTCTTAGTTGCATGTGTTTTCTCATGGAGAAAACTCATGCATGTAGTCAACAATTTAATCCTTGAGGATTGCATAGTTTTGGAGGAGATCATCCACTTGGTAATAGGATAATCATCCACAAGGAACAACGCAAGGAAATAGGAGCTTGGAGGACAGAGAGGAAGGCTAGAGAGAAGCCAATATTTCCTGTGAGCATTTGTGAGGATTGTACAGAGAGTTGGCTAGCTGTGAGAGCTAAGGCTTTGTATAATTCCTATGCATTTCGACCATGTATGATAATAGAATAGTGTGGGGTTTTTAGTTGAGGCTTTCCCCAAAGTATTTTCATGTGTATTGTGCATTGATTCTTCTTCTTCTGGTTATATTGTTAAACTTGATCTTTAAGCTTCCGCAAATTGGTAGTAGAAGTAGGTTATAGTATTATGCTTTGATTTATATTGCATTATCGGGTTAACCTACATAGATTTTTTACATGGTATCAAAGCTGGGAACAATATACTGAGAAGAGAATTCGAAGTTTGAAGTTCAGGGTTGCAGGTGCAAATCAAATTCATATCATACTTCAAGGTTGGCCAATGGCGTTCTATGGCTTGAGACTTGAGTATGCCTTGGAAGGTAGCTCCAATTACATAGCATGGAAAGATAGAATGGAGGCTATATTAGAGGGCAATGGATTGAAGGAATTCATTGATCAAGAAATCCTAAAGCCAGCTTCAACTAATGTACAAGAGTTGGCTGAGTGGAAGAAGTGTGTGGCAAAGGTGAGACAGATCATCCTTGAGGGAGTTCAAAACCATATTGTCTCGAGTCTCCATGGGAAGGATACTCCATTTTCAATGTGGAAGACATTGAAGGACCTCTACCAAAATAGTAGAGACCAGAGAAAATTGGTGCTCAAGGATAAGATTCGAAGAATCAATATGGAGAAGGGTGATACTATTTCCACATATCTGAACAAGCTCACCACCTATATAGATGAGCTTGGCAGTGTGGGAATAACTATTGTCGATGATGGTATGGTGACCCTCGCTCTCCTTGGCTTCCAAAGAGTTGGAATAGCTACCAGGGCTCTGTGAATGAAAGGGAGAAATTATCGAATTGGGAATCACTGTGGTCAGATCTTATGCAGGAGGAGATCAAGAGGAGCACATGAGATGGCTCTTCATCCAAGAATGATGATGAAGAAAATATGGCCTTAGCAAGTAAGGTAAGGAAAGGGAAGGGGAAGGCTTCCCATTTCAAATCGAATTCTTCTCATGGAGGGAAGAAGTGTGACATGTCTAAAGTAAGATGATTTAATTGTCACAATATGGGACATTATGCGAGAAATTGCCCATCAAAGAAGTCCAAGAAGGGGACCTCGAAAGGATCGAAAGGTGAGGCATTAGCCTCTCAACTTGAAATGGACTTTACCCTCATCGCATGCATGGTGTCATCGATGATGGGTTGTGTTTGGAATCTTGATAGTGGAGCCTCATTCCACATGACCGGTGATAAAAATTTATTCGGTGCCTTGGAGGAGAAGGACCTCAAGATGCGCATAGAGGTGGGTGACGATGGAAGGTATAGTGTTTCAAGAGTGGGCACGGTTTCTTTTTAGAGGGAGCATGGAGCTCCTCTCACCTTGACAGATGTGATGTATGTTCCTGGAATGAAGAGGAACTTGGTATCGGTCACAATATTGGATGACAAAGGCTACAATGTTCTTTTCAGTAAAGGAAAGGCGTTCCTAAGACACATAGCCACGATTCAGACCAAGAGGATAGGGATTTGGGTGAAGAATCTCTATAATCTAGAGGTAGGTGATTATGCAGCATTGAGTTCAAAAGTAGAATTGGTGCAAAGCGGAGACATTGGCGAGTTTTTGTTGGCCTATTGGGGCTTGACCCAGGTTCAGAGTTAAGCTACCCAAAAAAATCCCGGTACTAGTGGCCCTTTTGGCAACAGTTCGCGGAGCGTGGACTAAGGTCTCACCCGAAGTAGTATGGGAGGGTGCGAGAACCAGGTTTCCGTACCTTGGAGATGTCTGATGAGTTCAAGTTGTCCGCGGTTCGACCCTGCACATAAGTTGCTTCGCACACTTTCCCGTATCTCGCAGCCTCAGATACTGCCTTGGCGTAGCCCTACCCAGGGTTGAATGCTCCACTTTTGTGTTACTACCCAAGACTTTACTTATTTTCAAATGTTAGTTGATTAGCTTAGCCTACTTGCATGCTTTAAGTATACTTAACAATATAAACCATTCATACAGGTGTGTGTAGTAAATAAATAGTATATTTTCAAATCAAATAAAACATGCATTAACCCAAGAATAGATACATATAATTATGATAAAACTTATCTTTATTAATTTATTCCTCGGTTACAGACTTGACTCTGCCCTATGCACTCAGCTGCAGGGGTCTCCGCACTCAGCTGCGGACTACTAGGCCTCTGCGCACTCAGCTGCAGAGCCTTCTCCTACTCTACAACCCAAAGAAACACTTCACTTAGTTCCTTAGACTTTTTCTACTCTTCGTCTATTCATTAGTTATCTTTTACACTTAGAGCGTCGCTCTATAGGCCAACATTATATTACAAAACTAGGGAGGAAAACCCTGTGACTCTAACATACTTCCGCACCCGTAATTTGTGGAGCTTTACAACACAATTCAGTCAAAAACTTAGGCTTTGAGCCCCAAAACATGCCTTGGGAGGATTCCATGCCCAATATTCCCCCAACACAAACATCGTGACTCACCCTTGAGTCACTCTATTGGTGTGGTGATCTTGGCGCAGAGTCCCTCCAACTAGTCTCGAACTATGCAGAGGTCAACAACGCACTGAGCTGTTGCTTGTTGGATCTGCTGCATACGTTGTTCCGAGACCTCTATGTCTGGGGTGCTTCTCTACATCAATGTGTGCATCCCTTGTATGTTCATGAGCTTGCCTTTGATGTTTGTCGTGATGGTAAAGGCCTTGTCGATCCAAGGCTGGATGCGCAATTTGAAAACTACCTCCTTGTGTTACGCCATATCCACCTGCTCCTTGAGTGCTTTAGCCTGCTACATCTGTGCAAGCCTCTGGGTGAGGACCACTGTCTGCGCAGTTCCTCAGACACTATCATACTGTTGTTGTAGTTCTTTCACCTCTGTCTTTAAGCACTGGATGTTGGGGTCCTCCTATAGAGTTGTGAGGACCTCAAGTAATTCTTCCAACATGCTGGAACAGTCTCGCACTGCACCTCTAATTTCCTCCAATCCTGTTGTGATAGCGCTAGTGCGTTGTTCTCTAACTTCCAGGGGAGTGGATGGTTGAGCCTATAATTATAGCTCGGCGATCTGAAGATTCAATTCCAGCTGAACCTTTGTCGTTTCTTCCCTGCCCTCATGGACTCCTGCTGCTAACCTGTGGATCTGCACCTCTGTTGGTATATCTACTGGGATGGCCAGCTCCAGGATGCTTCAGCAAGCATCGCATATCACTTGCACCAACTGTTGATTTTGCGACACCAAATCATTGCGCTGCAAGCTGAGTTGTTCCATATTTATCTTATTCTTGTTGGCTAGTTGAATTGTTTATTGATTAAACAATCAAGTACCACATTAATTGTCAACCTGGGAAGGTCTTTTTATTCCAAAGGCCACCGCGTACTGTATGTACTTAATCCTAAAAGCATTAAAAAGCTGTAGTATACGTGATCTTTACGCTAGGTTATCACAGTACTGATAAAATGAAAGTAATTAATTAAGATTACAAATATGAAAAGAAAAATGATGGATGCTCTGTTGGCAGAGGATCAGGACCCTATCCTCCAGGTGAGGACGTTCAGCACCTGCCTCTGTAACCAGATTTCTAACACACACTGCACTCTAATTCACCGGTGAAATATTCTTGCACAACTTCAAGCAGTTAATGAAACAGAGTACTAGCAAAACGGAAATACAAGAGGTAATGCTACAGAATCCAAACAGAGTACCAGCAGAAAGAATCTATCACACACTTACACTACAGAAAAGTAATGGGTGAATCTTGTGAGGAAGGTGGGCCCAGTCCCTCTCACAAGATTCCCCAGAACACAAAGGCTAGATTAAGTGCTCAGAACAATCTTGTATTCATCTGCCAAAAGATTCAAGTACAATAAAGTTCAGACTTGCTGATGTCTTTCAAAATCTCACTTACAGATCACACATTAACCCCCTTTCTAATGTAGATGTCTCCTCTTTATAGAGGAGACATCTATTACAATAGATTATTACAGTTCATTCAGTTAACCCATTCTATCAAAAATAAGAATTACAGAACGCTGTTACAACAGTATAATAATATATTCTTTCTTAGGTTCTGGCTGTTACACAGTTGATAACTGACTTCGACCGTCTTCTTGGGATCCTCGCATTCCTTTATCGTTTCCCCATGCTGTTCCTGATTTAGGCAATGGTAACTGTGTTCTACCCACTTTAGACAGCTGCGTGATCATGCCGCGTCAGCGTTCTTCAGATAGTTGTCATTTGTTATTCCCAGCTGTTGCAAAATAGCCTGCTTTAGATAGTTGTTGTTGCTGACTGTAGCAACTGCGTAGTTGCTGCTTCTGGTGTTGCAGCAACTGCGTAGTTGCTGTTTCTGGTGTTGCAGCAACTACGTAGTTGTTGTTTCTGGTGTTACAGCAACTATAAATTATAATTCCTGCAGGCTTAAGACAATTACTTGGCAACTTAGTCAGCTTTTCAAAGATAAATATAAAGATACTCACGAATATGCAATGAACAATTAAACATATAGATATGCGGAAAGTTACTTCATACCTTGAGGTGATTAAGTCATTATGTAATCAAAGCTTACAACTTATGACTGAAAAGGATAATATTATGGCAAAAATATAAGGTCAAAATAGGTCAATTCTGAGTCCTAACATCCCCCCCAACTGAAGAGATTGCATGTCCCTATGCAATGCCTACTCTGAGTCTGAGTCGGAGTACTAGGATGAAAAATGTAGATTACTGAGACAATAGTTATAGGAAGTGGCATCAAACTTCTTCCTGAATCCACAGGCAGTCTGTATCTGCCTCCATGCTGCTGCTTCTTCCCTGTTGGATAATCCAAACTGTCCTTTGTATTGTTCACCAGATAGCCATAAAAGTGGAAATCTAAATCTATAACCCATCCAATTTTTAGCACAGTGTTGCATGCAATTAACATAATGAGGTACCCTTGAGAGTGCTACCTGCAAATTAGGTGGATTATGAGGATGATACTCCTGCCTCTCCTTGGGGCAGTTTTCCCAAAACAGTTTGTTTGCCTTGACAGCCAAGGATGCCTTAGTCTTTACATAATGCTGACAGTCTTTCAGGACCATTGCTTGCAGTTGCTTAACATGGTCCTTCATTTCAGGATCACTTACCATTCTCAGGTGTTGTGCAATGAAGGTGGCTGCGTTCTGTGGTTCAGCTCTAATCCACAGAAGACAATTCTGTTCATTATGTTGAGCTGAAGCAAAGGCATTTTGCCATGTAAGTTGATTAGCTAAAAAGGAGATAAAGGCTCTCAGCTGTATGTCGCCAACTACAGGTATCATATTCATATTTCTTTCTTCGGACATGGCTTCATTATGGAGATAGAGCTCGCATAACAAATTTTGATCATTTTTAGGTGCCTCTGCAAAGGTTTGCATAAACTACTCTGATGTAACTACCTGATGAGGTCTACCTTCTTTGACAGCCTTTATCTGCAAAAATGTGAGTCTTTCCCTCAAATATGTTGCATAATTAAAGGAGGGTTTCCTTGTAGCAAGTATTCTTTGGAACAATTCAAACATCTGGGTCAATCTGGCTTTTAGTTCTTTGATTTCTTTGTACTGGGTTCTGCACTGTTCAAGTGCTTCCCAGTTCTTGTATGCATAACTAAACCAGATCCCTTTTTGCTGTTGGAATGCCTTGCCTTGTGACTGCTCATATTCTCTCCACCATTTTCCCTTTAATGCTTGAAAACTATCTGTTTCTGTGCATACATCACTAACAGAGGGAAGCACTGTTTGTGTAAAGGCATCCACAAGGATAATCTGCTCTGTAGGGGTAGGCTGGGATGATCCAACATCTTTTTCTTCATTTCTGGCTAGTGTCTCTTCTTCCTGTTGTACTGATTCATTTTGTTCCATGGTGATTTGGGTGGGTCGAGGTGAGTCTGTGCCTTTTTCCTCATTTCCTTCTTCTTCTTCTCGTTCCTTGGTAATTTGAATAGGTCTGGGTGAGTCCAATTTTTCTTCATTTCCTCCTGAAACTATTTCTTCTTCCTCCATAACAGTTTGGGTAGGCTGGGGTGAGTCTATACCTTTTTCCTTATTTTCTTCTATTTCTTCCTCTCGTTCCATGACACTTTGAGTGGGCTGAGATGAGTCTGTGTTTTCTTCTTCATTTCCTGATTCTTGTGTAACTACTTCTTCTATAGCAATTTGGGTAGGCCGGGGTGAATCTGTATTCTCCTCTTTCTCATTCCTTGTTTCTTCCTGCATAGTTTCTAGGGAACTTGCTGGTTCTTGTGTGTCAGCAAGTTCTTCTGTTTGTTCTTGCGCAATCTCTGGAGAACTTACTGGTTCTTGTGTGTCAGTAAGCTCTTCTGTTCGGACCTGTGCAGTTTCTGGGGAACTTACTGGTTCTTGTGTGTCAGTAAGTTCTTCAGTTTGGTCCTGCATCTTCTCTGGAGAGCCTGTTGGTTCTTGTGTGACAACAGGTTCTTCTGTCTGCACTTTTTCTGGAGAGCCTGTTGGTTCTTGTGTGACAACAGGTTCTTTTATTTCAGTAGAGGATTGTGGCTTTTCCGTCTGTGTAACAACAGGCTCTTTTGTTTCATCTACATCATCGGAGGCTTCCTTCATTGGTTCTGCCACTACCTTATATCCTGCCTGAGTATATATTTCACCACAATTGGTACACACATATTCATTATCCTTACTTTTCTCTGCTGCAGACGCTACTCGTGCTAAGACATGCAGGCTGAATTCATTTTGATATGCTTCCTTAACCCTTATTATTTCCTCCTGATAGTCCTGAATCTGAGATTTCAGGAATTCAATTTCTTCCTGTAGGGCGGGTATGGTAGGCTGGTCCTGTGGAGTAGTAGATTCCAATGGAGGCAGGTTGTGTTTCATCATTTTGATCAGTATTCCCCACAGGTGGTTCTTGTGTGTCACCTGGGGTAGTGGCTGTTTCTTGTGTTGCAGCCACTTGGTCACTATTACCTTGGGTGTCGGCAGCTGGTTCTTGTGTGTCAGCTGTCTTAAAATATGATGTCACGAAGCTATGAACACTCTGCATCTCAGCTTCCGAGGGTGAGGGAGAGGAGTTTTGAGGACTGGTGGGAGTGTAGATCCTTATAGTGATGGGCAGTGAACTGGGGGAATTAGGAGATTCGGCTGCTACCGATGACCGAGTTCTTTGCTTTGTTAGAGAAGCAAGGAATTCAGGCGTTTTTCTCTTCAGGCTAGCTTTCTTTAGGGTGGGGACAGTAGTCGGAGTAGCAGGTGCCTTAGCTGAAACCCTAGTTCTTCTTCTTTTCGATGGGGTTTTCTTTTCCTGCTGCCTTTTTCATTTAAGCAGGGTAATAGGGATATTGTCATCGGAGTCATCAGTAGAAATACCAAGTATGGGAATGGAAGGATTGGTTCCTTTAGGGAGATGGGGTTGTTCTCGTGGTTATTTCTACTGCTGCTTATTCATTCTCAGCAACTTGCGGGGGTGTTTGCTGGAGTTGTTCAGGAATGTGCTCTGCTTGCTGAGGGTTTTCTAGAGGGATTTGTTCAGGCATATCCTCCGTTTGCTGAGGAAGTTCTTCATTTTGCTGAGGTGTGTCCTCAGCTTGGTGAAGAATTTCCTCTTCTTGATGAGGAATTTCATGTTCCGGCTGTGGAATTTCTGCCTCTTGATGGGGATTAATGGGGGGTGGAGGGTTATTTAGAGCGAGGGCTCTATTAATCAGCAATTGGGCTAAGCGGTGGTGTTTTAAGGAAAGAAGTGGATGCTTCGCGTTAACAGCATATCGTGACATGTTTTTGAGACAACCCAATAGATAATATGGCATGTTTATTAACTGACCATTTCTCAAATGATTTAACAGGACGAAGTCGTGCTGGTAAATTACCTGGTAGCGGCCTTCGCACGTCAGATATTGCTTGACAAATTCAGCGACTTTCAGCCACGGTTGAGGTAACGACCGAAGTGCTACGCCTCTGCCTTTGGGCTCTACCTGCTCGCCTGGTCGGAGAAAATCCTGCTGCGCATTAAGAATCAGGTGCTTTCTGCTGAACCACCGTGTGCCATTAGCTGGTAGCCCGGTAACTTGGGCTATAATTTCCTCCGTGACTGGGATTTGAACTCCTTGGACGACAGAGAATCCTTCTGTTAAATTGCATGCAAATTCAAGGACTTGCTGCTCGTCAAAGTCCGGAAGTCTCCTGAAGTACTCTATCCATCCCGCTTGCAAGAAAATTTGATAAATCTTCGGAAAGAGTTCAAGGACTGTTGTCGTGCCAGGCTCATGTGTAATGAGGGTTCCTCCCATAGCTGTTGTTTCAGTAAATTTCAGAGTTCAGAGCCGAGCTTCCAATTTCATTTCAGAGTAGAACGTCGCAAATGGTAACATGCCGTGATAGGGTGGCTTTTACATATTACCGGGAGAGTTAAGGGTGGTGGTAGTTGGCGTAGTATGTCATTATGAGAGTTGCTTTGGTAATCCCCCCCCTCCTACGTGTAAACGATATGATTGGAAGTACAATTATTTGATAGTCCTATCAACTTCTCCGCATTATCTATTATTTAATGTCCATACATAATCATGCGTACCTTCGTATTTTACCTTTTTGATTGCTGCGTCAAAAAGTCTTGTCTTGTCCTCTGCTGGATCATAATGATTACCGCGGATCTAAAAGCATGGGAATACCGGTGATTTGTAATGATAATGACGGGAAGTGATAGTAGGGTGCTGTAATCATCACAAGAAGTGGTATATTTTATCAAAATTTGTTCCTTGGGGCTGAAGTGGTAAGACTGGTGTTTTCGTACGTGAGGGAATTTGCTGGGAAGGGTATTCCGTGATCGGGAAGCGATGTTGTAGCACCGGGATTGGTGTTGCAGCAACGGAAAATTGCTGTTGTGGCAACAGGGAATGATGTTAGATGTTTGTAAAAACGGGAAATGTGCTGGAGCAATAGGAATGGTGTTGCAGCAACAGAGAATGGTGTTGCAGCAACGGGAGTGGTGTTGCAGCAACGGGGAATGGTGTTGCAGCAACAGGAAATGGTGTTGCAGCAACAGGGAAATGGTGTTGCAGCAACAGGGAATGGTGTTGCAGCAACAGGGAAATGGTGTTGCAGCAACAGGAATTCCGAGTCCGCAAAGTAATTCCTTTGAAACCTTTGTTCTCAGCTACTTCCCAGGCTAAAATCTGCAAAATACTGAAATGTAATATCGCAATCCTTGGCAGGATTTATTAGTTTAAAAAAAAAAAAAAAAAAAAAAATCTAACCTAAAAAATTACATAAATAATAGAAACTCTAAGTGCTTTGAGGGATAGCAAGTTCCCCTGGAAAAGAATATTGTTTTATTGCCATGCAAGTGGCTTTAAAATCTTCTTTGGAAACTGGCCGCTGATATAACCGAAGTCGGTAGCCATTCACTAACAGTGGTGTTCTGCTTCCATCAATTGTTAAAAGTCTAACTGTTCCATTTGGAAAAACAGCATCCACTTCATACGGCCCTAACCACCTTGTTCTTAGCTTCCCTTGAAAATTCTCGAAACGGGAATCATAAAGTAGAGCCCAGTTACCTTTCTGGAACTGCTTTTGCTTGATGGTTCTGTCATGCCATCTGCTTCTTTGTTGCTGTATCATAGTTGTTTGATGGACGGCATCCAGTCTTTTCTCATCCAATTCCTGAAGCTGCTGCAACCTGGCTGTCTGTGCATCAGTTAAATCAAGGTTAACAGCTAAGGCAATTCTTAAGGTTTTAATCTCAAACTCTACAGCGAAAATAGCATTCTTTCCAAAAACTAATTCATATGGTGAAAAGCCTGTTGTATTCCTCCAAGTGGTTCTATAGGCCCATAGAGCCTCGGGCAACCTCTGAAACCAGTCCCTTCTATTCTCCTTTATCGTTTTTGTTAAGATGGCTTCTATGACCTTGTTGGTACTTTCCACCTGCCCATTTGCTTGGGGGTGGTACGGTGTAGTCATTTTGTGCTTGATATGATATTTTTGGAGCGTATTTTTGAAGCCATGAGAATTAAAAGGAGGTCCTCCATCAGTGACTAATTCTCTGGGTAGTCCAAATCTAACAAAGATTTCTTCAAATAAGAATGTTAGTACTGCTTCTTCATTAGCTTTAATGAGTGCTTTGGCTTCTACCCATTTAGTCATATAATCTGTGCATACTAATATGTACACTCTTTGATTAGATGGAGGATTAATGGGACCTATAAAATCTAATGCCCATTTCTCAAAAGGTTCGAGAGTTACCTGGGGATTAAGTGGCATTTCATCCCTATGGTTAGGCTGGCCCATTCTTTGACAGCTGTCACAAGCCTTCACATATTTTCTAGCATCTTTAAAAAGTGATGGCCAATAATAACCCATTCTAAGTACCTTGTGTGTTGTTCTTTTTTCTGCAAAATGTCCTCCACAAGGGCCATCGTGACAAGCTTTTAGTATATCATAAATCTCGTCTTCCCCAATGCATCTCCGAATTTCTTGATCTATTCCTGTGTGGAACAGACACCCGCTTATCCAGCTGTACCTAGCACTTTGCTGGATGATCTTTCTTCTTTCCCTGTGTGATAGGTGTGATGGTAATTTTCCTGCAACTAGATAATTGGCAATGTCTGCATACCAAGGTGAGTGAGCAGATACTGCAAATAAATACTCATCAGGAAAAGAATCATCTACTGGAGCATTTTCATCAGTTTTTAAACGAGAAAGGAAATCAGCAACTACATTTTCTTTCCCTGGCCTATCTACAATTGTGATATCAAATTCTTGTAATAGTAATAACCATCTGGTGACTCGGGCATTTGTAACTGATTTATTCATTAAATACTTGATGGCCGAGTGATCGGTATGCACAAAAGTAGTGTAGCCAGTAATATAATGTCGAAATTTATTAATAGCATAAATAACTGCTAGAAATTCCTTCTCAGTGACTGTGTAATTTAGCTCAGCTGGTGTCATGTTCTTGCTAATAAAATAGATGGCATAGGGGAGACTGTTTTCTTCCTGACAAAGGACAGCTCCAATTGTCGTGTCTGAGGCATCATAGGAGATATGAAAGGGTAATGCCCAATCAGGTCCTCTCAAAATGGGGGCTGCGGACAACTGATGTTTAAGTTTATTGAATGCATTTTCACAATCATCAGTCCACTTAAATTCAGCATTTTTCATTAACAACACAAATAGAGGAGAAGCTATTTTGGAAAAATCCTTAATGAATCTTCTATAGTATCTGGCATGTCCTAAAAAGCTTCTTACATCAGTTTGTGTTTTAGGGATAGGAAGGTTCTGAATTACCTGTATTTTAGCTGGATCGACTTGAATTCCTAAGAATGAAACAAAGTGACCCAATACAATACCTTGATTCATCATCATATGGCACTTTTCAGTGCTTAAAGCAAGGTGTGCTTCTATACACCACTTAAGTACTTTTTCAAGATTCTGTAGTGCATCCTCAAAGGTCACTCCATAAGGGGTAAAGTCATCCATAAATATTTCTAATGAATCATTTAACATATCAGAAAATGTCCCTATCACTGCTCTTTGGAATGTTGCTGGAGCGTTACATAGCCCAAATGGAAGTACTCTGTAAGCAAAGGTCCCCCATGGGCTAGTAAATGTGGTCTTGTCCTGGTCCTGGGGTGCAATCTTAATCTGATTATATCCACTAAACTCATCCAAGAATGAAAAGAATTTCTTACCTGCTAAATTATCCAATACCTGATCAAATAATGGTAAAGGGAAATGGTCTTTTTGGGTGGCTTTATTCAATGCTCTGTAATCCACGCACACTCTCCATTTCCCATTTTTCTTGGGTACAATTACAAGTGGGGAAACCCACTCACTATCAGATATAGGGTATATAAATCCTGCATTCAAGAGTTTTTGAAGTTCCTCCTTCACAATTTCTCTAAGGTTGGGGTTCATTCTTCGCTGGAGTTGACAGACTGGCTGGGATCCCTCCTTAATATAAATACGGTGAGTGCATAGTTCAGGGGAGATCCCTTTCATGTCTGTGTAGTCCCATGCAAATGCCTCTTTATTTTCTTGGAGTAACTTTATTAATTGCTGTTTTTCATTATCAGTCAAGTCAGGATTTATATTTAATGTTTTGCCAGGGTCAATTTCAATTGTTGTACTTTTGGAAGGGCTGCCTACTGCTGTCTGAAATAAGTTTTCATCTTTCATGTTCTACTGGGATTCAGATTCTAAGATTGCAGTGAAGTGATTGTATGTTTCAGGGCTGACCGAAGAGGGTTCAGAAATAAAGCTGCTGATTAATTCATCTTCGGTGGAGTCCTTAAAAGTCAAGGCTTGTCCAATAGTCAATATAGGCTGGGTTTCGTCATCCTCATAATCTACCCATACAGAATTGTCATTATTAATCATGGGTGTAGCATGAGGATAGAGGGTAAGCTGTTTAGTTTCCTGCCCATTAGAGATGGTCATTGATCCTGATCTACAGCTGATGAACGCATCTGCTGTAGCCAGCCAAGGTCTCCCTAGAATCAACGGATGACCCCCCAACTTTGTTTTAGTTTGTAACACCACAAAGTCAGCCGGGTAATTCCAGGATTCTACAGAAATTATAAGATCTTCAATGACCCCTTCGGGTTTAATTGTAGAGCGGTCAGCCAATTCTAAGATAGTTGGAGTTTCCCTGATAAAGTTTTTTAACTGAAGCAATTGTGTTGTTTCGAGTGTCATAATATTTATTGCAGCTCCTAAGTCTACTAGAACTTTAGAGATAAAGGTTTTTCCAACCTGGACTGTTACTGTAGGGTGACCAGGGTCACCATACTTCACAAGATAATCTTTTTCGGTCATTAAAGCAGTTAATTCTCCCATCACATGAACTGTGAGGGGATCCTTAGCCTTTCTTCCTGGTTTTTTTATACAAATGTCTCTAATAGTTCTAGCATAAATAGGAACATCCCTTAATGCTTGCAATAATGGGATTTTAACATACAAATTCTGTAGCTCTCCTAAAAGGTTAAAGGTAGGTTGCTCAAGTGTTTTAGTGAGAGCCAGCCATTCAAGGAATGGCGGATCTATTGTTTGATCATTATTATTAGGTGCTGATTCTGCTGTTTCAGCATTATTGTTAGCTGGTTTTTCTTTTCTAACTTCTTCTTTGTCGGAGTCAGTGATATCATCTATAATGGGTTCAACAATTCTCCCTGAGCGAAGATGGATATTGTTACATTGCAGGGGAGAAACAGGCTGATTTTGAATGTCAATTACTTGCAAGGCTTTATTGTTATTTGGATTGGGGTTAGGTTGTACAGGCAGCTGTGGTCTCATTGCCTGGTTATTTGGAGGAGTAGTGGATGGTAAGGAAAGAGACTGTTGTTGTTGAGGAAATGGTATCTGTTGGGCTGCCCAGTTTGGATTCCATTGATTAAAATACGGTTGCTGGGGAGCCCAAGGATTCCACACAGTAGGATCAGGAAAAGGAAGATTTGGTTGCTGCATAAGTGGAAAATTCATTGTATTAAAGGGTGGGTACTGCATTTGGTTCATGGGTGGGTAGTTTGTTTGAAAAGGAGAGTTATTATTCCAACGACTGAATGCTGTGTTAGAGTTCATACCTTGTCTTTGTGGCCATTGCCTCCTCTGTGTCATCAGGTACACTACTTCAGCCTCTTCTTCAGTTTACTGCAATGCTGCTTTGATTCCAGGCAGAGAGGGGCATTGCTGGGTTTCATGGTCCTTCTCGCAGATTGTGCAGATAGGTATCTTATCCAATGGGCATTCCCTGAGTGGGTGTTTTTCTCTGCATTTGGAACAGAAAATAGCTAGAGCAGCTTCTGCTTCCGCCTGTTTCTTCTTATCCTGCAGAGCATCAATTTGTGAAGCAAAAGAGCTTAACATCTCAGTTTTAAATTCTTCTAATAAATTACCTATTTCAGCCCTCGTTGCTCCTCCACTTGCTGACTTCTGAACTCTTGAATATACATTATCTCTGCTTTTTGATCTGCCTACTGCTCCCCTTGAACATCTCATGCAGAGATTGATAATTTCATCAAAGGGTTCTTTGGAAATGTCCCCTTTTCCCAGCATGTTTAACATGTCCAGGCAGTCATCTCGTACTCCTTTCAGCAATATAGTCTTCAGAATATCTTTACTCATATTAGGATGATCAGACCGCTGCAGATTATACTGTAGTCTTTCCACAAAATCTTCCAAATTCTCGTCCTCTTTCTGAACCATTTTAAACAATTCTTCCTTCCTTTCTCTCGTCCGGCAGTAGTCTTGATACTTAGCCAGAAAGCTCTCTTTCATCTGATCCCAGGTAGTGATTGCCTGAGCTCCTAGGCTCATAAACCATCTTAACGCATTCCCTTTCAGTGTTGCTGGAAATAGTTTTAGTTTCTGATTAGCGCTCACATAATCATAACTCCTACATAGTATGTCGAATTCGAAGAGGAATTCATCCGGGTCTTCAGAGGATAACCCATGAAAGTTGGGTAATGCTGAGAGTGGAATGTTTTTCATGGGGGTTGTTCCTCTCGGGAGCTCCCCAATAGGGAATTCCAGGGTAGAGAGCGAATTTTCCCCTCTTCCTTCTGTTCTGTTATCCTCCATTGGTCTTTTTCCTGAATCACTTGCTTTATCTTCTATGTCTTCTGTTTCTTCAGGTTCTTCTATCAGTTCCTCGGTGTATTCTGGTACTTCCAGCTTCCTTTCAGGTCCTATTACTTCCTCCGTCTGTCGATCTATTTGTGAGGAATATTGGATCTGAGGTCTCCGGGAACTTGTCCTCTGTGATGTTTCAGCCTTTGAGATGATTTCGTCAATATAAGTTTTTCTTCCTCCTTTGCCGCCTGTGAAATTAGGTTTCTTGCGTCCTTTCATGCATCTGTTATTCTCGAAAAGAAATCATTAATGCCTTTAGAAATCTCTAGTTGCCTTCCCCGGCAACGACGCCAAAATGTTGGCTAGTTGAATTGTTTATTGATTAAACAATCAAGTACCACATTAATTGTCAACCTGGGAAAGTCTTTTTATTCCAAAGGCTACCGCGTACTGTATGTACTTAATCCTAAAAGCATTAAAAAGCTGTAGTATACGTGATCTTTACGCTAGGTTATCACAGTACTGATAAAATGAAAGTAATTAATTAAGATTACAAATCTGAAAAGCAAAATGATGGATGCTCTGTTGGCAGAGGATCAGGACCCTATCCTCCAGGTGAGGACGTTCAGCACCTGCCCCTGTAACCAGATTGCTAACACACACTGCACTCTAATTCACCGGTGAAATATTCTTGCACAACTTCAAGCAGTTAATGAAACAGAGTACTAGCAAAACGGAAATACCAGAGGTAATGCTACAGAATCCAAACAGAGTACCAGCGGAAAGAATCTATCACACACTTACACACTTTGACAGAAAAGTAAATGGGTGAATCTTGTGAGGAAGGTGGGCCCAGTCCCTCTCACAAGATTCCCCAGAACACAAAGGCTAGATTAAGTGCTCAGAACAATCTTCTATTCATCTGCCAAAAGATTCAAGTACAATAAAGTTCAGACTTGCTGATGTCTTTCAAAATCTCACTTACAGATCACACATTAACCCCCTTTCTAATGTAGATGTCTCCTCTTTATAGAGGAGACATCTATTACAATAGATTATTACAGTTCATTCAGTTAACCCATTCTATCAAAAATAAGAATTACAGAACGTTGTTACAACAGTATAATAATATATTCTTTCTTAGGTTCTGGCTGTTACACAACTGATAACCGACTTCGACCGTCTTCTTGGGATCCTCGCATTCCTTTATCGTTTCCCCATGTTGTTCCTGATTTAGGCAATGGTAACTGTGTTCTACCCGCTTTAGACAGCTGCGTGATCATGCCGCGTCAGCGTTCTTCAGATAGTTACCGTTTGTTTTTCCCAGCTGTTGCAAAATAGCCTGCTTTAGATAGTTGTTGTTGCTGACTGTAGCAACTGCGTAGTTGTTGCTTCTGGTGTTGCAGCAACTGCGTAGTTGTTGTTTCTGGTGTTGCAGCAACTACGTAGTTGCTGTTTCTGGTGTTACAGCAACTATAAATTATAATTCCTGCAGGCTTAAGACAATTACTTGGCAACTTAGTCAGCTTTTCAAAGATAAATATAAAGATACTCACGAATATGCAATGAACAATTAAACATATAGATATGCGGAAAGTTGCTTCGTACCTTGGGGTGATTAAATCATTATGTAATCAAAGCTTACAACTTATGACTGAAAAGGATAATATTATGGCAAAAATATAAGGTCAAAATAGGTCAATTCTGAGTCCTAACACTGCTCACTGAGGACTTGCAGTGTGCAGCTCTGTTGTTATCCCATCCTACAATAGATATAATGTCTTGCGTAGAAGGGCAACTAGATTAACCCCGAGACCTTTCATTGTGATAACCGAAAGCCTGTCATCCTCATTTGATGTCACTAGAGCCCTTTCCAGCACCATGATTGTGTTCGTCATCCCCGCGTGCAACGTCTGCTCTACTGCCGTGGATCTAACTGCAAGGTTTGTTGAAAGAGTACCAACCTGAGGGGGGTGCACCTGTAAGTCTTGCAACTGCGCTCTAAGGGACCCCAACACATTCTAGTGCTCCTGCATGAAATCCTGAAGAGCCTCATTTGTGACATCGCACACTGTCTCGTCGATGTCATGCAGATCACCCTCGGTTAAGGTGATCGAGTCAATGGACAATTTTAAGGCCTTGACCTTCTTCCTCCGTCCTACTCGCTCTGTCAGGTGTTGGCAGTTCAATTGTGTGGACGCGTCCGTGGGTCCGTGCCTCCTTCTTCTGTTTCTGCTTCCTCTGCCTCTTGTCCCTGCGAAGGCGTTGTTTGGCTCTTGCCTGACTTCGTTGCTGCTACCTGTGTTGCTCCTGCTGCTACGGCCTTTTCCTGTTGTAGCCTTTTCCTATTGCGGCCTTTTCCTATTGTGGCTGTTGCCCGCACTTCTGCTACTGTTGTTTCCTTCCGTCATTTCTTGGCAAACTCTGCGATGCGCATCTTGGCATCTTCTTTCTTCTTCTGTGCTTCCAACCTCTCGAGTTCTGCAATGTCTTAGGCACGCCATTCCACAGGCCATGCCTCCAAGACAGTGAAAATTGCATCGTTGGTTGCTACAAAGGGTAGCTTTGTCCACTGCTTTGTCGGATCCTTTCACGCCCTTATATAGATGTTGTGCATGTCTTCCTTAAATTCTGCAGAATTCTACAGACTGTTGTAAATCATGGGTGACAACCGCAGCTTACGGTTGATCCACATTCGGATGATCATCTCCATGAGAACCCAAAAGATCTTGGTATCGTGTATCCTTGTAGCATCCTTCGTGGCCCAGAGCGAAGCATACTTCGTGACCTTCGGTAATTCTCTGTCAATTATGGGTAATTGACTATCCTCCGACAATTCCCCCTCTATGAGCATTATGGACAGCAATAGCCATGCATAGTGAAAGGTTTTACCCTACTCCTGGGCTTCACGAAAATTCTCTAAGAATTTAGTGCAGAGGAATTCAAAGCAGTTAAAATGGACCCCCTCCACGCACTGCTCATCCAGTGCGACCACTGGGGCAGGTACCTCGTTGGCGTGGCACTTGCACATAACTTTCCCTACGAGGATTTGGGTTGCCATGCATACCACTTTTTCCTTGATGCTAGAGATGGCGTAACCCCTCTTCCTCTTTTCCAGCTTGTACTTCATCTTCATGGTCTCCGTGAGGGCCAAATCACTGCCCTTTCCTTTCAATATGGTCGTCGGTTCCTTTCCTCTGTATGGAAGTTGGGAAACACGATGAATTAGGTCTGCCATGATGGGGATGGGATCCTCCAACCATAAATACCCATCATGCACCAGGTCGAGCAGCTGCCTGATGACGAAAATGGTTATTAGGGCATGGTGGAAATGCGGCACCCATAATAGGTTTAGCAGCGTGGCCTTTTCCACACCGTGCAACCACTTACACAGCTCTAATCTTGTCACCACCCCCGCGGTGTTCTGCTTCATCAGGTTTCCGATCTCCAGGTGAGGGAACTTCTCGCAGTCAGCAAGGTCCCAATCTTCAAACTTCATGGTCGGCACGCAACCCAGGTGTGTGCCTTCAAACATAATTCCATCCAGGAGGAGTAGGTCTGGAGTGAACTCTTGGTCTCATCCAGGTCGTTGGGCACTTTGCCCTTCCCTTTTCATGGGGGGACATAGGCAGGCAGTTTTGTCATAGAGAGCGTAGGTTGAGTATCCACCTCCATGCTTCGTCTTCTTCCTCTGCGATGATAGGGTCCTACAGATTTTTATCTTCTTCGTCTATTTCTATGGTGGCAGCTTTCCCTTTCTCCTCCATCGATAGTTTGTTGCGCAGTGAGTTCCATGGGGACACATGTACGAGAGCCATTGCTTGTTTATCCTTCTTGGGTCTCGACATGCGTGGTGATTTCGGGATCTCTGCCCCAATCCCAACACCTTCTGGAACATCCTCCATAGTTAGGGCCTGCGGGGCCTCGCCGGTGGTCACCTCTTCTATCCCCATACCATCCTTAGTTGTTGTCATTGTAGCTATGCGGCAATCTGTCACTCGCGAATTCAGGGGCTCAATCAACGCTCGGCTCACAACACTCAGGGTTCTACTCAATCGCTCAATTCACAAATGACCAAGTGTTATTTGTTGGGAAGCCCTTTGTATTTTATAGCTCTTTTTGAAATTGAATTCAACCATTCCCCCCAATTCCAGTTCATTAATGCTTTCTTGGCGGCAGATTTTCCCAAATATTGCCCATAAATCACGTCTTAAATGCCTATCACCCACTCCATTTGGCCTCAAGTCAAGCATCCCATCATGAATAGTGACTTCAATAGTCACTTTCTAGCCAACCCGCGCGGCAGTGCAACCCCCCATGCACGGTCGCGGACCTTTTAACTCTATGCTTCTGCGCACATCTCCAATATCACACAGCTCTTGGATAGAATAGTTTAAGTCTCGTACTCCCTTCCAACTGCCTGGAGCACTAAGACTGTCCTTCCTTTGGATAGTTAGGTGTTCACACCACCCGTGTAGAGTTTCATCCTGTCCTCCGTCATAGTTCTTGGATAATCCCCACCTTGTATTGTTACGGTCAGCATCACGCACTTCATCATTTGCAATGCGCTAACTTGTTCACTATGCTTAGCAATATGCGGTCCAAGCCAAGGCATCATACTAATCAATTCACGACGATAGTTCTCAAACTTGTCAGTGTGATTGTACGCACCTTGCCTTACCACCCTAGTTTTTTCGGAGAGAAACCCTTCCTTTATCTCGTCCTCTAGCTTCTTGACTTCTGTGTCCATCAAAGCACTTTTCTTCCTTAACCGTACCCTTTCTTCTTCAAGTTCATGGAGTCTAAGGTTCCCATGTTGGATTTCTTCCTCAAGTCCCATGTGTTCTATTTCTTGCGGCTGTGTGATCCCTCCTTTTCGGGCTTCGCGAATCATCGTATCTACAAGTGCTACTATGCATGGACTAGGCTTCGCGTGCTCCATAGGGATTACATCATCTACTTCATACTTCAACTTCGGAAGTGCTAGCGCAGTCAGGGTTTTTCACATGATCCCATAAGCCCATAGAACTGTTGGTACGCGCAGGTCCCAGTCAGTTTGCTTCACATGGTAGACCGTGTTCAGTGCTTCGCATACTTTTTCAAAGGCTTCCATGCAGATAACCTTTTGTGTGCTTGATCTTATCATACTTCCTGCTCATCGTTCGTGCCATCATCTTGCCCGCTCTTGCTTGTTGGTCCTGTTTCCTATCACAAGGATGGTGTGTGTTCATGTAGGTTTCGCACCATACACCTGTACTCATATGGAAAGGTGGGCGTGCAGGCTATTTCGTCTGTCATACCCAACTTTCATCCACATCTAAGGCTTTCCAAACCATATAAGCATCATCCTTCGGCATTCGTGCCAGTCCTCAAAACTTCCTTGATGCGTACCCCACCATATTGCAGGCGTAGCACGCAGTGCCCACTTCAGAGCATCAAAACACTACTGTTTCGGTACTTCTCTTTCAAATTTGTTCAGGAAATCATCCACCTTTGTCAACCCATCATACATAGGAAAATCCCTTACCTCTATTTCCACCCAACACAATGACCTTATCATCATGTTACAGTTGAGCGTGGTTACCTCGTGTAACCGGTTTTGTCATCGCTCTATTTCCTCATTTGAATCTGAGGGCAGGAGCTTTCACGCTCCCACGAAATCTTGCCATCTACTGTTGGATTCACCCTGTCCTACTCCCACGCAGTTATCTTGTAGATACAGTCTCAATCGTAGTCGCGCACTAGCTTTGTGTAATGCGATACTTCCACATGTTCTAAAGGTACCACTACGCGCAGTGACGTTTTCTCAAAAATCATCTTGCTCTCCTTTAGATCTATCACTCCATTCATGTCAGTGGCCCAATCTATTCCCAGTAGCATGGGATAGGGATTGTTTTCATCAAAAATCTCTATCACTTCGAAATCTGCAAGCACGCTCGCACCTTCGATATCCACCATTATTCCCTGCAATCTTCCCATAGGTAGGATCTTTTGTTGGTTCGCCATTCACAATTGAATAGGAGACCATTGCAATGCGAGCCTGCCCATGCACTCCCATGTCTGCTTTGGTAGGACGTTCGCATCCAATCCTAGATCCAAAATCACTTAATCCATTTCATATTCCCCAATCTGCGTGGTCAATCTCATCTCTCTTCCTATTCGCGTTGTGTGCTTCCCGAGCTTCCGAACTACGGACAGTTCTCCTGGCATGGTCCCAACACATCTAGTGATGAGTTCTTGTAGCCCCTTCATAGCCTTGTTGTCACAAAGTAGCTTCATGCATGTCTCCAGAAAGGTAGTGAGCATTGGTGGGTCCATTTCCAGTTCCAGTTTGTCTTTCCTACCTAAAGTGGAGGCCTCCATAAAGCTCTTCTTAGCTTCCATAAATGTCTCCTTAGCATGTTCCAAATCAAATTTTTATTCCTTTGTTGGAGCCTAACGAACCTAGGCACTTTATTTGAGTTGCTTGCCTTTGTCATCTCCTGTCATGATACCACTTTAGAGCACGATATTTACATTTGGGTCTTCCTCGCGCGGCTCAGACCTCATCATTTGCAGGTTCTTAGTCGAGGGAGGTTGGAGTGTTCCTTTATTGCGCAACCTTTCTATCAGCGTGGGACAGTCCTCCATCTCATGATCAAACTAGGTACAATATAAACATGATGCTCTCATCGGATTTGTACAATTGTGGGCATAATGCCTTGGCCCTCCGCAATTATAACAAATCAGCTGGTCATGACCGCTTCTTAGTCCCATTCCACCTCGACCTCATTCACACCCCTGAAATTGAGTGCACACCATCCCTGCATTTTGATCGAGAGATCGTGTTTCAGTCTGGACTTTGTAAGTAAGAGTCCAATCCATCATCAGTTCATAAATTCTACAGGTATGCTCATCGTGGCCTGACCTGCAGAAATTACAGAACAATTGTTGGGAAGTTTGTGTATACTTCTATAATAAATGGAAGTTATCTATAGCATGTTTCCCTCCTATCTGACAAATCGCGCACCATAATGTAGGTGCTGCACTCGGTCTTGCTTGTGCCTCTGGTCTCAATGGAATTAGTCCTCCTCCTACTAGGTAGTTGGCGAAGACTAGACAATGGTCCTTGCTGTGTCCCTAGCCCTTACACTTTATACATCATACCTCCTCACACGCTTCTGGGCGAGCTATCCTGTCTTGTTTCAAACTCTTCATCTCAAGACATAAGTTTTTCAACTACGCGTGGATCTGTTGGAATCCTAGGTTAGGATGTTTTATCGGGGTCTCGTGTAGTCTCATTGCGATCTCCAAGGCCTCAACCTGAGTGGATAGCTTCTTCTGTGACAGCGCATTCCTTAGATGCGGTGTCAGCGATGCTACAAACCATGCGGAGTGTCTCCCATCCGTCAAGGCCACATTAGCTTCCCAAATCATACCCTTCAGTCACTAATATAGTTCCCACGGGGTCTCACCTAGAAGCATCGCGATTTCCTTAAATCTGATAATCGACTATGTTTCTGATTTTGGCCTGCTAAATTCCCTATTTAGCATAGCTTGGATATCCATGATCCCTGCGTTTGGATTGTCATTGGAATGCTTAATGTACCACATCAGTGCGTGATCCTGCAAATCGCTGACCAGTGTTGCTTTCTTTATATTGTCATCTGTGACTCCCTATGCTTCCCATACATCCTTTACCACAAACCAAAATTGGTTCAAATCCTCATTCCCTACTCCTTTGAACACCGGTAATTTTATCGTGCTTGCCATATTGAATTGTGGTGGTGGCGGAGGTGGTGTGGACAAAGATGAGGGTGAATATGGTGAAAATAGTAGTGGTGCAGGTGGAAGTGGTATGTGTGGAATTCGTTGCCTTATCAAACTGACCGCACTTCTTGGTGAAACCTTCGCGAGCTCTTCCTTGCTTTCTCACAGAGGTGAAATCAAGGGGCTAATTTCTAGTTCTGCGATACCTTTGATTTTGTAGATCCTCCCACTTACCATAGCCCCAAACATCAATTTATTTGCATAACCCGCTTTTCACACAGTAGCATCTTAATCCAAGTGTTCAAATATTTAACGTACTTACTTCGCAGTCCTTTGAGGAAGTGTCATTCCACCTCGCTATAGCTGATTGAAGTATCTACCGTGAACTCGGTGATAAACCCTCCTATAATTCGATCAAGCCAATGGTCCACAACGCGCACGATATTATCTTCCTATGCTTCCAGCCTGCGCACCAACTTTGGAGTCCACACAATAGGTTTTTCAAGCCTACACCTTCCCTGACTATCTGCTAGATTCGCGATCCACTCGTACAACCTAGAGGAGAAGGATGAAAAGAAAAATTTTTGGATTTCCGTATATAAGTAGCAATCTAACCACTCTTCCTTTGATAATCACAAATTCTTGTTTTCCTGTGTCGCGAACTCATGAATCTTCCTATCCAACCACTCTTCAATTCCTTTCTTTGTCAGATTCCATTGATATGTCATTAGAAATCTCTTATGCAAAGCCCGATCCCAGCAACAGAACCATTTGTTGGCTTATTGGGGCCTGACCCAGGTTCAGAGTTAAGTTAGCCAAACAAATCCCAGTACTACTAGCCCTTTCGGCAACAGTCCGCGAAGCGCGAATTGAGGTCTCACCTGAAGTAGTATGGGAGGGTGCTAGAACCAGGTTTCCACACCCTAGAGATGTCTGATGAGTTCAAGTGGTCCGTGGTTCGAACCTACGTGCAAGTCGCTTCACACACTTTCCCGTACCTCACAGCCTGACATACTACCTTCACGCAGCCCTACCCATGGCTGAATGTTACACTTCTGTGTTATTACCCAATACTTTACTGATTTTCCAATGTTAGTTTATTAGCTTAGCCTACTTGCATGCTTTAAGTATACTTAACAATATAAACCATTCATACAGGTGCGTGCAATAAATGAATAGTATATTTGCAAATCACATAAAACATGCATTAACCTAAGAACAGATACACAAAATTATGATAAAACTTATCTTTATTAATTTCTTCCTTAGTTGCATACTCAACCCACCCTGTGCACTCAGCGGTACAGGTCCGCGCACTCAGCTATGGACTACTAGGCCTCTGTGCACTCAGTGGTAGGGGTTCGCGCACTCAGCTGCAGACTACTAGGCCTTTGCGCACTCAACTAGAGAGCCTTCTCCTACTCTACAACCCAAAAACACACTTCACTTAGTCCCTTAGACTTTTTCTACTCTTCTTCTGTTCATTATTTATCTTTTACACTTAGAGCCTCTCTCTATTTATACAATCCCATTGTCCGTGGACCATGGGTAGGCTGAAATTATATTACAAAACTATGGCGAACAACCCTGTGACTCTAACATACTTCCGCGCCCGCAATTCACGGAGCTTTACAACACAATTTGGTCAAAACTTGGGCTTTGATCCCCAAAACATGCCTTGGGGGGATTCCATGCCCAACAGTTGTGGCACAGGCAGTTGGGCTATTTGCATCATGGGGCTCTGAAGATAATGTAGCAGATATCTACAGGACTTCCCAAAGGTAAACTTGATCAAGTTGACACATGCAAAGGTTGTACCTTGGGAAAGTACACCAATTCTTTCTTTCATGATTGAGACAATCTAGCAGAGGCTATATTAGAGCAAGTTCATATTGATTTGTGTGGATCATCTTCAATGGCATCCACAGTGAAGCAAAGGTATTATGTGATTTTCATTGATGACTATTCTCGTAAATGCTAGATTTATTTCATGCAAAATAAGGACCAAACTTTCACAAAGTTTTTTGAGCTCAAAGCTTTGGTCGAGAAAGAGTCGGGGAAGAAGATCAAGGCCTTGAGAGGTGACAACAGTGGAGAATATGTCTCTCAAGAGTTTAAGGACTTCTGTGCAGCAGAACGAATTAAACAAGAGTTGACGACACCTCATAACCCACAGCAGAATGGGATGGCCGAGAGGAAGAACAAAACAATTTGAGGGGCAGCACAGGCAATGTTGCATGACCAAGGCCTACCACTTCACTTGTGGGCTAAGGCATGCAACACAACAGTCTATTTGGAGAATAGAAGCCTGCATTGCTTACTTGGGATGAAGATACCAGAGGAAGCTTTCTCTGGTAAGAGACCAGATGTGGGCCACTTTAGGATCTTTGGCTCATTGGTATATTGCCATGTGACAAAGGATGCATGAAAGAGGCTTGAGCCGATAGCAAAAGCTAGGGATATTTGTGGGGTACACTAATACACCTCACAACTATCAGGTGTACTTGTCTACCAATCAGAGGACAATAGTTCGCAGAGATCTCAAGTTTGATGAGCAGAAGGCCATGCGAGTTTCCCTTGAGAGAAAGCTCCAACTGTTATCACTCAGGTTGTCCTTAAGCTCTGGAAAAGGATACAGCCGAGGTAACCACAGACCAACTTTGGACTGCAGGTTCTAGCCAACCTGCAATCAGAGAGGGCTCTCTCTTTAAGATTTAGCTTTGTTGAAAAGGATTTTAGGCTAGGTCTCGAGTTTAGAGGGTATTTGTTTTGTTTTTGCTGGGAAAATTGATGTTTTCAAACAGAGAGGCAAGGCACAGTCTGGAAGTTTCAAACCATTGGGCGTGGAGTCGAGGAGGAGAACTTCTGGTGCATTCCTTCGGTCACAAGAGAGGGAAAGTGGAGCAAGATAGCTAAGCATGAAACAATAAGTAATGAGAGGCAGTTAAGAATCTCCCAATCAGCTTAATAGAGGAGGTAACAGAGCGCTACCTAGGGGCAGTAAAGAATCCCTAGATAATTGGCCAACACAAGTGAATCGGGGTAAACATGAGCCAGGAGGAATTCATATTCATAACCAATTCAAACAGAGGAAAACATAAAGAAATAGCAGAAATTGAGCATAGAGAGTATTTAAACTAATTCTAGGCTATTCTTTCTTTCTGCTATTTAGATAGTGGGAAACAATAAACAGAGGTAAGATGCACTTACTGCTTCAGGCTTCAGCACAAGAATTCCATCTTCATATCTCCAAAAACATTCATTTACAACAGATAGTTTGCTCTCCAAGCTTTCAGCAATCTTTGATTATAGAAAAAAGCTCAGGTATACAATGCGAGTCTCTAGTGAAAATTATCAATCAACCAACCCTTGAAACAATGTAGAGGGCGGTATATATAGGGCAAAACTATCTACAAAGTTCCTTTATTACATCTTGACCTAATCAGGTCATAAAGAAAAATGACTACTTAACCTAATCCTATCCAGAAATAAATGCAAAAAATATCTCGGGCTGCACTCAGGGCCGCCGTATCAAAACTGAATAAATGATGTTGTCCTTGGTGGCTTGCTGCAGTGTTTTCTGAAATAAATGTGTATGGGTTTCTGCATCTCTGCTCTTTGTCTCCATTTAAAGCTTTAACTGTGATTTGAGGGCAAGGATAGGTTTACGCTTCTTGATTTGACTTTCTGGGGGGGGCTCATCAATGTTCAGGTGCTTCGAGCCCCTAAAAAATCTTGACTGATACTCTTTGGGTCTTCTTCTTCTTCTGATACGCTTTGGCAATAAATTGATGTTGTTCTGACGTGTTGTGGGTCTTATTCACAAATTAATGGCCGTTGTTCGGCCTCTGTTTCCTTCAAAACTGTTTTCTGCTCCTTCCAGCAAGCTTCGCGAAGAAAAATGGGTCATTCGGCGCCTTTCGGGCCTGTTGGGGGCCGCAGAATGAAAAGATTCCCTAAAGATTCCCCATTCACGCCCAAAAAATCTAGCGATGAGCGATGAGCTATAGGCGCAAATCGCTCATCAAAAACTGCCTCAGAAACTGATTCCGGGGCTCCAAAGTGCAATTTTTTGTCCTTCGCGCCAAAAAGTGCTGATGACGTCAGCATGAGGTGACGTTGTATGGCGGGTGACATCAGCGATGATGTCAGCTTGATGATGTGGTGAGATGACATCAACATGATGTCATCATGTACGGATGGTGATGTGGCATGACACATGGCAAGGGGCCACGCAGGCAGATGACTCGACATGTGACTGGGCAGAGGGGGGTGACATAAGCGGTGACGTCACCGGGCAGGAGGCGGTAAGTGGTTTTGTGGCGCACCACCTTTGGGGGGGGAGCGGTTTTGTCAGAGGGGGCTCCGCCACAGCCCAGGAGCTGACACGTGGCGGGAGGTACGGCGATAATACCGCCCATCTCCCGGATGCTAAAGCTCGCACGTTTTGGAGATGGGACGGCCCGCACACCGTCGATCTGCAGGGCAGACGATCTGACGGCTGACGGCCAAGATAATACGGCGGGGGGATATGGGCAGAGAATATACAGAGAATATTCCCTTTCTAATATGCGCGCGGGTGGGTCTAAATAATGGTTTATGCGGGTTATGGGGGTTATATGGGTTTAATACGCGTGGGTCAATGTATTTGTGCACAAAACTTTGGTTTAGGGGTAGAAAAGGGGGTTTTTGAGGGTTTAAGGCTAAGGGAGGAGGTTATTAATCTGGCCAGGTGTCAGATTAATCCCTACTTGGACATAGATGGGCTAAAAGCAGCCCCAGATGGACTGTTCTTTCCCGGACTTACAAAAATATTGCTATATTGCCAGGGGGGATATTTATATAGTGGAATTTTATATACAAAGTTTTAATAGGGGAAAGGGGAAAACTGATAGGGAGCTATACACTATTGTTAGTAATTAATATGAAGGTGATTAGCAAGCGCCAAGGTCAGGGACCTTAGGCTAATTTTGGGGAAAAGACTTTGAAAAGAAATAGAATCCTTGAGTGAAGCAGATCTTCACCAAGGCAACTGCTATGGATGATGATGAAACTTAAGAGGAATCAAGTAGATCTTGACCTCTTTGGGAAGTTAGTAAGGGACTTGGGGAATTAGAAGAAGGGGAAGTTAGTTATGTCCACCTTTGAGCTCCTTTGCATGAAAACTGCCTGCACTGTGATCTATAAAGATAAAGCACTTTGTAACACAACATTGATCATAAATTATCATTCTGCAACCACACAGCTACCTACCCAGCCTACTCTCCTAACATTTTTTCTTCTTTTGAATTGGGTGCACTTAGACTTGCAAACCCAGATTTGCAATTTTTCTTTTGAATTTTTCCTATCTAAATCTACACTTATTTCTGCCAGGGCCCAGATTAAACAGTTGGGTCCCTTTGATTCTCTACCTATCTACAGATCTGCCAAGATTAAACTGTTTGGATAGATATCATTCTCTATATTCTAAAACAGGAAATTGAAACCTAGGGAGACCAAGATTAAACTGTTTGGACCTCCCTTAAATGAAAATTTCTTCAAAACTGGAACAACTCATCAAAAATTGGAATCAGCAGTGGCATTTGGACTAGCACACTTCATGGATTTCTTCTTTGGTCTCTTCTGGATATATGGAACACTGCATCTTGCAAAGTATGACATATTTGGCATGTAAAAATGTCAATCATGAAAAATGATACCCTGTTGCAACAGGAGGCTAACAGTGGCTCCACTTGGGGATGGCCTTCCCTTGTGGAAGGCCAAGAACAGCAGGTCAGATTGCCTTGATCTTCTGTGGTTGTTGTAGACTGGAAACATTTGTTCTAGCTGCTAGAAATATAAACTTGGAACTATAAACAACCTCCTCCTCAACTGAATTACTGTGAACTATACAACATCGCCTACTCTCTTCTGCGTGCTTGATAATTATGTACAATGCTGCTGGAACATGTCTTTGATTGCGGAAAGTTCCTTTCTACCATGAATTACTTGTAATGTGACAATTTACATTGTACTGTTTTGTGTATTGGTGCAAAGACAAAGGCTTTAAAACTGGAACACTTGTTTTGGCTCTGCCTTCCCAAATTTTCTGCTGCTCTTTGAACAATCGGCTTGCTTATAAAAATGAAAACAAAGTGCTGATATATACAAATAAGACTGTACAAAGATATATACAAAACTGCATTGTGTCCCTTAAAAGGGATCATGGTAATGCTTCAGCATACGGCCATTGACAGGACCTTCTTCAGCAGAACAATCCTCTACAGATTTGAGAAAATAAGTGTTATTTCCCTGAACAGCAGAAATAACCAATGGACCTCTCCATAGAAAATAAAACTTGGCATGTTTGCCCTTGTCTTCTCTTCTTGAGTCCCATCTTAGAACTTTGTCACCAACATTGAAATTCTCAGCCTTAGCTCTCTTATCAAACATCTTTTTGAGCTTTTCTTGCACAATTTGAGCTCTGTCATAAACTTGTTCTCCGGTTTGCTGCAGATGGATGGTCTGATTGATTCTTCTTTGAATGTCATTCGGTTCAGCTTGAATCTCTTGTAACAGCTTGATAGTAGGAATGCCCAGGGATGAAGGAAATCTGGCCTCCATGCCATATACTAGCTCATAAGGGCTCATCCCAATGGATCTTTTGCTTGACAGTCTGTCTGCCCATAGGGCATTTACCAGCTTTTTGTGCTAGTTCTTCTTGTTTTCTTCCAACAGTTTCTTTATGATGTTGATGAGGCTTTTGTTAGATGACTCAGCCAAGCCATTTCCTTGAGGGTAATAGGTTGTGGAGTGGCCCAAGGTAATATGAAATCTGTGGCAAAAATTGATCATCTTTTTGGACTTAAAGGCAGCGGCATTGTCAGTGATGATTTTCTCAGGGCAGCCAAATCTGGAAAGGATATTGCACTCAAGGAATTGGATAATGATGGTATCATTGGCTTGTCTACAGGGAATGGATTCAACCCACTTAGTGAAATAGTCGGTGGCTGTTAGGATCCATTTGTGATGGCCTGAGGAAGAGGGATGGATTTCTCCAATGAAGTCAACACCCCATTGTTGAAAAGGTTTTTCTGTGGAGATGGGTTTAAGGGGCAGGGGTAACATCTTTCTCTTGCCCTCAAAAATTTGGCATTTGTGACATGACATGGCAAACTTCTTTACATCTGCAAAAAGAGAGGGCCAATAAAAACCAGCCCTTAGAATTTTTTTAGCAGTGGAATTCCAATATAGATGTCCTCCACAGTCACCTGCATGGAATTCTTTCATGACATTGTTAGTTTCATTCATGGTTAAACAATTAAGCAATGTACCTTCATGATTTCTCCAAAATAATGCACCATCTATAACACAAAACTTTGAAGCTTTCATTTTCAAAAATCTTTTCTTGGTTCTGGACAATCCTGGGGAAGCACAAAGGTTTAACAATACAAAGCATATATCAGCGTACCATGGGGATTGTAAAAATATTTCACTGATATGTGGAGTCGCCAGCTCCGGTTCATTGTCCAGCTGGTTAATCTCTAAGGCTTGAAAGTTTGTTTCGGACATCAGTTTAGCTAAACCTTGTCCCTTTATCAGCTTGGCTGGCTTTATCTCTATGTCATATTCAAGGATGTTTGCAATCCATTTGCCTCTTTTGCCTTCTAATCCCTCTTGGGTCAATATGTCTTTTACAGCAGCATGTGGGACATAGGCAATCACGTGTGAATATAGAATGTACACTCTGAAATCCTTGATGGCCTTAACAAGTGCATATGCTTACTTTTCCATTATTGGGTACTTCAAAGGGGCATCACTTAATGCTTGGCTGAAAAAAGCAATTGGTTTTTCAGCTCCCTGTTCATCCTTTTGCAAAAGGACAGCGGTTATAGTGTGATCAGATGCAAACGAAAATATGATAAAATCTTTATCAAATTGTGGGCTAGTTAGGACAGGGGTTTGTGTTAAGGCTGATTTGATACTCTCAAATGCTTGCTTGGTTTCAAGAGACCATTTTACCTTGGCATCCTTCTTTAACATGTTGCTTAACAATCTTATCAGCTCAGCTAGATTTGGAATAAATCTTCTCAAGAAGTTTATTTTCCCAAGGAATGCTTGTAGCTCTTTAATGTTTCTTGGAAATGGGATTTGGAGGATGGCTTGTATTCTTTCAGGATCAATTCTAATCCCATCCTTTGATATGATGTGGCCAAGTAATTTGCCTTCTTCAAGGCCAAACAAAGACTTCTTGGGGTTCAAGGAAATGCCATATTTCCTACATGTCAAGAAAATTTGCCTGAGATGCTTGAGGTGTTCTTCATCAGATTTGGAAAATGGGGTTAAGTCATCAAGGTAGACAACTAGGAAGTCATGTATTTCTTTGGCAAAAGCAATATCCATTGCTTGTTGAAAGGTAGCACCAGCGTTTTTAAGACCAAATGGCATCTTTACATACTTGAATGTTCCCCAGGGTGTAGTAAAGGCAGTTTTGTCTTGGTCGTCCGGGTGAACAAGTATTTGGTTGAAACCTGAAAAACCATCTAGCAAAGAGATTCTAGATGATCCCACTACTCTCTGCAAGATGTGGTCCATTTTAGGCAAAGGGTAATGGTCTTTTAGGGAGACTTGGTTTAAATTTCTGAGATCTACACAAAGTCTGATTTCGCCTGTCTTTTTTCTTGTAGGGACAAGATTGGACACCCATTCAGAAAATCTGATGGGTGCTATTATGCATGCTTCAAACATCCTCTTTACTTCCTTCTCAATCGGGGGAAGAAGCATAGGGTTAATTCTTCTAAGTTTCTGCTTGAAGGGTTTTTGGTTTGGTTTTAAAGGAATAGTGTGTTGGATCACCGAGGTGTCGTAGGATTTCAGATCCTCATAGCTCCAAGCAAATACATCTTGAAACTCTTTGAATAAGTCAATGTACTTGGGCTTTTGATCAGGTGGTAAATTTTTGGACAGTTTGATCATTTTTGGCTTTTCTACTATCCCAATGTTATGTTCCTCTATCTCAGTGTTTATGGGTTGCAATTTTGGCTTTCTTGGCACGTCATTAGCATCAAGCATATCTTCTAATGGGGTTAGGCCAGCAGGAAAAAAGTTATCTTTTAAGTCAATGATGTCTGCCTCTGTTTTGGCTATATCTTCCAAGTGTATTTGTTTCAGCTGTTCTATGTTCTCTTTGTCAAAAATAGTTGGTTTCAGGATTTGCTTGACTGTTGCAGTTGTTATATCTTGTTGATTTTCATTTGTTTGGTGTTCTGGATCTGTCATAGCATCCATGTCAATGTTAATGTTCGAAAACGCATGCTCAAGGGTGAGGAAATTGTTAATCTGGGCATCATTTTCGAATATTTGCCAATCTTTGACATTATTTGGGACTGTGGGCCTATGTTTTATTTCAGTTGTAAAGTGATGGTTTGGGTCAAAAGGAAGCTTGCATCTACTAGCAAAAGTAGCTAGGCTGTGTGCATGAATGTTGTGATTTCTTGAAATCTTGTCAAGCTTGAATTCGATGAATGCCTGGAGTATATTAGTAGCTGCAGTCCTATAGGCTCTCATTCTGTTGTCGTTGGTTACAAAATTGCCTTTCATCTATTGTATGATTAAATCAGAGTCTCCCAAAATAGACACTTTTGTAGCTTCTAGAGCTTTGAGGAGTTTAAGGCCTAAAAGCAGAGCCTCATACTCTGCCATGTCATTTGTGCATTTGAAGTTTAGTCTGTAGGCATGACCTTCTGCATGGTTTTTATATGTATTGTGAATCCATACACCTGCCCCTGCTCCTAACTTGTTGACAGAGCCATCAAATTCTAAATACCATGTGATTTCCTATTTGTGGTTGAGGCCTAAAGTGTTAGTCAGCTTAGGATTGAGCAGATTCAAAACTTTTGTTTGGGAAAGTTCTTTTGGTAGGCTGATTGCATTAGCTGTTGTAACAGTTTCGAGGGTATGAGCAACTGATTCTCCGTTGATGTGTGCTTGTTGCTCTAAAGCAAAGGATTAATTATCAATTGAAACATTTGTATCATCATTAAATAAAATAAAGGAATCCATGTCAGAGTGGATTGAGTAAATGGGTAAATTTTCAGGCTTGCTCTCACTACTTACCACATATTTCATGAGCGTTTCTCTATACAGTCTCTTTGGTTGCCCAAAGACTGAAATGGTGGCATAGGAAAGGTCTAATTGAAGGGATCCTTGGAGTTTTGCTCCCCATGATCTTGACAGGAGCATATCGTACTTTGGTGGAAGGTCAGCAACCACTACATCCATGAGGATGGTCTTGTTTGGGTATTGAACTAAGGAGACACACAAGTCTTTGATGAGGCCTAGACATTTCACTTGACTTGAGTCAAATGAGTACAGATCTTTGTAAGGTCTTGTAACATCAAGATTCAGTTTTTCCATTACTACTTTGGGCATAAGGTTGTGTGATGCCCCTGAGTCAAACATAGCATTGTGCAAAACCTTATCATGTATATGCAAACTGACATAAAAGGGTGGGACAGGTCCATGTGTTGATTTTCCGTTAACTTCTGGATCAAATAGCAGCTCTGGGGTGTCGTCTAAAACATTTACATCATCCTTACCCTCTGGCATTTGAAGTGATTTTTGAATTTTCTACCTATATACATCGTGTTTAGCCAATTCTGAGAGGGGAATGGATATTTTTAACTTAGCTATTTCTGTCTCTAAGTTAAATGGATTTTCCAGTGGAGTTTTGGTGTTGATAATGGCAGTTTTTTCTGTTTCATTTGAATTATCTGTGTTTTGCTCTTGTTTATCAGTGTTATGGGAAGTTTTTGCTTGCGGTTTTTCAACTTCAGGAAAATTTTTTGAAACCCTGTTTGAGCTTTCTTTCGAGGAAGAAGGTGGCAAAGGCTGATCTTAATGAAAAATGAAATAAACTCCAACAGATTACAGAAAAATACACATATAAAAGTCAGACACAAAAATATGGCGGAAAAAGGCTGAAGCCTCATGCTTCTCTCTCATTACACATTACAAAAATAATTGAATATAGTGTTACAAATAAATAGATGAGAGACAGTGTTCTCAAGATAGTGCGTGCTATCTTAGACACCTTTGGTTGAGATAATTTCTCCTTTGGTTGAGATAATTTCTCACCAGACACACCAATATAGGAGTTACCTAAACTAACTCCTATCTTAGAGGAACAACCCAAGAGTTAGGCACAAATTCCTAACTTGGAATTTTTAATTAATTTTTGGATTTATTATTGTTTTATGAGAGAGTCTAACATTCCCCCCCTCAATGATAAATCCAAAATAAGAACGAGGAACCATCTTCCAAGTTCTCATGTTGATCCTCAAAAACATTGCCTGAAAAAACCGCCAAAACTGGATGCTGGAAAAAACTCAAATCTGAAGAGAACATGAATCAGCTTCATGCTTGATTCATCTCTGAAGGACGCTTGACACCTCCATCATGTGCCAAGCTGCAAAAGGATCCAACTGTCCTTTGCTTGAAAACAGCATCCGGTGTCCACTGACACAATTTGATGAAGATGCCCACTGGCTGCTTCGCTGATGTTGTCGAGACTTTCAGTCTGACAACCACTTGTCAATTTCATTGACATTTTCCCCCCTTTGTTAGCTGAAAGGAGAGACAATCTTCTCCAAAATATATCTGAACTCCCCCCCTCAGGTGTAGGAGAGTTTCACTGTTGTACTCCCTCATTCAACTGCATGAGAGTACCGTCATCTGTTCACTACTGGCTGCACTATGTGTGATTATAGTCGGTTGTAGAACTGAGATAACCGTTTGACTGTGGATGACCATTCCCAAGGATCGATCCATTCATAATGTATCTTCAATCTGCCTGATTTGTGGTGGTTGCGACATTTTTCTGAGGAATGAGTGGGCTTGCCACAATGGCAACAAGGATGGAGATCAAAACATTGATCTTCCATATGACCGGTTCTTTGACAATGAGAACACTTTGATTGGACTTCAACTTTAGGTTGCGTGCAATTCTGTTTGTCTGCAACTTTCTCAGAACCTGCTGAGGTGAGTGGTTCAAGAAATCCTGCAGTCACAAACTTAATGGGCTTGGAATAATCTGGGATATGTAAGTTGGTGTCATCAGTGACATATCCTAAGCCTCGTCTATTCTTGTTATTTTGAATTTCTTCCCAGGGCTTGATGAGGGGTTTGGAAGAAATTGGAATTTGATCATGAACAACTTTGACACTTGAAGTTGTTGGGATGAATGACTTATCATCTGGATGGTTCAAAGACTTGAAAGAATCACTCTTTAAATCTTGCAATTCATTCCTTTGAAGTTGGGACTCAAGTTGAAGAAACTCAATGGTTTCATGTGTTTGTTGTAGATGCCATGAAAGATCAACAAGAGTTCCTTTGCTGACGTGCACCATGTCTTCATCACTGGAGATGATCAAACTGTGAAGAATGTTTAACAACTGAATATGTTGCGCCATCTGAACTTGCTCACTTGAAGGCAGGCTCTCTTGTCGTAGATGTCGTGCTTTGAACTGTTACTTGAATGACAGGCTCGCTTGCTATGGGATTTGACTGCACGCTCGCTTGATTTGTTGATCTCAACTTGCTTGATTGGTGTTAGAGTTGAACTTCTTGTGGTTGCTGTGATGGTTGTTTCAAGGAGTTAAAACTCATGGACTCACTTGATTGTGCTTTAAAGGAAGGGTGTCGAACACTGTCGAAAATGCACCCAAAAAAGCTTACAATGGTTTTAATGACTCACATAAAACAAGGAATTCACTTGTCTTAATTTGACTAAGTGCTTGACTTCTGATCAAATCAAAACGTGGCTGTCGGTTTCAACCGAGAATGCACCCGTACAATGCAATGTAATTGGAATTTGATTCACAAGTTCTTAAATTTGTTTGCAAGAATGTTGATGTAGACTTTGCTTTGAAATGCTTTAACTTGATTAAGTGAATTTGCTTGTTGATGTTGAAAATCTATGATTATGAGTTGTATTTGCACAGATGCAAGTGTCGAGTTCAATTGTCCTTCCTTGACACTATTCTGTTACAAGTGTTGTGCTTGCTTGCATTGAACTTTATGTGTGATAAATGAGATCATTTATGTGTCAAAACTAGACACAAATAAAAAACAACAACATGAAGCATACACCATCATCAACACACTCTTCGTGTACCTAAGATCCCCTTATTCAATTTCGGGCGGATCTAGGACACAATCACCACAAATAATATGTCTATATTAAATTTTGGAGTACATAAGCGCTCAGCTTCACAACATCTTCATGGAATTAGAGTTCTAGAATTTTTTTGAAAGAAGAAAATGTCTTCAAAAAACTACCTGCGCTCACTCACTCTCAAAAACATTGTGTTCAAACATGCACCATGCAGTATTAAATAAACACACATAAATATGCCTTCAGCCTATTTTGGACTTACTTCTTTCCTGCATGCAAACCTTCTCCAAACTGGAGCAACTGTCCTCCAACACAAGAGCCTCTATGTAGCCACGCAACACTCCAACAATACTGTAGTTGTTGTGTTGAATGCGATTTTACAACAGCGACGCATGTTTTTAGAACAAACCGTTGCACGGATCCGTGACTCAGCAGGCTGCGGTCGTCCTTGACATAACTCCAGATATATTCCTTACATGTTCCAATGCACTACGCACTATGTTTCCAATGAGATCGGCCGAAGTTCTCACATAAATCAATAGCATGAGCAGCCTCAAGCTACCGAGCTTCAAGATACTTAATATTATAATGATGCTTTTCATTCATTCTCATCATAACTAGTCATTTAGATTTTTTATTTTCTTGGCATCGTGTTTTAATATAATTGTTGAGCTTTATGGTTTTTTTTTTTTTTTGCATACACACCTTTAATGATGCTATTATCAGGAATTCAAACTTTAATGGAATTCAAATCACAAATAGCTATACCTCTCATCCAATGTGTAGCTTCTCTCTAGCCAGTCTGCTACTAACACCCCATCCAATAGTTTAAAAATATATCAACGTCGCTACAACTTCGAAGAAGTTAATCCCACGACACAATTCAGTCACCAAAGGGTGTTCCAGCCAATCAATAGTCTCACGGACTTGAGGGAAGATTTCGACTTTTGTTCCAATCTTTTGTTGTTGCATTGTTTGTAACGAAAACCACGAAAATCACACCTTCAAAAACTTGTTGAAGAGATCAAATACATGCGGCATCCATAGCTCCCCACAATGCCAACACACTATATTCCACGTCCAGTTCACATGGAATCTCTTAGATGATGCCTTGTGGGTCTTCATTTGTATTCTGTAATTTCGCATCAGCGGTGCTCTGGTCCATCCAGAACGTCAGATCCCGAGCTTTTCAATTAAAAAATAGTCTCAGCTTCCACAAGAGAAATGTTCTCATCTTCTTCAAATGCAATAATGCTCATGGAAGATTCTAGCCAATAACAGTGGTTTCTCTTGACCCCATCAGATGAAACACGACCTCCAATTCCACTTTTCATCGCACCATTGTAATGTATCACACACTGAATCATACTCTGCCATTTGTACATACAGTCATACTCTGGAGTCTGCACTTATATGTCTGAAACTTAGTTTTTTTTTTTTTTCAACGAGATTTGGTAGGCAGGGGATCAATACCCATGCTCCATCTCGTGCAGATCACCAGAGAAGAACACACTTATTCATTTGTGCCAACGAAAATAAGATGGAACCATACGTACTAAGCCCACAGGAAATCATGAAAGCACCGTAATTCTTCATCGATCTCTATCATTCAGTGCCAAAATTTCTCCTTTGGCTACTGACACACCAGAATTACACGTTCAATCACAAAACATTTGTGAACATCAGGGACTTGATCCACGTACTCTACCTCATCGATCTCTACCAAATCGCATCAACATCAAGAATGAAGGCCGCCAACAAGCGTCGCTCAGCTGCAACGTCAAAAATGGATCGGGTGGGTGCGCGGTCTCTAATCATGTGGGTTCTTCAGCGCTCTTTCTATTACTTGTGGCTGTAATCGCTAAACCCGGGAACGCCGCTGGAATTTGAATGAATCGAAAATGAATAGCATTCTCTGTAATCCCGCTGCCGCAACTTCACTCTATCTATATAAGAATTCATTTCTTTGTCCCTCCATATCCTCAGCCAGCGGAAGAAGTATCACGCCAACGGCCACACCTTTAATTTCAACCTTGGGTGGCATCGGGGATGGCTGGAGCAAGAAGAAGACAAATTTTAAATCCCCAAGGACGCCAAGAATGCACAGAATCACAATGCAATCCTTACGCACAACCTTTGTCCATCAGCCTTTCAGCGTACTCAGCCTATCAAAAGTAATTTCTCAAATTCAAAATGGTGATGGCGACGGTGATATTATTTTCCTATTTCCTTCACAGGCTCATATAGCTCTGATACCACATAATGAAAAAAGACATTAACTCAAACAAATATATAAATCACACAAAAAAACCAGACACACACCAAATAATTGAATATAATGTTACAAATAAATAGATGAGAGACAGTGTTCTCAAGATAGTGCGTGCTATCTTAGACACCTTTGGTTGAGATAATTTCTCCTTTGGTTGAGATAATTTCTCACCAGACACACCAATATAGGAGTTACCTAAACTAACTCCTATCTTAGAGGAACAACCCAAGAGTTAGGCATAAATTCCTAACTTGGAATTTTTAATTAATTTTTGGATTTATTATTGTTTTATGAGAGAGTCTAACAGATCTTTGGAATGCTGTATTTCTGTTATATCTTCTACAGTCACTTGATGCGGGTTTGGAACAGGTATATCAGCTAGTTCTGTTATGACAGTCGTGCCTTTAGTCTTGCTGGGTTGTTTGCCTTCCTTTGTTTTACTAAGTTCGGAAATGTCAATGGTCCTAGTTCTCAGCTTATATTGTTTTTGTACTTCATACACAGTAGTATCATAACCTTGTTTAAAATCAAAAGACTTGCCAGACCTAGTCTGAAACTGATTGTAATCGGGTTCATTTTGGTCTTCTTGGGACAGGACAGTTTGGTGCTCACCCTTTAGATCCATTAAGTTCATGTGAGTGTCCTCTATGGGTTCACTAGAAGTAGATCATTCAACATAATTATCTTGGAAAGGGGGTCTTATATCATGGTCTTGGTTAGGCCTACCAGCATTTGTGTTCTGTGTTTTTCTAAAATTTGGGTTCCTTATGGTATTAGACTGTTGTCCTTCCCATGATGCTTTTCTCTCAACATTTTCTACTCTTTCTCCCAGCCTTTGTAGGCCATTGATGATAGCATCAAGCTTTTGATCAAAAGCTGAGGGTTCTTCCTTAAAGGTGGTTCTTCTTTCCATTCTAGCTCTGTTTCTTTTGGCAATTAAATTGGCTTCTACGTTGACAGCAACATTTTGCATGTCCGCAAGGGTTTGAGGAGCTCTTTCTTTTAACTGGTATGCCATATCCGGGTCGAATCCATCAGGAAATTTGTACAAGGCCATATTGGGTGGAGGCCTTAAGTTCTGTGGTATTGTGTTATATACATTATTGAATCTTGCACAGTACTCCAAAACAGTCTCTTGAGGACCTCGTTTGATTGTATCATATTCAGCTAGTATATGCAAGGGGTCTTTCTTTTTCTCCCATCTGTTGGTAAAGGATTGGTAAAGCTCATCTGGGGTAGTTATGGAATTTGCAGCAAGTGATCTGAACCAAGTTCTTACATCACCTGTCAAACTCTGAACAAAAATTCTCATTCTTACACTATCATCGTCTATCTCATAGTTTTCAAAATAGTCTTGCATCTTTTTGGTGTGCTGAAGGGCTGTGAAAGGACCGGTGCTGTCAAAATATGTGATTTTAGATTGGTACTCTTGAGGTAAAGCCCCAGCATTAGAAGGTAATTGCAGGGGTGCATATCTATTAGCCATATTGGCAGGTATAAGTGGAACAACGGGGATAAGTGGAACAACTGGAGTAACGGGGATCACAGGAGTAACTGGAACGCTGGAAACAACAGTAGTGTCACTATGTGCAGTGAATGAAGGTGTGGAAGGAGTACTACAGGATGCAGATGATGAACTAAGGGAAATAGGGGTTGAATGGAACAAAACCTTGACAGGAGTCGGAATACTGCTAGGGTAAATTGTTTCAGGGCTCAAATCAGCAAAATTTTCCTGTCTTTCTTGCTTCCTAATGATTTTCAAGATTATGTTAGGGTTTTCAAAAACAGCTGGAGGGTTGGGGTCTGGATTAGACCTTGTATATCGTGGATTTTTCTTGGGATCCAGCTTCTGAATTGTTTTTGGGTAATTTTCCGGGGAATGTTTTTGTAATCAACAAGGGACTAATTAAAATATGAGACAGGTTGTTTGTAACTTAAAACTAGCATGAAGATTGACTGAAGCAGCATTTATTTACTCTTGTTAATGCAAAGCAGAAAACAGTCTCAAAGGCTTCCTGGCTGACATTCAGGCTTCATCTGTAGTTTTAAGAGATAAACAGCAGTTGGGAAGTTTGATTTATGGTCTCAGCAGAGCTTTCTTACCTTCTTCGTGAAACTATCTGAGGAAGTCCCCAGTGGAGTCTCCATTATGTTATCACTCAGGTTGTCCTTAAGATCTGGAAAAGGATACGACCGAGGTAACCACAGACCAACTTTGGACTACAGCTTCTAGCCAACCTGCAATCAGAGAGGGCTCTCTCTTTAAGATTTAGCATTGTTGAAAAGGATTTTAGGCTAGGTCTCGAGTTCAGAGGGTATTTGTTTTGTTTTTGGTGGGAAAATTGATGTTTTCAGATAGAGAGGCAAGGCACAGTCTGGAAGTTTCCAACCATTGGGCGTGGAGTCGAGGAGGAGAACTGCTGGTGCATTCCTTCGGTCACAAGAGAGGGAAAGTGGAGCAAGATAGCTGAGAATGAAACAATATTTCCGGTTTAAATGATGGGAAGAATTCCAAGTAATGAGAGGCAGTTAAGAATCTCTCAATCAGCTTAACAGAGGAGGTAACAGAGCGCTACCTAGGGGCAGTAAAGAATCCCTAGATAATTTGCCAACACAAGTGAATCGAGTTAAACATGAACCAGGAGGAATTCATATTCATAACCAATTCAAATAGAGGAAAACATAAAGAAATAGTAGAAATTGAGCATAGAGAGTATTTAAACTAATTCTAGGCTATTCTTTTTTTCTGCTATTTAGATAGTGGGAAACAATAAACAGAGGTAAGATGCACTTATTGCTTCAGGCTGCAGCACAAGAATTCCATCTTCATATCTCCAAAAACATTCATTTACAACAGACAGTTTTCTCTCCAAGCTTTCAACAATCTTTGATTATAGAAAAAAACTCAGGTATACAATGCGAGTCTCTAGTGAAAATTCTCAATCAACCAACCCTTGAAACAATGTAGAGGGTGGTATATATAGGGCAAAAATATCTACAAAGTTCCTTTATTACATCTTGACCTAATCAAGTAATAAAGAAAAATGACTACTTAACCTAATCCTATCCAGAAATAAATGCAAAAAATATCTCGGGCTGCGCTCAGGGTCGTCGTATCAAAACTGAATAAATGATGCTGTCCTTGGTGGCTTGCTGCAGTGTTTTCTGAAATAAATGTGTATGGGTTTCTGCATCTCTGCTGTCTATCTGCATTTAAAGCTTTAACTGTGATTTGAGGGCAAGGATAGGCTTACGCTTCTTGATTTGACTTTCTGGGGGGGGCTCATCAATGTTCAGGTGCTTCGAGCCCCTAAAAAATCTTGACTGATACTCTTTGGCTCTTCTTCTTCTTCTGATACTCTTTGGCAATAAATTGATGTTGTTCTGACGTGCTGTGGGTCTTATTCACAAACTAATGGCCGCTGTTCGGCCTCTGTTTCCTTCAAAACTGTTTTCTGCTCCTTCCGGCAAGCTTCGCGAAGAAAAATGGGTCATTCGGCGCCTTTCGGGCCTGCTAGGGGCCGCAGAATGAAAAGATTCCCTAAAGATTCCCCATTTGGGCCCAAAAAATCTAGCGATGAGCGATTTGCGCTAGGCGCAAATCGCTCATCAAAAACTACCTCAGAAACTGATTCACGGCTCCGAAGTGCGATTTTTTGCCCTTCGCGCCAAAAAGTGCTGATGACATCAACATGACATCAGCATGAGGTGACATTGTACGATGGGTGACATCAGCGATGGCATCAGCTTGATGAAGTGGCGAGATGACGTTAGCATGACATCATCATGTATGGACGGTGACGTGGCATGACACGTGGCAAGGGGCCACGCAGGTAGATGACTTGACATGTGACTGGGCAGAGGGGGGTGACGTAAGCGGTGATGTCACCGGGCAGGAGGCGGTAAGTGGTTTTGTGGCGCACCACCTTTGGGGGGGGGAGCGGTTTTGTCAGAGGGGGCTCCGCCACAGCCCAGGAGCTGACACGTGGTGGGAGGTATGGCGGTAAAACCACCCATCTCCCAGACGCTAAAGCTCGGGCGTTTTGGAGATGGGACGGCCTGCCCATCGTCGATCTGCGGGGCAGACGATCCGACGGCTGGCGGCCAAGATAATAAGGCGGGGGGATATGGGCGGAGAATATACAAAGAATATTCCCTTTCTAATATGTGCGCGGGTGGGTCTAAACAATGGTTTATGCGGGTTACGGGGGTTATATGGGTTTAATACGCGCGGGTCAATGTATTTGTGCACAAAACTTTGGTTTAGGGGCAGAGAAGGGGGTTTTTGAGGGTTTAGGGCTAAGGGAGGAGGTTATTAATCTGTCCAGGTGTCAGATTAATCCCTACTTGGACATGAATGGGCTAAAAGCAGCCCCAGATGGACTGTTCTTTCCCGGACTTACAAAAATATGGCTATATTTCCAGGGGGGATATTTATATAGGGGGATTTTATATACATAGTTTTAATAGGGGAAAGGGTAAAACTGATAGGGAGCTATACACTATTGTTAGTAATTAATATGAAGGTGATTAGCAGGTGCCAAGGTCAGGGACCTTATGCTAATTTTGGGGAAAAGACTTTGAAAAGAAATAGAATCCTTGAGTGAAGCAGATCTTCACCAAGGCAACTGCTATGGATGATGATGAAACTTAAGAGGAATCAAGCAGATCTTGACCCCTTTGGGAAGTTAGTAAGGGACTTGGGGAATTAGAAGAAGGGGAAGTTAGTTATGTCCACCTTTGCGCTCATTTGCATGAAAACTGGCTGCACTGTGATCTGTAAAGATAAAGCACTTTGTAATACAAAATTGATTATAAATTATCATTCTGTAACCACACAGCTACCTACCCAGCCTACTCTCCTAACATTTTTTCTTCTTTTGAATTTGGTGCACTTAGACTTGCAAACCTAGATTTTCAATTTTTCTTTTGAATTTTTCCTATCTAAATCTACACTTATTTCTGCCAGGGCCCAGATTAAACAGTTGGGTCCCTTTGATTCTCTACCTATCTACAGATCTGCCAAGATTAAACTATTTGGACAGATATCATTCTCTATATTCCAAAATAGGAAATTGAAACCTAGGGAGACCAAGATTAAACTGTTTGGACCTCCCTTAAATGAAAACTTCTTTAAAACTGGAACAACTCATCAAAAATTGGAATCAGCAGTGGCATTTGGACTAGCACACTTCATGGCTTTCTTCTTTGGTCTCTTCTGGAAATATGGAACACTGCAGCTTGAAAGGTATGACATATTTGGCATGTAAAAATGTCAATCATGAAAAATGATACCCTGTTGCAATAGGAGGCTAACACCAACTACAGGATGTGGAGGAACTGTTGGTTCCTAAGGAGGAGGAGCCTCAGACTTATGTGAAGCATATGCATGCAGAGGTTCCAAGAGTGGAGACATCCACTCAAGCAGAGTCTTCCAAAGATGGATGGAAGCGCACAAGAAAAGTTGACAGATTGTTGAAGGATGTGAGAGAGAATGTGGGAGCGCCATCTTCTCAGTGTAGACAAAGGAGGTCACCTGAGAGGTACACTAGATACATGGCCCTTGCTGGGGAATGTGTTGAGACCGAACCATCTTCCTTGAGGAAGCAGTGCAGCAACCAATTTGGGTTGATGCTATGTTGGAGTATGACTCCATAGTTCGTAACAATGTTTGGGATGTGGTTCCGAGACCGGAGAACAAGTCATTTGTGAGTTCCCATTGGATTTACAAGGTAAAGAAAGCTGTCGATGGTAGTGTGTAGAAGCATAAGGCAAGATTTGTTGCCCGTGGTTGTTCACTAGTCGAGAGAATCATGATGTTGTAGTGTATTTCGACAGAGGAGAAAGATGTTGACATTTTGAAGGCATTTTCAAAGTGTAAATTCGAGTTCCATAGAGACAGGATTGGGGTGGGAGATAATCCTTTTCTTGTTGAGAGGGAGTGTTAAAATATTGCAACAAGAATATTCCAATTTAATTTGTCCTTGAATTAAATTGTGAATTAAAATCGAATTTAGTCTTAACAACTACTTGGAAATAATTAATAAATTTATTTTAAATTAATTAGTTGGAGAAATTCAAGTTAGAAGTCTTTTTGAATTCATGCAAGAGTTATCCCTTAAATTAAGGAGATAAGATTGAGTTATATTTGAGTTGTAATTAGTTAACTCAGTTTGCTGAGTTAAGTCGAGTTGAGTTAAGTTGAGTTGTAATTAGTTAACTCAGTTTACTGAGTTAAGTTGAGTTAAATTAGTTCCAAACTGTTTGAGGAACTAATAATGAGTTAACAATCAGTTGATGCATTAATGCATTCAACTAGTGCTACTCCAATTAACTGAAGATTCCCTCATCAGAAACTCATGCATGTCTATTCTGAGAAAGACCTAGTTGAGTTAAATGTCAAGGACAGTGTACTATCAGTTTCATGTGTTTTCTCATGGAGAAAACTCATGCATGAAGTCAAGGATTTAATCCTTGAAGATTGCACAATTTTAGAGGAGATCATCCACTTGGTAATAGGAGAATCATCCACAAGGAAAAGCGCAAGGAAATAGGAGCTTGGAGGACATAGAGGAAGGCTAGAGAGAATCCAAGATTGCATGTGAGCATCTGTGAGGATTGTACTGAGAGTTGGCTAGCTGTGAGAGCTAAGGCTTTGTATAATTCCTATGTATTTCCACCATGTATGATAATACAGTAGTGTGGATTTTTTAGCTGAGGCTTTCCCCAAAGTATTTTCATGTGTATTTTGCATTGATTCTTCTTCTTCTGGTTATATTGTTTAGCTTGATCTTTAAGCTTCCGCAAATTGATAGTAGAAGTAGGTTATAGTATTCTGCTTTGATTTATATTGCATTATTGGGTTAACCTACACAAATTTTCTACAGAATAACAATATATAGGAATCAGGTTTTGATGTCTATGGCTTTTCTACAACTAAATATTGTGTCAAAATCATGTTGAATGTATCACCTCATCTTTTTCTGAGGTTTTCGATGAATGAATGAATGTGTATGCAACACATTTTCAACTTTCCATTAGTAATGGAAATATAGTAGGACGTTAGTTGTTTCTGATCAATGAATTAATTTAGACATAGGAAAAGCCATAACAAAGTAGTTTTTATTAGCTTTGAAGGGTTGTGCATGGATAAAACCTCAAACACTCCATGAATACATCCATAATTCAATTATTTACTGAAATTCAACAAAGAAAAAAAATCAAGTTAGGAAAGAGTGTATTAATATGAACAAAATCAAGATACCAACCTGAAAGAGAGTTTGGGGCTCCAATTGGATAAGGAAAATCTGTGTTTAACAGAAAGCTTAGTCAAAGTGCTAGAACTAAAGGTTTCTCCTTTGTGTATTCCAAAGAAATCAAATCATTTAAATAAATCTAAGGAATCTTCATCTGAAAACCCAAACCCATCCAAAGAGGTGAAGGGGAAAGGAAAGAGAGAAAGAATTTAATCATGCAAGAATGACTTGGTATATTTTATAAATAAGTGAGAACATGCTTAGTACTAGGAAAAATGTCTAGTAGAAATCGCAGATGGTGGATCCTAGAAGGCTCCTTCCTTTCTTGGATGCTTTGATGATCAAAGATCACATTATAAATCATTGTAAGAGCTACTACTCCTTCCTTTCCTAGATTCTTTTATTATCAAAGATCACATTGTAAATCACTATAAGATCTCTTGTATATTTTTCACACTATCATTCTTTACATTTCATTAGAAATTTCAATTTTCTCCCTTATATTTCCCTCATAAAAAAATAGGAGCATAGTTGGAACTCAGGCCTTCCTTTTGTTTCCTAAAAATGTTGTTATTAGTTTTCATATTATCCAACTCCTTTACTTTCAATGTTTTTAATATACTCCATTTCCTATATTGAGTATGCAACATTTCATTCACAAATCTTTACTTTCCATCTTGTTCTTTTGTATTTCTTTACACCATTCCTATTTATCATATTCTTAGTTCTTGTTACCATATCATACTATGATGTCGCCTCTGCAATTTGAAACTTCAAATGGTTTTGTCATTCAACATACATTTTTTGAGATTTCTACAATGTTATTGGGTTTAAGCCATGAAATATTTAGTTTATAAGAATCTCTACATTCTCTAGCAAGAGCAAGATAACATGAGATTATCAAAAGATAATATAAGACACATTATTTTTATTAATGTCGAACAAATGATCATAGAACTAGGTTAATGGGACTTGAGAGTATAACAAGTATGAGTAAAATATGGGAGTGCCCATGCAACTCCTAGAAAAATGACAAAAAATAATACAAAGAAAGAAACTTACATATATGTATAAAATCATGACAAAGGTATGGTGATATAAAACAACTAAGTTTTTCAAAATACTGGAAAGGTGGACACCTCAACATAAGAACCTGTAGAGAGAGAGTACTTAAAATATCAACCATGTTCTGATACCAAGATAAAAATCAGACTAGAATTGAAAAAGGAGTTACAGCTCACAGGTGAGTACTGCACCTGGAGACTGCACTCAAACAAAGAGAACTCTCTCCGTACACTCTACATACATCAAATGAGCAATTACATCATTAAGTACATTACTAGAGATCAGGAAGTTGCAACCAAACTCCTAAACTCTAGGAACAAATCCTAAACTAAGGAGATACAATACAACTTGTGTAACCATTTCTCCATTAATACAAAATAATATTAATTATTTTCAACTCCCCCCCTTAATGGAGAAAGGATTATCCTGAACTCCTAGCATCCCTCTAAACAATTCAAACTTTACACGCCTAAGAGGCTTAGTAAAAATATCAGCCATGTTATCACAAGTTTTACAATATTCAACACATATCTATTTTGACAGTAGTTTCTCTCGATGAAGCAGAGCTACAGTGCTCTTCTTTTTGATACTCCATGCTATGACCCCGGATCCAATGCTGAGTGCGTAACCTGTGATAGATCTTTGATCATCCAAGTTACCTGCCCAATTGGAATCTGAAAAACCTGCTAGAATAACATCAGAAGTGTCAGTGTACAAAATGTCATAATTACTAGTACCACTAAGATACCTCAACACACTTTTTGTTGCGATCCAACGACTTTCGAGTGGTTTTGACATGAACTGGCTCAACACACTAACAGAATATGCCAAATCTGGTCTAGTTGTAGTCAGATATATTAAACTTCCAACTAGCTGTCTGTACATAGTGGCATCCACCTCTTTAGTACCATCGTCACTGCTCAACTTTAAATTCTGTTGTAATGGTGTTGCTGTTGATCTGCACTGCTCTATTCTGAACCTTTCCAGCAAGCTTCTGACATACTGCCCTTGAGTAAGAAAGATTTGTCCAGAGTCTTTCCATCTCATACACTTGTGACATCTGATTTCTTTGATCACATTGTTAGCATTCCCTGTTACAATCATATCATCTACATACAAAGAAATCAAAATAATTTGCCTCTGTTTATTAAACTTAGTATACAGATTTGGATCATTCGAGCTCCTATGGAAGCCATGCTGTACAAAAAATGAGTCAATTTTCTCATACCACGACCTGGGTGCCTGTTTTAAACCATAAAATACCTTTTTCAATTTACACACAAGATGTTCCTGCCCCTTTTTCACAAAACCTTCACGTTGTACTAAATAAATTTCTTCCTTCAAGTCACCATTCAGAAATGCAGACTTAACATCTAGCTAGTGTAGCTGCCATTTGTGCTTTGTTGCTAAGGAAATTAGCATTCTAATGGTGTTTAATTTGGCTACAGGAGCAAAGGTGTCATCGAAATCTATTCCCTCTTTCTGTGAGTAACCCTTTGCTACCAGTCTAGCTTTAAGTTTCTCTATACTCCCATCTGCATTTATTTTTGGTTTATACAGCCATTTGCATCGTATGGGGGTTTTACCTTCAGGCAATTCAACCAAATCCCAAGTATGGTTTCTGTTTATTGATTCTATTTCCTCATACATTGCAGCCCTCCATGCATCATATTTAATTGCTTCCTCATAATTTGCAGGCTCTACAATGTTTAAAAACTTTGACATTAATGCATAGTCTTTCAATTTAGAAGGTAATCGAGTATTCCTACTTGATCTCCTTGGTAGGGGACTTACCTCAAATCTGTCTATTTCAGACTTTTCTGGTCTTGCATTATTGATTACATTTCTGTTACTTCTTCTTCTTGTTTCTGCTCCTGCTCTTCATCTTCCTTACTATTTTCTTCCATTAGCAATGGAATGTCCCAATCACTGTTAGAGTCATCCTTTCCTTCTTCACCCTGTTCTAGTTCTAACATTGTAAATTCCCCAGGATTCCCAAGATTGAAAGGACCAACATGTTTGCCCTCCATAAGTCGCATAAGGCCTTCAACCAAATCAGAAATGAATTGGAAGCTCTGTGTCTGTTCCCCATTTCCATAGACTGTCAAAGGCTCCTTGCGCAAAGACTGAGCAACAAAATTACTTACAACCCGACCATCATCACCACACATTCGCGGACCATATGTATTGAAAATTCAAGCAATCCGAACCTCAACATTCTCCTTCCTTCCTGTGAATAAATTGTCGACAGCAATAACATTGTCGCCTCTTGCCATGAGCCTGTCAAGTAAATGATTGCCAACAAAGCCAGCTCCACCTGTCACGACAACTCGCAGTGACTTTCTCTTCAAACCTAGGGGTACTTTAGCCCCCGAATTCACCATCGAACCTGAATGATACTGAGAAAACCGAGGAACAGGAGTCTCATAAACAACCCGATGAGGTTTTTCGTGCACAAACCTTCCATTTTCATTAACATTAGAAGCCAAAAAACCAGGCTGAAGGATAAATAAAGTCGATGTGATGGCGATTCCTATCAAAATAAACAACAGCCGCTGCTCCCTGAGCAAATAATCTACTGGCCTGATAATAGACCACGTCTTTTCTAGCTTAAGAGAGTACTCATCACTGTTATTCATATTAGACTGATAAAACTTCTAATACTCTGATGAATAAGTCTTCAATGAGCACCACCGGGCAAATCCGATCTGCTACCACCGAAGAGATCAGGAACTTCAATGCACCACCACCGGGCAAGTCCGATCTGCTGTCACCAAACAGATCAGGAACTCCAATGCGCCACTACCGGGCAAATCGGATCTGCTATCACTGAACAGATCAGGAACTCCAATGCGCCACCACCGAGCAAGTCCGATCTGCTGCCACCGAACAGATCAGGAACTCCAATGCGCCACCACCGAGCAAATATGATCTGCTACCACCAAGTAGATCAGGAACTCCAATGCGCCACCACCGGGAAAGTCCGATCTACTGCCACTGAGTAGATCAGGAACTCCAATGCGCCACGACCAGGCAAGTCCGATCTGCTGCCACCGAGTAGATCGGGAACTCTAATGCGCCACCACCGGGCAAATCCGATCTGCTACCACCGAACAGATCAGAAATTTCAAGTGCCACCACCGGGCAAATACGATCTGCTACCACTGAACAGATCAGAAATTTCAAGTGCCACCACCGGGCAAGGTCAATCTGCAAAAAATTGCAGATTTTCCACAGAGAAAGATGCTGGTGCTTCTCGACAGTGAAATACCCACGCAGAAAACAAAATTGACGCGCCTCTCGAAATTGGCGCGATTAATCCTTGATTTTCTGCGCCAATTGTACTTTCTGGCGCGGTGGCACTCTTATCACCCTCAAAAAAAAATCACACAAGCTCTTCCTTCCGCACAAAAATGGCGCTACTGTTCGCGACGAAACCACGCCAACACTTTCTTGCGCTCATAGATGAACAGTCATCTGAGACTTGTCTTCAGGTGTTACTGAAGTCCACCTAATTCTACGAATGCTTCTATACACTCCACCGCCACTACAGTTCTATAATCAATGATACATCCTAAAAAAAATAAAAATTAAGGCTGTCCCTACTCTGTGCTCTCATACCAACTTAAAATATCAACCATGTTCTGATACTAAGATAAAAATCAGACTAGAATTGAAAAAGAAGGAGTTAGAGCACACAAGTGAGTACTGCACGTGGAGACTGCACTCAAACAAAGAGAACTCTCTCTGTACACTCTACATACATCAAATGAGCAATTACATCATTAATTACATTACTAGAGATCAGGAAGTTGCAACCAAACTCCTAAACTCTAGGAACAAATCTTAAACTAAGGAGATACGTTACAACTTGTGTAACCATTTCTCCATTAATACAAAATATTATTAATTATTTTCAACTAGAGTGTGTGTGAAAGAGGGAGATCAGACAATGGGGTCAATGATGTCAAGGTCTCCTGAGTATGATGGTTGAGGAAGGGTGGGTGTGAATTGGGCACTGACCCGCTGTCAGATTCTTTTGGAACCATCGAGGAGCATGGTTGCCTAATCATATCAATTAACACTTAACTGGTTTTGTTGTTCAAGTCTTTCTACCAACTTTCTAATGTAAATTCCTTTGATGGACTCGATTGAAACCTAAAGGTTGAATTTTCCCATTATTTTGTTATGCATCCATTTTTCTCTTTCATCACGAATCACGACATCCATCTTTTTGTCCATCATTAGGAAAGAGTTATAGTTGTCTATAATATATGCCTAAATTGTTAAGATCCTTTTTGAACTTTAGATCTGAGACTTTTGTGATCCATATCAATAATTAATGTATTCCGAATGGTCCTGAGGATGAACCACATAAGTTGGTTTGAAATGTCCACCCATTCTATAACATGTGATTAATCTCGAAGACATACTGATTATCCTTTTGAACTCTTAAATTTGTTTGTTCTACATATATTTTTAATGCCTCCACGTGTATCTTTGTTGGTTTTTTATATATACAAAACGTTATGTTTGAGGCATGATCCTTCATATCTTGCTATACTCTGTAAATAATTAAAGTACTACTCTTCTTCGTCAGTTTTAGATGTATGAGCTTCCCTAAAAGAAATAATAGGACATTATCTTTATGGCAGTTGAAAGGGAGAAAAAGTGGAAATTCTTTAGCACATTTTACAATACTACCATGTTCAGCGAAGCAACTTTACTTCAGCAGCATACGGACGAATAAGATGCTACAGACATTCTAAGCTACCTCATTTCTGGGAGGATTTAAAGTGATGTAGCCAGAGGTAGTCAATGTTCAAAGTTTTGGACGAGTGTGTATATCCCCCATCTTAGTTGCCGGTACAACAAATGCATCTAAAGAAGCCTATACAACCTTTGTGTGAAATTGGGTGAATCAGTAGATTTGGATCTGCAACAACAAAATAAACACACTGAACATGAGAACGAACTCATTACATGCATCTAATGAAATCTATAAAACCTTTATGTGAAATCGTGTGCCTATAGAACCTCTGTGTGAAATTGGGTGAATCAACATATTTGGACCTGCCACGAAAATTCTACTAACTGAACGTAAACTTAAAATAATTCTACGATCGAAAATTCATTTAGAGTTCACAAGTATTTTAATACAAAAGTAAATTAAAAGGTGAATATTAACATGATTTTCTTCAATTCTCTTAAATGATGATAACCTTCCTACTACATTATCGCTAACCCGCCTACTACAAAACCGTGGTTTTGGTAACAATGGTTCCATAGAACCACTTTTGATAAGCTTGTACGACTGTGTACCTTGGAAACTTCTGGTAATAGCGAGAAAGTGGAAAACTATGGTTTTCATGGGCCTTCAGGCCACGAAGTTACAAGTTCATAGCTTCACAAGTTTAGAAACTTGAATCTAGTAGCGAAATCAGTCCTCTGAAATCGACTCGATGGAAAGACACACAACAAAAAGTTTGTAAAGTTAATTATTTGATCCAAACCCTGGAGGTAATGACCCACAAGTGAACTGCCCTAGTGTGTAAAGACGTGCAAAAAAACTTGGTGTATTTATGACCATGACTCTCTCATTATTCAGGCGGATCATTTTCTCTAAGCACTGGATCAACCACTGGAAGACATATTTGGGTAAAATTCAAAACTGGAATCATGCACCGTTGGCATATAAAATGTTGTTAAAAAACCTTCCCCAACTTGGACGAGAGGTTGTGGTGTAACAGAAAATTCAAAAGTCCACTGGATATAGGTATCGAGCTCCATCCTCTCGCTAGCAATAACTACATTTTTCGTGCAGCTGATAACTAGGCTAGAATCAAAGTAATTATTCAAGTTAAAGACCTTTGGGATTATTGTGCTCGGGTGCCAGCAATGTTCTGAGATATTGTATACTATCGTAATTTAACCTAGTGATTTCATAGCATAAATAAATGTTCACTCCCAAAAACGAATAACATTACTGTAAACTTTTAATTTAGATGAATGGATTTCTCAAAAGAGGAAAGTCACATGCCTCGAAAACTGGACCTAGAAAGAGGCAAAAGGCCAAGGAAGAAAGTTTTTACTTGTAATCCTTTTATGTTGAGTTGCTTCACAACTACCTTAACTTTCGCATAGGGATTGTCAAGGCTTTTGATCAAACCTCTGTACACATACCGAAATCCACCTTCTCCAAGCATGAGGGCGTGACTGAAATTTCTAGTTGCAACCCTAAGCTCTACATAGGTAAACACCCGAAGATTGTGTGGGGGCCTCTGCGATGAGTTGGTCATTATGTTGGGTCCAAGGGAATCAATGCTCACATCGGAAGAAATTGTCTGAGAGTTAATGTCAGAACCTGACCTCCTCCCTTTTGGGCACGACCCACCACTAAAATACCTCTTCCATAGTGATTTCTTCTTGATCCTCGCATCTTCCTTCCTCTTCTTCTCCGCGTATGAAAAATGAAAGAATTTCATACTGCAGAATCCCTGGTTTGTGTCCCAAATCTCAATCTTGAAGTTCATTTTATTAGCACGAAAATCAAGAACATCGTGAACCATGAAACTCATTCGAGATACTAATCGTTGATCATTAGCTAGCTACTTCATTGGGTGAATAAGAATGTATGATAGAACGTAACTTGGGGTTTTCTTCAAACTGTTTTTCAACGGTTTCGAAAAGCTGGCAAAGAACTTCCACATTTCCTTTAGTTGGACGAGACTTTGAATCCTGGCCTAACAAATGTTGAATACAAGGATGAACAACTTTTTCAGGTACCATTTTCTGCGTGAACAACTCCCCAGTTAGCCTTATATTTCCCAGAGTGCGAAGCTTTACCATCTTCTCCTTGTCACGATGCTCAGATTCTTGATATGGGGCTATCATTTCCTTTATTTATGCTCGTATATTGTCTGCAGCTTCAAATTATTCCTGGCAAGTGCTAAGAAGTTTCCTCCAAAATTCTATTGATTTGACCCGGTCCAGCGCTTTGGAAGAGCGAGCGAGGAAGAGCATCGAGCAAGTTGCAGGTTCAGAGTAGCATCCCGTCCACTCAGGACAATGGTGCGATGACGAGCTGCAATGAACCAAAGCCCTGAGCTCATACGCCTTGGTTAATGGAATCGATGTCGAAGGTGTAGGAAAAATGGACGGACAAAGTTTCCGCGCGTCATATTTTAACTTGATAGAACGATGAAATTAGAGAGCAGGCATTGGCTAGGGTGAACAGTGTCCGCTCACCCCAATCCCGCAATGCAAACACCTTCGGTGTAATTATAAAAGGTTACCATTCAAAAAACTATCCTCGGCGTTCGCCTATAATTGTTTTTCATGGTCATGTACATAAGTGATAAGTTCAACCATGCACTATGGTTTATGATTAGAATAATGTAAATGTATTTTTAATATCTTCTTTAATGTTCAGATTGGATCATTATATTAAAATAAAGAGATTTTGAAGAAAGACTTATATTTATATTTATAGGTAATTTATAGTACATTAAAATAAAGAGATTTACCAAGTCTGTAGTTATAGGTAATTTACAATACAATGTTAAATAAAAAATAATGTAAAATATTTTGTAGAAGGAAAATTATGCACAAGGAAGCTCTACATAAAGAAACATAATAATATGAAATGGAGATTTGTTTATCCCCGTCTACTTAAAGGGAGTTGTCTTTATTGTGGTTTTTTGGAAGCTTTTCTGGTGGGTTTTTTTGGTCTAATTTCTTTAAAATCCCGCAAGAAATTATTGAAATCACAAGTTTAATAGTAATCCCTACACAATCTAAGTGCCCTAGGGGTTTTTGAGGGTGGTGAATCCATATATACAATCAAAAAACAAGTTTAAATAACACAAATAAGGATTTCACCTTACTTTTTTCCACCCTATTCCATCAAAATCCAAAAAGTCGCACTAAAGACAATTCCTACTTAAAGGGCTTGCCAGAGTGTCAGTTCTAGCATCATTGGGCAAAACAGTATCATAACAGTGTTAGTGCCAGAGCACTCCGATTGAATGACCACTCACAAAATTAGTTTTTTTTTTCCAAAAAATTATTTTTGAATTGATGGGAAAACAGAAATATTAAACATTTTCCCAAAAATTTGGTTAAAATAGAAAAAAAAATAGTAAAATAATGCAAACTCAACACACTTTGACTGCAAAGCAAATGCTATAGTCCCGGTGAGATAAAGACTAATAAAGTGGTAATTTAAGAAATATTCCTAAACACTCCAAAAAAAAATAAAAAATACTTAGATATCACTTGGTTGTCAAAGAGTATATTTTCATATTTGGAAAGTATTATTTGCGGATGACTTGACTTTAAAAGCTCTTGAAGGGATAAGGTATTTGTAAACCTTTCTACCTAATAATAAATGTGAATGTGGAGTGTAATGTTAACCAACATAGATCCATCTTAAGTACAAATCTAACATGAGTCCAGAGGGATCAAATTTGAATGTTCAATAGAGTATATATAGGACCAAACAAATGTTTTACCATAAAAACTTAATTTTTTCATGATATATACATAATTTGTTTTGAATGATATATAATAGATACATAATTGATATTAAAATATTTTACATAACATGTACATTGAGACATTTTATCAATATTATCATGCAAATTAAAATAGTTTTTTATTATTAATGCATTTTTAAGTCTGGTAATATTAATTCGTATTAAAATATTTTATTTTAACAATTTTTTTCTATATATAGATCTATATGAAGTTGATATAACATACACATTTCTTTTACTTCTACTTACATTACATCATATTCATTTTTTTCTATTATCACTGACATTATTTTTCTATTTAAAACATATTTCTAAAATTTTTAAATTTATTTTAAAAGGGACCAACATACTTACACATCCCCTCATACTAGCTTGTATTGTAGAATGAGCCTCTCATCTCATTAAAATAAAAATTGTAGACTAGGGAAGAGGGATAGTGATTATGATATTTTATAATTTTTTTATTATAAGTTTTTATGTGAAGTATATGATATATTGAAATATTACTCTAAAGATGTGATAGGGTTGAAATATTGTTATGATAATGTTATGATTTTTAAAATATTTTATTTTGATATATTTAACTAAAGATATTAGATTAATTGTATTTATATATATCATTTTAAGATAGTTTTATATTAATGATATAATTTAATTATTAGATGGTTTTTTGTTTTTCTTTTTTTTTATAAATTTGATGACACAATTTAAAATAAAATTGTAGTTTTTTATTATTTAAAATGTGTTTTCAAATATATAAATAAACTTAATGCCTTGAAAAAAATTTAAAGCTTTTATAAATTACACAACTCAAAATTATAATTCCAATAAATCCCTACTCAACAAAAAGACAAATTAAATACTCTTACTTTTAGTAAAATCTAAAAACATAGAATCTCTATAAAAATTATCACTATACAATAAAATAATCAAATTTACTCTTTCTCAATGATCAACAAAATCTTAATAATCCCTACACGTTGCCAAGGAAGCACACTTTAACTCCTTTTGTACTAAGGAAGCACACTTTAACTCCTTTTGTACTAGTATCACTCACATAAAATATCCTAATGACAACTTGGCATAAGAATATCCTAATAATGATTAAGCATAAGTTGTGATATAGTCAAAAATTGATAAGTATATAGTCAACAATTTATAAGTAGTTTGGTGTCATACTCTAATGCTTAATCTCTAATTGCATTTCTTATAAGATTGAGATTGGTTAAAAAGAATATTAAATTTAATTCAAAATATAAAAAAAACGGATGTTTTTAAAGATATGAAAATATTTAATATATCATTGTCATATATGGATTTCATTCACTAAACTTATGACCTAGCGTATTTATTCATATAGTAAGTCAAAATACTTTAATTTCACTGGATACTAAAAATACCTCCAAAATACCTTTATTAAACTCCCCTCCCCGTACATTATTTTAATTAAAAAAACCCTATTTTAATTGCATATTCTATCTACTTTTTACTATTTTAATAAAGAAAACTTTTTCTTGAATAGTGAATCACAAAGTTAGGTGGAGTGTAAGAGAATTATTATTTTCTGAATTTCCCCTTTTTTTTCATCATTTTGTTTGAAAAAGAAGAAGATAAAACTTTCTCTTTAATAATGAATCATGAAATTAACTTTGAGAATAATTCCCAAGTTGAGTAGCTTTGAAAAAAATATCAATCTTTAAATTATTCAAAGATAATATCCAATTTATTAAACATTAAACATATTTAAATTATAAATTAACATCATCTAACACATAACTCTCATGGTTGGCACATGTTGCCTCTAATAGCTATTGTGTACATTAAAAATCAAAATATTATTTCCACACTATAAGAATTTATATGTGAAAAACTTCATAGATTCCCTCTATGAATGACTTTATAGAATCATTAATTCATAAGAAAGGGCTCTTGAGTCATCTAATGCATGTGCACTTGCAATGAAGGAGATTAACAAGAAGAAAGGGTAAGAGGGAACTATATTATAAGGAAGAAGGAAACAAAAGCACATTAAGGAGAGTTCAAATTTTAAGGGAGGAAAGTCCAAGAAAGAGAAAACAAAGTGCACCTATTACAACAAAGGATTTCATTAGCGGAGTGCATGTATGAAGAAGATAATCGACCTTGTGAAATAGGTCCTCCACCCACATCATTGTGAGCACTACATTCCAGATAATCCTAAGAAGATACAAGGAATCACGCCATTAGAAGATAAAGTTAAGGTCCATGCTTTGATTGTGTTACACTTTATTTTGTCACCATGACAAATAAATCATCAAAATTGGATCTCTCAGCATCCATCCAAGTGTCATGAAGCACTCCATTGCAAGTCAACAACTTGTATACCTTGAACAAAGTGCAATTTCTGGATATCTTGGTACAAAACCCTACTTTTGAGCATCTGTGCAGTTTTTCTGAACAAAAACCGCACATGTGTAGTTTCTTCCACTATAAACTGTGCAGAACTGCGCTTTGTTTCTAAACAAAAATTGTGCAAGTCAATCAATAAAAAGTAAAAATAAAAAGTGAGATCTAGAAGCATTGTTGGGCGAATCATCCCCAACAGAAAGCCTCAAACTCATGTTTATTCGAGCCAAACTTCATCTTTAATGGAACTAATTCCCATTCTTCAAGGAACCCTCATCCCGCTTTTAGTGGATCTCATCCTTGGACTAAGGATCTCAAACTACTTCCTTTTGGCCTATTTAATCAAGCCATAGGTGGGGGAATTGAGGGAGGCTATTGAGAGTAAGTTTATGCTGGAGTAATCAGGTTGGAGAGCTTATCATTCTTGGAGAGGATTGATATCAATCAGAGGAGCTTCACAACATCAAGGCACATGTTTTGTAGCTCCTTTATGTTTCTAAAATTAATACAAACAAGCATTTCTTCTCACTTCATTGTTTAATGGATTAATTGATCAATTCCATGGATGGTTTATGTTATTAATATTTGTCCATTGGAATGGCGTTATTTATATTTTTCCATTAGAATGATGTTTTTTACTAGTCTCCTTGATCACTAGTTTGAATTATTGAATCATTTATGTTGCGTATACCTTTGATCATTTGTTGTTTCCATGTGTGCAGGTCTAGATTCAAGCATGGAGAAGCTGCATTGAAACACAAAGAGAGATCTTCATCAAGCATATCATAATAAGGTATGAATTTCCATTTCTTACCTTGTTGGCTTATGCTTCAAGGAAAGATAGATTCGGGGAAGGAATTAGCTTGATTGTCTGTTTGTTTCTAGTTTCCTTTTAGGAGCTAGGGAGATTCATCTTGTCAGCAACAGGAATTTATCCACCTAACAAATTGGTGACTCCACTGGGGAACATCATGTTCTCTTCCATCTCTTTGTTTTTTATTCTCGAACCTGTTTTGATAGCTTTATCTAAGTCTTTATAAGCTAATGATCTTTTGTTTGGATACTTTTTAATTTTTTCTTTAAGTTTCTCGACCTACGTGGTTTCTGTTTAGAAACAAAGTGTATATTTGCACAGATTAACTTTAGCCACAGTGTGCATGCACACTGTACTATATTGCCTGCTTGCACATACTCTGAGAGTTTTTGAAGAATAGCTTTTCCTCTCATTAAAATCTGATTTTTTTGTTTTTTAAGGTTTCATTAAATTTGTCTATGACTCTAGTCAGCCTCTGTGTGTCTTATTGGGTGTTGTGAAGGAGTTTTCTTGAGATTAATCTGTTTTCAAGGATTGAAAGGTAGGGTTTCTTAAGAATTAGTGTTTTGATGAGATGTGCTTCTTGTGCTGCATTGAAAACAGGAGTCATTTTTATTCTAGTAATGAAGTTTAATCAACATTACACTTTAAGCATTGATTTCATAACATTCGTTCAAGCATTTTCATTTTAAGGATTTCTTTGGGTGTTTTGAATTTGATTTCCTTTGTTCATTGCTCAAATATTTGTCTCAGTTTTCAAACAATTTTTGCATGCTTTTTTCTTCCATGTTTTTGGTTGAATTATGTTTAAGTGTTAATCACCTTTGAGTGTCATTGTTTTTTTATCTTTGGAATTTTCACCCGATTTCCTTTATTTACACTGGATTGGTTCTTTAGTTTTATTAGTGAAGGTGTTAGAGTCAGTATTTGCGTACTTCCATCAGTGATCAAAACCCCTCTTTTATATCATATAAGGGTCTCATTCTGAAATTTTTGTCATTCCACTTAGGTCTTCATTTAAAAATTTACTCACTGATGGTAGCCCTATGTCAAAACCCCTTTTCTCTCTCAAAAATCAATATTTGGTGGTCCACCTTCATGTGTCTTACTAAGCATACAATGACTATAAAGGCTAATTTCATCATGTTTTGTGTCAATCAAGTCCACCTGGAGTCTTCTCATTCAAGGTCCCATTAGGTCTTTAGATTTCATTTTTTTTTTCATGGTCCAATAAAACATCGTTTCACTGCATAAGGTCAACAAAAATATGAGAGTGAACAAAATAATATCCCTTTTTAGTTAAAAAGGATTTGCAAGCATGTAATCATGGTTGCCAAAGTTCTAATTTTGATTTCAAGTAAGAATTTCATTCAAGTTTGTAATTTTATTCCAAAAACGTAGATGTAATTTTATTTTTATATTTGTGTAATTTTATGTCATTATATGTAATAAGTGACTTTTCCCTAGCTTCCAACTGAGTTCCAAAATGCCAGACAACCAAAATTCGAAGGTCAAAGTATTCCCAATGTATATGAAGTGATCAATTTGTCAAAGAAAAGTCAAGTGTAAAGGTATAGGTTCCAAAAGTAAAGTGAATGATAAAGGGAAGGGAGGAAGTGTGCCCCAAGGCCCAAAACATCAAATTTCATGAAGTATAAAAGCCACCAAGACATCAAAAGAAAATCCATTTTCACTCTCAAAGGTCAAGTTCAGACTCCCTTGGCTCAAAAAGTCGGTTTTGCAGGTTCAAAGGCGAAAATCTTCTTAGCGTTGCGGTTACGAATAAGGCGTTGCGCTTAGAAGACAATGGTTGTGCTTAGAGCTTTGGGCGCTGCGCTTCTAGGTAAGACGTTGCACTTTTGCCCAGTGTTTCTGCGCTTTTGCCCAGTGCACCTCCAAAGAGCCAAAACACCTCCAAATCCTCTCAAAATCTCAAAAAGACTATGTTTCCTCCTCTACAAAGTAAGTAACCCTATTTTCCACCCATTTGCACTTCCAAACAACATTTCTTTTTAGTGTTTTGATTCCTAAGAAAAATTGGTCCTTGGGCAAGGGACAAAACCCTAAATTCATTCCTATCCTAAATTTTGTTGCCCACAGACCCTACAACACCTCCCTACATCACGGTTGAACCCATACCTACCCTTACACTATCATTTCCTAGTCCCTAGACACTTTTCCCATAAAACTATAAGACCTAGGTTTCTAAAATCCATAGGCAGCCTCTACCATAAAGTTGTAAATTAATTTGCATTCCCAACTACCTTCACATTTTCACCTCTTATCACCTCCCACAATTCCATAATCCACCACCTCATCTCCCCAAATATTTATAGCCCTATCCCTATTCCCTAGACCTATTTTCACTTCCCATTCCCACCTACCTTATCACTAGGGTCTCTTGAACAAACACTATGGAGGAAGACAGAGACTATATGGAAGAGGAGGATACACAAGAAGAACAGGACAGAGAACATAGGAGGCCACACAAAGGAGGCAGAATCCTAAGGCTCGAGCCCACTAACATAAATGAACTCATGACTTCACCAATGGCAGTCTCATGTTTTCAGTATGTGGGTTTCTTTGATTTTTGCAAAATGATTGAGAGAGTTCAACATCACCCTATTTTGACCAGACTGTTTGCATCAAACCTTAAAAATAATCAAGTAACCCTAGCACGAGTGACCTTCACTTTATCTACTTTTATCATTGATACTGCCAAAGTGATTCCGAACATGTGTGAGAGGTGGTTTAAATCAAAGGATTTCGAGGACCGGTATTATGAACCATTCATCAAACCACTATACAGAAATGAGAGGAGGAGGGTGTTCCCTTTCAGCTACCTTCTTAATAGGTATGCCCCCATGATGGAAATCATCATAAAGTACTTCTCTTGTGAAGGTAGGTTCTCTAGGCTCTATACCTACCATATCAGACTGCTTATGCACTTCATAAGGGTCAAATTCCTCAATATCCCATACTATTTGTTCAAAAGTATAGACAAAATGGCCTCCATTGTGTAGAAGAGAGATTATGACCAACAGATGAATAGCCTTTTCCATCACTCATTGATCAAGATCATTGTCCTTCATCACCTCGATCAGTTGCATATTTCATGGGATAATTTCATTGCCAATGACATTTTCACTGCTCCACAAGCTCCAAATGCTGAAGGTATGCCCTATTCATCTCATCCTACTGATCATCATGCTGAAGCCATACCTCCTCCATCTCAATCCACTACTTCTATTCCTCCATCTGATCGGCCACCCTCAATATCACTGCCATCATCACCATTTCATGATCATGCAGGGACACCTAGCAGAGCTGAGGTCATCAAACCTAAGAGCACAGATGTGAGAAGATTGGAACATACTTATCAGAGAGGCCATAGGCAGGTGTCTGCACCACAAATTTTGGGATGGGCCTTGCCTTCTTCATCAACAAAGCAGGTACACAAAGGTAAAGAAAAGATGATAGAGGTAGAGATCCAGCAGCAGCAGGAGGACCTCCATGAAACATAACATAATTTTGACTTGGTTGATGTAGGTAAACATGATGATAGTGACAGCACAAGCATTGTCATCAAAGAGAAAGATGCACTCAATGGGGAGCTCCAAATCAACTTGCAGAGGGAAAAATGCATCATCTCATATTATGAGCAAGAAAATAAGCAGCTTGAGGCCAAACATGAGGTCATGGAGATTAAGCTCATCAAGGCAGAGAGGGAAGCAATGAAATTCAAGGCATTGCTACAAGAGGCCTATTACAAGTATGTTGAGCCTAAAGAAGAGCAAGAAACTAGAAAAATACCTAGAACTAGAGGGCTGAAAAGAGCTCTAGAACTAGAGAAGAAAAAGGAAACTAAGCTTGCTAATGAGCTCACATTGAATGAGAAATTTTCCATCTTGGTAAATGAAAACCAGGAGCATTGGCTTGATAAGGTCAATCAGCATCTAGAGAATCTCCTAAACAAAGCTAACCAACAAAATGAAATCTAGAAGAAGATGGAAAAACACTATACCAACAGAGAAAGGATTACTAAGGAAAAACTAAAAGCTGCAAAGGAAAACACCAAAGCCCTAACCAAGCAAAAGGAGGAAGATAAACTTTAAATCATTGTTGAGGCATCACTCATGGCGTAACACACCTCATCAGCATTCCTTGGGCCAAATTTTGAAGAATTTTGACAAAATTTGGAAAGTTTTGGAGTTTTGTGCATTTTTGACAATTTGTGCACCAGTCACACTATTAGGGCGTTGCACTTTTCCTAGGAACCTCCAAATGAAAAATGGCCACCACCATTGGATTCAAAAGGTCAAAAAAACCCAAAAAATCATGTTTCTACCCTGTTTTGGAGGTTGGCGCTACGCTTTTGACCAGTCTTGGGAGAATCAACATTTGGAGGGAAAAAAATTGACCATGTTGGAAACTAAGGGTATATATGGAAACTATATAAGACAGGATTTTCAATGAGCTATCCTAGGATCAATTTTGACACCAGGAACACCCTCAAAAATGGAGCTAAAGTTGGGAATGCGCTTAGGATAGTGGCATTGCACTTTTGACACAAATTTTCTGAGTTTCTTCATTTTGTAAATTTTCTCAGTTTTGACAGTCTCACCTTGACAAATAATATTTTTACCCATGTAATTGATGGATGTAAATGTAATAATGATGTTTTTACTATTACCTAGGGTAAATACATTAGGTCAAAACTCTTTGAGTGATGTAATGAATCAGTTTCCAAAAAGTGAGGGATGAGTCATTTTGACCACCCTACACTCCAGCTATCAGTTTAATTTTTGTTGGAACTACCCCTCCTCTCATGGATTCGACCCCTGAAGTTGGGAGGAGTTTACTTGAAGCCTATATCATGTACTTTTTCAGTCATTCTATAGTTTGGACTCCATTAGATGTTGTACTAGTGTTTGAGACTTTGGCGAGGAATATATTGGATGAGTTGCAGCTATTTTGGTGGGATTCATGTGGCTTGGTATTTTTATACTGTTTCTTCTTCATTTACATATATGTTAATTTTTGTATCTTCCATAATCCATTTCACTTCTAAATATGTTTGATCTTCAAGGTGTGATAAGCAGAATTCATCTCCTATGCTCTATTTTGGGAATATCATCATAATTTGTTTCATTTCTTCAGTTTAAAAAGAATTCATGATTTTCATTCTCTTTTTAGCACCTCATCAGTCTAAACCATTTCATCAATACATTACAAAGTGTTAAAGTAATTTCCTACCTTGCCCCATCAATGTATGCAATTCTAATTTTTTTTTTCCCTAACTTAGTTCACTCTCTGACCTAATTCACTCATCGAGTGACTACCCGAATAAAATAAAATCAAACCCTTACGCACATCATAACTAGCCTAAAACCCTAATTAATCCAACCCTTTGGCTATGATTTTGTGGAGAGATCCCTCTCCGGCTTGGTAGGGCTAGCTACCAAGTCAAAAGATTGGTCTATGGTTACCTCAGCTAGACTCTTCCTCAGCCTTGGAGATCTGGAGGAGTGATCATAGAAGGGATATAGACTCATTGTTCTTTCGTTGCTTTGGAATCATCTTGTGTTTGTTTTGAAGAATTCTCTTGCATAGATTACATTTTCATGGTTAGAATTCTCATTTCATTAACAGAAATTGTACATAGATTACATTTTCATAGTGTTCATAGAAACTGTTCATAGATTACATTTGCATAGTTTTCATGGAAATTGTGCGTAGATTACATTTGCATAGTTTTCAGGCAATTTTTTCAGAGATTATATTGTGTGGTTTGCAACTTAGAGCTTTGAATTGCATTGAAAAATTAGAAGTGGTACATTTTGGAGTTAATATTTTAAAGAAGAACCTTTGTACTTACTCTAGCTAGAATTCATCAAAATGAAGAGATTACAAATTTCATATTTGATGCATTAGACCTTTTGGTCAAGTCATAATACCATCAGTTTCATGTCCATTTACCCTTTGAGTAAATAACAACTTAATAACATAGCGTTAATAAAATTCATCTAGAATTTTTATTATTTTTAGGGATCTTTCCACCTACAGTAGATTAGGTTATAGGGCTCTGGAATAGGGAAGAACGTAAACTTTCCAAATCTACAAACAAAATATAAATTCTTGCATTAGGGAGAGAAATCCAATTATTTCAGTTTTGCTCCAGGAATATCTTCTTGTAGATGAGTTAAGCACAAGATCATGTCGGATCTGTTGAAGTGATCGGACCCACTTCATTGGCTATGATAGAGCGATTTTCATGTATTACAATGCTTTTCAAAGGTACTTGGGGTCACTTGACAGTAAACCTCCAATTGATCATGTGGAGGAGCCTTCAAGGGGATTGAGCTTATTACTCTGCCCTTGCATGTACGTCCAATATGTGACTATCCCCCCAGGTAAAATTGTTGTATTTGGTGAACATAGTGACTATAATCCTAGGGATCTACCTAAGGTGACAGTATAGGGAAGGTCCTATTGTACCTAGAACAGACATTGACTAGACTCACTTGGACTTTTTGGAGGGTAATCTTTACTCGAGATGGTTTATAGGAAAGTTACTTGCACCATACTATTTCATTAAGCAGATCGTTAGGGTAACTGGTTCCAAATGCTCATATCTATAAAAAAAAATTCACTTTGATCTTTGTGACGTTGGATTTCATCACCAACTAGTAAATATTGATCTCTGTCAAAGGTGAGTTTGTATGGCTTGAATCCCTATATTTTTTAGCTTGTGTTACTTTGTTTGTTTTTAATTTTTACAAAACCTTAGGTGTCGATTGTGAATATTATTTAATTTTAATAATAAAAACTTATTTGGATTGAGTTTAATGGCTACACATCGAGAAGTTATTGACCAAGGAAACCCCATTAACGATAATCCTAGTCCTTTTCCCAATCTTCGAAATGTTGGTCCTCCTTATATGGCTACATTGTCACTTCCCGGATTCACAGTAGGTTTACCTGTATGGCTATTCTCAACTTCTTTAATTCCAAATACTCCAATTGTACCAACTCAACCAATTTTTTCACCTCAACCGAGTTCTCCATCTCAGCATCACTAACCTATTGTTGATCCTTTACCTTCTTCATCCAACATGTCCTCCTCCCTTTCTTCTTCTTCACTTGGTAAAAGCCTTGATGGTAGTAACAAGGTGACTAAGAAGAAGAAGAAAGGGAAGAAGAAGAAGAAGCAAGATAAGAAAGTAGTCAATTAACCAACCATGGTCATAAGTATTAGTAATGTTGAGGGAACTTCTACAATGCATCATAAGCCAAAATACCCTTGCAAACTTTGTAAAGGTGACCACTTCCTTATCAATTGTCCTGGTATTCCTAAGGTTTTGGAAGTATGGTTAAATAATTCTCATCAACTTACTGTTGATCCATCAACCAGTGATTCTCATATTCTGGGTAAAAATATTAATGCCAGGTTTCCTTGTAGGTTATGCAAAGGGACTCATCATAGTCACCTTTTCCCTCACATGGATGAAGCCTCAAAATTGTTTGAAAAACTTATTGTTTCACAACAAAAACTTCCAACTAATTACTGTGAACTTTCTCCCCATCTACCGTCAGTTGACGAAGTGATTGATCTAAATACAGGTACAGTCAATCCCACTCTTCCATTGGAGGGTGAAACATGTATCACTCAGGTTGATGGACTATTTTCTGATCAAGTGGTCAAATTGATTCCATCTTCGGTAGATCCCACTCTCCCTTTAGAGATTGAACTTCATACCACTCATGTTCTTCATGTTACTTTAGATCCTTCTACACCTAGGGGAATTTCATTTGTTTCTTTTGAACCCCAAAAAAGTAATGAGGTTATTTTTTTTATTGGAATAGACTGGAAGAACCTCGTCTTTCTTATTCCACCCCTTTCCAAATCATTGTGAAGGCTTATGGTAAGAATGTGTGTCACACAAATGTAGATGAAGGTTCTTCTGGCGGTATTTTATCCTCAACTACTTGGCAAGCTTTTAGTTCCCCTCAACTTGTGCCTATTACACAAAATCTGTTAACTTTTAACAAAACCATTAGTGAACCTTTAGGGATCCTTCCTAAGTTACCTATTACTCTTGAAGGTAAAATTGTTTGTATTGATCTTATGGTAGTCCAAGGTCCCTTAGATTTCAATTTTCTCCTTGAGTGAGACTATGTTTATGCCATGAAAGTTTTCTTATTGACACTCTTTCGCATGATGTCCTTCCCTCACAATGGAAACATTATGATGGTTGATAAGCTTTCATGCATTGATCTTGCTTTGACTACCAATCATACAAAACCCCTGAATGTTCCTTATATGGAAGTGGTACCTACCAACCCATGGATTAATTATGTGGCAACCTATCCCATGTTTACAAATACTGATGCAAGCGAGCCTCTCACTGTCTGCTCAACTTCTTTTGACTCAAATCCAGTAGCTGACATGGTCAAAACATCAATGGGGGCATTTGAATACGATTTTCTTATCCCTATTGATCCCCTTGACATGTGTTCCTTCCAGAGGAATATTCTTCCATCTGATGAAGACCTTTTGGAAGCCAAGATCAAGGGGTGTCCCTTGGCATGTGTTTCTTCCATTTAGAAGCCATAAACAAGTTATATGAGGATGGTTCTTTTCCTATGTCAACCTCATTAAAAAATGAAATAGGTCTCTTGAGGGTAGTTCTTTTATTGTGTCAACCTCATTTAAAAAGTGAAATAGGTCCCTTATGAGGATAATTCTTTGACTGTGTCAACCTCATTAAAAAATGAAATAGATCCTTATGAGGATGGTTCGTTTACTATGTCAACCTCGCTAAAAAAAGAAATGTGGTCTCATAAGGATAGTTCTTTTACTATGTCAACCTCATTAAAAAATGAAACATGGTTTCATGATGATGGTTCTTTTATTGTGTCAACCTATTTAAAAAATGAAACAAGTGCACAAGGATAGTTCTTTTCCTGTGTCAACCTCATTTAAAAATGAAACATGTCATTATGAGCATAGTTCCTTTTCTTGTGTCAAGCTCGTTAAAAAATGAAACAAGGTTCCATGAGGATGGTTCTTTTACTATTTCAACCTCGTTAAAAAATGAAACAGTACCCATGAGCATAGTTATTTACCTATGTCAAGCTCATTAAAAAATGAAACAAATCCTCCCCTATTTGAGTTGAGTCTTTAACTAGATTTCATAAATGTTAAGTTGATTCTTTCTGATCTCGTAAACAAGCCTTCATTTCATCTGCCTATTAGAAACTTGTATTCTACTAAGGTGAATGAAATAAAGTTTGGGGGGCATGTGCCCTTGCAGACATTATGCTAGAGGCATGAAAAATCATCTCAAGCACATTTTTCTGTGTTTCAAGCTTGTGTAAAAATGAAACCACCCTCAAGCACAATTTTTCTTTGTTTCAAGCTTGTGTAAAAATGAGACATATCTTGAACCCATTTCGGTTATTATTTTCAAGACTCGTTAAACTCATGAAAATCTTGAGCTTCTTTTGCTATATTTTCATGCTTGTAAAACCCATATGAAAATGTTGAGTTCTTTTTATGTTTTCCTGCTTGTTCATTAAATTGAAAGTCAGTAAGATGAGTATATTTTTATCACTTTTTCAAAATCGCTAAAACTTACGAAAAAGCAAAACCATAGAGTCCTCTTTTAAACCCTTTTCAGACTCTTTAAAAAATTGAAAGATCATCAAGTACTTGTTTTTTCTAACTGGTAAAAGTAAATGAAAAATCGTCCGCTCAGTATAATTTTACCCCTTTTCAGACTAAGTTAGGACTATTTACGGAGAAGGTATACGTTGACCGAACATGGTCAATAGAGTTCTCTCTTGTTTTATTTTATCCTTTTTTGGACCTGAGAGACTAAAGTTTACGAAAAAGAACCTGATGGAGTCTACTTATGTTTTTCTTTTGACTCTCTAAAACCAAAAACGTTAGGCTTTACTTTCTCTGAGCTCGTTAAAATTTTATGGTAAAAGAACGAATTGAGTTTCCTTTTTGTGTAAATTTCAAACTCTTCAAAGAAAATGACATCGAGTTATTCCTTTACTGGACTTGTAAAAATTAAACAGTACAGGACTTGTTAACCATGACGAGACCGAACCACTCCTTCGTAGGGTTCGTTAAAAATACTAGGATGGACTCATCTGAAGGATGAGCTTATGGAATAAGCATATGTTATCCTCCTCAAGCTTGTAAAAAATAAATAGGTACTTGCTAGTAATGGTGGGGGAAAAATGAGAAGAAAAGTTTTTTTCTTGTATCTCAGGTAGTATGTCGCTCTTGAACATGACACTCTGTCACATATCTATTCGGGTTGGGGAATCCATTTGTCTTACAATTAATCGGACCTCATTTGAAAGTCTTCATATTTTTTATTATTATCATTAAGTCAAAGGTTTCCAGCTAAATTGTTGTGTCATTATGTGTTCAAGAGAAGTTCAACCTCAGTTCAAAATCCCTTTGCAAATTTTAGCCTTCAATTGTGTTGTTCATCCTTGAGTCAGTCCTTGTGAAATATTTTCAAAACATGACATTATGTTTCATGTTGTAGACTTTCCTATGACAGGTCACTTCATATCAACTTCAGCTCATTATATAGGAAGTTGATGTAGAAACTTTCAGTACCTTGAGGCCTGCATTCCCTAATGGTAGGTTTCTCACCTTCGATGATAGGTTCTCATCATTGGCATTCGAACGAACGATTATATGAGTGTTCGACTTCAAATCACCTATTCACACTTCATAGATTGTACTGGGAGTACCTTGAGAGCCATTGTCATTATTGGTAGTTTCTCCCGCATTTGTTAACGATTCAGAGCATGACTGGTAATCAAGTGGTCTCTACCATGTTCAACTTCAAGAAATTTACTCGCATGGTTAGATTCGTACTATGGATCGAGAAATGGAGATCAAGACCCTGGATCTAGTTTCATCCATCCAAGTTGCAAGGAGTTTTGTATTCATGATTATACAAAGAATTTTATGTTTGATGGTTGCGTCCATTATATATATACTTTGACATTATGTATTTCCATAATGTGCTAATACTTTTACGTTCTGAGTATGGGAATGCCTACCTCAGGGCCAATTATTGTATTGCATATCATCCTCAATTGATTGTTGCAGGTTTCCAACCATTATCCCTAATCCAATCCTTGATATGATAAAGTAATTTAGTCCTAAAACCTTTCGAACTTCGCACTTTAGGAGGGTATCTGTTACACTTCATTTTGTCACCATGACAAATAAATCATCAAAATTGGATCTCTCACCATCCATCAAAGTGGCATGAAGCACTCCTGTTATAGAACATTTTGTCACTATCCATGTACTCCCCGTTCCTTGATCCTGGAGGAACTCTATAGTGAACCCCGCATGCTTTGCCTTCATGGAGAAACTCCCATTATGTCCCTCTCCATGAAGGAGATCATTTCGCTTTTGCACCATTTCCCCTGAAACTTCTATTTTGCCCAATTTACAAGACCAATGGTAATGACCTTTGTCTCCCCTGTGCCGATGTGCAGAGATTAGCATTATTCCCCACACTGATCGGTGCGACTGAGTTGTGTTCTAGTCGTGCCCATCCTATTTTGGAAAGTTTTCAAATTAGAGCCGAAGCTTCCATCTCTAGAAGCTCCGTAACAGAAGTCTGGTAAATGGTTTGGACAGATGGGGTCAAGGATGACAGTTTGGGCTCCTTTTCTCCTATAATGATGGAACTACCTCAAGGGATAAGCCCTTCTCCCATGAGAAGAGAATCCATCTCCCATCCATATAAACCTCCATTCTTCCCAAGCACAAACTAGTGTGAGTGTTATAGTCACAGTCATAGTTAGAGTGTTGGATGAGTGCGAGTATGTTATTTTAGACAAGAAAGCTATTACTAGTTGTGGCCATCTAGTTGTGTGAGGGAGAAGTGTGTTTGGTTTGGACTGAAGCCTAAAGGGAAGAGTCTTTAAACTATTTTTGTTTGAAGCCATCATGAAGTGCTAGCAGAAGTGTGTGGGAACTTGGTCTTGTCAGAGGAAGACTACAACGTCAAGACAAATGGTTGTAATCTCTCTTTGAATGTTAATATATGAAACTATCAATTTATTTCCTACATGTTTTGTAATATTACATATTCGTATCTTAATGCTTCTTGACTCATTAAGTAGGTTGAATTGCAATTTGTCTAATATTATGTTTGTGTGTTGTTGTTGTTTACTTGTTTCAGGAACTTGAAGAAAGGAAGCAAGAGATTGTTGGAGTGAGCAAGCAAGGACATCATCAAGTAGGATAAGCGACCAAGAGGTAGGCCCTCTTGATTGATTCTAAACTAAGGAAATATTCCATAGAATGTCTTTGTTGTGGCTAGACCTATTATCAGGCTAGAGGAATTTGTTCGTTTCCGCACTTATAATTTTACTTCACCACAAATTGGCGACTCCACTAGGGAGATCCCATCCTTTTGTTTTTTTTGGATTTCATGATTTCGTGAGAACTTTTCTAGTATTGTGTTTTCCCTTTTGTTCTATTGTTTTTCTCCTACTTACTGGCCTAGGTCTAAAATCCATAGTAGCAGATCTGGTACCTGTTTTGAAATTTCTTTTATTTTTCCTTAATTCCATCGAACATTGCATTTAATCAGCTGATAGTCACACTGACTAGTGCAAATTGCGGAGGAACAGTCGCGCCAACCAGCCTCCGGCACTTGTTTCCAGTTAGGCAGTCGCGTCAATCCCTGTAAGTGAAGATTATGGCTAGACCCCAAATTTGGCTAGTTTGTTCTGCTCTTGTGTTTTCGAAGTCGCGAGCCTTTTTTATTGTCTTCTCCCTGACTAGAGAGCTTCATCTAGCTTGGTTTGTGTGCTTGCTTGGTTTAACCCACCCTTTGATGTCTTAAGTCTAGCCCTTTTTGAAGTTCTTTTTTATTTTTTCTTTGAATCCCTTGATTAGTGCTAGTCATCAATTACGCAGTCGCCTCGATCAAGCCATTAGCACTAGTTGTAGTACTTGTCAGTCATGTCTGTCGTGCATATCGATGCTAGTTTTCAGTTAGGTAGTCACGCCAGTCTCGGGGGTAAGAAAAAATCAAAATTTCTCCCATTCCAGTGCCAGTGTGTCTTGACCCTTAGACTCTCTTCTTCCACCAAAGGCGACTAAGATGATTTGTTTGCTTCATTTTCAATTGAATGAGTGAAAGAGTCTCGTTTGTTCTCTTATTTCAAGTGTCTCTTTTCTCTTTCCAAGCATAGATTACATTGCTTGGTTTGTTGATTGAAGCATTCATTGTTTGGTTTGTTCGATTCAGAGAAGTTTCTTTTAGTTTCATTTATCATGCTTTGGATTTGATTGATGCTTGTTTGTTCAGAATTGTGAAAATTTTCATTAAAGTGCTTCATGTGAAAGATTCATTTTTCATTTTATGTAAAGAAGAACATCATTCTAGTTTACTTAAGTGAAAATATTGCATTAGTAGCATCATTAAGAAGCGAGAATTGCATCATCATAAGCATAGGAAATGAAATGAAACTTCTTTTTTTGTCAAGGGAAGATTAAGCGCATTTAGGAGATTTATTAGAGAAATATTTCATTCTTTGATTGTTGCATTGATTTTGTGTTCCCTATCTTGCAATTAGTGTTAACTTTCATCGAAGACGAAGATCTTTTTTCTCATATAGCTGCATGTAGGAGATTTTATCAGATGACAGTAGTAGGGCCTTGTAATTGAGACCTAATTCAAGATCAACCATTAAAATTTATTGAATCAACCCAAGGAAGCATTGAAACTTAACGCTCACATTTAGTGGTCTAGGCTAGAGATGTGTTCTGGAGTCTTTAAACCTAGCATTTGTCATTCGCTTCGGTGCTAGACAATGCTAGTGTGGATTTGTGCTCCCCATACTATTGAGTATATAATGGGAGACCCCCCTAGGATGAAATCCTTTATTCACAGGAACTCGAGTCATCCGCCTTGCAAACATGATACACCGAACACAACATTCGAGGAGATTTCCTACCCGTACTTCTTGGTTTGCCGGGAGGTATTTTGCAGTTCACAGTTGGCTAGTGATCCTTTTTACCTATATCATCCATAACAGTCATTTTTTATCTTTACTAACTCTTTAAATTTGAAAATATCATCGAGCACTTGTCCTTTCGAGCTCGTTTCAAATTGAAAGTGATAGAGTCACCTTTTGTCCTTTTCTCAACTCTTAAAATATGAAAAGGCAAAGTTTTGTTTCAATGTATTAAAATTAACTACCCATGAAATATTCCTGGTTAAAGTTATCTTCCTTAGTGATTCTTTAGGGTCAATTCCAATGGCAAAATTTCTAGAGTCTACCAGTCAAGGATTCCCCCCCCCCGATGGATATCTTGTTCCTTTTCCTTCTTTTGGAAATGTTGGTGCTCCTTACATGGCAACATTGTCCCTCCTTGGTTTAACCATTGGTTTACCTGTCTGGTTATTTTTGACCTCGGTGATCCCAAGTGTCTTGACTCATGCCCCACCATCTCCTTTATTTGAATCACATCAGGTTGATTCTAAGGTTGACCTCTCCCCTTCTTCCCCTATTTCTTCATCTTCCTCTTCTACTTTGATTGGTGAAAGTTTGAAATCTAGTAACCAGGAGGCTAAGAAGAAGAATAAGAAGATGAAAAAGAAGAAGTTAGATAAGAAAGAGGCCAACCGTGCAGCGATTACTCCAAATTCTCCCCCCGTCGACAAACCTTCTGATCCTTTGCAGAAGGTAAGATTCCCTTGCAAGTTGTGTAAGGGTGACCATCTCCTTCGAGACTATCCTAGCATTCCCAGAGTCTTAGAGATATGGTCTCAAAATCTGGATCGACCATCCCCATCGACCTCTAGAGATCATGTCAATGCTACACCCTCGGCTAATGATGGTAAGGAGAAGAGAAATATTAGATTTCCTTGTAGGTTATGTGAAGGAGATCATCTTCTTCACCTTTTTCCTCTTATGGATAAAGCTTCCAAAGTTTTGGAAAACCTTGCAGCTCCTCAACCCCAACTTCCTATTGGTTATCGAAGGCTTTCTTCTGACCCTCTCCTAGTTGGTAAAGAGATTGACTTGGTTTCATCTCATGCTAGTCCTGCTCTTTTTTAGCATGACTCTCTTTTGTTTGTTCCCGACCAACCATTGGTCGAAGAGAGTGTCGACTTGGCTCTGCCTCTAGTTGCTCACTCTATTCTGGAAGACAGTGGTAATCATACTACTCATGTTCTTCTCATCTCCTCAGATTCTCATGAATCGAAGAGTGACCATCCCATCCCAATTGTTCAGGAGAGTCCTTCCCCTATTCCTATACAACATGGGGGCAATCATATGATACCCCCACCAAGTAGTTCTGTCGTCTCTTTCGATTGGGGTCCATTGATTATTTTACGCCTCCCATTTTATGTGCCTTTCCAGATCATAGTACAAATCTATAATATGGTAGTACCTGACACTATATTAGATGAAGTTGCGTCTGTTAGCATCATGTCTTCTACTACTTGGCAATCTTTGGGCTCCCCATAGCTTGTGCATGTCACCCAGAATCTGTTGGCTTTCAACGGAGGAACCAGTCAACCCTTAGGGATCCTTTTGAAGTTCCCTATTACATTGGGAGGAAAGACCGTCTATATAGACGTGATGGTATTTGAAGGTCCATTATATTTCAATCTAATCCTTGGACGTGACTACGTTTATGTCATGGGAGCTCTTGTTTATTCACTTTTCTGTGTCGTTTGTTTTCCACACGAAGGGAGAATCATGACTATTGGTCAACTATCGTTCAAGGGGTCACCATGCACCTCCTTTACAACCATCATCCCCTATCGGTCCTTGTTTGCAAGCAGTCCCTTCCTCACGGCAGGTCAATTATGTGGCTACCCATTCGGTCTGCACATCTACTGATGATCAAATAGATGGTATAGTAAATTATGTACTAGACGCATTGGAACCTGATTTGTCTTTGGTTCCAACTGACATGTATTCCTCCTAGAGCATAGTTCTTCCATATAGTGAAGACCTCTTGGGATCCATGTTTTCATATGGTTCATGAATAGATGTGTGAGGAGTCGTGAGGATAGTTCGTAGTCTTGTGTCAACCTCTTTCAAAAATGAAACAAGGGGTGGGAGCATGGTTCCTGGTCCTATGTCAAGCTTGTTAAAAAATGAAACAAGGATCATGAGGATAGTTCCTGGTCTTGTGTCAACCTCATTAAGAAATGAAACAAGGGTATGAGTATAGTTCCTTGTCTTGTGTCAAGCTCGTTAAAAAATGAAACAAGGAGTCGTGAGGATAGTTCTTGGTCTTGTGCTAACCTCATTAAAAAATGAAACAAGGAGTTGTGAGCATAGTTCTTTGTCTTGTGTCAAGCTCATTAAAAAATTAAACAAGGGTCCTAGGATTGTTCATTTCCTGTGTCAACTTTGTTAAATAATGAAACAAGGGTCTTGAGGATAGTTCTTTTACTGTGTCAACCTCGTTAAAAAATGAAGCAACTCCCTTTTCCAAATCGAGTCTTTGATTAATGTCTCGTAAAATCCCTGTCGAGTCTTTCGAAAATCTCGAAAGTGAACCTTCATCCCATCCACCTAATTGAATGACATGAAGCTTGGTGGGGCATGTACCTCGTTTGAGTCATTTTGTTGGGGGAATGTGAACTTATAGCAAGCATAGTTTTTCATTTCAAGCTTGAGTAAACATGAAACCGAATACAAGAAGAGTTCTCCATGGTTTAAGCTTGTGTAAAAATGAACCCATACTTGATCTAAATCTCGTGATTTCCATTTTAATCAGTTTATTTCTGCTATGTGAGTTTGGTTTTTTCTTTCCATCACCACCATCTCTTTGGCCGATCATATGCTTTCACTTGGTTTTTTTCCCATTCCCGAGGGACCACAACGATGAGTGATTTTATTAGCCAGCCTCTTGACCATTACATTTTTTGAGCAGTTCCTCCATTGCCAGAACTAGTTGCTACCCTTTATACCACTCGTTCCTCTAGGATGAGTCACCTTTAAGCTCTTTTCTTACTTGTAAAAAATGAAAATACCGACAAGTATTTTTCCCTTTTTGACTCGTAAAAGAGAATAAAAATAGGAGGTCTACTTTTAGCTCTTTTCTGACCCTTTAAAAATGAAAATATGGTCAAGCCCTTGTCATTTCGAACTTGTTAATGGATGCGAAATGTCATGTGCCCAGTATAAGTTTACCCCCTTTTTGGGTTGGGATGCACTATTTACGAAAAAAGTACTCCTTAACTGAAATGGTCAAGTGGTTCTCTCAAGTATTGTTTTCTACCTTTTCGGGCTTGAGAGACACAAATGTATGAAAAGGGACCATGTGGAGTTTTCTTTTACATGTCTTTTCCAAACTCTCTAAACACGAAAAAGATATCGATTTACCCCTTTGTTAGACTCGTTAAACTATTAAACGAAATCAGATTCGTCACCATGACGAACACAAACTTCTCCTTCCTAAGGCTCTTTAAACTTACTAGGTCGGATTCATCCGAAGGATGAACTTACAATGCAAGAATATGTTATTCCCTTCAAGCTTGCGATTAAAAATAATTGGGGTACTCACTAGAAATGGTGGGGGAAAGTTTGGAAATCTATCAGTCATTTCGGCAACTTACTCTTGAACATGACACTCTTTGCTTCATGCCAGGTTGGGACATCATCCTTTGTATCGTTGACCTTCCTGGGTTTTGGCCGCTCATTTTTGCCTTCCATCTGATCTCTGCCATGTCATCATGACCACCAATCCTATGGATCCAAAAGCTGCCAAACTTCCAGTTGTGCCGCTGATATGTTCAAGAGTTGTCCTTCTGTAGTTACACTTACCCCTGATTCTCTGTACCATCCAAAATCATTTTGCATCCTCTCGTATTGTGTCGATGATGTGGGATTCATTACGACCCTCCTTCGACACAGTCACTTTCCATCCACATCAACTCATTATCCGAGAACTTGACTGAGAGACTCCCTTCCAGTACCTTAGAGCTTGCATGCCTCAATGGCAAGTTCTTCGCACTCGATGACAATTTCACTTCATTCACTTTCGATTGAGTGATTTCACGAGTGTTCAACTTCATTTCTTGTATTCACTTTCCATGAATTGTGTCGATAGTACCTTGAGGACCATTGTCATGATTGGTGGTTTCTCTCTCACTTGTTAACAGTTTACATCATTGATTGGTAATCAAGAGACTTTCTATCATGCTTGACATCAAAACATCTATTCACGTGTTAGAATCTGTACTTTGATCAAGTCATGCTGGAGCGCAAGACCCTGGACTCATATTAACAAAAGTCCAAGTTGCGAAGTGGTGTCACATGGTTATGATGATATGCATGTCTCTTTCAAATGGTTGGCTGCAACCAGACCATGAGTTATCATATGTGATCTTTCTCATTATCAGATGGTTGCAACCATACCTTGGTTTCATTATGATCCTCATTGATGGATGGTTGTGCCCATACCTGGATCCATTTACATGATCATTCTCTGGATGGTTCCATCCATGCCGTGATTCATGTATAATTTGATAGAGATCTCAGTTTATGTATATGTATTTGTACTTGCTTGTAGGTTTTCCTACGGCAGACTGGTTCCCCACACTGATTTATAAAGTATTTCATCCCTCACTCTGCCTCGGCCTCCACGCTTTAGGGGGCATCTGTTACACAACATTTTGTCACTGTCCCTCTACTCCCCATTCCTTTATCCTGGAGGACCTCTTTAGTGAATCCCATATGCTTTGTATTCATGGAGAAACTCCCATTATGTCCCTCTCCATGAAGGAGATCATTTCGCTTTTGCACCATTTCCCTTGAAACTTCTATTTTGTCCAATTTACAAGATCAACGCTAATGATCCTTGTCTCCCCCACACCAATGTGCAGAGATTAGCACTATTCCCTGCACCAATCAGTGCGACTGAGCTGTGTTCCAGTCATGCTAGTCTTGTTTTGGAAATTTTTTAAATTAGAGCCGAAGCTTCCATCTCTAGAAGCTCTACAACGGAAGTCTGGTAAATGGTTTGGCCAGATGGTTAAAGTCTAGAAAGGTTTAATTTATACATTTTAAATATTAAGTCATTGAACACCTTAAGTATTTCAAACAACTTTTAGAGAACCAAATACGGAAAATACCAATAAGATATAAATAGATAATGGAGGAGAGCATGTTCATAATGATGTGAATTTTTTTTTTCCAAAAGTCGATATAGAGTTATAGCATACAATACCATATACTCCACAACATAATGTAGTAGCATAAAGAAAGAATGGGACATTGAAAGAGATGGATAATAGTATGTTTCAGGCCTAATCAATACCTCCAAAGTTGTGGGCTAAGGCTATCAACTATGTAGTTTATATTCATAATATATTTCCTCAAAAATTAGTGAATAGAATCACTCCTAATGAAATCTAGATAGGGAATAAACTAGATGTCACACACTTCCATATTTTTTGTTCCTACGCATGGGCTTGCATCCCTTTTGATAGAAATGCTATGGAACCTAAATTTAGGAAGTGTATATTTGTGGGCTATTTAGAGGGAGTAAATAAGTATAATTTTTTATATTGTTCTATAGATACTTTATTCATATGGAGTGTCAAGTTTAAAGAACATCTTGTCACTTAAAAATCATCCCACTACACATTCTCCGCCACTTTTGGTCATACATATTAGAGAGTATTATTGAGATCATAGTTTAAAACCAAATATTTCTTATCAAAAACATAATATTACATATCCCCAACACATGTCTCAATGGCTACCTCAGAGTCTTTAAGTAGTTGGTGAACTAGTTGGTGATCTTGCAAATCCATAAAGAAATATATCACACCTTGTTATATGGTGCTTGGATAAAACCTAGAGACTTATGAAAACAACGAGAGTAACCACTTCTAGGACTAGTGATGAAAGAGGAGTATAATTCCCTCATTGAGAACAACGTCTAGGAATTAGTTCCTCTTCCACCCAACGAGAAACATGCTCAATGTAGTGGATTTTTAGGACCAAGAGGGATACAGATGGAATTATGCCATGGTAAAATTATCACTTAATAGCTAATGGTTTCTGATATGTATAATGCATTTTCTAAGAGGATAATTTTTCACCAATATCCAAGATGGACTCCGCTCGATTAACTCTAGGTATTACATCAACTAGAAAGTGGGAGGTGCATCATATGGATGTAAAAAATTGTTTTATATATGGAGATCATGCTAAGGATATATATATATGGAGTAGCCATAGGGGTCTGTGATAAATTGATCATTATTATGTTGATTTAAGAAATCGTTTTATGGACTTTAGTAGGCACCTTGAGCCTGATATGCAAAAATGGATTCTTACTTTCTCTCCCAATGTTTTCTTCAATCCAAATTATATCCTAATGTGTATATGTTGAGTGATATTGATTTTATCTTGAAATATTTTTATACATAGATGACTTACTCATTACAAGTAGTTCAATCTCTTCCATTCTTGTAGTGAAGTTTTCTTTGCATGATAGGTTTTCTATGACAAATTTGGGAATATTGCAATGTTTCCTTGGTATTGAAATTAGCCAAGTTGACTCAAGAATCAAGTTAAAAGAGTCCAACTATGCCAAAGAAATCCTCAATAGGTTTCAAATGATAGGTTGCAAGTTAGATCTGAACCCCTTCCTATCTAGAGATAAGCTATAAAATGGTGGTGCTACACCTTTAGTTGCATCTGCCATGTACTGACGATTGACTCAGATTTTTCTGTACAATACTCACTCTCATCTCTTGATCTCCCATATAGTTGAAGTAGTTTCTAGGTACATGTAAGGATCACATGAGATATGCTAGAAGACAAGAAAATGGATTCCCAAATTTTTTCAATGGGATTACTATCTTTTACATACAATATGCAGGGTCTTCCTCATATCTTGTTTTATATAAATTTAGACAGGTTTGGTGATGTATTGGATCACAATTTCACTTCAAGATATGTTATTTACCTTATATCCATTCCAATATGTTTATTAGTAAAATGTAGATAGATATGTCTTTATCGTCAATAAAGGTAAGTATAAGGGTGTAGTGAATATTACTACTCATGTTATGTGGTTGCAACATTTTCTCAGAAAGCTAGTTGCTTAGTTTCATCATTCAAAATTTATATTTTGTGATAAGCATAGTACATTAAGGTTTTGTAAAGATCCAATAGAATGAAAGTAAACTAAGCATGTTGAGGTACACATGCACTTTATCAGAGGATAGATCCATGATGATGTTATTGATTTGTAGTATTGTCCTTCTTTAGAGCATATTATAGAAATCTACACCAAGGCATTCATTGATCAAAACCCACATCTTTGCAAGATCTCATAAGGATGAAGGAAACAATTCTTTAGTAGCTAATTGTGATAGCATTCCCTTTTGAGGGGGGCTTTCGTCTCGCTAGGTTTCCCTTTTTACCTCATCCTTTAGTTTCCATAGATGTTTCTACATGAGCACTTAACATGGTTAAAATTTGTTAGGATTCACTTATTGTGCAAATACCCATTTTTTTATGAGGTTGTTTGAGTACATGAACATTACCTCACCTATATTTTCTATCTTTTAGGTGATTCTCCAATTTTTATCAATTACTATTTTTGGTATGTCTATTTTTAGTAGGGCATGCCATGTTGGATGACATGTGGAAGTGATTGGGCATTGATTGGGTAGTGACATAGCTATTTATTCTCTATTAATGCAAACTTCCTTATCCCTAGCTATTGTATCCACAATTGTGCATATCCTCTCATTTACAAGGGTAAACCTTATCTAGAACCCCTATCCACTTATTTGTTTATCTCATGAATTTGACTTTTAGTCCTATTATTGGAGATTTTCTATATTTATTGAGTTAGGAGAGGAGTATATGAGTTATTTATATGATTTACACTTATTTATGTCTCGTCCTATCTTTAGCGAACCTTATTATTGACTCTAAGTCTATTTTAGATCCCACAACTCCATTTTTGGCCTAGTTAACTAGAAAGTTGCAATTTTTTTCTAAATGTGCATGCACAAGGAACAACACTTATTGTGCATTAGTCCTCTATATACAAGTGTTATTTAATTTTATTCAAGTCAAGCAATGTAATACAAGTGAATTCGAATCTTTCTTCCTATTTGAGTGATAATTCATTCTCTCCTATATTGCAAATGCTAATGTAGTGTTTTTTCGTAATTGGATCTTGTTCTTGTGCAAAAATACTATAAGAAATCTTAGACTATGCACTATGCCCCAAACTATTAAACAAAACCTATAGCAGGAACATTTTATTTTTAAAATTCATATATGTCCCATTTCATATATCGAGGGTAGTTAGGATGTGATGGATGGATTAAGACATTGTTTAGGGTCAAAAAATAAGGATGTAAGAAAACAAATGTGTGGTCTTATAGGCCATAAATAAGTTTCAATATCATAGCATGAGCCTAGATAAGTCATTATTTGAAAAAGATGAGGTGTATGAGATAAATTTTCATATTTTCACACAACATATAATGATATTTTTCCAAATTCAAGGCTCAATGATAAAAAAAACTAAATGCTTGAAAACTAACCATTACTTATAGGGCCGATGTGTTGATCCAGGTGGATATTGGTGGGCACCCACCTATTCCACTTAGACCTCCAGTCAATTTCATTATTTTCCTTGATTATAACAACATTTACTATTTTTAGTAGTTTTTCGGGTCTTGAAATTCCGAAGTTCTTTTGAACCCCTAAATGGAATTTTTTTTAGGTTTGCAACGAACCCATAGTCATAAGTAGGGTCTTTTCATGAATCCTGTAGTACTCAGAGAGATATTTCCAATGAGGTATCGTACGCACCAAATGGAGATCATATGACCAAGTTACAACTCCAGGAACTCTGCTGCCCAACTAACCCCAATGGGACCCACAAACTCTTAGCGTTCCATCTTCCAGGGTTAGGGTTTTGGGTGTTCAAAGTTTCAATTTTTTGTTAAATAATAAAATGGCCCTTGAGCCTCATTGTAACATAGTTTAGAGGCATGTAGCCATGACATCTCTTCTCAAATATAAGCTACCATCGCTCGAGCTAGTTTATTTCCATTATGTATGTAAGCATCTTTCAGTTCTTTGATACTAATGAATTGAAATTTTATTCCTGTTGCATCTATATGTTTATGTTTATGTTTATGTTTGTATTATGTTTTGTTAATGCATAAGTCTGGATCAAGGGTATCATAGTGATATTCTCTTTCTCTCTTTTTCTTTGCATGTCCCTGATGAGGTCGGGGTATAAGGAGTTAGGGCTCAAACTGGTTGAACCTTTGCAAGACAAGCTTTGCAAACCCCAACGACCTCCCATGGAAGAAGAAAATAAATACAAGGGAGTATGATATCCTTTCAAAATATTGCTTGAATAATCCCTTGAGGGACAAAGGAACATAATGATGGATAAATTTGCCCAGATCCTTCGATGGATGCCCACAGGCGATGCATCTTCATCTGGCAGCCACTCTGGAGGTCCCACTCCTTTCAAGGTACAATTCAACTTTGACATGCCCATGTTTGAAGGCCATATAGATGCAGATGTCGTAGAAATATGGTTAAATCTATTGGAAGGATATTTTTCAGTTCATGATTTTCCCAATTGGGAAAAGATTAATTTTTCACTCCTCAAAGCCACCTCCCATGTCAAGGACTGGTGGGAAACCTACTATGAATAGAGGGATGAGAGAGAACCCTCACTATTTTAGGCCACACCCACTTAGAATTATTTTTGAGATGTCATCAAGGAACAATAAGAATTATTTTTGAGATGTCATCAAGGAACAATATTACCTTGTGTGGAGCTATGAGTGCAAGCACATACAATGGACCACACTACAACAACAAAGGGATCATGATGTGCGTGAGTTAGCAAATATTTTCCATACCCTATGCACAAAGTTGGGTATCAAACATTCTTAGAAAATCTATTGTTCAAGTACTGCAATTTTTTGTAAAAATACATTCAGGAGGAAATGGAGTTCTTGGACATCTCTTCTCTTAGTACACCATACTACTATACTGCCAAGATTTAGGAGAAATTCAAGTAGAAGAAATGAGAATTTTGATTTCTAAACCCAAAGCAGAGTAAAGATTCCCCCAAGCCTTAGAAAAATGGAAGATTCATGTTGCGACCCCCCAAGATAACTCTTGAAAAAAACAATCCAAGAATAATAGGAAGGCAAAGAAGGACACCAGTAAGTGGTGTGAGTTCCATAAAATTACCACTTACAACATGAACGAATATTGTGCAAAGTAGACACTGGTGGCCAAGCTAAAAGACTCAGATATGGATGCATTCTTTGACTTCAAGCTGGAACCCGACAAGAGAAGCAATAAGAGAAAGTATATCATTGACATCAAACCCACTGCGATGGTAGCCACCACGAAGCTCCAAAAGGCAGATCCTGAGGATCCAGAGGAAGGGGAGTGCCTCTTCCACTCGCAAATGTGGGTAAAGGGTTTTCCAATGTAGATCATCATTGATAGCAGAAGCCATAAGAACCTAATCTGAAATGAGGTTGTTAAGATATTGAAGCTGCCAACAATGTCGCATCCACATTCGTACACCATCGGGTGGCTCCACCAAGGGCGAGATCTATGTGTTAGCCAGTAGTGTCACCGGCCTTATAGCATCAAGCCCTTTGCAGATGACGTATTATGTGACTTTTCCCCTCTGGAACTCTGTGATGTTTTATTAGGTCAGCCATACCTATGGAATCCTCATGATGTATACCATTATAGACCTCGTTTTATTATTATTACTTTCGGTCATAAATTGTATAGGATACCAGAGGTAGGACTGACTGCCTACTGCCCTTTCTTTGATCTCTACTAGTAAATGAAATAAGATCATTTCCTAGACCAAGAAATTTGTCTTCCTTGTAATTCTCCCTTATAACAAGAGGAATGTTTTGGTCACATCCACATCCTCCATGTTGTTGGGAAAAGTATCCAATACGGAATGACCCTATCCCACTCTAAGGGTGATAGTACCTCAGCAACAATCAAAGCAATTACTTCTTTATGAGATGTAACAGAGAGGAGGAAGAGATCCACTAACCGATGTCTTCCGCTAATGATTGATCCAATCTTCTCTCCTTGCTGCTTGCTCCCAGCTCCTTGCTCTTTCACTGGCCCAGCTACACCAAGATCCTGCAAAATAACAAGAGAGGGAAACTACAAGAAGCATACATTCATAATTGATTCAAGGATTAGAATAAATCAAATACACAAGTATAACAACACATCATTGAGACACATGCATATAGAAGAACCTCAAATGCTTTATTAATGGAAGAAGTAAAGTTCAGGAAGTGATACAACCATAAGAGGCCCAATCCAGCATCACCTCCTAGCAGAAAGAAATCTCCTCTTCACCTCCTTCAAAGCAAATCACCCAATAGTTCTATACTCAAACCAACAGCACTTCCTTACATTCACAAGATTCCCGCCTCCTTAGACCTCATGAGAGAGCTCTATATATAGGAGTTTTGGAGAAAGGATGAGTCAGCTTGTAGCTGGCATGAAGCTGACTAGTGTCCTCTCCCACTTCAGTTATTCTTCAGTTCTTGAGTCCACTTGGAGGTTCTTGCTTCCACTTGGAGATCTAGACCTTCTTACTCATCACCAGTCGAATTCCCTGATCCAAGTGTCATTTTGGAAGCTTCCTGGGCATTGACACCTTGAGGAATGACTGTGCCACTTGGCCAAACTCGCCCAACGCAGGTAGCCTTCTTTGCAGTTGACATTCAGCGCAGGTACACAGTGGAGCAGTTGACATTCAGCGCAGATGCTCAGTGGAGCAGTTGACATGATCCAGAATTAGCTTGTTTTTGAGTGTTTTCAGGTGGAGAACTGATATTCAGTGTTGTGGTTTGCTGACCTTGTTCCTCTAGGGGTAGGAACAACATGTTTAGGGACTTTGGATCCCTCAGATTATGGACATTTCATGCTTCATGCTGTAAGGCACAAAAATGTCTATAACACTCCAGACAGGCCTCTTCTGCACGGGAGTAGCATATGGACAAGGTTGTGGAGGAGTATAGGGACATATTCACCTCACCCACAAGGATACCCCTACATTGTTAGGTTAAGCACTCCATCGATCTAGCCCCGGGTGCACCGCTACCCAATGGACCAATCTACCAACGCTCTGTTCTGGAGAAAGATTAAATCAAGAGGCAGATTCATAAGATATTGTATAAAGGGAACATTAGGTCAATTCCATCACCCTTTGGGAGCCCGGTCATGTTCATACGTGTTAGGAGAATTAATCCCTCTTGTGAAAAAGATAGATCTCCCTAGACCTCAAATAAATCTAGTAACAAACAAGAAGGAATTTCTACCTCTCCCTAGCTTACGATTTATTGAAACAAACAATATGAGAGAGGTCACTTACCATTTAATCAAAATCCTTGATGAAGTCTCTCTCAGTGCCTTTAACCGTTCACTTCTCCTCAATTCTTTAGAGATCCTTCTAGTGCTTCACAAAGCTTCCCCATGATGTCTTGAAGGATATCTGGATAAACATAAACAAGCAAAGGATTAGAGCATAGAGTATATAGCATAAGAGATTAATGAACTAATTAACTCAACATATATCATAAGTTGGATCAAAAAGCAATCATAACCTATGTGCGTGATCAACGAATCCCACAAATGCTATCAAAGAAGACATAATTGGGAAAGAATAGTTTCTTTTATATTAATAAAATGGAGAAAAACTTACAACCTCAAACCCTTGATGTTGTAAGCCTCTTCTCACAATCTCCAACCCTCTCCTCGGATGAATAGCCTCCTAGCCTTATTTTCTACAACAGAAGCCTACTTCCAAAAGTCCTCCTCAATCCTCAAGCCTAGGTTATCTTTATAGGCGAAGAGGGGGAGGTTTGGGATCCATTTCCCAAGGGATGAGATCCACAAATGCTGCGATAGTGGTTCCACAAAGAGAGGGAAGTAGCTCCATGATGGGAGGGATCAATACTGAATAAGCATCCATTCGAAGCTTGTTAGTTCGGAAATATTTGACTAACAATGCTTCTAGAATTTACTTTTTATTTTTACATGTGTTAAGTCATGTGTGCAAGCCATAGTGTAAGACAGTGTGCACTTTTACACAGTTTCTAATGGACTCTTCTGCATATGCGCAGAAATTGACTAGGGAATTGTGTAGGAAGCCAAAAAAAGGTTTTTAAGCCTTGGATCTAGTAATTTCATTCTCTTTGGGATAGTTTGGATTCTATCCTTGCAAGGGGATGCTTTGGAACACATTGATGGATAGTGAAAGTCCAAAATGATGGTCATTTGCTTAATGCAACAAAATGGTGTGTAACAGTATGAAAGAAGGATAGAACATGGAGGCTATGTATTGACTATAGGGTGTTGAATAAGATCACTATCCAGAATAGGTATCTAATCCCATGGATTGATGGCCTTCTGGACCAACTTAAGGGGGTGGAAATATTTCATAAAGATTGACTTGAAGTCTAGTTATCACCAAGAACCATTTAAACCTTATGATGTGTAGAAGACTGCCTTCAAATCCAAGGAGGGCCTTTTCGAATGGTTGGTCATGGCTTTCGGGTTAAATAATGTCCCCGAAACATTCATGTAGATGATGGGAGACATCTTATGGCCCTTCACCAACTCATTCGTGGTAGTGTACCTAGACAACATCCTAATCTTTAGCCATAGTTGGGAAGAGCACATACACCATATTCGACAGCTCCTCCAAACCTTAAGACAACATAAATTGTGTGCCAATTTAGAGAAAAGCATTTTTGATATGGCCCAGGTTCAATATCTGGGGTACATCATTGATGAACAAGTTGCATGCAGATCCATCCAAGATACAAGTTATTTAGGATTCACCAGCCCCCACCATTCTAACAGAGCTCTGTAGCTTTCTGGGTCTTGCCAATTTCTATCACATGTTTGTGTTGGGATTCTCTCATATCACTTGGCCTTTGATTGAAGTCACCAAGGGAAGAGTGAGGAAAATTTATTTTGGTCTGTCAAATCCCAACAGAAGGCATCTATCGAGTTGAAGAATCGCCTCTTCTCTGCACCTTTTCTCTCATTACTAGACCTGCAACAACCATTTGAAATTGAGATAGATGCTTCTAACTATTTTATTGGTAGAGTTCTTACCCAGCAGGGGCATCTAGTGCCATACCATAGTGAGATACTTTTTGATACAGTCTAAAAGTATCCCACGTATGAAAATCAGACGTATTCCATTATGCAGGTTTTCTGATAATGGAAGCATTACATTCTACAAAGGGAAATAGTCATCCACACAGAACACCGACCATTGCAGTGCATATAAACACAAGGAAAGTTGTAGAAAAATTTCCATTAGATGTGGTCAACATATCTGTAATAGTTCCATTTGAGCATTAAGTACAAGAAGGGTGGAACCAATAATGTTGCATACTACTTCAGCCGACTACCGGTTATTGCACTAACGAATGTGCTCGACTCTTGTGGACATGAGACATCGGGATTGCCACAACTTGACGAGAGTGATCTAGAATCCAACACCACGTACCAGATGATCCTAGAAGACAAGAAAGTTCTAGACATTCACCTCTAGGACACACTGCTATGACACCTAGGACATATTTATGTTCCTTCAAGTGAGCATGCCAAGATGATATGGGAGGCGCACTACAATTAGGTCACTGGACATTTTGGGGTAGAGAAGACAGTGGCAGTGCTATAGAAGTATTTTTATTGGCCGAACCTTCGACAAGATGTTGGGAAGTACATCATTTCCTGCACTACCTGCACAATTTCCAAACCTACATTCAAAAATCAAGGTTTATATACTCCTCTGCTTACTCCTAGCCAACCCTAGGAATCCATGTCCACAGATTACATGTCGAGCCTTCCTTCTACCAAGCATGGAAATGACTGTGTTTTCATGGTCCTTGACAGATTCTCCAAGATGGTCATCTGGCAACTTGCAAGAAGAGTACCACAACAGAAGCCACTGCCAAACGCTTCTTTGAATGATCATGGGTACACTTTGGGATCCCACATTCCATTATCTCATATCAGGACAACTGGTTCCTAAGTGCATTCTGATCAAGCCTCTGGTTTTTGTTGGATACCAAGCTCACTAAGTCCACAGCCTTTCAACCCCAAATTGATGGCCAAACAAAGGTCATCAACAAGATTATTATTCGCATCTTACGCATGTAAAACTCAAAGCACCCACGCACATGGGATGAGAACCGCCCCTATGTCCAACACAACTACAACAAGGTTCTCCACCCCTCAATTGGAAATAACCCCTTTCAGGTGAGACTTGGATTCCAGCCACTATGTCCCATTGATGTTGTTATACCATTTGCATCCACTCAAGAAGATTCATCTCATGTCGAATCCAAAGCTGATAGGGCTAAAAACTTCATTGAATGCATTCATCACACTAGCCAACAAGTCCATGACATATTGGGCAGAGAAAATTCTAAGTACAAGTAGGTCATGATCAACATCGGGTTCCACACAAATTTTAGGTGGAAAATGATGTTTGGTTACATTTGCAAAAGGAGTGCTTAGCTGGGCCCCACTGCAAGATTCACCCACTATGATATGGGCCTCACACCATCACTAAGACTATGGGAGACAATTCTTTCGAGCTCAGCATTCCACTTTTCCTTAGCGTGCGCTTACTATTCAATGTGGAACAGTTGTTGTTTTGGAGAATTTGGTATCTACAGATAAATACTAATTCCCTAGATAAGTAGATGTATCTAGAACAACAGTTTAAAGTGTTTTAGTCTTTTCCTATAAGCAATAGATGAGATGGGAAGATGAGAAGACCTACTTGTAGTTATGCTTTCCTCTCATCTCCCTTGTATCGATCCTGTCGCTCCTTCCCATACTTAATACGCTTGAGAAGTACCTGTAAACACAACAAAAAATAAAGAATCGATCAAAGCACACGATCTATTGAATATAAGTGAAAGGAATCAGGTACAATTCACACAGATAAGAATTATGAAACAATACAAACATATGGGAGAAAGGTTCAAATACTTTATTAAATAGAAGAAGGAATTACAACCATTGGTGTTTGATTCAAAGCCATTCCTCCAACTTGGATCCTATCCACATCACATCAAAATCATGACAAACTTGTAGCATTACAATACTTTCTTCAAAGCCAAATCTCATAGCAACATTATCTCCTTACAATTCAACATTATCCAACCCCTAATCACTTATATGAGTGGTCAATTTATAGGAAGATGAAGGAGGTTTTGTCATAAATGGTGGCATTGAATGGCCTTCCATACTTAGAATTAGTTGCATGAAGGAAGGGATGAGAGGATAGGATGCACCTTAACTCATTCCTCATCCATTTTCGAGCTCATAGGAGTTGATAAGTGAGGGAACATTCTAGATGACTCCAAAAGATAAGAATATTTAGAAAAACCCTATGTGAATTTCACTGAATCTTTCCCAGCGCAGGTGAAAGGAAGCATAAGTGCTCTACAGAGCACCTTGGCAGTGGACTTAACTGCTCTATAGCACACCTTTACAAGGGCTTACCTGTGCTGGTCCTTCTAGAGGTTATTTCTGGATGTCTTCAAGTCATGAAACTGTCTGGGAAGGAGGCATTCAAAGGGGTGACTTATTTAGGGAATGTAACAACTGAAATTAGGGTTTGATGAGCCCTAAAACATTGATCTGGATGATGGGATTGATGTTCCCAAATGGATCTATAACAACCGCACCCTAAAGCATGAAGTTCGAAAAATGCCAATGTCGAATGAAATGCTTTACGATGTGATGAGGAGGTATCGGAGTGGAAGGTGACCTGCATCAATTACAATACATATATCATGATATTTTATTTTTCATGAAATGTTGATGGAAGTCATACCCATGCTCAGCTTAAAAATTTCATTACATGTACATAAACAGTCATCTACAGATATAGACCCATGATCGGAATGACCATCAATGTAAATCCATTGTACATATGATTTAGTAATCCTGAAATTGCAGTGTAGATGGATGAAACTAGATCCTGGGTCTTCTATCTCATTTAATCGTTCGCTAAAGTACGAGTCTCACCATGTGAATATGTGATCTGAAGTCGAACATGGGAAGACGCCATTTGAATACCAACCAATGATGTAAGTTGTTAACAGATGTGAGAGAAATCACCGATAATGATAATGATCCTCAAGGTACTACAGTACATTCTGCATGGTGTGAATGGATGATTTGATCTTGAAAACCATACAAAGTCTTTCGGTCGAAGGCCATTGATGTATGCCTATCTCCAGAAGCGAGAAACCTGCCATTGATGCATGCAAGCCTCAAGGTACTGGAAGGGTGTTTCTAAGTCAACTTCTTGGATAATGTGCTAATGTTGACAAGAAGTGACTCATCACAACAGGGCCTTGATGTATCAAACATCAATGACACGAAATGAGTGTAGTGATTTTAGAGATGGAATTTGACTGGCGACACAAGGTTCAGGAATGGAGGACATGAAAATGAAGGTTTATGGTATTGCAAAGGATGAATTTTGACTGGATAACTTCTCTTGAACATGTCAGCGACACTAAAATGAATTGGTAGCATTGACCTAAAAAAATTTATGGATGATATGATAGACCAATGGTATGATAACCATCAAGCTAATAACCCAACCCAGATAGTCACGGTGATGGAGTGAAAGTGTCATGTTCAAGAGCGACCTGCTACCATAAAGTGGTTTTCCCATTTTTCCCATTTTCCCATGTCATTGCTAACCAATACCTCTTTATTTTTTATTAAGCTTGAGGAGGATAACATGTGCTTGTTATATAATTTCACCCTTCAGGCGAATCCATTGCTATTTGATGTTTTAACGAGTCTAGCGAAGGTGAAACTCGGTCTTGTTTAGATGGACAAGTCTGTCACTATTTGATGTTTTAACGAGTTTAACAACAAAGATAACTCGGTCCTTTTCATGTTTATAGAGTTTGAAAAGGGAAAAAAGAAAACTCCACAAGTTCTTTTTCGTAAATTAATCTCTCAAGCCTGAAAAAGCATAAAATAATACATGAGAGATGTCATTTCCAATTCGTTAACGACCTAGAAAGGACAAGTGCTTGACAATCTTTTCATGTTTAGAGAGTCTGAAAAGAGCTTAAAGAGGACTCCACTTTGAGGAATGAGTGGTGTCTAGGATAGCAACTGGTTCCGGTGATGTTGGAACTTCTCAAAACATGTTGATTTATGTGAAGAGGCTGGCTAATAAGACCACTCATTGCAACTACTCCTCAAAAAATCATAAAACAACCAAGTGAAAGCGTATGATCAGCCAAAGGGATGGTGGCGATGAAAATAGCCAAGGCTCATCTAACAGAAAACGCTGATAGAATGGAAATCACAAGGGTTAAAATGGAGATGGGTTCATTTTTACACAAGCTTGAACAATAGGGAACTATGCTTGGATTCAGTTTCATGTTTACACAAGCTTGAAATGAAAAACTATGCTTGGATTCAATTTCATTTTTACGCAAGCTTAAAACAAAGAACTATGCTTGAATTCAGTTTCATTTTTACACAAGCTTGAAACGAAGAACTATGCTTGAGATTGGTTTACATACCCCCAACACGATGAAAGGGAGAGTCTCCTGTAACAAGATGGAAGTCACTGCGATGAAGCAGGATGAAAATCCAACACCTTTTTGGCTTCATCCAAATAGGGACAAAGGTGAATGGGGTGATTCCCTTCACATAACCTACAAGGAGACTTAACTTTACCACTAGGTGCATGCCCCCCAAGCTTCATTATGTTCACCTAAGTAGACTACTCATGGCTATCAAGTGGATGGAATGAAGGTTCATTTACGAGATCAAGTGAAAGACTTGACTGGGATTTTAAAAGATCTAATCAAAGACTCGAATTGGAACTTTGCTCCAGGGATGCTTGTTTCATTTTTTAAAAAGCTTGACATAAGACAAGGAACTATGCTCATATCCTTGGTTTCATTTTTTAATGAGGTTGACACAAGACAAGGAACTATCCTCATATCCTTGGTTTCATTTTTTAACGAGGTTGACACAAGACAAGGACCTATCCTCATGGACCTGTTTCATTTTTTAATGAGGTTGACACAGTAAAAGAACTATCATCATGTGACCGATTTCATTTTTTAATGAGGTTGACACAATAAAAACACTATCCTCATATCCTTGGTTTCATTTTTTAACGAGGTTGACACAAGACAAGGAACTGTCCTTGTAGACCCTTGTTTCATTTTTTAACGAGGTTGACACAAAACTAGGAACTATCCTCATATTCCTTGTTTCATTTTTTAACGAGGTTGACACAAGACTAGGAATTGTCCTCCTAGACCTGTTTCATTTTTTAATGAGGTTGACACAGTAAAAGAACTATCCTCAGATTCCTTGTTTCATTTTTTAATGAGGTTGACACAAGACCAAGAACTATCCTCATATCCTTGGTTTCATTTTTTAACGAGGTTGATAGAAGACAAGGAACTATCCTCATATCCTTGGTTTCATTTTTTAACGAGGTTGACACAAGACAATGAACTCTCCTCATGGGATTTGTTTCATTTTTTAACGAGGTTGACACAAGACAAGGAACTATCCTCATAGGCCTGTTTCAGTTTTTAACGAGGTTGACAAAGTAAAATAACTATCCTCATATTCCTTGTTTACGACTCATAAGAGGTCTTGAAGGAGAGATCAGGTTCCAATGCCCCCAGTACATGATGTACAACATCACTGAATTGATCGTCAGTTGATGTAGGTATGGAACGGGTTGCCACATAATTAACCCGTGGAAGGGATGATACCATTGGTAAGAAAGGACCATTTAGGGAAGATGGTTGACTGGAAGCCATATTTGGACTAGGAAATGAAATCTGGTCAACTGTGACAATTCTGCCTTCATGTGGGAAACAAATCACTCAAAAGAGTGGTGAAACAATAGCTCCCATGTTATAAACATTGTCTCGCCCTAGAATTAAATTGTAATCTAAAGGGCCAGGGACTACCATCAAATTCAAATAAATGATTTTTCCTCCCAAAGTAATAGGTAACTGAGGGAGGATCCCTAATGGTTGACTGGTTACTATGTTAAAAGCCAACAAATTCTGGGTAACAGGCACAAGTGACGGCAAACCGAGCGTTTTCCAAGTAGTTGAGGAAAGGATACTCATTGATGCACCTTCATCTATAATAGTGTCAGGTACAATCATATTACAAACCTATACTATGATCTAGAAAGGCACATAAGATGGAAGACAACAACCTACGAGTCAATTCCAATCAAAGGAAGTGACTAGACTACTTGGATGGGGTACTGTAAAAACGAGAGAATTAACCCCTTGAGTTACGAGAGTGTGAGGATTTTCCTCCTGTCTTGATGGAATAGGAGGATTGTCTCCAAGCTCATTAGAATCTGAAGAAACAAAAAGAACCTGAGTGGTATCATATTCACTCTCTTCGCGAAAGGTATGATTAACTGAAGGTGAAATCTAGTCAACTGTTTCCTTGACCTATTGATTTGGGTCAGGTATAGACTCATAGGATTCACTTTCAGAGAGAGTGGATTTGACCGACAGTTGATTTTGGCCAATCAATTATCAACTAGTGAATGATTAAGGGATAGTCTTTTGTAACTAGATGGAAGTCGATGTGGTGAAGTAGGATGATTATCCAACACTTTTTTGGCTTCATCTAGATAGGGACAAAGGTGAATGGCCTGATTTCCTTCACATAAACTACAAGGAAACTTAACTTTTCCCTTCTTTCCATGAAATTTACTACCACTAGTTGATGGTGTGTCACTAGCATGATCTCCAGAAGTTGATGACACAGGATGATGTGAACAGGAAGACCATTCTTCTAAAATCTAAGGAATATCAGGACAATTTTTAAGAAGATGGTCTTCTGCACAAAGTTTGCATGGATATCGAACTTTGTGAGGCTTGACAAATGGTTTCTCGTCAGATGTTGCATTCAAAGCAATCGTTGCTTGGTTGCCCCTCTGTTGAATTTTCTTCTTCATCTTCTTATTCACTTTATTCTTCTTCTTAGCCACCTAGTTACTAGTATCAATACTTTCACCAGGCAAAGAGGAAGAAGGGAGGAAGAAACAATCGAGGAAGAAGGCAAAGGGTAAACTTAAGGATCAAATAGAGGTTGATTTTGTCCAGTTGGAGGTGTACTCGATTGTGGAGAAATAATGATATTTTGAACCAAGGAGGTTGAAAACAACCATACTAGCAAGCCAATGGTAAGTCCTGGTAGGAATAATGTAGTCATATAAGGAGCACCAATATTTTCAAAAGGAGGAAAAGGACTAGGATTCCCATCAAAAGGAATTCCTTGATTGGTGGACTCTGGATTTTTTGCCATATGTTTCAACCTAAGATCAACTAAAGAGTGAGCATGGAGGATGTTATCCGTGGTCAATTAATTTTATTTTAATCAAAGTAACATAACAAAACAAAAGAGGCATAATCTGGGCAAAAGGTTTACCAAGAAACTATGAACTGCAGAATACCTCCTGGTGAACCGAGAAGTATGGGCAAGCAATCTCCCCGAATGGTGTGTTCGGTGTATCACAATGTACAAGGTGGCCAACTCAGTTACCTCAGGATGGATAGCAACCTAGTTTTTTCCTCCCATATATACCTAAAAGTATGTGGAGGCCCAATTCGTATAAGAGTTGTCTAATGAAAAATCGCACAATGAGAGCATTCCCATATACTTTATGTATTGTAACACCTCCTTATATACCCGAAGGTACATGGACGAGCTACTATATACTCATGTACATGGAATGAGGTATCACACTCAAGATGTATTACAAACAAGTTAGCGACAGCTGCTTTGTTTTAAGACGCCAGAACATGTCTCTAGCCTAGACCTCTAAATGTTTTTCGTTAAGTGACAATGCTCCATTAGGTAAATTGAGATAAATTTTAAGTTGATGTTCTTTAGAATTTTCCTTTTAAGGTTCACCACGTGATGTATGTTTTCAATTACTAAAATGCAAATAATATGATAAGCATTCTTTCCATTCAATTTAACAATGAAAATCCTTAGCTTGTAGGGATAGAGCAATCATATCTTTGACAAAAGAGCAAAGATCACATCTAATGAAATTTCCTTAACTATTCCTTTCAAGCATTCATAAACTACAGTATGAACAATGTAAGTTTTTCTTTTTGATTCCCTCAATGTTATGATGAAAACTAACGCACATACAATCAATTAATATTTAACAAGAATGAAGACTTCATGACAGTTCTGTTTCGAAGGAAAATAAGACTTTTACGACACTTTCTTTTTAACAAAGATTAATCAATTATATTGTAAATTTGACTATGGATTGATAATGACAAAGAAAACATTTAAGAAACATTAATCAATCAAGTCAAAGTAGGGTTGGCAAAGGAGATAAAAACTTGCTTTCTGAGACATGACACTCATTGATCAATCAGCAAGCAATCAAACAGAGGAAAGTTGGTAAAAAATTCAATCCCAAGGTGAAACGTTTCCCTAAGGTGGATTAGTGCAGGTCAAAGAGGGCCTAACTGCGCTGCAGAGCACTGTATCTCACTCAAGGGTGCTCTACAGAGCACTATCCCCGAACCAAGCCTGCGTTGATTTCTGAGAGGCCACTTAAAAGTCATCTAACCTCATTTTTTGACCAAAATTCAATGCAAAAGAGCTAAAGTATAGTCAATGTACACAATTAGGGTCTACAAGAATGTCCTAGGAGGTGGATAAGCTACTAGGAAAGGCATTGGCTCCCCAGCGGAGTCGCCAATTTGTTATGGAAAATTTGGTATCTACGGATAAATACTAATTCCCTAGATAAGTAGTTGTATCTAGAACAACAGTCTAAAGTTTTTTCGTCTTTTCCTATAAGAAATAGATAAGATGAGAAAATGAGAAGACCTACTTGTAGTTCTGCTTTCCTCTTGTCCACCTTTTATCAATCCTTTCATTCCTTCCCATACTTAATATTCTTGAGAAGTACTTGTAAACACAACAAAAAACAAATAATCGATCAAAGCACACCATCTATTGAATATAAGTGAAAGGAATCCGATACAATTCTCACATATAAACATTATGAAACTATACAAACAATTTATTAAATAGAAGAAGGAATTACAACCATTGGTGTCTGATTCAAAGACATTCCTCCAACTTGGATCCCATCCACATCACATCAAAAGCATGAAAAACTTGTAGCATTACAATACTTGCTTCAAAGCCAAATCTCATAGCAACATTATCTCCTTATAATTCAACATAATCCAACCCCTGATCACTTAGATGAGTGGTCAATTTATAGGAATATGAAGGAGGTTTTGTCATAAATGGTGGCATTGAATGGCCTTCCATACTTAGAATTGGTTCCATGGAGGAAGGGCTGAGAGGATATTATACACCTTAACTCATTCCTCATCCATTTTCGAGCTCAAAGGAGTTGATAAGTGAGGGAACCTTCTAGATGACTCCAAAAGATAAGAATATTCCCAAAACCCTATGTGAATTTCAGTCAATCTCGCCCAGTGCAGGTGAAAGGAAGCCTAAGTGCTCTGCAGAGCACCCTGGTAGTGGACTCAACTACTCTGCAGTGCACCTTTACAAGGGCTTACCTGTGCTAGTCCTTCTAGAGACTATTTCTGGATGTCTTCAAGTCATGAAACTGTCTGGAAAGGAGGAATTCAAAGGGGTGACTTGTTTAGGTCATGTAGAAACTGAAATTAGGGTTTTATGAGCCCTAAAACATTGATCTAGATGATGGGATTGATGTGCCCAAATGGATCTGTAATAGTTGCGGCCATACTTTCGCCCACTGTTGGACACATCTGACATTGTTGAGCAGTTGACACCAACAAATCTCAACCCAAGTTACAATGAATGGGCCACAAATGATAGGATCATGGACACATAGATCAATAACACTTGACAATAGAGGATCTAGCTGTATCGAGTTTTCAAATCAGACCAACTCCTTCACTGGGGCAAGTGGCTCACCAGGGACTAGGTTCAACAGAAATTTCCTCACCTCATGGAGGCTCTAAACGCAATGTAGACCATTTCTTCATAAGGATGGAGGACTACTCTAGGTGGATATTTGTGGCGACCCACCTATTCCACCTAGACCTCCAGTTAGTTTCATCATTTTCTTTTATTATAGTAGCATTTACTATTTTTAGCAGTTTTTCAAGTCATGAACTTCCATAGTTGTTTTGACCCCTAAATGGTGTTTTTTTAGGTTTCCAGCATGCTTTTGGCCATAGGAAGGGGTGTATCAAAACGCCTTTAGTACTCAAATATATATTTCTAACAAGGTATCGAACACGCCAAACAGAGATCATATAACCAAGTTACGACCTTGGGAAGTTGGCTGCCTAACTAACCCCAACGGGACCCACAAACTCTTGGTGTTCCTTCTCCTAGGGGTAGGGTTATGGTTTCTTAGGGTTTCCCTTTGTTGTCAAATAATAAAAAGGACCTTCAGCCTCATTGTAACATGATTTAGAGGCATGTAGCCCCTACTTCTCTTCTCATAAATAAGTTACTAATGCCCAAGGTAGTTTATTTCCATTATGTATGTAAGCATCTTTCAGTTCTTTCATATTAAGGAAATGAAGTTTTATTCCTTTTTACATCTCTATGTTTATGTTTATGTTTGTATCCTGTTTCATTCCTGGATAAGTCTAGATCAGTGGTATGAGAGCAATTTTCTCTTTCTCTGTATTTCTTTGCATGTCCCCAATGAGGTTGGGGTAGAAGGAGTTAGGGATCGAACTGGTTGAACCTTTGCAAGACCAACCTCACAAACCCCGATGACCTCCATGGAAGAAGAAAAGAAAGATGAGGGAGTAGGAGATCCTTTCAAAATATTGCTCGAAGAATCCCTTGAGCGGCAGAGGAATGCGATGATGGATAACTTTACCCAGATCCTTTGGCAGATTCCCACATGTGACTCATATTCATCCGGTAGCCACTCTAGAGGCACCACTCCCTTCAAGGTACAAGTCAACTTTGAAATTCCCATATTTGAAGGCCAGATGGATGTAGATGTCATAGATATATGGTTAAATACTTTTCAATTCATGATTTTTCCAATCAAGAAAATATTACTTTTTTCACTCCTCATACCCACCCCCCATGTCAAGCATTGGTGTGAAACCTACTGTGAACAGAGGGACAAGAGAGAACCGTCACTATTTTCATCCACACCCACTTGGAATTATTTTTGAGACACCATCAAGGAACAATATTACCCTATGGGGAGCTATGAGGACAAGTACATGCAATGGACTACGTTGTGCTAGCAAAAGGATCAAAATCTGCATGAGCTGACAAATATTTTCCATACCCTACACACAAAGTTGTGTATCAAATACTCTAAGAAACATCTAGTGCTCAATTACCATAGTTTCTTGAAAAAATACATTGAAGACGAAATGGTTTTCCTGGACATCTCCTAGCTTGTTGTAGCATATTGATATGTTTCCAGGATTGAGTATAAATTCAAGTAGAAGAAGCGAGACTTTGGATATGTGAACCCAAAGTAGAGCAAAGGCACCCCCAAGCCTTAGAACAAATGGTAGAGTTGGGTTGCGACCCCCAGGGACAACTCCTTGAAGCATCAAGCCAAGAATAATGGGAAGTCGAAGAAGGACATCGATGAGTGGTGTGAGTTCCATAAAACTTCCACTCAAAACATGAACAAATTTCATACGAAGAAGGAATTGGTGTTTGAGATAAAAGACTCAGAGATGGATGCATGCTCTGATCCGAGTTGGAACCTAACAAGGGAACCAACAAGGGAAAGAAAACCATTGACGTTGAACCCACTGTGACAGTAGCTGCCACCAAGCTCCAAAAGGTTTAACCTGAGGATCCAGAGGAGGGGGAGCACCTCTTCCACTCGCATATGTGGGTAAAGGGTTTTCCAGTGCAATTCATCATTGACAGCAAGATCCAAAAGAACCTTATATCCACCGAGGTCATTAAGAGATTGAAGTTACCAACAACATCGCACCCACAGTCGTACACAATCAGGTGGCTCCACCAAGGGCAAGATATTCGTGTTAGCCAGCAATTGTGCATGCCTTATAGCATCAAGGCCTATGTAGATGAGGTATTATGTGATGTTCCCCTCTGGAAGTTTGTGATGTTTTATTAAGTCAGACATACCTATGGAAGCATCATGTTGTATATGAATCTATACCTCGTTCTGTTATTATTGCTTTGGGTCACAAATTGTATAGGATACCAAAGGTAGTGCAACCTACCACCCTCTCTTTGATCTGTACTAAGCAATGCAGTAAAATTGTTTCTTAGACATGGAAATTTGTCTTTATTATGATTCACCCTCATGAAGATTGTCTCCACATCCACAGCCTCTAGATAGGGCTCCTCTGCATGGAAATAGCAGATGGACAAGGTCATGGAAGAGTACAAGTACATATTCACCTCACCCACAAGGGTACCCCTACACTGTCAGGTCAAGCACTCCATCGATCTGACCCCGAGCGCCCCACTACCTAATGGACCAATTTATCGACGCTATGTTCTAGAGAATGATGAAATCAAGAGACGTATTCAGGAGCCATTATAGAAAGGGCACAACAAGCCAAGTTTATCACCATGTGCAACCCTGATTGTGTTGGTGTAGAAGAAGGACAAAACATGGAGGCTTTGTATCGACTATTGGGCACTGAATAAGATCACTATCTAGAATAGGATTCCAATCCCATGGATTGATGACCTTGTGGACCAACTTAAGGGGAAAAAATATTTAGCAAGATTGACTTGAAGTATGGTTATCACCAAGTCTCAATTGAATGCTCTAATGTGTGTAATATTGCCTTCAAATCCAAGGAGAGTGTTATCTAATGTTTGGTCATGCTTTTCAGGTTGATGAATACCCCCTTCAACCTTCATACGATTGATGGAAGATATGTTATGACCCTCCACCAACTCATTAATGGTAGTGTACTTAGATGACATCCTGATCTTCAACCAAAGTTGGGAAGAGCACATACACCATATTTGATACGTCCTCCAAACCTTACGACAACACAAATTGTGTGCCAATTTAGAGAAATGCACTTTTGGTATTGCCCAAGTTCAATAGATGGGGTGTATCATTGATGAGGGAGGTGTGCATGTGGACCCAACCAAGATACAAGTTATTCAGGATTGGCTAGCCCTCACCACTCTAACAAAGCTCTACAACTTTATGTGTCTTTCAAGTTTCTATGATAGGTTCATGTTGGGATTCTCTCATATAACTTGGCCTTTGAGTCAAGTAACCAAGGGTGGAGTGAAAGAAAAGTTATTTTTTTCTGAATACCAATAGAAGGTGTTTTTAGAGTCGAAGCATCACCTATGCTTTGCACCAGTGCTTGCATTACCAGACCTACAACAACCATTTTAAATTGAGACAGATGCCTCCAACTATGCTATTGGTGAAGTTCTTATCCATCAGGGGCATCCAGTAGCATATCACAGTGAGACGCTTTGAGATACAGTATGAAAGTATCCCACCTATAACAATAACATGTATTCCATTATGCAGGTCTTCCCACAATGGAAGCATTATTCTAGGGAAGGAAACGATCATCCACACAGACCACAAACCCTTGCAGTTCATATAAGCACAATGAAATTTGTAGAATTATCGCCATCAGATGTGGTCCACATATTTGCAATATTTCCAATTGAACTTTAAGTGTAAGAAGGGTAGCACCAATAATGTTGCAGAATGTCTTAGCCGACCTTCGATTATGGCACTGACTACTATGCTCAACTCCTGTGAACACGTGATGTCGAGGCGACCACATCTTTACAAGAGTGATCCATAATTTGGCACTACATACCATATTGTTGGCATGTTGGGGTCTAACTTAGGTTTGAATTTAATTAGCCAACCAAATCCCTATACTACTGGCCCTTTCGGCAATAGTCCATGGAGTGCAGACTGAGGTCTCACCCGAAGTAGTATGGGAGGGTGCTGGAACCAAGTTTCCGCACCCTTGAGATGCCTGAGAAGTTTGACTGGTCCAACTGTTCGTCCCTGCACGCAGGTCACTTCATGCACTTCCTTGTTCCTCATGCCTTGATATGTTGCCTTCGTGTGGCCCTAACCAGGGGCTGCAGAGCTTCCGCGCTGCTAGAGTAGCACTTTGCACTATTACCCGAGATCTTACTTATCTTTCTATACCAGTTAATTACCTTCGTGTTCTTGGATGTCTTACATTATATTTATTTACATAAAACATTCATATGAGTTCGCACAACAAATAAACAATATACTTGCAAATTATACCCAATCACACATTAAAACAGAAAAAGATACACATAAATATGGTAAACGTCTCTTTATTGATTCCTCCCATAGTTACAGACTCGACCTACCTTGTGCACTCAGCTGCGGACTACTAGGCCTTTGCTCACTCACTAGCAGAGCATTCTCCTACTCTATGACCCAAAGACACCTTTTACACTTTAAGTCGATCACTTAGACGTATCATCCTTCCATTCTTAGTTATCATATGTCATCTTCTACCCTTGGAGCCTCGCTCTATTTATACAATTCCATGGTCCACGAACCATGGGTAGGTATACTAAGCCAACATTACTTTACAAAAACGAGGGTAGACAACCGTGTGACTCTATTGTGATTTTTCACTCCGCACCCACAGTTCGCGGAGCTTTTACAAAATGATTTGGTCAAAACTTGGGCTTTAAGCCCCAAAACATGCCTTGGGGGGATTCCATGCCCAACAAAACCCCAACACAAACATCGTGACTCACCCTCAAGTCACTCTATCAGCGCGGAGGTCTTCACGCGAAGTCATTCCAACTCTGCATGAACTGCTGTAAGGTCGGCAGTGCACTAAGCTGCTACTAACTGCATTTGTTGTACGCATTGTTCTGAGACCGCGGTGTCAGAATTGATTCTCTGGATCTGTGCCTATATCCCGTGCATTTGTGCGAGCTTTTCTTCAATTTCTGTTGTGATGGTGAAGGCCTCATCGATCCAAGGCTAAACATGCGCCTTCAAGATTGCTTCCTTGTGTCGTGTCACATCCACCTGTTCTTTCAGCACTTTGGCCTATTGCATCTGCATGAGCCTCTGAGTGAGGGACACCATCTGCACAATTCCTTTGACATTTTCATATTGTTGTTGTAGTTCTCATGCCTCTGTCTATAAGCGATGGATGTTTGGGTCCTCCTGCAGATTCGTGAGGACCTAAAATGACTCTTCCAACATGCTGGTGCAGTCTCGCACTGCACTGTCGATCTTGTCCAGTCCCACTGTAATAGCACTGGTGTGCTATTCTCTAACTTTTAAAGGGGTGGACGGCTACACCTTTAACCAAAACTCGTCGATCGCAAGGTTCATCTCTAGCTGAATCTTTGTCATTTCCTCCTACGCCTCGCGCATGCCTGCTGCTAGGCTATGGATGCACACCTCTGCTGGTGTGTCTGTTGGGATGGCCAGCTCAGGGATGCTTCGGCAAGCTTCATCTAGTACCTGTACCAGCTGTGTTGATTCTGTGACACCACTTCGTCATATTGCAAGCTCAAATGTCCCATGATGATTTTCTGCTCGCTAAGGACTTGCAGTGCGCAACTCTCCCTAGCCCACATTTTTGAAGTTATCCCATCCTGCAGAACATATAAGGTCTCCCACGGGAGTGCAGCCATGTTGATGTCGAGTCCCTTCAATGCGCTAACCATAGGCCTGTCGACCTCATTTGTTGTCACTAGTGCCCCTTCTGGTAGCACTATGGTATTTGCCACCCGAGTGCGCAACATCTATTCTGCTGCCGTTGTTCTGACTGCGAGGCTGGTCAAAAGGGTATCAGCCTGAGGAGTGCGCAACTGCAACTCCTATAACTGCACTGTGAGGGCCCTGAATACCCACCTTTTCCTGGAAAATACCCACCTTTTGTTATTACGGGTGGTGTCGCGCACTTTATCATCTGCAATGCGTTACGCTGGTTGATTCGTTTAGTAATGTGCAGTCCAATCCAAGGCATCAAACTGATCAATTTGTGGAGATAGTCCTCAAACTTGTCAGCGTGATCATGTGCATCTTGTCTTATTACCCTAGTCCTTTTATCAAGAAAATATTCTTTTATCTCATCCTCCAACTTCTTGACTTTTGCATATACTAGAGCGCTTTTCTTCCTTAATCGCACCGTTTCTTTCTCAAGTTCTTCGAGCCTAAAATTTCCCTGTTGGATTTCTTCTTCCAAGGTTCCACGAACTATCATATCTACCAATGCTATCATGCACGGTATAAGCTTTTCATGTACTATAGGGCTTACAGCATTCGCTTTATACTCCAGCCTTGGTGGTGACTGCGTAGCCAAGTTCTTGCACACGGTCCTATGATCCCATAGAACCATTGGTACGCAGGTCCCAGTCAGTCTAATTAGCATTGTGGACCTTGTTCAGTGCTTCGTATACTTTGTTAAAGACTTGTCTGTGGATATCCTTCTACACACTTCGTCTTTCCATACTCTGTGGTCTCAACCGGAGGGGTCATTTGCGCCATTGCCTTGCCCACACCTGCTTATTGATTGTGTCTCCTACCGCAAGGACTGTGTGCATTCGTGCAGGATTCACTCCATATGCATATATCCTCATGGATAGGTGGGAGCGCGAACCGTTTCATCCGACAATATTGTCTATTAATCGTATTTGAGGCTTCCCAAACTGTGTGCACATCATTCTTCTACAGTCGCGCCAATCCTCAAAACTTATTTGGTGCGTACACCACCACCTTGCGGGCATAGCTCGCAGTACCCATTTCAGAGCATCGAATCGTTATTGTTCCAACACTTCTTTTTCAAATCTGTTCAGGAATTCATCCACCTCGCTTAACCCATCATACGTAGGCAGATCTCTTACCTCTATTGTTACGCATTGCAGTGATCTCACCATCATGTTACAGTTGAGCATGGTTACCTCGTTTAACTGGTTCTGCCATCATTCTATCTCCTCGTCAGAATCTTATATGCAAGAGCTTTCATGCTCCCATGAGATTCAGCCATCTGCAGTTGGATTTACCCAGTCTTTCTCCTACATGGTTATCTTGTATATGTAGTCCAGTTCATCGTCACTGTCGTAGTCACACACTGGCTCCATGTAGTGCGATCCTTTTGTAGGATCAAAAGTACCACTACACGCAGAGACTTTTTCTCAATAATCATCTTGCGCTTCTTTAGATTTATTACTCCATTCATGTCAGCAGCCCAATCTATTCCCAATAGCGTGGGGTAGGGATTGTTGTCATCAACAATCTCTATCACTTCGAAATCTACTATCATGCTTGCTCCTTCAATATCTATTGTGATTCCCTGCAATCTCCCCATAGGTAGGATCTTTTGCTGGTTCGCCATTCGCAATTGGATAGGAGACCATTGTAGCTTAGGCTTTCCCATGCGCTCCCATGTCTACTTTGGCAGGAAGTTCACACCCGATCCTAAATCCAGAATCACTTGGTCCATCTCATATTCCCCAATCTGCGCGGTTAATCTCATCTCCCTTCCTGTTCATGTCGTGTGCTTCCTGATCTTTTGGACTATGTGCAGTTCTCCTGGCATGGTCCTAACACATCTAGTTATGAGTTCTTCCAGCCCCTTTATAGCCTTGCTGTCATGCAGCAGCTTCATGCATGTCTCCAAGAACGTAGTGAGCATCGATGGGTCCATTTACGGCTCCAGTCTGTCTTTAGTTCCTGAAGTGGAGGCATCATCAAAGCTCCTCTCGATGAAGGTCTCCTTAGCACACTCCAAATCAAATTCTGGTGCCTTCGTTGGAGCCTTAAGAACCCAGGTAATTTCTTCAAGCTTCTTTCCTTTGTCATCCCCTGTCATAAGTCCACTCCGGAGCATGATATTTACATTAGGGACTTCCTCGCGTGGCTCAGACCTCACCATTTGCAGGTTCTGAGTCGAGGGAGGTTGGAGTGCTCCTTTATCATGCAATATCACTATCACTATGGGACAATCCTCTCTCTCATGATCAAACAACATACAATACAAGCATGATATTCTTGTTGGATGCGTACAATCACGAGCATAATGCCCTTGCCCTCCGCAATTGTAACATATTAGTTGTTCACAACCTCTTCCTTGGTCCCCCTCCACCTCGGCCTCGTCCAAGCCCCTTAAATCCGGTGCGCGCCATTCCTCCGTTTTGATCGAGGGGTCATGTTTAGGCCTAAACTCTATAGGTAGGAGTTCGATCCATCATTAGCTCATAACTTCTATAGGTGCACTCATCATGTCCCAATGACCTATAGAAATTACATAACAACTGTTGTGAATTCTGTGTATACTTTTGTAATAGATGGAAGTTATCTGTAGCATGCTTTTCTCCTATCTAAAAAATCATGCACCATAGTACAGGCACCATGCTCGGTCCTTTTTGTGCCTCTGATATTAATGGCATTGGCCCTCCTCCCGCAAGGTAATTCACAAACACAAGGCAGGGGTCCTTGTTGCGCCCCCGGCCCTTGCATTTTATGCACCATACCTTCTCACACATCTCTCGGCGGGTTTTCCTATCTTGTTTCAAGCTCTACATCTCAAGGCACAAGTTTTTCAACTGTGCGTGAATCTGCTAAACTCCTAGGTTGGGATCCTGTATCGAGATCTCGTGCAATCTCATCATGACCTCCAAGGCCTCAGCCTAAGTGGTTAGCCTCTGTTGTGATAGTGCATTCTGTAGATGTGGCGTTAACGATGCTAAAAACCATTCGTGATGTTGCCCATCTGTTAACATCATGTTAGCTTCGCGAAGTGTGCACTTCAGCCTTTGATCCAACTCCCAAGGGGTCTCACCTGGTAGCATTGTGATTTCCTTGAACCCAATGATCGACTGGGTCTCTGACTTTGGCCTGCTAAATTCTTGTTTAGTGCAACTTGGATATCCGTTATCCTTGCATTTGGATTGTCATTGGAATTCTTAATGTACCAGGTCAGCGCGTGATCTTGCAGAGCACTAACCAACGTTGCCTTCTTTATATTGTAATGTGTGACTCCCTATGCTTCCCATACAATTTTTATCATGAACCAAAACTATTCCAGATCTTCATTCCCTACTCCCTTAAACACTCCTAGCTTTATCGCGCTTGCCATACTGCTTCGTAGTGTTGGCGGAGGTGGTATGGGTGAAGACAGGGGTGAAGACGGTGAAACTGGCAGTGGTGTGGGTGGGGGTGGTATGCATGGAATTCTCTGCCTTATCAGATTGATCGCACTTCTTGGTGAGACCTTCGCGAGCTCTTCTTTGCCCCCTCGTAGAGGTGAAATCAAGGGGCTAGTTTCTAGTTTTATGCTACCTTCGTTTCTATAGATTCTCCCACTTCACGTAGCCCCAAACATGAATTTATTCGCATAATTCGTTTTTCACACAGTAGCATTTTAATCCAAGTGTTCAAAGATTTAACGTACTTACCTCGCGGTCCTTTGAGGAAGCGTCATTCTGCCTCGCTATAACTGACTGAAGTATCTATCGCAAATTCAGTGATGAATCCTCCTATGATTCAATCGATCCAGTGATTGACAGTGTGCACGATCTTACTTCTGATACTTCTAGTCTGTGCACCAATTTTGGAGTCCACGCAATAGGTCTGTCGAGTTTACACCTTCCTTGGCTATCTTCTAGCTTCGTGATCCACTCATATAACTTGGTGGGGAAGGATACGAAGAAAATTTCATGGATCTCTGTATATAAGTAGCAGTCTAACCACTCTGCCTTTGATAGTCACAGATTCCTTTTTTCCTACGCTGCGAACCCGTGAATCTTCCTGTCCAACCAATCATCAATTCCTTTCTTTGTCAGATTCTAATGATACGAAATCAGACATCTCTATGCAGATCTCGGTCCTAGAAACAGAACCATTTGTTGGCTTGTTGGGGCCTGACCCAGGTTCAGAGTTAATAAGCCAAACAAATCCCTGTACTACTAGCCCTTTCGGCAACAGTCTATAGAGCGCGAACTGAGGTCTCACCCAAAGTAGTATGGGAGGGTGTTGGAACCAGGTTTCCGCACCCTTGAGATGTCTAAGAGGTTCAACTAGTCCAACTATTCATCCCTGTGCGCAGGTCACTTCGCACACTTCCCTGTTCCTCACACCCTCATATGCTACCTTCATGTAGCCCTAACCAGGGGCTGCGGAGCGGAGCTTCCACACTGCTAGAGTAGTGCTATGCGCTATTACCCGAGATCTTACTTATCTTCCTATACTAGTTAATTACCTTCATGTTCTTGGATGTCTTACGTTATATTTATTTACACAAAACATTCATATGAGTTCATGCAGCAAATAAATAGTATACTTGCAAATTATACCCAATCATACATTAAAACAGAAAAATATACACAGAAATATGGTAAACTTCTCTTTATTGATTCTTCCAATGGTTATAGACTTGACCTGCCCTGCGCACTCAGCGGCAAGGGTTTGTGCACTCAGCTGTGGACTACTAGGCCTCTACGCACTCAGCTACAAAGCCTTGTCCTACTCTGCGACCCAAAGACACCTTTTACACTTCGACTCAACCACTTAGACTTATCATCCTTCCATTATTAGTTATCCTATGCCATCTTCTACACTTAGAGCCTCACTCTATTTATACGATCCCATGGTCGGCAGACCATGGGTAGGTCCATTAAGCCGACATTACTTTACAAAAATGAGGGCGGACAACCCTGTGACTCTATTATGGTTTCGCGCTCCATGCCCACAATTTGCGGAGCTTTTACAAAAGGATTTGGTCAAAACTTGGGCTTTAAGCCCTAAAACATGCCTTGGGGGGATTGCACGCCCAACACATATGCTCCTGGAAGGTAAGGAAGCTCCAGACTTTCACCTCTAGGACACACTCTTATTCCACATAGGACACCTATGTGTCCCTTCAAGCGATAATGCCAAGATGATTTAGGAGGTGCACTACAATCAGTTCGCTGGACATTTTGGGGTAGAGAAGATAGTGGTAGTGCTGCAGAAGTATGTTTATTAGTCAAAACTTCATCAATATGTTGGAAAGTACATCAAATCTTGCATTACCTGCACCATTTCCCAACCTAAAATCAAGAAGTATGGCCTGTACACTCCTCCACCTACTCTTGGCCGACCTTGGGAATCCATCTACATGGATTACATGTCAAGCCTTCCTTCTACCAAGCATGGAAATGACTAATATTTTTGTGATTGTCGATAGATTCTCTAAGATGCCCATTTTGGCGGCCTACAAGAAGAGTATCATAGCAAAATCCACTACCAAACACTTTTTTAAACGAGTAAGGGTACACTTTGGGATCCCACAATCGATAATTTCATATTGGGAAAATCAGTTCCTAAGTGCACTCTGGTCAAACCTCTAGTTGTTGTTGGATACCAAACTCACTAAGTCCACGGACATTCACCCCCAAAATGATGGCTAAATAGATGTCATCAATAGGATTATCATGCATATCATGTGCAGGTACAACTCGAATCACCCACGTACATGGGATGAGAACCTCCCCTATGTCCAACACAGCTACAACAAGTGTCTCCACAGCTCAACTGGCCACAGCCCCTTTTAGGTGGCACTTGGATTCCAACCACTATGTCCCATTAATGTTGTTATACCATTTGTAGCCACTCAGGAAAATTTAGCTCATGTCGAGTCCGAAGATGATAGGACTAACAACTTCATTGAGCGCATTCAGGACATTCTCCATGTTACAGGGAAAAGTGTCTATATAGAACTGCTCTATCCCACTAAGGTGTGACAGCTGCCTTAGAAACAAACAGAGAAAAGCTACTTTAGTTTTTCCTTTATGAATTATAGATAGAGAGGAACAGAAAGACCAACCTCTGTCTTGCGCTAATCTCCTGATTTGATCCCTCTCTTCTTTAATAGTCCTTCAGCTACCTGCTCCCTTGCACGCCTAGCTTCACAAAGTACCTGTAAGATCACAGAAGGATAGCACTATACAAAGACATGGATCTATAATCATAAACAATCTAGGATCAGATGTAAATTGACCATACAAATGTAACAAGCATCAATGATACAAAAGCATGGAGGAACACTCGAATAGCTTTTATTGATAACAAGAAAAGAGCCAGGAGGAGTTACAACCAGTTGTTCTCACCCAACATCAACCTCCCTGCAAAGAAGCCCCTCTTCACCTCAAACAAATCTTAGATCACCCAACAATCTGATATTTGTCTCAAGAAACCAACAACAATTCCTTACAATATGCAAAATTCCAGCCTCCGGATCTCTGGGATGAGGGATCCATATATAGATATTTGTAAGGGGGATGAGTCAGCTTGTGATTTGATTAGTGTCTTCTCTCTGATAGTTCTTGCTTCCACTTGGAGACTGATGGCCTCTTACTCATCCTTGGTCAATTCAGTGAGGCAAGTGTCACATGAGAAGATTCTGGAAGCTTTCATTGCCTCTCCACCTCGCGGAATGACACTGTCATTTGTCATTTCTCGCCCATCGCACCCCACAGAAGGGACTTTTGAAATGCAACGCACCCTCACAGTGTATTTGGGTGAGATGAAATGCACTTAGCCAGTGGAGCAGCTGCAATGATCCTGTTTTGACCAATTCTGAGCAGTTTCTCATGGAGAACTTCTGGGAGAAGCTGTAATCTGTTGACCTTGTTCCTTTAGTGGTTAGAACAACACTTTTAGGGAATTAGGAGCCCTTGGTTTATGGATATTTCATGCTTGGGGTTGTAGGGCCCAAAAATGTCTATAACAGTTGCCCCCTAAAGCAAGAGGCCGTTAATCTTTTGATGTCGGGTGAAATGCTTTATTGTGAGGATCCGAAGTTCTTTCAATGCTGGGAGGAGACTTGTAATAAGATACAATACAATACATTATCTTCATAACATTTTCATGATCTGGCTGAGGCAGGCATTCCCATGCTCAGCTTTATAAATTCATTTTTATGTACATAGGACAGACAATCGTCTGAGTGTAGACTGATGATTCTGATAGAGCCATCATCCTTTTGAGTGGATGATTATCTGTGGAACAATGATGTACATTTAATGTCTTTATCTCCCTAAATATATATCGCAGCCCGGATGGATGAAACTAGATCTGGGGTCTTCAATCTCATCCAATCTTCACTCGAAGTACAAGTCGATCCATGTGAGAAATGTTCTGAAGTCGAACATGGAAAGACATAGCTTGATTACCAGTCAATGATGTAAACTGTTAACAAGCGCGAGAGGAATCACCAATAATGATAATGACCCTCAAGGTACTGCAGTACAATTCACGTGGTGTGAATAAAGGACTTGGCGTCGAACACCACGCAAAATCTTTCGGTCAAAGGCCATTGATGTAAACCTGTCGCCAGAAGTGAGAAACTTGCCATTGAGGCATGCAAGCTTCAAAGTACTGAAAGGGGTGTTCCTAGATCAACTTCTTGGATAATGAGCTGATGTCGACAAGAAGTGATCTGTCACAGGAGGGCCTTAATGAATCCCACATCAATGACACGGAATGGAGCAAATGATTTTAATGGAGGTGAAAACGATCTGGTGATATAAGGTTCAGGGTGGCGGTCATGAAAGAATGGAGTATAATGTATGGTAGTGGGTGAGACACAAGTGAATTCACTGAATGACTTCTCTTGAACATATCGATGAAACTGATGTGATGGATTGGTAGCATTAACCCCAAATGTGGATGGTATGGCGTGACCATGGTGATGTGACCGGTGAATGAAACAACCCAACCCGACTCGGACACGGAGTTGAAATGTCATGTTGAAGAGCGACTTGCTACAAACAAAGTTTCTTCAAGTTTTCTTCCCAATTTTCCCCAGTCATTGCTGACCAGTACCTCTTTATTTTTGTCAAGCTTGAGGAGGATAACATATGCTTGTTCTATAATTTGCCCTTCGAGCAAACCCATCGCTATGTTTTAACGAGCCTAGCGATAGTGAAACTCGTTCTCGTCTATAGACAAGTTTGTCGCTATTAATCTTTTTAACGAGTTTAACGACAAAGATAACTCGATCCTTTTCAATTTTAGAGAGTCTGAAAAGGAACGTAAAGGTAACTCCAAAATTCCTTTTTCATCATCTAATCCCTTAAGTCCGAAAAAGTATAAAACAATACAGAAGGGATGAATTTTCGATACTTTTAACGAGCCGAACAAAACAAGTGCTCGATCGTTTTGTGTAATAATCCCTCAGGTCCAAAAAGATTAAAATCTAGAGGAGGGATAGCACTTCCTGTCCCTTTAATGAGCTGGGGAGGCCAATGGCTCGGTAATCTTTTCATATTTTACGAGTCAGTTGAAAAGAGCTTAAAGGAGACTCGTGTTTTGTGTTGGGTTGTGTTATATTCTTTCCACGTAGTTAATAAGGGGTTTGAAGGGCACCCGTAACCCCACTTTATGGGGTTTTGGACCATATGTTAGGTTGGGCGGACCCACCTATGGTTTTGTGCATGATTTTCACACATGTTTTTTGGACGCGATGGTTTTCGGTCCATGGTATTGGATGCTTCAGCATGTATAAATGTGTATTGTAAGATTGAAAGGAACATAATGAAAAATCAAGCTGGTAGTCCCGGTTTTGGGATCTAGGGAAAAATCTCTGTGCATATGTGTTTTATGGGTTATGCTCTCGCATTGTTTATTTTCTTTGTTTAAGAATTCGTATGCAGGTAATTTCTGTACAGGATTAAAACCTACATCTGGTATCAGAGTTGTTTTGGCTTCAAGGGGACGCCTTTGTTGCTGAGGGGTTTCGCTCGGGCCTGTGGTAGACCCTGTTCAGTGGGAGATCTGTGAGATCGATTCTAGTGGTGAAAGAAGATGGCGAGCAGTGGAAAGATAGAGATTGAGAAGTTCAATGGTCAGAATTTTGAGTTGTGGAAACTCAAGATGGAGGATCTGTTGGTGGATAAAGATCAGTGGATCGCGGTAGATCCGGGTACTAAACCATCGGGAGTGACCGATAAAGAATGGAAGAAGTTGGATCAGAAGGCAAAGAGCACAATATGATTGTGTGTCTCAGATTCAGTATTGCTGAATGTATCAGGGGAAGCTACGGCAAAGGCTTTGTGGGTCAAGTTAGGGACTTTGTACCAATCTAAGTCTCTGGTGAATAAACTGTTCCTACGGAAAAAGCTGTATAACCTGAGGATGAAAGATGGAGACTCGGTGACAGAGCATCTGAATGCGTTTAATACTGTGGTAAGTCAGTTATTATCTGTTGATATTAAAATTTCAGATGAAGATAAGTGCATCAGTCTGTTGTGTTCTCTACGAAATTAGTGGGATAGTCTGGTTATTGCAATAGGTAGCAATGCAACTGCTTTGCAGTTTGATGAAATAGTCTCAGCCTTGTTGACGGAGGAGATGAGACAGAAAAATATGGACAACCAGAATGGTGATGCCTTGTCTGTACGAGGACGGTCCCAGAACAGAAACAAAAATAAGTCATCGAGTGGGAGATCTAAATCTAGAGGGAGATCTAAATCTCCAGGAAAACCTACAAAGGTGGTGTGCTAGAAATACAGAAAGGAAGGGCACTTCAGAAGGGATTGTAAATCTAAAGCTCCTGATAAAGGAAAGGGATCCGATGATGCTCCTTCTGCAGAGGCGAAAACCACCTCAGATGAAGGTGGGGATGTGTACTTGGCTTCTTCAAGTACACATGTAGATCATGAGGCATGGTTGATTGACTCAGGTGCATCCTTTCACTTCACTCCCCATAGAGAGTGGTTCTGCGAGTATGAGAAATACGATGGTGGTGATGTCTTCTTAGGAGATGATAGGAAGGCTAGAATCATTGGTCGGGGAAAAGTAAAGTTGAAGTTGCAAGGTGGAAGGGTTAGAACACTTCCGGGTGTTCTACATATTCCTGCATTGGCTAGAAATTTGATTTCTGTAAGCAAGTTGGATGATGCAGGTGTAAAGACGGTGTTCGAGAAAGATACCTGTAAGATGGTTGTAGGAGCACTGATATTAATGCGGGGAGTTCGGATTGGAACTCTGTACAAGCTGCAAGGTAGCACTGTTGTTGATGGGTGCAATAGTTCTATGGTTCCTGAAAATGGAGTAGATAATCTAGTGGTCTCTGGAGAGAAGACCATGTTGTGGCATCAAAGGCTTGGACATATTGGAGAGAAGGGCCTTCGAATACTTCATGGTAAAGGTATGGTAGAAGGTATGAATAATAGCTCTCTGGATTTTGATTTCTGTGAAAATTGTGTATATGGGAAGCAGAATCGGGTGAGTTTCCCCTCTGGTGGTAAGAGGACGAAACAGATATTAGAGCTTGTGCACAGTGATGTGTTTGGACCTGTGAAGGTTCCATCACTGGGTAAGTCTGTGTACTATGTATCATTCATAGATGACTTCTCAAGGAATACATGGATATATTTTCTTAAGAAGAAATCTGAAGTCTTTGACAGGTTTAAAGAATTTAAGGCTCTGGTGGAAAATCAGACAGAGAAGAAGATAAAGGTACTGAGGACAGATAATGGTGGAGAATTTTGCAGCAAGGAATTTGAAGAATTTTGTAAGAAGTGTGGTATAGCACGGCAGAAGACTACTCCATATACACCTCAGCAAAATGGAGTCGCAGAAAGAATGAACAAGACGTTGATGGAAAGGGCAAGAAGCATGCTCAGTGGTGCCGGGTTAGGACAGGAATTCTGGGCAGAGGCGGTGGATACTGCATGTTACCTGATCAACAGATCACCTTGATCAGCGTTGGAGGATAAGACTCCACAAGAAGTATGGACTGGTAAGAAACCCTCTCTTTCACATCTAAGGGTATTTGGATGTGATGCATATGTACATGTTCCAAAGGAGAAACGAACCAAGTTGGATAGTAAATCTAAAAAGTGCATCTTTATTGGGTATAAGGATGGTTTAAAGGGTTATAAGCTTTGGAACCCAGTCACACGGAAGGTTGTGTATAGCCGAGATGTGTTGTTCAGAGAGGTAAAAGATGTTATTCAACATGAAGTCCAACCAAAGGAACCTGAGAAGATAGAGTTTGAACCAAAGGAGGAAGAATCAGACTCTGCAGCAGAGGAGGAATCAGAAGATGAAGAGCCACAAACTCCGGCTGTGAGAAGATCAGTTCGAGAAAGAAGGCAGCCAGAAAGGTATAGTCCATCTTCTTTCAGTTCAAATTTTTCTTTGTCTGTTACTGATAATGATCCCTTAACTGTGAAGGAAGCAGTGGATTCAGAGGATGGAAAACTCTGGAAAGAGGCCATGGTCGATGAAATGTCATCTTTGCACAAAAATGAGGCTTGGGATCTGGTGGAGTTGCCGGCTGGAAGGAAACCCATTGGTAGCAAATGGGTGTTCAAGAAGAAGACAAATGCAGAAGGAAAGGTGGAGAAATACAAAGCTTGGTTGGTAGCAAAAGGTTATTCCCAGGTGCTGGGAATTGATTTTGGTGATATTTTTTCTCCTGTTGCCAAGGTAACTTCTATTAGATTACTTTTATCTGTTGCTGCTGCTTTTGATTTTGAGGTAGAACAGATGGATGTGAAGACAACATTTCTTCACGGGGATTTGGAAGAGGAAATCTACATGAAGCAACCTGAAGGCTTTGCAGTGAAGGGTAAGAAATAACTGGTATGCAAGTTAAAGAAGTCTCTGTATGGGTTAAAATAGTCACCAAGGATGTGGTATCAGAAATTTGATACATTTATACAGGGACTTGGCTTCACCAAAAGCAAAGCAGATCATTGTGTGTATTTTAAGTTAATTGGTGACCGTATTATTTATCTGGTCTTGTATGTGGATGATATGTTGCTGGTTGGAAACGACAAAGAAATTATCCAGGATTTGAAGACCCAATTGTCCTCCAAATTCGACATGAAAGATCTTGGTGCTGCAAACTATATTTTGGGCATGGAAATTAAAAGAGATCAGTCAAAGAGGAAGCTCTGGTTAAACCAGAGGAAGTATGTCGAGACAATACTCCAGAGGTTTAATATGCAGGATAGTAAACCGGTGAAGGTTCCTATTCCTGTAGGTGTGAGGTTATCTGTTGAACAGTGTCCCAAGACACAAGAAGAGGAAGAGGACATGTCCCGTGTTCCATATGCAAGTGCAGTGGGTAGCCTGATGTATGAAATGGTCTGTACTAGACCAGACATTGCACATGCAGTGGGAGTATTGAGCAGGTTTATGTCAAAACCTGGGAAGGAGCACTGGACAGCAGTGAAGCGGGTTTTCAGGTATTTGCGTGGCACTAGTGATTATGGTTTGTGCTACCAAGGAAGACCAGGATTGGATAGAGTGTTGGATATTCATGGCTTTGTTGATGCAGACTGGGCTGGAGATCTGGATCAGAGAAGATCTACAAGTGGGTATGTGTTTAACCTATTTGGAGGTGCAGTCAGTTGGATGAGTAAGAAACAATCTGTAGTGGCACTATCAACTACAGAGGCAGAATACATGGCAGCCACTCATGCAAGCAAGGAAGCAGTTTGGTTGCAGAGATTGTGTTCAAGTATGGGGTTAGTACAGGGAGCTATAAGAATAGACTGTGACAGCCAAAGTGCAATTTTCTTGGCAAAGAACCCTGCTTATCATTCAAAGACAAAGCACATTGATGTTCAGTATCACTTTGTGAGGGATTTGATAGAAGACAGAAAGGTGTTGCTGGTAAAGGTGGACACTTTGAAGAATACTGCAGATGCATTGAAAAAATCTGTGAGCTCTGAGAAGTTCTCTTGGTGTAGAGAAGCAATGGGAATCTCAAAGCTGAAAAAATGACTAAGCTCTCCTGTGGCCCCCTGTGGAAATAAAACAACAAGTGGGAGATTGTTGGGTTGTGTTATATTCTTTCCACGTAGTTAATAGGGGGTTTGTAGGGCACCCGTAACCCCACTTTATGGGGTCCGGGGCAGCGCCCCGGAAAATTTTGGTTTTGGACCATATGTTAGGTTGGGCGGACCCACCTATGGTTTTTGTGCATGATTTTCGCGCATGTTTTTTGGACGCGATGGTTTTCGGTCCATGGTATTAGACGCGATGGTTTTCGGTCCATGGTATTGGATGCTTCGGCATGTATAAATATGTATTGTAACATTGAAAGGAACATAATGAAAAATCAAGCTGGTAGTCCCGATTTTGGGATCCAGGGAAAAATCTCTGTGCATATTTGTTTTATGGGTTATGCTCTCGCATTGTTTATTTTCTTTGTTTAAGAATTCGTATGCAGGTAATTTCTGTACAGGGTTAAAACCTACATTTTGAGGAACGAGTGATAAAATGGGTAGCAGATGATTCTAGGTAAGGTTTGGAATTTTCCAATCACGGTAGTGTTACAAGGATGGCTAGTGAAATCACTCTTCGCAGCTGTTCCTCAAAATGGGTAAACAATCAAATGGGGGTGAATGATTGGCCAATGAAAAAGTGGAGGTGAGGGTGCAAACACGACCAAGGCTTTAATGGCTGAAGTACTACATTCACGACGGTTATTTACCGGGGAATAGTTCATTTTTTAACGAGCTTAAATGCGGGAGGAAACATTTGCTCATGGCTTATGTTTATTTTTTAACGAGCTTGAACTATGTGCTAAAACTGCTGGATTAATCCAGTCGTGTGATAAGAATGTCTCATATAAAATGACAACTTTTAGAGTTTTGCCCCACATCCTTTCTTTATGCAAGTTAGGAAACGACCAATCCTACGAGTTTAAAGGGTTAGAGGACCTACAAATTTAAGAAAATAAATAGTCGCTCTTCGCTTGCACGCTAAAAGGTTTTCATGCCCCCAGGTATAAAACAGAGTTTCAAGGTCACCTTCTGTTCGAGCTGACAAAACATTTGTTTTATCAGGAAAGGTATACCTCTTTTAGGCTACCCAAAGATTGCTCTATTCACAACGCAAACAAAACACTTCTTCGGCGATGTCTATCGAAATAGACAAAGGTGAGTAGAGGAAATTACTCCACTCACGTAACTTTGACAAGAGAATCTTGTTCTAGAATAACCCCCTCTTCCAATCACGGACGGGAGTACAGACTAGTCATATTTTCTCGTGGAAACCTACCCTATACCCAAAGTTTTCCTGCCAAAGTTGACCAGGGTGCATGCCCCCTGGGTTTCAGTCATGTCCCCCGAATCACTCGCACTCATCGGGTGGACGGACTGGAGATTGAGACATTTCTTGTGTGAAAAGACCATTCAGGGATGGTATATGACTATTTGCTCTGTATGATCCGGGAAATGAAAGCTGGTCTACGAGCTTGACCACTCTTCCTTCGTGTGGAAAACACATTACTCTAAAGAGTGAGGAGACAATTGCTCCCATGCAATAAATATAGTCTTGTCCAAGGAGTAGATTGTAATCCAGGGGTCCTTGAACTACCATCACATTCATGTAAACAGTTTTCCCTCTCAATGTTATGGGCACATTGGGAAGGATCCCTAATGGTCGACTGGTTCCTTTATCAAAGCCTGTTAGATTTCTCATCTTAGGCAAAAGCGATGGCGAACCAAGCGTTTTCCAAGCAGTTGAGGAAAGGATACTCATAGAAGCCCCTTCATCTATGATGGTACCAGCCATAACCATTCTATATATTTGAACAATGATTCGGAATGGTATACTAGCTGGTAAACGGGGTCTGCCTAGTTGATTCCAGTCGAAAGAGACAACTAGGTTGCTTGGAGGTGGGACCAAATAGATGGCCGGGTATGACTCTGACGAACTTCCTTCCTGCGGTAAAGGAACGGGTAAATTGCCCCCATGTTCGTTGGAGTCTGTGCTTATGAAAAGAATTTAGACAATGTCATCCTTGTTCTCTTTAGTGATTGTATCATCTGAAGATGGAACCTCTGAAGGCAAGACAGGGTCAACTGCCGCCTCGACCTTTTGGCTTTCGTCTGGTATGGGTTCAGATGGTTTGTCTTCAATGATAGATGCTTCAGCTGACCACCTGAACGGGCCAGCCGGATTTTCAACTAGTGACGGACTTGGCAAGAGTTTTTTATATCCAGGAGGAAGTCGTAACGGTAAAACCGGACGATCGTCCAAAACTCTTTTAGCCTCGTCTAAGAAGGGACAACAGTGGACGGCATGATCGCCTTCGCACAGATTACAAGGAAATCTATATTTTCCTTTTTGTCCTGGGGCTTCACTTTCACTAGTCGACGGTGTGTTTTCAACATGATCATCAGAGGTTGACGACACCAAGATGTGCAAATGAGGAGACCAGTCCCTTAAGATCCGAGGGATGCAAGGACAATCTCTGTGATAGTGGTCTCCTTTGCAAATGACACATGGCGATTTAGGCCTGGTCAGTGCAGTGTGTGGATTTTCGCTAGACGACACTCGTTTGCCCCCATTCGCTTTTGGCTCCTTCTTCTTCTTCTCTTTCTTCTTCTTTTCCTTCTTCTCCTTAGGTACTTGACTTTTGGCTTTACCAGTCCCATCAAGCGAAGAGGAAGGAGGAGAGGAAGAATTAGAGGAAGTAGAAGGTTGGTGGGTAACTCTGGACTCGTCTAGTTGCTGATTCGATTATTCAGGAATTGTGGTGTTCTGAACGACAGAGGTTGAGAAGAGCCATACAGGCAAACCAATTGTCAGTCCTGGAAGTAACAATGTGGCCATATGGGGTGCACCAACATCTCCCCAAGAGGAGAAGGGACTAGGATTTCCTCCAAGGGGAATTCCTTGGTTGGTGAATTCCATTTTCTCAGCCCAAGATCAACGTAGGAAAGGGTAATGAATATTCCGTTTAAAATAAATTTTAGATGCTTTGACACAACTTGTTTTTTCAATTTTTAAGAGTCGAGAAAAAACAAAAGATGACTCTAGTCTCCTTCGATTTTTAATGAGCCTGAAGTGACAAGTGCTCAGATGGACCTTTTCCGTTAAGGAGTCTAAAAAGGAATGAAAGGGACTACTCTGGAAATCTAGGTAGAGGGATTACCAAACCAATCGTAAAACTGCAGAATACTTTTTACGGTACAGCAGTCAATCTTCCCGAATGTTGTGTTCAGTGCATTGCGATCGATAGGGTGGCAGACACGGCTTCCTATGGGTAAAGGATTAAGCCTATTGGGGTCTCCCAAAATATACTTGACGGTACGTGGGAGCACAAGTCCGTACTGGCACTTATCATCTCAAAGTGGAGGAATCACCCAACCATCAGTGAGAACAACAATTACCAGGCTTTACGATGCCGGAATATGTCTCTAGCCTAAACTTCTAAATGTTGTGCGTTAAGTTCCAAAGCGTTGTTAGATTCATTGAATTTATTTTAAGTTGATCTTTTTATGAAGTTTCCCTTTCGGGTTCACCACGAGATGTAGATGTAATTCCTAAAATGCAATCTAAGATGATAAACAAACTTTTTATCTCCTTTATGCAATGGAAATCCTAGCTACTAGGGAAAAGAAAGACAAAATCTTTTCACAAAGAGCAAAGAGCACACTCTAAATGCACTTTCCTAAATCAAGCCAATCAGACTGTCTATATGCAAATGCACATGCATGTATTTGTTTTTCGACTTTCTTAGTATATGAATGCTAAAAAGAAAGTTGATGCACAAATCTGAATTTCTTTTCAAGCGACAAATATCAACAAGTTCCTTTTCGAAATCAAAAATGAAGACGATCACAACACCTTACGATTTTGAACTGAATACTTGTTCTTGACACTAGAAAATTACAAATTCAGACCAAAAGCAATAGTAACAGGATAATCGACCATCAACAGCAATTAAACTCTTTCCTACGATTGACATCGACACTTGCGACAGTTTCAAATCAAAGGACGACAGTATGATTACGCTACTTTTGCAAAGGAGAACTGTAAATAACTCAAAAAACACACAAAAACATCTACAGTTGTTTTGTACAAAGGAGGCGGAATAACAGCAAGGAAAAGGGGTTTCAAACAGACATATACTGATCAGAGGCAGCAAAATTCAAGAATAGAACTGGAAAGAATGAACCCCAGAAGCCACAACTGCAGAGAGCTAGTCTGATCAGCGCACCTATAACACAGAGAATCTGAAATGCAACGCAGGTTGTCCACTCGGGAAGTGCGCTGAAATTCAGAATCTCTGAACAGTACCTGCGTTGGGCCAGAAACGAGACTCTATTCGGGTTCCAGGTCACAGTTTGCAGTTCAGTTCTTGGGTTTTGGCCGAGCAAAAAGAAATCAGTAATGCAACAATCAGGGGTAGATCTAAGGAGGATCTAAGAGCTATCACAAAGGCAATCAAATAGTTTGTGAATCAGTTGTTTAAATCATAAACAGATCCAGTAGATGGATTGAAGTAGCAGTTGTCTACTTTGCATTTGTTATGGCAAATGCAGTTCGAATGCTACTTGTAGGTTTATGAAACAAACAACAAATAATGATAAACAAACAAACTAATTAGCTCCCTAGTGGAGTCGCCATTTTGTTACAGGGAAAAGTGTCTATATAGAACTGCTCTATCCCACTAAGGTGTGACAGCTGCCTTAGAAACAAAAAGAGAAAAGCTACTTTAGTTTTTCCTTTATGAATTATAGATAGAGAGGAACAGAAAGACCAACCTATGTCTTGCACTAATCTCCTGATTTAATCCCTCTCTTCTTTAATAGTCCTTCAGCTACCTGCTCCCTTGCACGCCCAGCTTCACAAAGTACCTATAAGATCACAGAAGCATAGCACTATACAAAGACATGGATCTATAATCATAAACAATCTAGGATCAGATGTAAATTGACCATACAAATGTAACAAGCATCAATGATACAAAAGCATGGAGGAAAACTCGAATAGATTTTATTGATAACAAGAAAAGAGCCAAGAGGAGTTACAACCAGTTTTTCTGACCCAGCATCAACCTCCCAGCAAAGAATCCCCTCTTCACCTCAAACAAAGCTTAGATCACCCAACAATCCGATGTTTGTCTCAAGAAACCAACAACAATTCCTTACAATATGCAAAATTCCAGCCTCTGGATCTCTGGGATGAGGGATCCATATATAGATATCTATAAGGGGGATGAGTCAGCTTGTGATTTTATTAGTGTCTTCTCTGTGATAGTTCTTTCTTCCACTTGGAGACTGATGGCCTCTTACTCATCCTTGGTCGAATTCAGTGAGGTAAGTGTCACAGGAGAAGATTTTGGAAGCTTCCATTGCCTCTCCACCTCGTGGAATGACACTGCCATTTGTCATTTCTCGCCCATTGCACCCCACAGAAGGGACTTTTGAAATGAAACGCACCCTCACAGTGTATTTGGGTGAGATGCAACACGCTTAGCCAGTGGAGCAGCTGCAATGATCCCGTTTTGACCAATTCTGAGCAGTTTCTCATGGAGAACTTCTGGGAGAAGCTGTAATCTGTTGACCTTGTTCCTTTAGGGGTTAGAACAACACTTTTAGGGACTTAGGAGCCCTTGGTTTATGGATATTTCATGCTTGGTGTTGTAGGGCCCAAAAATGTCTATAACACTCCAATAGGTCCATGACATATTAGATAGATCAAACACTAAGTACAAGTAGTGTCATGACAAACATCAAGTGCCACACAAATTCTAGGTTGGTGACAAAGTTTGGCTACATTTTTAGAAGGAGCACCATGCTCGGCCCCATCACAAGCTTCGCTTACTCTGATATGAGCCTTACACCACCACTAAGGCTATTGGAGACAATGATTTCAAGCTCAGCATTCCACCGTTCCTTGGCCTAGACACAATATTCAATGTGGACCAATTGCGATCATACTTTCCCCCATTGTTGGACACATATGACATTACTAATCAGTTGAAATTGTTGTGTAGGCAATTCTTTTGGTGGATAGAAACAATCCCTCTAGTCTTATGGGAGGATCTAGCAAAAATCGACGACAATTACATGTAATCTTTACTAATTCCTACTAGAAAATGCAACGAAGGATAGATCTCCTACCTCCCACTAATGCTAACATCCTTGATGTCAACCATGATTCATTTTCTTCCAAGCTCGAAATCTCCTCTTTGTTGTTGTAGGTGAGTTCTCGCAAGAAAGATCAAGTGGAAACAACAAGCCCATGCAAAGAATAACACTTTCTAATACAAATTATGTAATAGATCAAGGAATATTACAATAAATGGACAATAATTGAAACATTTATTGAAAGAAAAATTATATTGTATTATAAATAGATGAAAAGGGATCATTACAACCAATTAAGCCTTGATTTTGAAAGCCTCCTTCAAGTGAGGTCCCAAGTCCAAGCCTTAGCCTTCAAACACGTTTCTCCTTTGCAAATGGGGCGAAATTGGGCATAATTCAGCTCTTAGGATGGAAACCCACCAACCAACAACTAACTCTTAGTGGATGGTGAGAAATTCATTTAGAGAGGGAGTTTAGGATCCACGAAAAAAGGGAGAAGTTCCACATCTCAAGGGACATATAAAGTAGGATCTATGGCCAGAAATGGGAGGTCTCCTTCCAAACTTCATCTACCTAAAACCACATCGTCGTTCTCGAGCTTCTAGTAAGGGAAGATTCTCCTTCATTTTGGAAAAAACTACCTTAAGAGGATAAACGCGGTTTTTCCTGATAAAATTTGTGTTGGCAGTGTTATACAAGCGTAATTCCAGAAGTTACTAGTGCAAGAAATTAGTTATAGGAAACATGTTGCGCTTGCAAACAAGATTTTTTGATAAGTTTTCTAGGATTCTTATAAGGAAAATTTCCTCCTTTTCTTTAGGGATATTCTTTTGATTACCACTGTTAGGTTCCTATACCAATAGGTGTCATATTTCATGATTGACTGTTAAAATGCCAAATATGTTCATCCTTTCCATGCTGCAAAGGTTCCATATTTTCAAAAAATAAAAAATTTAAAAAATGAAAAGAAGATATGCCCTAAAAGAAAAATCAAAGGGAAAAAAGGAATGAATTGGTCAAAAAGAAAGAAAATGAACCCCAAAGAAAAGACCAGGAAAGTGTGCTAGTCCAAAATGCCACTACTATCCTATTTTTTTTGGAAAGAAATTAAATATGTGCAATCAATGACCTCTGTCACACTTGATGGATGGCCCAACAACTCAATCTTGGCCAATCCATGTTTAAATTTCTTGTTTTAGAACTAGAGAATAAGATCTGTCCAAACAGTTCAAGCTTGGCAGATAAGTAGTTAGGTAGAGAAGCAAGGGAGCTCACCAGCAAAATCTCAGCCCCTGGAAGAAATAAGGGTAGACCTAGATAGGAGGGTAGCTAAAAGAAAAGAAGAGAGTAAAGGTTTGCTAGTTTAAATGTACCTAAGGAAAATAGGAAGAAAAAATGTTAGGTATATTAGGCTGGGTAGGCAGTTTTGATGTTGCAGAAGTAGGTTTATGAGCAGTTTTTTCCTTTTAAAGATGATGCATCTCATGGATATCATTAGTGCCATGGAAAGGTGGCTGCAAAACATATGGAGCATGACTAATTTCCCTCCCATTCCTCCAAGAACACATACTAGCATCCCCTCAAGGACATTGAGATTTGCTCGGTGCTCCTAGTTCACTTCATTTCATGGAAAAGACTAAGTGAAACTTGTTCTACTCAGGCAAAGGAAGCCACATTTCGTGTGTAAAAATGTTTCTCTTCTATTTATGCTAAGCTTTCCAAGTTCATGATTGAATCCCTTTTTATTTTCCTAAAGCCTAAGTTCCACTTTTTTCACTTGGTGCTTGGTTTGTAAATACTTCTCATTTTAACCTATTAACTCTATTATATAACTCCTATATAATGTTTTTCCCGCCCCTATTTACATAAAATACATAAAACCCCAAAGTTTTTAATATTCCACCCCGGGCTTAATTAAAGCCATATGTTACTCTTGTAAAGGGGTCCCAAGGTTTATCCTAAACCTTATGGACAACCCTCCCCACGCGCGCATATAAACAATGGATTTCATTTAACATTTGGCTAAATGAATAACCAACCCACCAAACAAACCCAAAGTTGAAAGACATTGCAAAACCCGGCAAAAACATTACAAAACGCCAAATTATATGGTGGGTCCCCACACCATACACCTTTGTCAACTCCACCCATTCATCGACCGTCCGATCCGAGCTTTCCCATCGGACAACCCACATCAATATTGGAACCCCTCTGATAGCCGAACAATAATGCCCAGGAAAATGGCAGTTTTGCCGTCGTACAGAATGCATGTGACGCCGCCTGGTGTTATCGCGTCCCCTCCACCCAAAACAGCATTTGTCGAAAAGCAGTGCGGGATAATACCATATACCGCCCCTGCTTCCTACCGTTGACGTCGTCACCCACGTCAGCACCCACGTCGTCTGCCACCTCACCACCACATCATCTGCCGCGTCACCCACGTCACTACCAAGTCAGCCTCCGTACCCCCGCTACACGACAAAGATTACGTCATGCTGACGTCACCCGACCGAAGCGTGCCAAAACCCGCCAAAATCAATTTTTTGTCAAAAAGGTGTAAAATGTCATTTTTTCATTCATTTCAGTTTGTTTCTTCTGCGCAACCTCTACATGCTTTTTCACGTCCGAAGCAACATTTCGACTATACAGTCCACCACCCACTAAATTGAGTCCACAACTTGACCCCTCAGCTTGCTCCGCTGCCTGCATTTGCCCAGGGCGCCATTAAAACATGTATTTACCCAAATTCTTCTCCCAAACCCCATTTTTTCTAGTTTTCTCTGTAAATTCATCAAAAACACCCAAATTTGAATTAGAAACGTCGTGCTTCATTCAAACCCACGCACTGTAACCACTGTTTTACCCATTTTTTCCAGGAAATACCGTGAACTATGTCTCCCTCTGTAAATTCGCCCACCAAGCTAAATTCAAACCGGTCTTTGCCTATAAAATTCTCTGAGAAACCTCCCAAAACTATTATTTTACCTACTGTTGCTACATCAAGCCCAAATTTCAAATTGAAAAATCACGTAAGGTTGAATAATGGAGGCTCCAGTGGCCCTCAATGTTGCCCCCCTTAATGCACCACATAAAGAACTGGAATGGTTGCCCCTTGCTGAAAGAGATTTCCAGATTAATGACTTAATTGGTGACAAACCTCACCTTCAAGCTTTTTTTGAAATTAGGAATAGCTACCGCAACAATGCTGATGTTTATGGAATTTGGGAGTCCAACATGCCCATGTACTACCTCCCCTCAGTAAATGTGCTTCCTGATCTCATCCACTTATGTTGTGCCAATTATGACCCCAAAAAAAGAGCAGTTATGGCTCCATATGGGACTATCCTCTTCTATATTACCCCTCAATCCATCAATGAAATGCTACACTTTAAGCCAACTCAGCCTCTAGCTCCTCTCTCCATGGAATTCTTTCTTGACCAAGGTGCCAAACTTCCCAGTTCAGAGATAACCAGAATAGCTCAATTATTCATGAGACCAGATTGCCAGCCCAGGCAGCCACCTCCTTATAACCAAGTCCAGTTCAATGAAGCTGGAAAATTCATTACTGACATGTTTTCCTACATCTTGGGATTTAAAACCAGTGAGCATATTGATGAGACAATCTTAGTTTTGTTGTCCATGTTTACTCTAGGACAACCCCCTGCTGTCCAATATGATTATGCCACCTTCATAGCTAATAATATCCATGAGCAATTCATGAGCCTGGACAGAGAAAGAGTGTTCAAATACGCATCATACATATATCATTTGCTACTGTACAATCAACCTAATAGTTTTCAAATTCCCCTTAGAAAATTGGATCTCAAAGGAGAGCGCAGGTTTGTAATCTTCTGGACCTCAGTATTCCATGAAGTCCATAACTCTCCTTATTACTTATTGTGAATTCATTGACCTATTCATACATCCAGCCTCTTCTTTATTGATGACAACTCCTCCTGCCAGACTCTCTAGTGAAATGCAGAAAATTTCACATCTCTCAAAAGGCTACAGTATAGGTGACTGGTACTTTTACCAGAATCACACAGAGATCAGGATATATGGCTGTGAGTTGTGCCCCTATAAGCTATCCAAATATGTACCTAGTTTGCCCTGGAATACTTGAGACAATTTATTAGCTCAGATTTGACTCATTTCTATGGTGCTAGGAAAAAGGCACAACTCAAAATAAGAAATCAATTGGGCCCTTTTGTCTTCAATAAAAGGGAAGCCTGGGAAGAGGCTGATAAGATTTTAGAGGAGCAACTTAAGCTGAAACAAAGTTTTTATTGGGCGCCATATGAACCTGAACATTTCATAAGTTATAGAAAAGTGAAAAACAAGCTTACAGCATATGTTCACCACAAAATCCCTGAAATTCAACAGTATGCTAACCAACAAGAATGGGTAGAAGGCACATTAGTAGAAGAGATTATTGAGGAAGAGAAAATGGAAAAAGCCATGAAAGAGCTTGAAAAAACGCTTGACCTTGACTCTTTTGTACAAGTATCCTTCAAACTACCCCAGAACACAGGAGGTGATACATCTTTTGCTGGGACTTCTCAGCACCCCACACAAAAATCCAGCACATGGTCAGCAAAAGGCAAAGAGGTAATAGGTTCAGAGCAAGACATAATGACACACCAACCAGCTACATCAAAGGAACAAGGCCAAGGGCAGGTCCCCCCAGCACAAACAAAAGCACCAGAAATCCCTGTACTACAAACTCCTCTAAATGAGGAAAGATGCAAGAAAAGGGACAGGCAAGAAGACACAACGATCAGTGGTCCTGAAGAGCAACCAAGGGAAAAAAGGCAGAGATTGAACCCCCTATCAGAGGAGGAATTTATTCAGGAGACCACAGACAGTCTAAGGGAAGTAAGAGCAGTCAGCCAAGATACATCCCAAGTCACAGAAACATCGGCCAGTTCACACAGGTAGGAGATTGGAAGACAACAAAGTGTGGAATTCTCGTCTGCCAGGCAACAAAGTAGGCAAGGCTCTGAAATTAAGAGAACATTTACTGAAATAAAGGAAAAAAATGAGCCAATAAGAATTCAACTTTATAATCACTTGCTGAAGATGGCCCCCACAAATCAACAAAGGTTAATGTCAGCATATGACATCCAAGAAGGAAAGATGATCCTGAGTCACTTCAAGCCCAAAATGCAGCAACCACAGTCAGCTGCTGATTACATCAGGACCAATCTAGAAGTATTAGCCAAGGACATCCAGCCAATGGACCAGATTGAATTACATAAGCAAACCGGAGAAATGGTATACTCCACATTGGCAAACAACGGATTATTGGCCCACAAATTACAGAATTCTTTAAATAATACCTCTACCCAATTGGAGTTGGAAAAGGCTTCCTCTTTAGATAAGGATAATAAAATTAAGTCCTTGGAAGAGATTATCATAGAGCTGGGACATGATCCCAAGGATGCCACAAGCATCAAAGCATTAATAAAAAAGAAGGAAGAAGACATTACAGCTCTCAGGAAGCAGCACAAGCTGCCCATTACCATGCATCCCAAAACTACAGAGATTGTTGAACAAAAATCACAGGAAGATACGATGGACCTGCTATTGAAAATGAATGAGAGATTGGCAAAAATGGAGAAGGCGTTAGAGGAAGCACTATAAGGAAGGCAGGGAGAGTCGACCTCCCAACCATCTCAAATAGCTCCAATAGTTACAACTGCTCCTTCTACAGTCACAACAACAGTCCCTCCTACTGTCCCGACATCAACAACACCAAGTACTTCAACAACAACAACAGCAAGCAACAACACTACCATGACTACTGAAGAACTGATAAAGGCTATGGAGCATCTAAGACTCCAAGCATTAGAGTTAAAAGATACTAAAGAGAAATTGGTCAAGTTGGAAATAAGTTATGACAAATCCAAAATGACTGTGGAAGAAAAAACAAGAGAGGTAAATGCATTGGAAAATAAAGTAAAGGCATTGGAAAAGGACCTCTTATTAGACAAGCCTCTGGGAGAAATCAGGAGCATTCTATGGGCCAACATTGGCCAATCCATCACTGATATATGGAAATCAATACAAATAATTCATGAGCAGATTGATTTGGTAGCAGAAGCTCAAGAAGAAATTCAAAAGGCCAGGGATTCATTGGGACACATGCCCGAGCAGGCCAATAGGCTAATACATTTCTTGAACACCCACACCAAGGAAGATCTGGTAGCACTAGATATCAGGGACAGGACAGGCACCATCCTGAAAATAAAAAGGGTTCTGACCATGAGGAACTTCATACAAAATCTGGAGAGGAAGTGCCAGGACATGCAAATAGAGATAAATGCTTTCGCATAGAAGTTTACAGCTTTGGAGGAAAAGGGTCTTCCCATTTTATTAACTGATGACTATAGACTAATGACACATGCAAACTATGTACACAAGTTGAATACATATGTGGATAATCAAGTCACAACATCATCAAGTTCTGCAGGAGAGAAGGCACTCCCATCTGGACAGAGCCTGTATGACAATTTATAAAATCTGTTTTTTATTGAGCATGAAGTGAGGCATCTTTTCACAGTCCAGCCTACTTTCTTCAGGTACATGGATGCTAATGAAACTCTAATTAAAATGCGCAGACACCTATTACCAGATGACCAGTGGTGGTAGAGTATGCTAGAAATTTTGTGGGGCAGATTTCAAAGTTTTGTTTATTTTTCTAGAACATAACAGATGCCATAAAGTGAAGAAAATAGCAAATAAAAAATCGCGTTGGGCAACAGTCAATTAAAGTGCAGGAAAAATCACCCGAGAAAGCAATGCCAGCAGTGCGGAAGTTCACTAAATTATCAATCGGCCGACTCGCTGATCAAATAATCAATGCATCTCACCAACTGAGCGGCTAGCACAACATTTCTTACTTCTGCATTCATTTCTCTCTGTTCCCAAGAGCATTTACTGCTTCTGTAGAGTAGATGAAAGAAGTTATTGCAAGATATTATCTCTTTGAGATATTTTGTAAACATTTTTGTACAAAAACCTCCCCAAGCTAAGTATTAGGGGTTGGTGATACCATTCTGGAACTGCGCTGTAAAATTGAGAACTCTTCTGAATAAAAGGTTATTGGAATGCTTTTCTGATGAACTCTCTGGCTATGGAATTGATGGCAGAAACCCATGTTGCAGAATTCCCGAATTGTTTCATGGATCAATAAGTCTTTTAAACTCATGTTTTACTGTTTCTGTGTTTTATATATCATTTACATATCATACTCTAAATTGTAGGGAAAAAGAATAGCTCAGAATTTACTTAACTGTTCTCTGTGTTCAATCCCTCTTATTTTTAAATGTTCTCTTTAGAATTAGCATATGCAGGAATTCTTAACTACTCCTGTTTCCCTGGTTCTTACACCTTGAATATAATTAAGGAATTCTTAACTGCTCCTTGGTAATATTCACCCACTTTCCCTCTATTAGCATGATGAAGTATTCTTAGTTGCCCTTCACCCCCTGATTCCATTCCACCTGATTCCAGCTTAAAAATTGTTCCATGGTTAATTACCTTGCTCTGTAGTACCCCCTTTTGTCAAAGAAACCATATCCAGAAATTCATCTTCATTGACTCCATTAACCCAATGGTCTGAACTTCTCATATTTTGCATCCCTGTTCTATTGAACATCACCATCCAAAAATAAAACAAATACTTGTACTTCATAACTAGCCTAACATATAGCAAAACCAAGCTAAATCATAAAGAGAGAGCCCTATCTCGTTGCAGATTGGCTAGAATCTGCATCTAAAAGATTGGTTAGTGGTTACCTCGGCCGTATTCCCTTTTCTCACAGCTTTTGGGGAACAACCTGAGTGATAACATCATTGGTGACTCCGCTGGGGAACTGAATGACTGTGTTTGTTACTGCTGTCTATTTTCTAAAGCTACAGATGGAGCCTGAAGTTAGCCAGGCATCCTTTGAAACTGTTTTTGCTATGCAATTACAGGAGTAAATAAAAGCTGCTTCAGTCTATCTCCAGTCTAGCTTTAGGCTTTAAACAGTTGTCTCAAAAATTTGATCAGTTTCCTTTTTTGATTTCAAAAGATCTTCAGGAAATTTCAAGGCTCTCACAATTCATAATTTCTTAGAAAGATATTGTCAAAAGCAGTGCTCTTCAAATACTTCCAGAAAATACCAAAAATAGATTTAGAAGCTGGCTCCAAAGAAGAAAACCCGTTACACTAGATCAAATCCAGATCTGAATCCTCCAACTATCTTTGAAAATCATAACTTGATCTCTAAGAGCCTTAGAAGACAAGAAAGTCCAAAAAATTCTGCTAATTTAAACCTTGATACACTTCAGCAAAACCTTACCCAATCTGAGCTTCCTCCCGAAAAAGCAGCAGTCCTTTCTACTGTTGTTGCAGCTTCTTCTAGTTCACCATCATCACTTCAAAGCATCTTTTCCACTCCCCCATACAGAGCACTTATCTCAGCGGTTATCCCTGTGCTTCCATTTGTCCCATTTATACCTGTTAATATGGCAAACTGATATGCTCCCTTGCAATTACCTGCAAATCCAGGCACTATGCTTCAAGATTACCAAAGCAAAATTACCTATTTTGATGGTACTGGCACCTATACAGCTCAACAACATACTAAGAAAATGATGGATTATTTTGAGAACTATGAAATTGAAGATAATGAGGTCAGAATGAAATTTTTTTTCCAAAGATTAACAAGTGATGTAAGGACCTGGTTTAGGGCACTCACTGTAAACACAATTGCTAATCCAAATGCCCTTTATCAAACCTTCTTGAACAAATGGGAAAAGAAGAAAGACCCATTACACATTCTATTAGAATATGAAAGCTTGAAAAGAGGCCCACAAGAAACTGTCCAAGACTACTGTGCCAGATTCAATAATGTGTACAATGCTATTCCTAAGAACCTTAGACCTCCACCAGACTTGGCCTTGATCAAATTCCCTAATGGATTTGATTCTGACATGGCCTACCAACTCAGGGAAAGAGCTCCTCCAAGCTTAGAGGACATGCAGAGCATATCTGTTAGTGTAGAGGCCAATCTGATCTCTAAACGAGCTTGAGCTAGAGCTTAAAGAAGGACTCCCTTTAAAGAAGAGCCTTCTGCATTTAAGAAAAAATAGATGCAATTATCAAAGGAATGGACAGATTGGGTGATAGAGTAGAAACCGTTGAAAGGAAATCTTCTTGGGAAGGTCAACCAAGTAACACCGCAAGAAATCCAAACTTTAGGAAAAATCAAAATCCTAATACAGGGAAAGTTGGTCCTGACCAAAACATTAGACCTTCATTTCAAGAAAACTATGCTGAATCTTCAACTTCTAGTGAGCCAAAAGAGGATACTCAGATTAACTTTATGGGTCTAAACACTGAACAACAAATCTTTTTAACCCAAGATGACCAAGAGGCTCATAATTTCAACCAATTTCAAACCAAACCGAGAAAATCATTTGATTTCAGAGAAGGATATGATGCAACTGTCTATGAGGTTCACAAACAATACAAATTAAGAAGCAGAACAATAGATGTTCGTGAACCCAACAAGCGGAAAGATACCAAGCAGCGTAAAAAGGCAAAAGATAAAACTTCCCCTATAGAAATCCCTGCTAGAAAAGAACTCAACCCAAAAGAGCTCACGGTTGAGGACATATCAGACTTACAGCCATCAAACGATCAGCCATCCACCTCCTTTCCTCCCAAATAAAATGTAAAGGGATCCCCTTAAATTAATTTTAAAGTAGATTCAGTTCATAACAACACTTCTGATAGAGAAAAAACCATTGAAAACACAACAGAAAAAGAAAATCTTACTATCTGGAATGCAAAAATTCAAGTGGAAAAACCTTTCAACCTAGAAACCGAAATTGGCAAGTTAAAAATAGCCATTCCACTATCTGAATTGGCTAACCATGAGGTCTATAGAAAACAAATCAGTAGGACACTTCAAATTTTCGAAAATAGAGATGCAATGAATGTCATAGATGACCAGTCAGAGTTAATCTTTGGCCCTGAGGTTAATGGTAAATCAGTAGATGGAGGAGTTCCTCCATTCTATGTAAGCCTAAACATTCATGACAAAGTACTTCACAATGCAATGTTTGATTCGAGAGCTTCCCATAATCTAATGCCTAAGTCGGTGATGGAAAAATTGGACCTAGATATCACAAGGCCATATAAAGACTTGTTTTCTTTTGATTCTAGCCAGGTCAGGTGTCTAGGCCTAATCAAATATTTGTGTGTATCTCTAGTTCAATACCCTGCCAAGACTATTTTAATGGATGTGGTAGTAGCTAATATCCCACCAAAATATGGAATGCTTTTGTGTAGGTCTTGGGGTGAAAAACTCCAGAGATATTTACAATTGGACATGTCTTACGCCACCATTTTAGTCTTTGGCCAGCCAAAGAGATTGTACCGGGAAACGTTAATGAAATATGTGGTCAGCAGTCAAGAGAAACCCCAAAATTTCCCCATTTATTCCATGCATTATGATATGGATTCTTTCATCCTATAAAATGCTGAAATTTGTCCCAAAACTGATGACAAGCTTCTAAAATCAGCACAAGGAAGAAGCATAAATGAAGAATCCATTGCTCAAGACCTAGAAATTGCTGAAATAATTGACATAACACACACACTAGGGGAGCCACATAAAACTGAAAATTCAAATCTGCCCACCAAGCAAGTTTCCAAAACTCCTGATGCTAGTTGTAATCAAGAAACCTTATGGTGCTTAGAATTTGATGTGTCAGTGAATAAACTAGGAGCAAGGGCAGGGATTTGGATACATAATACGCAAAATGATCATGCTGAAAGACATGCATACAAATTGAATTTTAGATGTACAAATAACATGGTTGAGTATGAAGCCCTTCTGCTAGGACTCAAACTGATTAAAAATCTAGGGGCAGCTAGGATCTCAATTTTGGGAGACCCTGATTTGAGTATTCAACAGATGAAAGGAAACTTTGTCACAAATGATCTCAGGTTGAGAGCTTACAGAGGGGCAACAATTAAAATACTCAATACCTTTCTAGAATCACAGCTTACCAAAATTTCAAGGAAACACAATTTGCATGCTCACAGTTTGGCAACATTTGCCAGCACTTGTAAGCTGCCATTTGAACCTAACCATCATTTTACTGCTGAAATTAAACACAGACTTGTTGTTCCAGACAATGTTAAAAACTGGCAAGTGTTTGAAAATGACACTCAGATCAACAATTTCCTGACTTTGAAAGAGGAATTTTCAAGCACAAACATAGACACAAGCACCATTTGTGAAGATCGGCAAATAGATAAGATTGAAAAACATATATCAGCTGAAACAGCAGATCAGATCTTACACCCAACAATCTTTACTAGCAAAAAATTACAAGAGCTCAAGCAAATGGACTTTGATGAAACTACTAAAGGAGATTCTGAAGTGATTGAGTTAAAGGATAACTTTTTACCCACAGGCTTGACTCCTCTGGAAGATATTTTTGATTCAAATGATATTCCAAGAAATCCAAAAATGCAGCCTTTGAACGCAGAAATTGAGGACTGTAATATAGGAACTGCAGAAGAGCCTAAAATGATAGAATTGTCCAAAGCATTGCCACTTGACCAAAAACTGAAATATATTGAGATGTTCAAAGAATTTCAAGATGTTTTTGCATGGAGCTATGAAGACCTTAAGTCCTATGATGCTTATGTGATCCAACATACAATACCCTTAAAAGAAGATTAAAAGCCTTTTAAACAAAAACTTAGAAGGGTTAATCCTGTCCTCCTTCCTCTCATTGAAAATGAAGTCAAAAGAATGTACGAAGATGGAATAATTGCACCCGTTAGATTTTCAGAATGGATCTAAAATTTAGTGCCCACTAGGAAGAAAACAAGAGAGATAAGATTGTGTGTTGACTTAAGAAATCTAAATAAAGTTTCTCTCAAGAACCACTACCCCTTACCCAAGATGGATCACATTTTACAAAGGGTAGTAGGAGCTTCCAGAATTTCATTGTTAGATGGATTCTCAGGCTTTAATCAGATCCTAGTTCACCCTGATGATCAAGATAAAACTGCTTTTACAACACCTTGGCGAACTTTCATGTAAAAATGCATTCTGGACTTAAGAATGCAGGGGCAACATTTCAACGAGCAATGGACATAGCCTTTGCAAAAGAGATTCATGATTTCTTGGTCATATATCTTGATGACCTCACTTCTTTTTACAAATCAGATCAAGAACACTTAGAACATTTAAGACAGATGTTCTTAATTTGTAGAAAATATGGCATATCACTTAACCCAAAGAAATCATTATTTGGCCTAAAAGAAGGCAAACTGTTAGTCACATAATCTCAAAAGATGGCATTAGAATTGACTCAGATAGAATACAAGCTATTTTACAAGTTCTTCACCCAAGAAATATCAAAGAACTACAAACTTTTCTAGGAAAAATCAATTTTCTAAAAATATTCATACCCAATTTGGCTGAACTAATAAGATTGTTGAACAACATGCTGAAGAAAGATTCTAAAGTCAAATAGACAATAGAAGCTAAGCAAGCTTTTGAAGAAATTAAAATAGCTTTAACTAAAACACCAGTCCTCACAAGCCCGAAATTTGATAGGGAATTTATAATCTTTTCCTTTGCATCTGAGCATACTATTGTTGTTGTCCTATTACAAAAAGATGACCAAGGATGTGAGAAACCCATTGCTTTCTTCAGCAAAGCACTTAGAGATGCACACTTAAATATCAAATCCTAGAAAAACAAGGTTATGCTATCAAGGATTTCAGAGTTTATATCTTATACTCTCATGTAATAGCTTATGTGCCAAATACTGTGGTCAAGGATATCCTAACCCAAGAAGGAATAGAAGGAAAAAGAGGCAAATGGATAGCTAACATCTTGGAATATGACATTGAGATTAAACCAACAAAGCTGATCAAAGGACAAGGATTCGCTAAATTGATGACTGAAACCAAATTTCAAGCCCTTGACATCAATGAACTGGATAACGAACAGGAGATGGCAACTCCACAGATCAATCAATCCTTTTTACAATCACTTTGGTATGCTGATATAATTTATGTATTGTTAAACCTACAGGCATCTCCAGGGTTATCAGAAACTAAAAAGAGATTTCTAAAAATGAAGGCTTCAAAATTCTGTATTATAGATAATGTTTTGTTTTGAAAAATCATGAAGGCATTTTGTTGAATTTCTTAACAAAGGATGAGACTGACAAAGTGCTGAAAGAATTTCATGTAGGGGATTGTGGTGGACATTTGTATTGGAAGTCAACTATTGATAAAATCTTAAGAGCTGGACTTTATTGGCCCTCCCTGTTTGATGATGTAAATAAATTTGTAATTTCTTGCCATAAATGTAAAATCTTTGAAGACAAGAGAAAGTTGTTACCTCTACCTCTAAAGCCAATTTCCACTGAGAGACCATTTCAACAATGGGGCTTAGATTTCATCGGGGAGATTCGCCCTCCCTCTTTTGGCCAGCATAAGTGGATTTTAACTGGCACAGACTACTTCACCAAGTGGATTGAAGCCATCCCTTGTAGACAAGCTAATGACTCAGTGATCATACAATTCCTAGAAACCAATATCTTATCTAGATTTGGCTGTCCGGAAAAGATAATAACTAACAATTCCACTGCCTTTAAATCCAAAAGAATGATCGATTTCTGTCCCAAATACCATATTACCTTGGGCCACTCCACAACCTATTACCCTCAAGGCAATGGTCTAGATGAATCATCCAATAAAATCTTGATCAATATCATAAAGAAAGTATTGGAGGAAAACAAGAAAAACTGGCATCAGAAGCTTATCAATGCTCTTTGGGCAGACAAATTGACTACAAAGAGATCCATTGGAACAAGCCCCTATGAGTTGGTTTATGGCATGGAGGCAGTATTCCCTTCATCTTTGGGAATCCCTGTGATAAAATTGCTGCAAGAAACACAGGCAGAACCTAATGACATTCAGAGGAGAATCAATCAAACAATTCATTTACCGCAAACTAGAGAAGAAGTGTATCAAAGATCTCAAATTATACAAGAGAAACTTAAGACTATTTTTGACAAAAGAACAAAGGTAGAGGATTATTTCATAGGAGACAAAGTACTCAAATGGGATTCTAGAAGGGAATATAAAGGAAAACATGGGAAGTTTGACTTCCTATGGAGAGGACCTTTTGCTATTCAGCCTATATAAGGAAACAACACCTACTTTTTGAGAAGCCTGGATGGTACAGAAGCAGAAGATGGGTCAGTCAATGGTCAGATGCTCAAGAATTATTTTGATCCACTTTGTTGATATATCAGGACTGTATTTTGTACATAATAGTGTCTATTTTCTGCAGTTTATTACAGCAATAAGATAGGGAATAAGATGCAGCAAGTTTTGAGAAAAAGTAAGGAATTGTGCCACCTTTTTGTATTACATGTTGAGTTTATCAGAGGAATTAAAGAAGAAGACTTGGAGCTGAAAATATGATGGCAAACACTCAGACAAACTGTTAAAACAAGGCTGCAATTGTTTAAGTAAATTTATGAGAAATGTATATATGTTGCAGAGGTACAGTTTTGTTTACTTACAGCGAAGGTGAAATTTCAGATTGCAGCAAGAGTTGAATATAAGGCTATCTGACCAGTTTTTCTTGGCTTTTCACTTGGAAAAGCCATCCCCAAGTGGAGCCACTGTTAGGTTCCTATACCAATAGGTGTCATATTTCATGATTGACTATTAAAATGCCAAATATGTTCATCCTTTCCATGCTGCAAAGGTTCCATATTTTCAAAAAATCAAAAATTTTAAAAATGAAAAGAGGGTATGCCATAAAATAAAAATCAAAGGGAAAAAAGGAATGAATTGGTCAAAAAGAAAGAAAATGAACCCCAAAGAAAAGACCAGGAAAGTGTGCTAGTCCAAAATGCCACTACTATCCTATTTTTTTGGGAAAGAAATTCAATAGGTGGAATCAATAACTTCTGTCACACTTGATGGATGGCCCAACAGATCAATCTTGTCTAATCCATGTTTAAATTTCTTGTTTTAGAACTAGAGAATAAGATCTATCCAAACAGTTCAAGCTTGGAAGATAAGTAGTTAGGCAGAGAATCAAGGGAGCTCACCAACAAAATCTCAACCCCTGGAAGAAATAAGGGCAGACTTAGATAGGAGGGTAGCTAAAAGAATAGAAGAGAGTAAGGGTTTTCTAGTTTAAATGCACCCAAGGAAGAAAGGAAGAAAAAATGCTAGGTATATTAGGCTGGGTAGGCAGTTTTGATGTTGCAGAAGCAGGTTTATGAGCAGTTTTGTCCTTTTAAAGATGATGCATCTCATGGATATCATTAGTGTCATGGAAAGATGGCTGCAAAATAGATGGAGCATGACTAATTTCCCTCCCATTCCTCCAAGAACACTTACTAACATCCCCTCAAGGACATTGAGATCTGCTCGGTGCTCCTAGTTCACTTCATTTCGTGGAAAAGACTAAGTGAAACTTTGTTTTACTTAGGCAAAGGAAGCCGCATTTCTTGTGTAAAAATGTTTCTCTTCTATTTATGCTAAGATTTCCAAGTTCATGATTGAATCCCTTTTTATTTTCCTAAATCCTAAGTTCCACTTTTTCCACTTGGTGCTTGGTTTGTAAATACTTCTCACTTTAACCTATTAACTCTATTATATAACTCCTATATAATGTTTTCCCCGCCCCTATTTACATAAAATACATAAAACCCCAAAGTTTCTAATATTCCGCCCTGGGCTTAATTAAAGCCATATGTTACTGTTTTAAAGGGAGTCCAAGGTTTATCCGAAACCTTATGGACAACCCTCCCCGTGCGCGCATATAAACAATGGATTTCATTTAACATTTGGTTAAATGAATAACCAACCCGCCCAACAAACCCAAAGTTGAAATACATTGCAAAACCCCGCAAAAGCATTACAAAACGCCGAATTATATGGTGGGTCCCCACACCATACGCCTCTGCCAACTCCACCCATTCATCGATCGTCTGATCCGGGCTTTCCCATTAGACGACCCACGTCAATATCGGAACCCCTCCGATAGCCGAACAATAGCGCCCGGGAAAATGGCGGTTTTTTCATCGTACAAAATGCACGTGGCGCCGCCTGGTGTTATCACGTCCCCTCCAGCCAAAACAGATTTTGTCAAAAAGCGGTGAGGGATAATACCATATACCGCCCCCGCTTCCTACCGCTGACGTCGTCACCCACGTCATCGCCCATGTCAGCACCGACATCGTCTGCCACCTCATCTCTGCATCATCTGCCACGTCACCCACGTCACTACCAAGTCAGCCTCCATACCCCCTCTACACGACAAAGATTACGTCATGCTAACGTCACCCGACTGAAGCGCGCCAAAACACGCCAAAATCAAATTTTTGTCAAAAAGGTGTAAAATGTGTTTTTCTCGTTCATTTCAGTTTGTTTCTTCTGCGCAACCTCTACATGCTTTTTCACATCCGAAGCAACATTTAGATTATAAAGTTTTCCACCCGCTAAATTGAGTCCACGGCTCGACCCCTCAGCTCGGTCCGCCGCCTGCATTTCGCCCAGGGCACCATTAAAACAGGTAATTACCCAAATTCTTCTCCCAAACCTTGTTTTTTCTAGTTTTCTCTGTAAATTCACCAAAAACACACAAATTTGAATTAGAAACGTCATGCTTCCTTCAAACCCACATAATGTAACCACTGTCTTACCCATTTTTTCCAAGAAATCCCATGAACTCTGTCTCCCTCTGCAAATTCTCCCACCAAGCTAAATTCAAACCGGTCTCGGCCTGTAAAATTCTCTGAGAAACCTCCAAAAACTATTATTTTACCTACTGTTGTTGCATCAAGCCAAAATTTCAAATTGAAAAATCAAAAAAGGTTGAATAATGGAGGCTCTAGTGGCCCTCAATGTTGCCCCCCTTGATGCACCACATAAAGAATTGGAATGGTCACCCCTTGCTGACAGAGATTTCCAGATTAATGACTTAATTGGTGACAAACATCACCTTCAAGATTTTTTTGAAATTAGGAATAGCTACCGCAGCAATGCTGATGTCTATGGAATTTTGGAGTCCAACATGCCCATGTACTACCTCCCCTCAGTAAATGTGCTTCCTGATCTCATCCACTTATGTTGTGCCAATTATGACCCCACACAAAGAGTAGTTATGGCTCCATCTGGGACTATCCTCTTCTATATTACCCCTCAATCCATCAATGAAATGCTACACTTTAAGCCAACTTAGCCTCTGGCTCCTCTCTCCATGGAATTCTTGCTTGACCAAGGTGCCAAACTGCCCAGTTCAGAGATAACCAGAATAGCTCAATTATTCATGAGACCAGATCGCCAGCCTAGGCAGCCACCTCCTTATAACAAGGTCTGGTTCAATGAAGCTGGACAATTCATTACTGACATGATTTCCTACATCTTGGGATTTAAAACCAGTGAGCATATTGATGAGACTATCTTAGTTTTGTTGTCCATGTTTACTCCAGGACACCCACCTACTGTCCAATATAATTATGCCACCTTCATAGCTAATAAGATCCATGAGTAATTCATGAGCCTGGACAGAGAAAGAGTGTTCAAATACACATCATACATATATCATTTGCTACTATACAATCAACCTGATAGTTTTCAAATTCCCCTTAGAAAATTGGATCTCAAAGGAGAGCGCAGGCCTATAATATTCTAGACCTCAGTATTCCATGAAGTCCATAACTCTCCTTATACTTATTGTGAATTCATTGACCTATTCATACATCCATCCTCTTCTTTATTGATGACAACTCCTCCTGCGAGACTCTCTAGTGAAATGTAGAAAATTTTACATCTCTCAAAAAGGCTACAGTATAGGTGACTGGTACTTTTACCAGAATCACACAACGATCAGGATATATGGTTGGAGTTGTGCCCCTATAAGCTACCAAAATATGTACCTATGAGACTGTTTTCCCTGGAATACTTCAGGAAATTTATTAGCTCAGGTTTGACTCATTTCTATGGTGCTAGGAAAAAGGCACAGCTCAAAATAAAAAATCAATTGGACCCTTTTGTATTCAATAAAACGGAAGCCTGGGAAGAGGTTGATAAGATTTTAGGGGAGAAACTTAAGTTGAAACAAAGTTTTTATTGGGCGCCATATGACCCTGAACATTTCATAAGTTATAGAAAAGTGAAAAACAAGCTTACAACATATGTTCACCACAAAATCCCTGAAACTCAACAGTGTGCTAACCAACAAAAATGGGTAGAAGGCACATTAGTAGAAGAGATTACTGAGGAAGATAAATTGGAAAAAGGCATGAAAGAGCTTGAAAAAATTCTTGACCTCGACTCTTTTGGACAGGTATCCTTCAAACTGCCCCAGCACAAAGCAGGTGATACATCTTTTGCCGGGACTTCTCAGCAGCCCAGACAAAAAGCCAGCACAGGGTCCGCAAAAGGCAAAAAGGTAATAGGTTCAGAGTAGGACATAATGACAGACTAGCCAACTAAATCAAAGGAACAAGGCCAAGGGTAGGTCCCCCTAGCACAAACAAAAGCACCAGAAATTCCTGTACTACAAACTCCTCTAAATGAGGAAAGAGGCAAAAAAAGGGACAGGCAAGAAGACACACCGATCAGCGGTCCTGAAGAGAAACCAAGGGAAAAAAAAGCAGAGATTGAACCCTCTATCAAAGGAGGAATTTATTCAGGAGACCACAAAGATTCTAAGGGAAGAAAGAGCAATCAACCAGGATACATCCCCAGTCACAGAAACATCGGCCATTGCACGCAGGCAGGAGATTGGAAGACAACATAGTGTGGAATTCTCTTCTTCCAGGCAACAAAGTAGGCAAGGCTCTGACAATAAGAGAACATTTACTGAAATAAAGGAAAAAAATGAGCCAATAAGAATTCAACTTTATAATCACTTGCTGAAGATGGCCCCCACAAATCAACAAAGGTTAATGTCAGCATATGACATCCAAGAAGGAAAGATGATCCTGAGTCACTTCAAGCCCAAAATGCAGCAACCACAGTCAGCTGCTGATTACATCAGGGCCAGTATAGAAGTATTAGCCAAGGACATCTAGCCAATGGACCAGATTGAATTACATAAGAAAATCGGAGAAATGGTATACTCCACATTGGCAAACAAGGCATTATTGGCCCACAAATTGCAGAATTCTCTAAATAATACCTCTGCCCAATTGGAGTTGGAAAAGGCTTCCTCTTTAGCTAAGGATAATAGAATTAAGTCCTTGGAAGAGATTATCATAGAGCTGGGACATGATCCCAAGGATGCCAAAGGCATCAAAGCATTAATAAAAAAGAAGGAAGAAGAAATTGCAACTCTCAGGAAGCAACTCAAGCTGCCCATTACCATGCATCCCAAAACTACACAGATTGTTGAACAAAAATCACAGGTAGATACAATGGACCTGCTAATGAAAATTAATGAGAGATTGGTAGAAACGGAGAAGGCATTGGTGGAAGCACTGCAAGGAAAGAAGGGAGAGTCGACCTCCCAGCCATCTCAAACAGCTCCAATAGTTACAACTGCTCCTTCTACAATCACAACAGCAGTCCCTCCTACTGTCTCACCATCAACAACACCATGTACTTCAACAACAACAGTAGCAGCCAACAGAACTACCATGACTACTGAAGAACGGATAAAGGCTATGGAGGATCTAAGACTCCAAGTATTAGAGTTAAAAGATACTAAAGAGAAATTGGCCAAGTTGTAAATAAGTTATGAAAAATCCAAAATGAATGTGGCAGAAAAAACAAGAGAGGTAAAGGCATTGGAAAATAAAGTAAAGGCATTGGAAAAGGACCTCTTATTAGACAAGCCTCTAGGAGAAATTAGGAGCATTCTGTGGGCCAACATTGGCCAATCCATCACTGATATGTGGAAATCAATACAAATAATTCATGAGCAGATTGATTTGGTAGCAGCAGCTCAAGAAGAAATTCAAAAGGCCAGGGATTCATTGGGACACATGCTCGAGCAAGCCAATAGGCTAATACATTTCTTGAACACCCACACCAAGGAAGATCTGGCAGCACTAGATATCAGGGACAAGACAGGCACCATCCTGACAATCAAAAGGGTTCTGACCATGAGGAACTTCATACAAAATCTAGATAGGAAGTGCCAGGACATGCAAATAGAGATAAATGCTTTCACACAAAAGTTTACAGCTTTGGAGGAAAAGGGTCTGCCTAGTTTATTAACTGATGACTATAGACTAATGACACATGCAAACTATGTACACAATTTGAATACATATGTGGATAATCAAGTCACAACATCATCAAGTTCTGCAAGAGAGAAGGCACTCCCATCTGGACATAGCCTGTATGACAATTTAGAAAATCTATTTTTTATTGAGCATGAAGTGAGGCATCTTTTCACAGTCCAGCCTACTTTCTTCAGGTACAAACATGCTGATGAAACTCTATTTAAAATGTACAGACACCAATTACCAGATGACCAGTGGTGGCCGAGGATACTAGAAATTTTGTAGGGTGGATTTCAAAGTTTTGTTTATTTTCCCAGAACATAACAGATGCCATAAAGTGAAGAAAAGAGCAGATAAAAAATCACACTGGGCAGCAATCAATTAAAGTGCAGGAAAAAGCACCCGAGAAAGCAACGCCAGCAGCGTGGAAGTTCACTAAAGTATCCATTAGCCAACTCGCTGAGCAAATAATCAATGCATCTCACCAACTGAGTGGCCATCACAACAATTCTTACTTCTGCATTCATTTCTTTGTTCCCAAGAGCATTTACTCCTTTTGTAGAGTAGGTGAAAGAAGTCATTGCAAGAGATTATCTCTTTGAGATATTTTGTAAACATTTTTGTACAAATACCTCCCCAAGCTAAGTATTAGGGTTGGTGATACCATTCTAGAACTACGCTGTAAATTTGAAAACTCTTCTGAATAAAAGGTTGCTGGAATGCTTTGCTGATGAACTCTCTGGCTATGGAATTGATGGCAGAAGCCCATGTTGCAGAATTCTCGAATTGTTTCATGGATCAATAAGTCTTTTAAACTCATGTTTTACTGTTTCTATGTTTTATATATCATTTACATATCATACTCTAAATTGCAGGGAAAAAGAATAGCTCAGAACTTACTTAACTGTACTCTGTGTTCAATCCCTGTTATTTTTAAATGTTTTCTTCAGAATTAGCATATGCAGGAATTCTTAACTGCTGTTGTTTCCCTGGTTCTTACACCTTCAATATAATTAAGGAATTCTTAACTGCTCCTTGGTAATATTCACCCACTTTCCCTCTGTTAGCATGATGAAGGATTCTTAGTTTCCCTTCACCCCTTGACTCCATTCCTCCTGATTCCAGCTTAAAAATTGTTCCATGGTTAATTACCTTGCTCTATAGTACCCCTTTCTGTGAAAGCAACCATATCCAGAAATTCATCTTCATTGACTCCATTAACCCAATGGTCTGAACTTCTCATATTTTGCATCCATGTTCTATTGAACATCACCGTCCAAAAATCAAACAAATACTTGTACTTCATAACTAGCCTAACATATAGCAAAACAAAGCTAAATCATAAAGAGAGAGCCCTCTCTGGCTGCAGATTGGATAGAATCTACATCTAAAAGATTGGTTAGTGGTTACCTCAGCCATATTCCCTTTTCTCACAACTTTTGGGGAACAACCTGAGAGATAACAACCACAAACATTTTTCATGGTGAATACATGTTTTTCAACAAATTTCATCACTTTGTGACACTTGCGACATTGATGACACAAAGTGCGACACTTCAGGATACGAGACTAGAAGTGGGAAAAGATAATTTATAACAGATTCCCCCTAAAGCATGAAGTCAGAATGGGAAGCAGTGGCTGAAGTGCTTTACATGAAAAGGCAAGGACTTAGAGAACTATCATCAGGAGACCTACAAATCAAACATAATATAATATATTTGACCTCTCTTATGTAAGTATGTCTAAAGAGTAGGTATCTAAAAAATACATGGATCCACGACATTTACGCAACCATCCTAATAGAAAGGATCATCTTTACAATCATGAATACTTAATAACTCCATGCAACCTGGATTTATCAAGCGAAACCCAGGGTCTTCACTTCTGACTTGATAAAACCAAAATGTGAATCTTACCATGTGAATAGATGTGTCAATGTCAAACATGGTAGAAACCACCTGATTATCAGTCAATTATGTAAATCGTTAACAGGCACGAGAGAAACCACTAATGATGAAGATGTATTGCAAGAAACAAAAACACAATCCACAAATGTGAATAATGAAGCCGAAGTTGAACAATGGGAGAATCATTCGATTAAAGCCCAACGATGTGAACCTATGATCGAATGCAAAAATCCTGCCATTGAGGCATGCAAGCTCCAAGGTATTGAAAGGGAGTTTTTAGATCATCTTCCCGCATAATGAGTTGGAGTCTACAAGAAGTGATCTGTCAGAGTGACATAATGTTTCCCACATCATCCACACGAAACATAGGATTTTGCAAAGTTGCAAGAGTGATTCAGGATTGATGCAGAAAACGTCAAACATGATATAAGTGGTTTTAATTTGCAAGTGGGACTTCTCTTGAACATATCGGCGACACCACTCCAGAATTTGGTAGAATTTTACTAAAAATAAGATAAGAGGTCATGGTCACAATAACATACAATCAAATAAGAGGAAAATGGATTTCCCAAACCCAGTAAGCCAACTGCCAAAGTGAGGATGCCCCAAACCTAACACAAGATATAGATAAGTGTCATGTTTAAGAGCAACATATTGCCTTTCATACAAAATACAAGATATATCTTTCTTTCCATTTCCCCCCACTATTTCTAGCGAGTACTTATTTAGTTTTAATATCAAGCTTGAAGAGGATATCATATGCTTGTCATATAAGTTAATCCTTTGGATGAATCCATCCTATTATTTATAACGAGCCCTAGGAAGGAGTAGCTCGGTCTCGTCATGGTGATAATTCCGACAGAGGGGTAACTTGAAATATTTTCATGTTTAGAGAGTTTGAAAACGAGGCGAAAAGAAAACTTCATATGTCCCTTTTCGTAAATAGTCCCTTAAGTCCAGAAAGGTAGAAAACAATTCTCAAGAGAACCTCTTAGCCATGTTTAACTAAGGTATTCCTTTTTTGTAGCTAGCCTATCTCAATCTGAAAAAGGGTTAAACTTATACTGAGTAGATGTCTTTTCATTTACTTTTACAAGTTCAAAAAGACAAGTGCTCGACAATATTTTCATATGTTTTGAGTCTAAAAATAGATGAAAGAGGACTCCACATAGAGGAACAAGTAGTATAAAAGGATAGCAACTAGTTCCGGCCATGATGGAACTTCTGAAAACATGTAAAGGTTAAGAGGTTGGCTAATAAGACTACTTATCCTAGATGTTCCCTAGGAAAGGGTAAAACAACCAAGTGAAAGTGTATGATCAACCAAAGAGATGGTGATGATGGAATGAAAAAAGCAAAGCTTGTCTAGCAAAAACAAACTAATAAAAATGGCAATCACAAGAGGTAAACTGGGAATGGTTTCATTTTTAGACAAGTTGGAAATGGAGACAAACTATGCTTGAGATTGGTTTCATTTTTACACAAGCTTGAAACAAAGAAAAACTATGCTTGAGATAAGTTTGCATGCCCCTAGCATAATGACTCAATTCGGGGTACATGCCCCCCAAGCTTCATTTCCTTCACCTAAGTAGACTATTGATTACTAACAAGTGGATGGAATGAAGGTTCATTTATGAGATCAAGTGAAAGACTCGATTGGGAATTTATGATATCTAATCAAAGACTCAAATCAGAAGGGGGTTTGTTTCATTTTTTAATGAGCTTGACACATGAAAAGAACTATGCTCATGAAACTTTGTTTCATTTTTTAACGAGCTTTCCACAAGTAAAGGAACTTTTCTCTAGGAACCTTCATTCAATTTTTAAGGATGTTAACATAAGACAAAGAACTCTGCTCCAAAAAACCTTGATTATGGACCATAATAGGCAATGGCTTCTAAGAGGTTCTCATCAAATGGGAGAACAATGCTCTAGAAGGGATACATGTCAAGGGATCTAATGGAAATATCAGGCTCGAATGCCCCCAGTACATGATGCACTATATCATTGACTAGATCATCAGTAGATGCAGGCATGGAATAGGTGGCCACATAATTAACCTATGGTGGGGGTGATACCACTTTCATACAAGGACCATTTAGGGAATATGGTTGATTTGGAGTCAAATTAGGACCAATGAATGAAAGTTTATCAATGATCATCATTCTTCCTTCATGCAGGAAACATATCACACAAAAGAGAGAAGAGACAAGATATCCCATGACATAAGCATAGTCACAGGCAAGGAGTAAATTAAAATTCAAAGGGCCTTGGACAACCATCACATTGATATAAACAATTTTTCCTCCCAAAGTAATAGGAAACTTAGGAAGGATCCCTAACGATTTATTGGTTCCTCCGTTAAAAGCTAACAGATTTTGGGTAATGAGCATAAGCTACAGAGAACCTAAATCTTTCCAAGTAGTTGAGGACATAATACTAACCAAAGCACCTCCGTTTATGATTGTGCCAGGGATGGGTATATTATAGGCATGTACTATGACCTAGAAGGGCACGGAAGAAGGAAGATGATATCAAGTCAGTCGACTCCAATCAAAGGAAGTGACCATACTACTTGGAGGGGGTACCATGGGAATGGGAGAAATTCCACCTTGTGTTATGGGAACGGGAGGATCGCCCCCCTGTACCATGAGAACTAAGGATTTCCCCCTAATTCATTGGAATCTGAATAAACAAGAAGAACCTGAGCAGTATGAAATTCACTCTCTACGAGAAAGGTAAGATCAAGTGAAGGTGGAATCAGGTCAACCATTTTCTCAACCAATGGTCGGTCAGGAACGGGCTCATGGGATTCACATTCAGAGAGAGTGGGATTGACTAGAGATGAATTCTAATCAATCACTTGATCAAATAGTGGGGGATCAGGGGAAAGTTTTCGATAACCAATCGGAAGACAAGGCTAAGAAGTTGTAAGGTTTTCCAACACTTTTGAGGCTTCATCCATATAAGGACAAAGGTGAATAGTATGATTCCCTTCACATAACTTATAGAGAAATTTGACTTTACCATTTCTTCCATGGACCTTACTATCACTAGTTGAGGGTTTGTCACTAACATGATCTCCAGAGGCTGATGACAAAGGCTGGTGTGAGCCTGTAGACCACACTTCTAATACCTTGTGAATACCAGGACAATCTCTAAGAAGGTGTTCGCCCTTACAAAGCACGCAAGGGAATTTAACTTTGTGGGGCTACTTGGAAGGTTTCTCCATACTAGTTGCATCCATAGCAATGGTGTTGGCTTGTTGGGGCTTGACCCAGGTTCGGAGTTAATTAGCCAAACAAATCCTTATACTACTAGTCCTTTCAGCAACAATCTACAGAGCACAGACTGAGGTCTCACCTAAAGTAGTATGGGAGGGTGCTAGAACCAGGTTTCTGCACCCTTGCGATGTCTGAGAAGTTCGACTGGTCCTTTGTTTGTTCCTACACGCAGGTTGCTTCGCGCACCTTCCATTCCTTGCGGCCTAGTACCATGCCTTCGTGCAGCCCTAACCAAGGGCTGCGCCACACTCTGCACTATTACCTGAGATCTTATTTATCTCTTAGTATTAATTAAGAACCTTTTCCTACTTGAATGTCTTAAGTTATAATTAGCAACACAAAACATTCATACAAGTTCGCGTAGTAAATAAACAGTATACTTGCAAATTATATCCACTCATGCATTAACCTAGGAAGAGATACATGGAATTATAGGAAAACTTCTCTTTATTGATTTTCCAACGGTTACAGACTCAACCTGCCCTGCACACTCAGCTGCAAGGATCTGTGCATGCAGCTGCGGACTGCTAGGCCTCTGCGCACTTAGCTACAAAGCCTTATCCTACTCTACGACCCATAGACACACTTTAAACTTCAACTCAATCACTTAGACTTCTCATGCTTCTATTCTATTCCTCCCATCTTCTTCTACACTTAGAACCTCTCTCTATTTATACAATCCCATGGTCCGCAGACCATGGCTAGGTACATCCAGCCGACATTACATCACAAAAACTAGGGTGGACAACATTGTGACTCTATTATACTTTCGCGCCCCACGCCCACAATTTGCAAAGCTTTTACAACAAGATTTAGTCAAAAATTGGGATTTAAGCCCCAAAACATGCCTTGGATAGATTTCATGCCCAACAAGCCCCCAACACAAACATCGTGACTCACCCTCGAGTCACTCAGTTGGCGCAGATACCACGCAGAGTCCCTCTAACTGTTCTCGAACTGTGGCAAGGTTAGGAGCGCACTAGGCTACTGCTTGTTGGATCTACTGCATACATTGTTCTGAGACCTCTGTGTTGAAACTTCTTCTCTACATCTATGCCAGTATCCCCTTCATTTGTTTATAGTCCCATGCCTTTGTCCAAATCCTTGTAGTGCAAAGACTGTGCTTCTACCGGCTAGTCAGATAGCCAGGCCACCCATGTAGGGCTTCAAGCGGCTGCCATTCACTTTTCCTACGAAAGGCTCTCCATTTAGTTTGACTAGTTGTACCGTGCCTCCATTTGTGACCTTCTTAAAAATGTATGGTCCTAGCCAATGCATTATGAACTTTCCCGGGAATTAATCAAACTTATTGTCATACAGCAACACTAAATCATTTATCTTAAAGGTGCAAAACTTAATATGGCAATCATGCCAGGACTTCTCATGATGCTTTTACACCTATTGATGAAAGCCAGCCAGGAACCGTTCCTCCTCAAGTTCTTCCAATTGTGTTAGCCTTTCTTCTAGGGCTTCGCACTCCGTCATACCTGTGAGTGCTGCTATGCGCAGACTAAGTACAATATACTCCATTGGCATGATAGCTTCCACGCCATAAACTAACCGAAAAGGTGTTTGTCCCATCAGTTTCCTGCACGTTGTCCTATAAGCTCATAGTACTGCACGTATGCGCATGTCCCAATTGCTTCGCTGCGCAAGGCATACTTTGGTCAATGCAGTCTCCAGTATTTTGTTGAATTCTTCTACTGTCCCATTGGCTTGCGGGTGATATGGTGTGCTTTTTTGATGATACACCTAGAACTCTTCTGTTAGCGTGTTGATGATTCAGGAAATGTGTACTGCAATCACTCATTAAGATTTTCAGACAGCTAAATCAATTCAACACTTGTTCAAACAAAAACTTCACAGCCATGGTGGCCATGCAGTCTTTGACTAGTTGTGCTTCTGCCCAATGAGTTAGGTACTCCATCGTGGTGATGATGTATCACGTGCCCATTTTTTCCTGAGGTTTGATAGGTCCTACAAAGTCAATTGTCCACTTTTAGAAGGGTTGCAACGTCATTTGTGGATTCAAAGGCATCTCGTTCCTCTGTGATTCTTTACTTGTCCTTTGACATATATCACAGGCCTTACATTGTGCTTTTGAATCCTGATGAAGGGTTGGCCACCACAACCAAACACAAAGAATATTTTGCATGGTGGCTCATCGTGCATAGTGTCCTCTTGCAGCACCCCCATGTGCTTCCATGAGGATCTGACTTCATTCAAATTCAGGTACATACCTTCACAGTATCTCATAATTTCCCATTTTGTATAGGTGCCCCGTGATGACAGAAAAATCAACTGCGCACACCACCAGTTCCTTCTTCTACTTGATGGAGTATTCCTCCGGTGCAGTCCCTATTGTCAGAAAGTGAATTATATCTTCAAAGTGCCCGTTTGCGACGTGCACAACAAAGAGTTGTGCATCAGGTATCCTTCCTCCAAACTAGGAGGTTCCTCACCTGTCTCAATATATGACACATGATCTGGTCCATTTTTCAAGAATCTAGGCTTTACCATGACCTCAAAGTCATATTCTTGGAATAATAAGAGCCACCTGCATATGCGCCCCCCCAACACAGGCTTATTGACCAAGTATTTTAGCACAGAATGGTTTGTATACATCTTGAAATGTCCTCCTAGCAAATAGTACCAATATGTTTGGAGCGCGTACACCATAGCCAAACCCTCGCGCTCAATTGTGGAATAGTTCTTTTCCGCTTTGGACAACCTGGGACTTGCAAACACGATAGGGTGATCCAAGCCCTCTCCACCCTCTTGTGTGAGCACTGCTCCCAGCACTATACATGACGTGTCAACTTGGACATGAAACTCCACATCCCATTTTGGGAAGACCAGGATTGGGGCAGAGACCAATTTCTCTTTTAGTACATCCAAGCTCTTCATGCAATCATCATTCCAACATAATGTGACTTTTTCAACAGTTTCTCCATTGGCACGGTGATTTGGGCATCGCTTTTGATGAACTTCCTGTAGTACCCCGTATGTCCCAAGGTAGCGCGCAATTGTTTAACACTTCGCAATGCTTCCAAATTCAAAATTACTGCAATATTCATGGGGTCTACCATTGGTCCCTATTTGAGGACCACATGTCCCAACAGGTTCCCAAAGGGAATGAGGAATGTACACTTTTTAAGGTTCAGCATGATTTGGTGTCGTCGGCAAGTATCCAACATCAAGCATAAGCTTGCTACATGGTTCTTAACCAATCATAATATAGTCCAATAATCCAGATATACCTCCAAGAATTTGTGGATATATTCTTTGAAGGCGGCAACAACTATGCGCAAAAAGATGGCTCGCGCGTTCTTTAACCCAAATGGCATGATGGTGTATTGAAATCATCCCCACTCAGTCGTGAAGGTGGTTCTTCTCCTGTCTTCTGGCACGATTTTGATCTAGTGGTACCCTGAGAACCCATCAATGAAAGAATATGCTTCTTGCCCGCCAACATTTTCCAATACTTCATCTGTGAATGAGGTCAGAAATGGGTCGTGCACATAGGAGTCATTCAATATCCTGAGGTCCACGCATATTCTTATCTTGCCCTTATGCTTCTTCTCCTACACTACCATAAGGCTTACCCAGTCAGATTCTTCCACCGGCTCAATAATTCTAGCTGCAAGCATTTTTTCTAATTCTACGCGGACCTTTTTCTTGTACTTCGAATTCAAGCGGTAAGGCCTCTGCTTAACCGGCTACGTGTCAAGTTTTAGGGTGATATTCATCATACCTAAATCGCTAACGATCCCCTCTAAGTCCGTAATCTTGGTTGGGAATAAGTATTGGTACTCGCGGAGTAACTCAGCGACCTTATCCATCGTAGCATCATCCCAGTAGTCGTCGAGCATCGCATACTTTGATTTGGCCTCCATCCCAATGTTTACCTGCTTCGTCTTTACCAGTGCGGTAATGTCAGGGTCTTCAATCAATGGTCCTTGAACCTCGCGATAGCCTTCAGTTTCAAAAATGTTAACTTTTCACGGATCTTTGTCGTCTTCTTCAACGTTTACGTTGTGACACTCCAACGCGCAGCTCAGCTGCGTCACACATTCAGGCTAAAGCACTTTCGTTGGTTCCTAGGGTATTTTAAGGATAACTGCTTTTACTGCTTATAGCGCATCATCAATAGCATCCCACCAACGATCCTCAAACATGAAGGTTAACAGGAATCCTTCGTACAATATATCTCATTTGTTCATTCCATGGCAAGGCTCCATTTCTATATACCAATTCATGAGTATAATATCCAGGGTATGATAGAATAGGTGCACCCACTTAGGTTGTGGCTCTTCGCCATAGGACTTTTCCCATTTTGCGATGTGCACATGTGGATTATCCCATTCATCATATTTGTCTTTTAACCGCGTCTGAGGCTTCCCAAACCACATGAGCATCATCCTTGTACATTCATGCCAGTCCTCAAAACTTATTTGGTGCGTACCCCACCATCTTGGGGGGGTAGTGTGCAATACCCATTTCAAAGCATTGAAACACTGTTGTTCCGATACTTCTCTTTCAAATTTGTTCAGGAAGTCATCCACCTCGCTTAACTCGTCATATGTAGGCAGATCTCTTACCTCTGTTGCTACGCAGCGCAACAACCTTGTCATCATTGTTACAGGGAAAAGTGTCTATTCAGAACTGCTTATCCCACTAAGGTGTGACAGCTACCTTAGAAACAAATAGAGTAAAGCTACTTTCGTTTTTCCTTTATGAATTATAGATAGAGAGGAACAAAAAGACCAACCTCTGTCTTGCACTAATCTCCTGATTTGATTCCTCTCTTCCTTGATAGTCTTTCGCTACTTGTTCCCTTGCACGCCCAGCTTCACAAAGTACCTATAAGATCACATTAGCATAGCACTATACAAAGACATGGATATATAATCATAAACAATCTAGGATCAGATGTAAATTGACCATACAAATGCAGCAAACATCAATGACACAAGAGTATGGAGGAAAACTTGAATAGCTTTTATTGATAAACAAGAAAGAGCCAAGAGGAGTTACAACTAGTTGTTCTGACCCAGCATCAACCTCTCAGCAAGGAAGCCCCTCTTCACCTCATACAAAACCTAGATCACCCAACAATCTGATGTTTGTCTCAAGAAACCAACAGCAATTCCTTACAATATGCAAAATTCCAGCCTTTTGGATCTCTGGGATGAGGGATCCATATATAGATATCTGTAATGGAGATGAGTCAGCTTATGATTTGATTAGTGTATTCCCTCTGATATTTCTTGCTTCCACTTGGAGATTGATGATCTCTTACTCATCCTTGGTCGAATTAAGAGAGGCAAGTGTCACAGGAGAGTTTCTGGAAGCTTCCATTGCCTCTCCACCTTGCGGAATGACACTGCCATTTGTCATTTCTTGCCCATCGCACCCCATAGAAGGGCTTTTTGAAATGCAACGCACCCACATAGTGTACTTAGGTGAGATGCAACGCACTTGGCCAGTGGAGCAGCTGAAATGATCCTGTTTTGACCAATTATGAGCAGTTTTTCATGGAGAACTTCTGGGAGAAGCCGTAATCTGTTGACCTTGTTCCTTTAGGGGTTAAAACAACACTTTTAGGGACTTAGGATCCCTTGGTTTATGGACATTTCATGCTTGGGGTTGTAGTGCCCAAAATGTCTATAACAGTTGCCCCCTAAAGCATGAGGTCGTTAATCTTTTGATGTCGGGTGAAATGCTTTATTATTAGGATCCAAATTTTTTCAAGCTGGGAGGAGACCTGTAATAAGATACAATACAATACATTATCTTCATAGTATTTTCATGATCTAGCTGAGGCGGGCATTCCCATGCTCAGCTTTATAAATTCATTTTCATGTACATAGGACAGACAATCGTCTGAGTGTAGACTGATGATTCTGATAGAGCCATCATCCCTTTGATTGGATGATTATGTGTGCAGCAATGATGTACATTTGATGTTTTTATTTTCCTGAATGTATATCGCAGCCCGGATGGATGAAACTAGATCCAGGGTCTTCAATCTCATTCGATCTTCACTCGAAGTACAAGTCTTATCCATGTGAGAGATGTTCTAGAGTCGAACATGGAAAGACATCGCCTGATTACTAGCCAATGATGTAAGTTGTTAACAGGTGCGAGAGGAATCACTGATAATGATAATGACCCTCAAGGTACTGCAGTACAATTCACGTGGTGTGAATAAAGGACTTGCCGTCGAACACCACGCAAAATATTTCGGTCGAAGGTCATTGATGTAAACCTGTCGCCGAAAGTGAGAAACTTTCCATTGAGGCATGCAAGCTTCAAAGTACTGAAAATGGTGTTCCTAGATCAACTTCTTGGATAATGAGCTGATGTCGACAAGAAGTGATCCGTCATAGGAGGGCCTTAATGAATCCCACATCAATGACACGAAACAGAGCAAATGATTTTAATGGAGGTGAAAACGATTTGGTGATATAAGGTTCAGGGTGGCAGTCATGAAAGAATGGAGTATAAATGTATTGTAGTGGGTGAGACACAGGTGAATTCTCTGAATGACTTCTCTTGAACATATCGGCGACACTGACGTGATGGATTGGTAGCATTAACCCCAAATGTGGATGGTATGATGGGACCATGGTGATGTGACCGGTGAAGGAAACAACCCAACCCGACTTGGATGCAGAGTGAAAGTGTCATGTTCAAGAGCGACTTGCTACCAACAAAGTTTCTTCAAGTTTTCTTCCCAATTTTCCCCAGTCATTGCTTACCAGTACCTGTTTATTTTTATCAAGCTTGAGGAGGATAACATATGCTTGTTCTATAATTTTCCCTTCGGGCAAACCCATCGCTATGTTTTAACGAGCCTAGCGATAGTGAAACTCGTTCTCGTCTATAGACAAGTTTGTCGCTATTAAAATTTTAACGAGTTTAATGACAAAGATAACTCGATCCTTTTCAATTTTAGAGAGTCTGAAAAGGAACGTAAAGGAAACTCCAAAATTCCTTTTTCGTCATCTAATCCCTTAAGTCCGAAAAAGTATAAAACAATATAGAAGGGATGAATTTTCGATACTTTTAACGAGCCGAACAAAACAAGCGCTCGATCATTTTGTGTAATAATCCCTCAGGTCCAAAAAGATTAAAATTTAGAGGAGGGATAGCACTTTCGGTCCCTTTAACGAGCTGGAGAGGCCAATGGCTCGGCAATATTTTCATATTTTACGAGTCAGTTGAAAAGAGCTTAAAGGAGACTCGTCTTTTGAGGAACGAGTGATAAAATGGGTAGCAACTGATTCCAGGTAACGTTTGGAATTTTCCAATCACGGCAGTGTTACAAGGATGGCTAGTGAGATCACTCTTCGCAGTTGTTCCTCAAAATGGGTAAACAATCAAATGGAGGTGAATGATCGGCCAATGCAAAAGTGGAGGTGACGGTGCAAACACGACCAAGGCTTTAACGGCTGAGGTACTACATTCACGATGGTTATTTACCGGGGAATAGTTCATTTTTTAATGAGCTTAAACGTGCGGGGAAAAATTTTCTCATGGCTTATGTTTATTTTTTAACGAGCTTCAACTATGCGCTAAAACTGCTCGATGCAGGTTTATTTTTTAACGAGCTTGAACCCTGTGGTAACATTGATCGTGGCAGGTTTATTTTTTAACAAGCTTGAACCCTATGGTAACATTGCTCGTGATAAGTTTGCATGCCCCCAGCATAATAACGCAAATCGAGGTGCATGCCCCCCAAGCTTCATTGCATTCATCTCGGTGGTTAGAATGAAGGTTTTTACCTTTGAGATCTTCGAAAGACTCGACTTTGATTTTACGAGATCGTAATCAAAGACTCGATTTGGAAAGGGAGTCATTTCATTTTTTAATGAGGTTGACACTGTAAAAGAACTATCCTTAGAATCCACCGTATTTACAATATTTGACAGGAAATCAAAAACTAAAGGATGATAAAGGTCATCAGGAGTATCTTCTCCACAATCCCAAAGAAGGGAACGATGGTGGGAATCATTCCATGGTGCTCCTTCAATTACCATTGATTGAACAATTCCTTCATCGGTGTCATGCACTCTCGACCAAGGATCTGAAGGGGTGCCATATTCCTTAGACCTATCTATCCAAACACTCGATGAGCGTTGATTTGGGTTCGCCATATAGGCTAGGAACATTGATTGCTACAATATTTCCATTGGGCTCAGAGGCAAAACCATCGCATGATCCATGTCAATATCATTTTCTGAGATCCTTTTAGAAGATATCATATTGCAGATTCCTACCGACGCTACTTCTGCCAGATGGATTGGAGGTGGAAGGGCGAAAGTTCCCATTAATATAGGATCTTTTAGTAGGCCTACTCCAATATTTTGAAGCGAATGGGGGCTTCCATGGATCATAGGAATGCTTCCTGTAACTTGAGAACCATTGGGGAGGAAGCTTTGTTTATCGACGATTGTAATCCCTCCTTGGAAGGGAAATGCAATCTTCCTAAAATAGGTCAAAACAACGACAGCCATAGCATATATCCATGGTCTTCCTAGTAGGATGTTGTAATCGAGATTTCCATCGATTACTTCAACATCTATTTCTACTGTTTTCCCTCCTAGTTCAACCTTCAAGTTACTTAGAATACCATATGGGGTATATGTCCTTCCGTCAAATGCTTTTAATGTCGTCGAAGATCGTGACAAGGTTGGAGATCCTAAAGTTTTCCAGCAACTCATCGACATAATGCATGTAGAGGCCCCCTCATCAATAATTGTTCGATGAACAGTTTTGTTGAGGGCTTTCACTTGAACAAGGAAAGCTAGTTGAGTTGGTAATTGAGGATCGTATCCTTTATGATCGAAGGATACAAGGTTGGAATCCTTTGGGTCTATCCCACCAATGGCTGATAATAAAGCCTGCTTTTGGGATGGGCAATTTTGTAGTACTTCAAGAGTCGACATAGCGGATGGCAATTGGGCCAAATCTTCCACTATATTATAATGTTGTGCCGCTCTAGCGCGGGGATTAAACGTCGACCTGTGTACTAATCCCTTTGGTGGTTTTATTGTCAATTCAGGAATGATGGGTGGCACAACTTCTGTCAAAGTTGTTGTCGAAATACTAGGCTGATCTTTATCCTTGTTGTTCGACAGCTATGGATTCCCATAATCTTTGTTCCTCGTCGATATCAAAGCATCATTTTTTTGTTTTGAAACCGACAACATTAGCACTTGATATGGGGAAGCATTTCCACTCTCAACTAGATTTGTTCCTGGATTTGGAAATGGATCAATTAACACTGCGGAGGTTTTTGAATTCTTGAAGAATTTTTTAATCTCAGCTCTGTGTGGACAATCTGTGGTCCAATGATCCTCATCGCATATAAAGCATGGATTTTTTGGTTTCCTATTTCCAGGAGGGTTTGCAGAAGATTTTCCAGGTGATGATTCTTCCTGTTTCTTCTTCTTCCCTTTGCCTTTCTTCTTGCCCCATGGTTGATTGGTTTCTTTGCCTTTATTTGTCGATACAGCGTTTACTTCCGAGGCAAGAAGTTCATCTTTTTCATTTTGACCTGAAATCTTACAGGCCTTTTTGGATGTAGCCTTTGTTGATTTCGTGTCTGTTGCGCCAATCACACCATCGCCGGCATGAGAGTCATTGTTTGATTTAGGAGGAGAGGAACTGAGAATTCCGGTCTAGGGGCGTCAGGTATTTTATCGTAGAGCGTGCCAGACTGAGTGTAAATCAAGTCCAAATATTGCGCACGAGCGATAACTTTCTCTTCTGTTACGACTTCCCCCTTTTCCACATCTTCCATGATGGAAGGTAGTAATGACTTGATAAACCATTCAGCTAAGAGCTGATCAGGAACATACGTTTTTACCATTCTACGGCGATGTCGCCACTCATGTATATGATCAGATATGTGAGTGGCCGTCGTCTGTTTGAAGTTGGTAAGGAGTTTCGTTCCCATTTCATACCTTATTGGTAATTGAAAATGGGTTAAAAAGGTTGTGGCTAAGGTACTGAAGTTGTCGAATGAAGCTCTAGGCAATTCGATGTACCATTTTGCTGCCGGACCAGTTAACGTCCTCTGAAAAAGGCGAAGCCTTATCGAATCATCATTTAGGGTGTTTGATGAACACCACAGATGAAAGGTCATCGCATGATTTGATGGATCTTCACCCATATTTCCATTAAATTTAGGAATATCTGATAGAAGTTTATGCGGAATCGCTGGCCACCAAGGGGCGTAAGCGATTGGATCATTTGTTAACCGATTTAAATCAGGTAACTCTAAAGTTGCCACAAAGGGTAACTTTGATTCAGGTTAGGTGAAGCATACCCAGGATAAGATGGGATTGCCTGAGCAGTTGGTCTTTGCATACCGGCATAATGCATTTGATGCTGGTAACTTTGGTAAGGTTGGTGGGCATGACCATTGTAAAATGGTTGACTTTGACCGTTTTGAATATACGGCTATCCACTATTTGCAAAGATTTGTTGCTCAGAACCTTGGTATACTTGTTGGAATTGCGGTTGTTGGTATTGTACTAGCATGGTTGTGAGGCCATGTGTTGTTGCCCGATACTAACAGTTTGACCAAGATGAGGGGTAATTGTACCCGTCTGAACCTGTGTCATTCCACCAATCGGCGATTGTGGTTGAGTCGTAGGGTCAAGGGGCTATTGCATTACAACCTGAGAAACCTGAGGTTGGCATACAACAGGCGACGCTTGAACTTGCGACACCGTCACAATAGCTGGCGTAGTTGGTATATTTGACATAGGTAAGAATTTTTGTTGAGGTAGTATTGGTACCCAGCTGCTAGAAGTAATTCCAACATAACTTGAATTTTGTTGTGAACTCCCGTATGGTTGTCCCCCCGGAGGGGATAACGAAAGGGTATACTGCCCACCATATGGTGGTAATCCAGAACTTAAGGGAATGGTTTTCCCTTGAGGGCCGGACTGCCTAAATTGACCTCCAAATGGATCAATTTGTTGAGACTCAACATAAGAGTTTCCGGATATTATTCCGGATGAACAAACAGGAATAGACCATACTGTCGAAATGGCCCGTGTGGGCTCCTTCTAGCGATTGAGAGCTAGTTGGGACAGATGGTATACCGGCGAACATTGTTGGAGTGATAGCAGGGGGTTCTGCCGTCACTGTGTCAGATGACACAGTCCTAGATGTTGACGGTTGTTTAGACATTTCTAGTTTATCCAAAAGATTACCTAGCGATTCTACAGGAGCTTTCGCTGGAGGTAGACTAACTTCTGATGAAGAATGATACAGAGTGATCCCGACTCCAAATTTCGATGGAGTAATAGTTGGAGGATCTTCCACAATCTCTTCTATGGCAATCAGACCAGGTGGAAGTGGTAGACCGTCAGGTCCGTAGAATATTTCTGGTGCTGAAGAAGGTACAGAATCAACAACAACAGATGTTTGAGGAGCAAGACTCTCCGAACCGGTTGTAAATGGAACTGGTTCGGTAACACAAGTGTTTACCCTCAGACTAGGATCAGTACCACTGTCCTTCTGTGGCTGCTGAACTTCTTCTGTAGAGGCAGGGATTCCAGAAATGTTTGGAGTAACCGGAGTCTCTGATGTTGTTGGAACACTTGTTCTAACTTTAACAGGAGATTTGGAACCGGTTAAACGAGTTCGCTTTGTCCGTACTAGCTTCGATTCCGAAGACAAAGACGGTTGACTCGTAAGCCTCCGCGAACGACGGGGTTTCAATTGACTTTCTTCCACGATTGCGGATTACTCGATCAACTAAAAATAAAGGGGAAGTATGTTTCCGAATTAAATGAATTTTAGACACTTTGACACAACTTGTTTTTTCAATTTTTAAGAGTCGAGAAAAAACAAAATATGACTCTAGTCTCCTTCGATTTTTAATGAGCCTGAAGTGACAAGTGCTCAAATGGACCTTTTCCGTTAAAGAGTCTGAAAACGAACGAAAGGGACTGCTCTAGAAATCTAGGTAGAGGGACTACCAAACCAATCGCAAAAATGCAGAATACTTTTTACGGTACAGCAGTCAATCTTCCCGAATGCTGTGTTCAGTGCATTGCGATCGATAGGGCGGCAGACACAGCTTCCTATGGATAAAGGATTAAGCCTATTGGGGTCTCCCAAAATATACTCAACGGTACGTGGGAGCACAAGTCCGTACTGGCACTTATCGTCTCAAAGTGGAGGAATCACCCAACCATCAATAAGAACAATAGTTACCAGGCTTTACGACGTCGGAATACGTCTCTAGCCTAGACTTCTAAATGTTGTGCGTTAAGTTCCAAAGCGTTGTTAGATTCATTGAATTTATTTTATAGTTGATCTTGTTTATGAAGTTTGCCTTTTAGGTTCACTGCGAGATGTAGATGTAATTCCTAAAATGCAATCTAAGATGATAAACAATCTTTTTATCTTCTTTGTGCAATGAAAATCCTAGCTACTAAGGAAAGAAAGACAGAATCTTTTCACAAAGAGCAAAGAGCACACTCTAAATGCACTTTCCTAAATCAAACCAATCAGACTGTCTATATGCAAATGCACATGCATGTATTTGTTTTCGACTTTCTTAGTATATGAATGATAAGAAGAAAGTTGATGCACAAATCTGAATTTCTTTTCAAGCGACAAATATCAGCAAGTTTCTTTTCGAAATAAAAAATGGAGACGATCACAACACCTTACGATTTTGAAATGAATACTTGTTTTTGACACTAGAAAATTACAAATTCAGACCAAAAACAATAGTAACAGGATAATCGACTATCAACAGCAATCAAACTCTTTCCTATGATTGAAATTGACACTTGCGACAGTTTCAAATCAAAGGACAATAGTACGATTACGCTACTTTTGCAAAGGAGAACTAAAAATGACTCAACAAACACACAAAAACATTTACAGTTCTTTTTTACAAAGGAGGAGGAATAACAACAAGGAAAAGGGGTTTCAAACAGACATATATTGATCACAGGCAGCAAAATTCAGGAATAGAACTGGAAAGAATGAATCACAGAAACCAACACTGCTTAAAGCCTAGTCTGATCAGTGCACCTGTAACACAGGGAATTTGAAATGCAGTGCACCTTCTCCACTCGAGAAGTGCGCTGAAGTTCAGATTCTCAGAGCAGTACCTGCGCTGGGCCAGAAACGAGACTTTGCTTGGGTTCTGAGTCACAGTTTGCAGTTCAGTTCATGGGTTTTGGTCGGACAAAAGGTAATCAGTAATGCAACAATCAGGGGTAGATCTAAGGAGGATCTAAGAGCTATCACAAGGGCAATCAGAGATTTTGTGAATCAGTTGTTTAAATCATAAACAGATCCGTAGATGGACTGAAGTAGCATTTATCTACTTTGCATTTGCTATGGCAAATGCAGTTCGAATGCTACCTGTAAGTTTATGAAATAGACAAGAAGGAAGATAAACAAACAAACTAATTCGTCCCCAATGGAGTCGCCATTTTGTTACATGGAAAAGTGTCTATTCAGAACTGCTTATCCCACTAAGGTGTGATAGCTGCCTTAGAAACAAACAGAGTAAAGCTAATTTCATTTTTCCTTCATGAATTATAGATAGAGAGGAACAAAAAGACCAACCTCTGTCTTGCGATAATTTCCTGATTTGATTCCTCTCTTCCTTGATAGTCTTTCGCTACTTGTTCCCTTGCACGCCCAGCTTCACAAAGTACCTGTAAGATCACAGTAGAATAGCACTATACAAAGACCTGGATCTATAATCATAAACAATCTAGGATGAGATGTAAATTGACCATACAAATGCAGCAAACATCAATGACACAAGAGTATGGAGGAAAACTTGAATAGCTTTTATTGATAAACAAGAAAGAGCCAAGAGGAGTTACAACCAACTGTTCTGACCCAGCATCAACCTCTCAGCAAGGAAGCCCCTCTTCACCTCATATAAAACTTAGATCACCCAACAATCTGATGTTTGTCTCAAGAAACCAACAACAATTCCTTACAATATGCAAAATTCCAGCCCTTTGGATCTCTGGGATGAGGGATCCATATATAGATATCTCTAATGGAGATGAGTCAGCTTATGATTTGATTAGTGTCTTCCATCTAATAGTTCTTGCTTCCACTTGGAGATTGATAATCTCTTACTCATCCTTGGTCGAATTCAGAAGGCAAGTGTCACAGGAGAAGTTTCTAGAAGCTTCCATTGCCTCTCCACCTCGCGGAATGACACTGCCATTTGTCATTCTCGCCCATCGCACCCCATAGAAGGGCTTTTTGAAATGTAACGGACCCACACAATGTACTTAGGTGAGATGCAACGCACTTGGCCAGTGGAGTAGCTGAAATGATCCTGTTTTGACCAATTCTGAGCAGTTTTTCATGGAGAACTTCTGGGAGAAACCGTAATCTGTTGACCTTGTTCCTTTAGGGGTTAGAACAACACTTTTAGGGACTTAGGAGCCCTTGGTTTATGGACATTTCATGCTTGGGGTTGTAGTGCCCAAAAATGTCTATAACAATCATGTTATATTTCAGTGTGGTTACCTCGTATAACTTGTTCTGCCATCGTTCTATCTCCACGTTAGAATCTGATGTGCAGGAGCTTTCACACTCCCAAGAGATTTAGCCATCCACGGTTGGATTTACCTAATCTTGCTCCCGCACGGTTATCTTGTAGATGCAGTCCAAATCATCATTGTTGTCGTAGTCATGCATTAGCTCTGTATAGCACGATCCTTCTACAAGGTCTAAAGGTACCGCTACATGCAGTGACTTTTTCTCGAAGATCATCTTACGCTTCTTTAGATTTATTACTCCATTCATATTAGTGGCCCAATCTATTCCCAATACCATGGGGTAGGGATTGCAGTCATCAACAATCTCTATCACTTCGAAATCTACTAGCGCGCTTACTCCTTCGATGTCTACTATGATTCCCTGCAATCTCCCCATATGGAGGATCTTTTTCTGGTTCGCCATTCGCAATTGGATAGGAGACCATTGTAACACAGGCCTGCCCATGCGCTCCCATGTCTGCTTTGGCAGGACATTTGCGTCCAATCCAAGGTTCAGAATCACTTGGTCCATCTCATATTCCCTGATTTGCGCGGTCAATCTCATCTCCCTTCCTATTCACGTCGTGTGCTTCCTGAGCTTCTGGACTACGCAAATTTCTCCTGGCACAGTCCCAGCGCATCTAATTATGAGTTCTTACAACCACTTTATGGCCTTGCTGTCGCGCAACAGCGTCACGCATGTCTCCAAGAACGTAGTGAGCATTGATGGGTCCATTTCTAGCTCCAGTCTATCTTTGCTTCCTGAAGTGGAGGCATCAGCAAAGCTCCTCTTAGCTTCCATGAATGTCTCCTTAGCGCGCTCCAAATCAAATTCTAGTTCCTTTGTTGGAGCCTTGCGAACCCATGTACTTTCTTCAAGCTACTTGCCTTTGTCATCCCCTGTCGTAATACCACTCCGGAGCATGATATTTACATTAGGGTCTTCCTCACGCGGCTCATACCTCATCATTTGCAGGTTCTGAGTCGGGGGAGGTTAGAGTGCTCCTTTATCGCACAACCTCGCTATCAGTGTTAGAAAATCCTCTATCTTACGATCAAATAACGTACAATACAAGCATGATGGTCTCATTGGATTCATACAATCACGGGAATAATTCCCTGACCCTCCACAATTATAACATATCAGATGTTCGGAACCTCTTCCTGGTCCCCCTCCACCTTGACCTCATCTGCGCCCCTGAAATCTAGTGCACACCATTCCTGTGTTTTGATCGAGGGCCAGTGTTTCGCCATAAACTCTGTAGGTAGGAGTTCGATCCATCATCATTTCTTAACTTCTACAAGTGCACTCATCATGTCCTATTGATCTGTAGAAATTACAGAACAACTGCTCGAAATTTTGCATATACTTCTATAATAGATGGCAGTTATCTGTAGCATTATTTCCTCCTATCTGACAAATTGTGCACCAAAATGCAGGCGCCGCGGTTGGTCTTACTTGTGCCTCCTGTCTTAGTGGAATTAGTCCTCCTCCCACAAGGTAATTTGTAAACATCAGGTAGTTGTCCTTGTCATGCCCCTGGCCCTTGCATTTTACACACCATACCTCATCATGCATCTTTGGGCGGGTTTTCCTGTCTTGTTTCAAACTCTGCATCTCCAGGCACTAGTTTTTCAGCTACGCTTGAATCTGCTGAACTCCCAGGTTAGGATCTTGTATCGAAGTCTCGTGCAATCTCATCGTGACCTCTAAAGCCTCAACCTGAGTGGTTAGCCTTTGTTACAATAGTGTGTTCCGTAGATGTGGTGTTAACGATGCTACAAACCATTCACAGTGTTTCCCATCTATTAATGTCATGTTCACTTCGTAAATTCTGCACTTCAGTCTTTGATCCAACTCCCACAGGGTTTCGCCTGGTAGCATTGTGATTTCCTTAAATCCAATGATCGACTATGCCTTCGATTTTGGCCTTCTAAATTCTTTGTTTAGCGCAGCTTGGATATCTGCTATCCCTGCATTAGGATTGTCATTGGAATGTTTAATGTACTAGTTTAGCGCATAATCCTACAAAGCACTAGCCAATGTTGCCTTCTTTATATTGTCATCTGTGACACCCTGTGCTTCCCATACAGCTTTTATCACAAACGAAAATTGGTCCATATCTTCATTCCCTACTCCCTTGAACACTGGTAGCTTTATCGCGTTGGCCATACTACTTCGCGGTGGTGGCAGAGGTCGTATAGGAAAAGTCAGGGGTGAAGATGGTGAAACTAATGGTGGTGTGGGTGAGGGTGGTATGCGCGGAATTATCTGCCTTATTATATTGATTGCACCACTTGGCGAAACCTTCGCAAGCTCTTCTTCGCCCCCTCGCAGAGGAGAAATCAAGGGGCTAGTGCTACCTTTGTTTCTATAGATTTTCCCACTCCGCGTAGCCCCAAACATCAATTTATTTGCATAACCTATTTTTCAGACAGTAGCATTTTAATCCAATTGTTCAAACATTTAATGTACTTACCTCGCGGTCGCTTGAGGAAACATTGTTCTACCTCGCTATAGCTGACTAAAGTATCTACCACGAATTCGATGATGAATCCTCCTATGATTTGATCGAGCTAGTGATCGACAGCGCACATGATCTTATCTTCTGATGCTTCCAATCTGTGCACCAATTCTAGAGTCCACACAATACGTTTGTCGAGTTTACACCTTCCTTGGCTACCTGCTAGCTTCGCGATCCACTCGTATAACTCAGTAGGGAAGGATGCAAGGAAAATTTCATGGATCTCCATATACAAGTAGCAATCTAACCACTCTTCCTTTGATAGTCACGAATTCCTATTTCCTGCGTCATGAACTCGTTAATCTTTCTCTCCAACCACTCTTCAATTCCTTTCTTTGTCAGATTCCAATGATACGACATCAGACATATCTTTTTAGATCCTGGTCCCAACAACAAAACCATTTGTTGGCTTGTTGTGGCCTGACCCAGATTCAAAGTTAATTAGGCAAACAAATCCCTGTACTACTAGCCCTTTCAGCAACAGTCCATGGAGCATGGACTGAGGTCTCACCTGAAGTAGTATGGGAGGGTGCTAGAACCAGGTTTCCACACCATTGAGATGTCTGAGAAGTTCGATTGGTCCTTTGTTTGTTCCTGCACATAGGTTGCTTCATGCACCATTTGTTCCTTGCGGCCTGGTACCCTGCCTTCGTGAAACCCTAGCCAGGGGTTGTGTCACGCTCTGCGCTATTACCTAAGATCTTATTTATCTTTCAGTATTAATTAATCACCTTTGCCTAATTGAATGTCTTAATTTCTAATTAGCAACACAAAACATTCGTACAAGTTTGCGTAGTAAATAAACATTATACTTGCAAATTATATCCACTCATGCATTAACCTAGGAAAAGATACACAGAATTATAGCAAAACTTCTCTTTATTGATTTTCTAGCAGTTACAAACTTGACCTACCCTGCGCACTCAGCGGCAGGGGTCTGGGCACACAGCTGCGGACTACTAGGCCTCTACGCACTCAACTGCAAAGCCTTCTTCTACTCTATGACCCACAGACACACTTTACACTTCGACTCAATCACTTAGACTTCTTATGATTCTATTCTATTCCTCCTGTATTCTTCTACACTTAGAGCCTCGCTGTTGTGGAGGTAAATCCTCTCTGCGGAGAGAGACGATCCCTACTAGCCCAGACCGGGTCTAGCAACAATCACGCAAGTTCCTAATTGCAAATAAACAGTGGATGGTGAGAACCTACTTGGATTCCAATGCTAGTGTTCATAGAAGAGATGTCGCTCTCGTTCCTTTGCCTCGGCCGGTCACGATCCCCACGATCTCCGTGATTGGACACCTGCACATACAAGGAACAACACGAATACAAGCATAAAATCTAGTAGATGCAATTATATATCGGTCAGAAAAGATATAACTCAACATCAAACATAGGACAATGAGAGTGGAACCATAATGATAGTCATCTATTATTGATAAATAACAAAGAAGAATACAACCATTGTTCTGACGTCAAATCCTCCTTTGGCTGGGTCGTCAGCTACACAGGTCTTGCAAAGCTTGTTGGGATGGGAACAAGCCTCTCTCTCTTTGGATGACAAGAATCTCCTTTCTTAGATTTGGCCTTATGGGTGCAAAGAAGGCTCTTGCAGCTTCAAACTCTTGAACTCCTGGAATTCTCTATCACTAGCACTCACTAACTAGCTTGCTCAAGGCATAGAGGCAAGCTTTTATAGATAGAGAGGGAAGAGATAGGATCAACCACATTATTCATGGGATTGGTTTTATCACTTGGAAACTTCCATGAAAGGTGGCAAACCACTTCCCTTCTATGGAGATTTGAAGCCAAACCATCCTAGTCCAACATAGATTCAGTTGGTGAATGGATTGAAGAGAACCTTCGGAAGTTTGTTGGTTAAAAACTTTACTCAAGTTGGTTGGCGCGAGTGCGACTCTGAGACAGAGCGCCAATGGCGTGCCTTCTTTAGAGTATCTCCCTCATTGGCGCGGACATTACACTGCGGACCCGCGCTAACGCAAAAAGAGCTGTTTTCATGAATGTTTTGTAGGAGATGTCTTCAGGGCATATGAAGCTCATACTTAGAGGAATATGATGCAAGTGGTTTTAGGTCATCTCACTTCTCACAGGTCCCGGAATGAGTCCTCCAGTGTGTGGATGAGGGGTAATAGGGACGGTGACAAATGGTGACAAATTGTTGTGTATCAGATGCCCCCTAAAGCATGAGGCCTGAGAGAGAGAGGGGTGAAATGCTTTACAAGACCATGCGTCAATGAAAACACGGCCGCCGGAGAACCTACGTAAAGAAGTACAACTGATATCTCAAGTACATGATATATGTGGTATGGCCGCAGCCATCCATAACAGAGCACATAAGAATCTAGATCCAACAGCCATCCAATGAGGATCGATAAATAGACTCAGGCATGGTCGCAGCCATCGAGTGAATGAGTCATGTAATGATCATAATGAACCATAAATCATAGCCTGGATTCCAATAGACAAAATCCAGGGTCTTGCGCTCCATCTCGACCCGAACGGAGTATAGGTCCAAGCATATGAATACATGGGTTGAAGTCGAACATGCTTGAGCATCGTCTGATTACCAGTCAATAGTGAAAACTATTAACAGACGCGAGAGGTACCACCAATAATGACAATGGTCCTCAAGGTACTATAGGTACAATCTACGACGTGTGAATCAATGAGCTGGCGTCGAACACCTGTAGAATCATTTGATCGGAGGCCAATGATGAAAACCTCTCGTCGAACACGAAGAACCTGCCATTGAGGCATGCAGGCTCCAAGGCACCGAAAGGGAGTCTCTAGATAAGCTTCCTGGATAATGAGCTGAAGTCGACATGAAGTGACCTTGATTGAAGGTGGGCCATAGTGTTTCCCACATCATCGACACGAGACAGAGGAAGAATGCTGTAGTGAATCAGAATTATGTGAGGTATCAGAGGGAGGTTGTAATCATGCAGAGGTCAACTTCTCTTGAACATATCGGTGGCACGATGGTGGACTTGGCAGTATTTGACATCAAAGGAGCAGAGGTCATGGTGACAAGGCAATGAGCAGATGAGAGGTCAAACAAGATAACCCAAACCCACAGAGGCAAGTGTAAAAACAAGATGAGATGTCCCCACCCAGACACGAAAGCAAACAATTTCCATGTTCAAGAGTGACATACTGCCGACACGACAAATAATTATGGGTCCATTTTCTCCACCATTTCTGGCGAGTACCCCAGTTATTTTTAACAAGCTTGACGGGGATAGCATATGCTTGTAAGGTGTCATTATGACAGAATCCGATGTCATTAAGTTTTAACGAGCCTAACAAAGGAAAAACTCAGTGTCTTTTCCTGTTTAGAGAGTCTGAAAAGACAGCAGAAAAGAAAACTCCAGGGGGGTCCTTTTTCATAAAGTTGTGTCTCCTGAGCCCGAAAAAGTATAAAACAATGCTCGAAAGAACCGCCCGATCATTACGATCGAGGAGTACATTTCATATGTAGTGACATCGACCTGGAAAAGGAAAAAAGCGATCGATATCACGTCGTTTCGTAACCATTAACAAACCTGAAACGACAAGGGTCCAACAATATTTTTGTCTTTACACGGTCGGAAAAGAGTTTAAAGACGACCACCTCTTATTCATGTTTAACGAGTCAAGAGGAATAACTCGGCAATCTTTTCGTCTTTAAACGGTCGGAAAAGAGCTGAAAGTAGACCTCCATTTTTATTCTCTTTAATGAGTCAAAAAGGGAAAATACTCGGCAATCTTTTCATATTTTACGAGTCAGAGAAGAGCTTAAAGGTGACTCATCCTAGAGGAACGAATGGTATAAAGGGTAGCAACTAGTTCCAGCAATGGTGGAACTACTCAAAAGATGTAATGGTCAAGAGGCTGGCTAACAAAACCACTCATAACTGCGGTCCCTCAGGAAAGGTAAAACAACCAAGTGAAATCATATGATCAGCCAAAGAGATGGTGGTGATGGAATGAAAACAACCAAGGCTCATCTAGCAGAATTTAGCAGATAAAGATAGCAATAACAAGATGTAAAATGGGTATAGGTTCATTTTTACACAAGCTTGAACCATGGAGAACTTTGCTTGGATTCGGTTTGATTTTTACACAAGCTTGAAATGAAAAACTATGCTTGTTATAAGTTCGCATGCCCCCTAGCATAATGACGCAAATCGAGGTACATGCCCCCCAAGCTTCATTGCATTCAACAAAGTGGATGGAATGAAGCTTTACGAGATCTTAATTGAAAGACGCGATTGGAAAGGGGAAATTGTTTCATTTTTTAACGAGCTTGACACAAGATCAAGAACTATGCTCGGGACTCTTTGTTTCATTTTTTAACGAGCTTGACACAAGACAAGGAACTGTGCTCCGATGGAACTTCACCATAATGAAGAGGAAGTTGAGGCTCCCAAGAGTGTCACTCCTGATGGAAGGCCAACATCTTGGAAGTCAGGGCCCAATGCCTCCAGGACACTATGCACGATGGCGGCATCACTGGATCCAGGCACGGGATAGGTGGCCACGTAGTTGATCTGTGATGGGGCAGATGCAACTGGTGGATGAAAACCAGGAGGGGATGACAACTGCGCAGGAGGCACCCAGGGATGGATGAACGATAATTTATCTATCGTCACTATTCTTCCAGCGTGTGGAAAGCAAACCACCCGGAAAAGTGAAGAGACCAGGGCCCCCATGGCATAAACATAGTCACGGCCAAGGAGAAGACTGAAGTCTAAAGCACCTTAGCTAACCGATACGTCTATATAGACGGTCTTGCCTCCCAAAGTAATAGGGAACTGTGGAAGGATCCCTAATGGTTGACTAGTTCCTCCGTCAAAAGTCGTCAGATTCGGTGCGACTGGCACAAGCTGTGGGCAACCCAAGGCTTGCCAAGTAGTGGCAAGCATAAGACTAACCGATGCTCCCTCATCCAACACAGTGCCAGGTATCGCCTTATTATACGCATGTACCGTGACCCAGAAAGGCACATGGGATGGAAGGGGGGAGGTAGTCAAACGACTCCAGTTGAAGGAAACGACTGAACTACTTGGTGGGGGAATCATATGATTGACCCCCTAATCTAAAGGAACTGAAGCAGGACTCTCGGGAGCAGCTGGGATAGGAGAGTCATTTCCAGACTCAGGAGAATCTGAGGAGACGAGAAGAACGTGGGAATGATGCTCTTCTGAAATAGAGTGATCGATGGGTGGTGAACTCGAATCGACACTCTTTCCGACCAATGGTTGGTCTGGAACAGGCTGGGCACAACCAGGTTCCGGAAGAGGAGGCTAGACAAGAGAAGAATATGAATCAATCTCTTTGTCAGCAGGGGAACGATCTGCGGCTACAGAGAGACGTTGATAACCAACAGGAAGTTGGGGTGAAGGAGCTGTACGACTTTCCAAGACACCGGAGGCTTTATCCATGAGTGGACAAAGGTGAAGGGGATGACTGCCTTCACAAAGTCTATAGGGGATTCAAATCTTCCCTTTTCCCTTACCATTCCTGACTGATAAGGTAGCATCGTCGTGAGCTTCAGAGGACGATGAGGGGCGGGCCGGATCACGAGACCATACTTCTAAGACCCTGGGGATGCCAAGACAATCACGAAGAAGATGGTCCCCCTTGCATAATCTACAAGGAAAGTTGACCTTTCGTGAAGGAGCTGAAGGTGGCCCGACTTGAGGTGTACTCGGAGTAAGAGCTGCACCTGTAACCTCTCCCTTAGGAGCCTTCTTCTTCTTCTTCTTAGCCACCTGGTTACTCGATTCTAGACTTTCACCAAGTGAAGTGGAAGATGAGGATGTAGAAGTGGGCGTAGAAGGGGAGAGATCCACCTTAGAATCAACATGATGTTGTTTAGGTGGAGGGACAGATTGACTAGACGGTGAGACAGCAGGGACCAAAGAGGTTGAGAACAACTAGACCAGCAACCCAACAGTTAACCCTGGGAGGGACAACGTCACCATATAAGGAGTACCAACATTTCCAAAAGGAGTGAAATGACCAGGGCTCCCATCAGAGGGGATCCCTCGGTTGGTGAACCTCGGAAAATTTTCCATTGAGAACAAAAAGAAGCCTACTCAAGCTAACGCAAACAAGATCTAACCAGGTAAATGTGAACGTGGCCGAATAAATTTTAAGACAAACGAACTGAACTTGACGTTTTCATGTTTTAAGAGTCGAGAAAAGGACAAAAAGGTGACTCTAGTCGCCTTCGAATGTTTTGTGAGCCCGAAGTGACAAGTGCTCAAGTGAGCCTTTTCTTTTAAGGAGTCCGAAAAGGATCAAAAGTGACTACTGTGGAGAAACTAGGCAAAGGGTTTACCAAACAAATCCGTAAAACTGCATATACACCTTGGCAGTCATATGAAAACCAAGGACTTCCCGTATGACAGTCAATCTTCCCGAATGTTGTGTTCGGTGCGTTACGGCTTATAAGGCGGCAGACACAGCTTCCTGTGGATAAAGGATGATAACCTAGTGGAGTCTCCCCATATACTCGACGGTACGTGGGAGCTCAATTCCGTGCTATACCACTTGTTGCGTCACGGAAGGAGGAATCACCCAACCTTAAGTGAAACAAAAGTGACTAGGTTTAACGACGCCGGAACACGTCTCTAGCCTAGACCTCTAGATGTTTGTGTTAAGTTCCAATGCGTTTTTAAGTTCATTCAGTTCATTTTACGGTTGATCTTTGATTAGGTTTCGATTTCCAGGTCCTACCGTATGTAATCTCTCACAATTCCCTAAATGCAAGCTATATGCCAAAAAGTATCATTTCGTTCGATGAACACTAACTACGAGAGAGTTGAGAACTTTTCAATCAAACAAAATGACCATAAAGAATCAAGAGCCACTCTAATGCAGCTAATGGCAATGAACGAAACTTTTCTTTAAAGTTACTAATCAATGAAAAGCTCTAATTTCCATTAACTAATTCAACGCAAAAGAGACTGTTCGTTTTCTTTTCAATGGCAAAGCGCACTAAACAAATTTTGAGAGATAATAACCCCGAGTAAAAGAGACAAACTTCACTCAATGAGAACGCAATCAAGTCCCCAAAGCACCAAGGCAGTTCTTCAAACCAAAAGGAAAACACAAAGACTTATATGAGCTATGTGATCTAAGCCCAAACGAAGCCAAGCGAAATCCAAGCGGAAAAGAAGCAAATCGCTTGAATAACGCAATAAAATACTTAACAACCACTAAACAAGTGCAAGAGAGTAACCAAAAAGTCAACTGGAATGATAGAAGACCAAAAATTCGACACGCAAAGCCACTAGATGTCCTAGGGCTAAAACATGAAATCGATAGAAAATGGCAAACACACAAAGTATGAAAATGTAATCTATGCACACTTTTCATTCATATCCTGAAAATGAGAATTCTAATTATGCAAATGTGATATATGCAAGAGAATTCTCAAACACACGATGATTGTAATCTAAGAATCAATCAAGTGCAGATCAAGAAAAACGGGTGAGAGTTCCAAAGATCATAAAATAAAAACACTCAAAGGCGATTAACACTCAATTTTGCAAAAACAAAAGCAAAAAGATGCAAAATTGTGAAAAGACTAAGACAAACCTCCAAGTAATGATCAAAGCAAATCAAATCAATAATTTGCCAAAAAAAAAAAAAACTCAAAACCAGTCAAACAAGACTCTGACACACTCAAGTGATTGAAAAAGGTGTAGCTAGACACAAAACCCAAGCTTGGAAGGCTACAAACAAGCAAACTGGAAAAGTTCACAGGCCTGGCGCGACTGTCAGGCAGAAAACTAGCACCAATTGAGGATTGGCGCGGGCTGTACACTGGCAAGTGGTGCCAATTGGCGCGACTGTCATGCAAAAAAGAGCGCCAATCAAGTTTGCTAGCTTAAAAATAAAAACAAGTAGTCGAAGGCTTGGTCGAAAGTATCCAGACAGACGAGGAAGCAAGAGACAACAGAGCATCCAACCCAGAAAGCTATCTAAGCAATCAAAACAAGAGAAACCAAAGAGACAAGACAAACTCCAAGTTGTTTCGTTCGTAAACCAAACCGGAGATTGACTGAAGTGGTGTTGATCTACTTCGCTAATGCAAAGCAATAGCGTTTCGAAGGCTATCTAGCCGTACTTCAGGCTCCGTCTAAAGTTTACAAATAGAACAACAAACTAACTCCCCAACAGAGTCGCCAAACTGTTGTGGAGGTAAATCCCCTCTGCGGACAGAGACGATCCCTACTAGCCCAGACCGGGTCTAGCAACAATCACACAATTGTATCACGCAAGTTCCTAATTGCAAATAAACAGTGGATGGTGAGAACCTACTTGGATTCCAACGCTAGTGTTTGTAGAAGAGACGTCGCTCTCGTTCCTTTGCCTCGGCCGGTCACGATCCCCCCGATCTCCGTGATTGGACACCTGCACATACAAGGAACAACACGAATACAAGCATAAAATCTAGTAGATGCAATTATGTATCAGTAAGAAAAGATATAACTCAACATCAAACATAGGACAATGAGAGTGGAACCATAATGATAGTCATCTATTATTGATAAATAACAAAGAAGAATACAACCATTGTTCTGACGTCAAATCCTCATTTGGCTGGGTTGTCAGCTACACAGGTCTTGCAAAGCTTGTTGGGATGGGAACAAGCCTCTCTCTCTTTGGATGACAAGAATCTCCTTACTTAGATTTGGCCTTATGGGTGCAAAGAAGGCTCTTGCAACTTCAAACTCTTGAACTCCTGGAATTCTCTATCACTAGCACTCACTAACTAGCTTGCTCAAGGCATAGAGGCAAGCTTTTATAGATAGAGAGGGAAGAGATAGGATCAACCACATTATTCATGGGATTGGTTTTATCACTTGGAAACTTCCATGAAAGGTGGCAAACCACTTCCCTTCTATGGAGATTCGAAGCCAAACCATCCTAGTCCAACATAGATTCAGTTGGTGAATGGGTTGAAGAGAACCTTCGAAAGTTTGTTGGTTAAAAACTTTACTCAAGTTGGTTGGCGCAAGTGCGCCTCTAAGACAGAGCGCCAATGGCGCGCCTTCTTTAGAGTATCTCCCTCATTGGCGCGGGCATTACACTGCGGACCCGCGCTAACGCAAAAAGAGTTGTTTTCATGAATGTTTTGTAGGAGATGTCTTCAGGGCATATGAAGCTCATACTTAGAGGAATATGATGCAAGTGGTTTCAGGTCATGTCACTTCTCACAGGTCCCGGAATGAGTCCTCCAGTGTGTGGATGAGGGGTAACAAGGATGGTGACAAATGGTGACAAATTGCTGTGTAACACTCGCTCTATTTATACAATCCCATGGTTTGCAGACCATGGGTAGGTCTATCCAGCCAACACTACATTACAAAAACTAGGGTGGACAACCTTGTGACTCTATTATACTTTTGTGCCCCACACCAGCAATTCGTGGAGCTTTTACAACAAGATTCAATCAAAACTTGGGCTTTAAGCCCCAAAACATGCCTTGTGGGTATTCCATTCCCAACAAATGACTTCTTGGTTGTCCCCTTGCTTATTTTTCTTCTTCTTAATCTTCCTTTTCTTCTTCTTCTTATCTTCCTGGTTACTAACTTGTACGCTTTCACCAAATGAAGAGGAAGAAGAGGAAGAAGACAAAACAGGCGAAGAAGGAAAAGAGTCAACTTTAAGATCAACTAGAGGTTGATATTGTTCAGGTGATCCAGATCTTGGGGGGAGGCCCCCAAGTTCTAAAAAATTGAAATGGATCTTGGGGGGAGAGACCCCCAAGAACTGAAAACTTGAATTGCTAAAAGAAAAAGAGGAGAGTGCCCAATAAACAAAACCACAAAGAATTTTTTTTATTAAAATGGAGAATAACTATAAAAGCTACATTGTGGTGGAAAAATTGTCCTGTTACAAAATGTGACTTGTTACTTATAGTATTTTTCAGTTACAATACCACAAGTCAGTTCCATGTGTGAATGAATACCATGGGTGGATGTCACAATACCACGGGTCAATTCCATGGTAGAATGAATACCATGGGTGGATGTCACAATACCACGGGTCAATTCCATGGGTGAATGAATACCATGGGTGGATTTCACAATACCATGGGTCAATTCCATGGGTGAATGAATACCATGGGTGGATGTCATAATACCATGGGAAAATACGATGGGTGAATGAATACCATGGATGGATGTCATTTACAATACCATGGGTGGATAAATACCATGAATGGATGCCACTTACAATACCATGGGTAAATTCCATGGGTGGATGAATAACATGGGTGGATGAATACCATGGGTTGATGCCATTTTCCATTTGGATCATCAGGTGGAGGAGAACCTAGTTGACAAGCAATTTGGACATTCAAAACCATAGGGGTCGAAAATAACAAAACTGCCAAACCAATGGAAAATCCGGGAAGGGACAACGTTGCCATATAAGGATCACCAATACTTCAAAAATAAGGAAAAGGACCAGGATTCCCATCAGAGGGGTTTCCTTGATTGGTGGACTCAAGAACTATTGTCATTGGTATCAACCTAAGATATACTATGGAGTATTTCCACTGGAAGGATGTTGTTCTGTGGTCAATTAATTGATTTTAGAAATTAAAGACACAAACAAAAGAAAGGGGTAACTAGGAAAAAAGGTTTACCAGGCAACCATGAACTAAAATATACACCTTAATGAACCAAGGACTTAACATATAAAATCCAATCTCCCCAAATGTTGTGTTTGGTGTATCATAGTATACAAGGTGGTAGATTCGGTTACCTATGGATGGATAACAACCTATAGGGGACTCCCAAAATATACTCGATGATACGTGGGAATGTAGTCCGTAGTAGTGTTGTCTAATGCGTAATTGTTGGATGAGAGCATACTCATATACTTTTCATGAATGGAACATCGTCTAATATACCCAAATGTACATGGAGAACAATCATATACACTTACGTATGTAGAACAGGATTCCACGTCTGGGATGCAATACTGGCAAACAACGATAGCTCCGATGTTTAACGGTGTCGGAACACATCTCTAGCCTAGACCTCTAGATGATTATGTTAATTTTCCAAATGCTCCTTAGGTTAGTTGAGATGAATTTTAAAGTTGATCTTGAATTATGTTTCATTTCAAATCTCAAAATCGATATCTCACCTGAACACACCTACAATGCAAATAACACGAAAAATGACTCTTTTCATTTTTGATGAAAACTATCTAGTGTAGGAAGAAGTGCAACATTGATTCAACAATGAAATATGCAACGAACAAGAGCTTCCTAACTAGATCTTAAAATTTCACAATTCCAATGTAACAACAAAAAAGTAAATGAATTTTAATTCACTAAAGTTCACCTACATGAATTTTTTTTGTTTTTTTTTTTTTAATGAATGAGGATGCACTTATCATCATTCAATGCCAAGAAATGTAATCTATGCTCAATAACAATCTCAAAAACAACTTTCTAGTGCAATCTAATCTAATGTATTTCCAGAAGTAATGATCAACTTTGAGATGAAGTCTTAACAAATGCAAATGCAATTTCTTTTCTAGTTTTCAAAAGGACTATAAATTCTTATCAGACAGCAAATCAGTAATTCCCTCAACACATGCAAGCAACAAAATAGTAGATTCGATTTACCCAAATAACTAAATGTTCAACCAAAGTTCATTTTCACTACTTCAACATGTAATGGACTCTTGAAAACCATTAAGAATTTAACAACAATAAGTCAAAATTCTATGCAAATAGAGTAGGGGAAAAGATATAGAGATCAAGACATTCCAGATCTTTTGTCAAAAGCCCTAAAAAATATCAATTTTTTGGGCCAGAGTGGAAAGATAGTGGAAGACAGGCTCTTAAGCGCAACTGTAATCAACAAAACCCGCATTGATAGTGCTCTATTTTTCAGAAAAAACGCGCTGGGTGAAAAAAACTTAGGAAAAAATAATAATAAAATTGAATAGAGATCCACATTTAACACTCTAAAAAACATACCACTGAAAATGCAGATCCATAATCAATCAAAGTTACATATCACTAAGAGGTTGGCCAAACTTATCAAAAGAGACCCCCAGTGGAGTTTCTATTTTGTTGTGTAGGCAATCCTTTCTACGCATAGAAACTATCTATCTAGTCCTATGGGAGGATCTAGCAACAAGCGAGGTCAATTACATGCAATATTTCCTAATTCATACTAGAAAATGAAAAGGAGGATAGATCTCCTACTTCCCTCTAATGTTAATATCCTTAATGTTGACCTTGATTCCTTTGCTTCCAAGCTCAGAATGTCCTGTTTGCTATTGTAGATGAGTTCCTGCAAGAAATATCAAGCAAAGACAACAAACCCATGCAAAGCATAACACTTTCTAAGACAAATTATGTAACGGATCAAGGATTATTACAATAAATGGACAATAATTGAAACATTTATGGAAAGAAAACATATATTTTATTATAAATAGATGAAAAGGGAGCATTACAACCAATGAATCCTTGATGTTGGAAGCCTCCTTCAAGTGAGATTCCAAGTCCAAGACTTAGCCTTCAAACACCTTTCTCCTTTGCAAATGGGCAACAACTTGGCACAATTCAGCTCTTAGGATGGCAACCCACCAACCAACAACCAACCCTTAGTGGATGGTGGGAACTTCATTTATAGGGAAGGAGAGGGAGTTGAGGATCCATGAAAAAGGGGAGGAGTTCCACAGCTCAAGGTAGAGATCCATAGAAGTAGGATCTAGGGCCAAGAATGGGAGGTACCATTCTAATCTTCATCTACCTGAAACCACGTCATCATTCTCAAGCTTCTAGTAAGGGAAGCTTCTCCTTCATTTTGGGAAAATTTTCATTAAGAAGATCAATGTAGTTTTTCCTGATGAAATTTGCACTGGTAGCACTGAACATGTGTAATGCCAGAAGTTACTAGCATGGGACATTAGTTGTAGGAAATGTGATGTGCTTGCAAACAAGGTTTTTTGACAAGTTCTTCATAGTTCTTCCAAGGCAAGTTTTCCTCCTTTTCTTCGGGGATATTCATTTGATTATCACAAACATGTTTCATGGTGAATACAATGTTTGCAACAATTTTCATCACCTTTTGACACTTGTGACATTGACGACACAAATTGTGACACTTCAAGATACAAGATTGGGAGTGTGACAAAATATTGTATAACAAACACCAAAAGATCTCAACCCAAGTTGTACCGAATAGTCCACAACAGATAGAATCATGGACACAAAAATCAATAACACCCACCAATATAGGATCCAGATGTATCGAGTTGTCAAAGTTGGCTAACTCCTTCACTATGGCAAGTGGCTCACCAGGGACCAGTTCAACAAGAATTTCCTCACCTCTTGGAGAATTTGCACGTAATGGGGACCATTTTTTCCTAAGGGGGGAGACTGATTTAGGTGGATATTGGTGGCCACTCACCTATTCCACCTAGACCTTCAGTCATTTTTGTCAGTTTCCTTGATTATAGCAGCATTTACTATTTTTAGCAGTTTTTCGGGTCTTGAACTTTCAGAGTTGTTTTGACACCCTAAACGACATTTTTTTTAGGTCTGTAGTAGGATCGTAGCCATAGGCAGGGGCTTGCTGCAAATATTTTATCACTCGGAGAGATATTTCTAACGAGGATTCGTACGCGCCAAACTAACCTTAACGACACCTAGAAACTCTTGGTGTTTCATCTCCTAGGGTTAGGGTTTTGGTTGTTTAGGGTTTCCCTTTGTTGTCCAATAATAAAAAGGCCCTTGATCCTCATTGTAACATGGTTCATAAGCATGTAGCTGCCACATATCTTCTCAGAGATAAACTACCATTGTCCGAGCTAGTTTATTTCCATTTTGTATGTAAGCATCTTTCAATTCTTTGACATTAATGAAATGAAGTTTTATTCTTGTTGCATCTCTGTGTTTATGTTTATATTTGTATTCTATTGCATTCCTTCATAAGTCTAGATCCTATGCCATGCACGAGGTTCCATAACATTACATAGGCCTACAAGCAGGATACATGTTTGATTTTATTGGTTTTGAGAAGGAAGGATGTGATTCCATAAACTATAAAATTATAACGAAACTAATGTTGTTAGAGTTCATTGCCTAAGCATAAGACCCTAGAATACAACAAAGGCCTTGCAATATGAATTGTTAGCCAAAAATATGCATGGGACTTATTTCAAGGTATTGTCACAATATAGATAAGTATTATGGCCTAAGACATGGTGTGGCCAAAATATTGGTATTTTTATGCCAACCATTGCTTTTGAGGCTAATATACTATACACAGGGCCTTTGACCAATACACAAATCATGAAAAAATTATATTTAGTCTACTAAAGGGAAATGGACCTTATTTCAATATATTAAGGCATCATAGAAGGGCCTTATGTTGCAACGCATAGTTTAATCCCAGATGCCATGGAATTAGGGCCCAACAAATGTTGTTAGAGATCACACATCATGTGCAAGGAATAAGAGACTAGCATATGTCCTACTAAAGTAATGTTTGGTTAATGAGAGGGACATGGACCTAAATTTTTGGTTTAGGGAATAATACAAATGGACCTCTTGGCCTAAGTTATGATTGAGGACCAAAAACTAAGAACTTATGCACGTTACTTTTAAGACTTATGGTCTATCAATATGGACCTCATTTTGTCCATCGATATTAAAAAAATAAGCCAAATATGAATGGCATATTTATTTATTATCCATGCTTTAAAATATTAAGATGAATTAATGTGGATAAGGATGATAAATATTTCATATTTATATTTATAACTCGTTGAAAAATCAATGACAACATTATTAATTTTATTTCTCTTTTACTTGACAATTTATTGTGATTAGTTAATTCTTCTTCTTCTTTTTTATTGCATTATTATCATTAAGACAATTGCCAAAGCTTCAAAGACAACAAGAGAACACAAGATATAGGTGCTCATCCAGGGGAAAGACCCTCTCTTAGGGGAAAACACAGTCAAAATCTTCTACTAGTAGATTTATATCAGTTCATGACATTCTTGACCTTTGACCAAAGATATAGACTCACTGTAACCACCAAGTTAGCCCTTAACACAAGTAGTCATCTAGATCCTTGTCTTCTTCTTCCCTGCAGCTTCTGCAACTCAATCTCTTATTCTTTTCCCCTATAATCAACTTCAAGATCATAAATTTGACATCAATATTTTTTTTCTCCATAGCGTGACAAACTTCCTTTCTTTTTCACTTGACTTGACTCTCTTTTCTTCCTAGGTCTTCAGATTACCTTTCTTAAGCCAAATTGTAGATCGATTGAATATGGATGACTATCTCTCAATAGGTCAAGTTGTTTGAGTATATATTGTAGAATGAGGCTCTTTTGAGGCCAAATTGTAGGAGAGATAGGCCAACATGTAGAGGAGGGCTGACTTGGTGGAGGAGTCCCTTTTTGACATAGAAATATTTTTTCTTCTTTGACTAAAGATGCCCATGAAGGGTCTTTTACATCATGAATATGAACTGGACTCAACATATAAACCCTAGAGAACACAATGGGTGCTTTCACCTATTGCCCATTGACCCAAGCATGAAACCCATTCTTTAATAAGTCAATATTTCTTTAATAAAGATAAAATTTTTCTTTTCTTTTGAAAAATACAATTATGAATACCGATACTAGTTAGATTCTTCAACATAAATAGCATGTTTGCATTTGAAAGTAGCATGTGTAATTTATATAATTTTAATTATTTAATGGAAATTTCAATCTTTCTAATTAGGACTATAATCTCTCAAATGGTCACTAAGTTTTATGTAATATCATGCTTGTATAGAAGCCCCAGATGGAGTATTTGAAAATGGATAGCATTGGGGCAAATTGTCACCATCCCATTAGGAAATAAGGAGGGTGGGCAAGGCAATGCATCCCCTAAAATACATTAATGCTCTTTAATTTTCCTATATGGTGTCATATGCAAGTCAAATAATCTTCAATTTCTATGGTTAATCATTCCCAATATAGTTTAATGCTCAACTTTGAACAAAGATTTAATTTACCTTGGGAGGAAATGCATTCTAGTCCTTAGCCATCAAACATTTCAATTTGGCTATTCTCCCTCATGTGCATTCGTAATTTTGGGAAATGATGGACTATCATTTCGCACAGTGCCACCACCCTGTAGGAGAGATCATGTTAGGATTTATGGCCATTCACAGTAGCAATTTACTCTATCTTGCTTTAGGTATCGAGTTAGGTTTCATTTATATCTCTTGTTTTTATAAGTTTTTCGCTCCATATTTCTTTGATCTCTAAGCCAATGGTTCTAGCCCATCATGATGTTTCCATTTCATTGTTATACTAGACTTCCTAGCTTATTTTTCCCTTTGACTATCCTTTTCCTTGATTTCTTTCTTGCAACACTTGCTCTCTTTGGCCTCTACGATAGCTCCTCCCTCTCTTCTAGCCATCACCTTTTGGCTCCTTCCTTTAATGCACAACCTTCATTCTTCCCCTTCCCTATACCCACTTTCTTAGTGTTGCTCCTCCTCTAGGCAAGAAAGCAATTGCATTTCTTAGGTCATCATGCCTTGTTAATGAGCTTGGGTTTAATGTAGTGCAATGCGTTATTGAGAGAATGAAGGTTCTCTTTCACATCATTGGACAAAGATATTTATAGCATGATATAAATAACACACCCCTTAACAAGTCCAGGAGGAGATAACACAGTTGCAGTGAGAATTTTCTAATGAGTGCCACTATTTAGCCGATTTGGAAGTGTGGGATGAGGTGGTAGATTGGGTCCTAGATATGGGCCACACCAAGGGATACTATAACCACTATGTGTACATCATCAACATATATTATCACTTGAAATTGATATTGGGATGTGTATTGGTTGATAGGAACAAAGCCAAAGAGGAAATTTTATTAATGTTGGACGAGATGCAATTGAAAATAAGTTCTACAGACCAGAGGATCGAATGAATAGAGACTCATTTAGGCATCCCCCCTGACCCAGGATTCTCACCAAGAAGTAACAAGGAGCTCATCCTTGTGGAAGCCTCTAAATTTGATAAGCTTTGATAATAGTTTCTATTGTGTTCCCCCTTTTGATTTCCATTTCCATGTCTTCACATTTTTAGTTTAAGAATATCCCCACAAGTTCATTACACTAGTATGGATTTTTTTGTTTTTTTTGGATAAACATCGGCAAACTTTTCATTTGGACATTGTTAAAATTAATCTTTTGGCTCTAGGACAGTTTCCCTAGTGGTAGACAATGATGAAATTCATTCTATTTTGATGTTCACTCTTGAATTCCATGAATAGAATCTTTGCATTACCAAAAAAAAAACATAAAACATATTTGTATCAAAGATTTGGGTCTCAATCAATATTTTGGCTCAATATCATAATTTGAATTATAAAAATTATTTTTCATCTTCTTATTTTCTAAATTATTATTATTTTTCTATTTTACTTTATTAGATATGGCGCCTAACAAATTTTGATAAGAAAAATAATAAAACAAATTAGTATAACATTTATATACATAAATTTAACAATAGGAAAAAATAGTAAGACATACCTATACAAAAGTGAGATGTCAATAATAAAAAAATTGCAAAAAAAAAAATTACATTTTTATATATAAATGTTGTACTAATTTTTCCTATCAAAATATAAAATTAAAAGATAAATATAATATAAAATATTTTATATAAATAATATTTAGTTATATAATTTTAACATTTTAATTTTAATTTATATTTTATTAAAAATATTAATTTTTTTAATCAGTTTTCTTACCTTATATAAGAGTCCTGCATTTTAATTATATAAATAAATTTAATTTAATTTAATAATAAAAGAAAATTAAAATAATTTATTAAATTAATAACTTTTTCAATAATTTTTGGGAATAGTTTAATTGTAAATTAATAAAGTGTTGTGTGTCAAAAGATTAAGGTTTAAATTTTCCAAATTTACGAGATAAAAATATACAACTAAAACTTATAACGATAGTAATCAAAATAAACTTCGTGCCACTATTCATAATAAATTAATTCCACATTTCACACTGTTAATGTATTAAAAAATCACAGAGATACATGCTCCTCAAAATGGGGTATCGACAAAAGAAGCAAATATAATCTATCAGTTTTGTTGTAAAAAAACACAGAGATACATGCCCCTCAAAATGGGGTATCGACAAAAGAAGCAAATATTCTCAATTTTGTTGAGTTTATAGGTTTAGGTTTGCGAAAACATTATTTTGTTGAGCTTATAGCTTTAGGCCTACGAAACCTAATGATATGAAATGAAAATCCTTTGTTTAAGGTTTTCTTTTTGGGAGAGGTTTAGTGGGGCATTCAAAATGTTTAGTTCATATTGTTAAAATATAATCTATTATATTCTCTTGGGGTTGGCAAATGAAGATTCTAATAGTTTTTTTGTACATTGAAATACAAAACGTAAAGCTTCAAGTTTTGCAGTGGAAATACCACCATAGTCAACCCGGGAAGGTAAACTTAGAAGTGCTTATCTAAAATATATAGATCTAGAAAGATTCCTAATTTGTCCAAGATCTTAAAGTCCCCTTACATGAACATATTCATTAAGATCTCTTTCAATAACTAATCAAGCCTAGATCTAACAATTGTTTGAGATCTATGATTCTCTTACAAGAACATATTCTACAAGATCTCTTCCAAAATTAGATCATCTAATTAGAACTTAAAAGCAGAAATGAAGTAAACCTAGATCTAATCATTGTATGAGATCTTATGGTTCATTTACCAAAACACTTTCAAATAAGATCCTTCCAATTATAGAACATTTAATAAAACTTGAAAGCTGAAATCAAACAAAAACATAAAGTAAATTATAAACAAATAAGCATGCAAGTGACGCCATGGGGGCCCTCCATAACTCCACAACCACACCACTTCAATGGAGACTCAGATGTAGAAGCAAAATTGAAATATGATCTCTAAGATTACAACTCTAAGCTTCTAAGATTACATACTCTAAAATTCTAAGATTACAAAAATTCTTGAGATAATTATTGAACAAAAGAGAACAGAAAACAAAATGAATGTTGTTAACACAAGAACCAACATTCTTTGTATTCATGGTTGTCACACAAGAACCAACCATAAGAAAATGTAAGTTGTTACATATCCTGGAAAAATTCATTATTAAAGACATCATCATGTAAAGCCAAAGTTGTTCAAGATGCCAAATGTTCTTAAAGAGACCCATGCATGGTTACATGAGGACATGCAACAAGTTCAGTTGGGGAGGATGTTGGGACTCAGAAATGTCATATCTCATCCACCTTTTTCTTCACTATTCCTTACATTTCATCATCCAATTAACCTTTTATCATATCATTTTCATAAATACATTTGGGTTTCACCTTCTTATTTTCCATTTTATTCATTTTTTGTATTACAAGTGAATTTATGATTAAATATTAGAAAACATACATATTTTTATATATCTCAAGAATATGTGAGTTTTGTGATGTGTAGGAAATATGTGAAGAATTAATTCCAAGAGATTTATCCATATCTCCTCCACTATATTAAGGAGATAATTATGCAAGCCTATTCCTAAGGAGAAAATCATGGAGAATTTGGTTGGCATATGTTATCCAATTCTTAAGGAGAAGATCATGGAGAATTTGGTTGGCATATCTTATCCAATTCCTAAGGAGAAGATCATGGACGATTTGGTTGGCATATCTTATCCAAGATATGTGAGAGATTTTTGGAGGATTCAAAGGGATCATATTTTGTAATAATGGGAAAGTAGTTAAAAATGGTTGCGAGATTTATGGAACTAAAGAGAGATTAATGGATGATCATTATGAGTTTGTTACTCATCCCATTGTATAAATAGGAGTACAATCTCCTCCATTTGTAATCTGGAAGTTTTTGTAATCTTAGAATTTTGGAGTATATAATTTTAGAAGCTTAGAGTTGTAATCTTAGAGATCATACTTCAATTTTGCTTCTACATCTGAGTCTCGATTGAAGTGGTGTGCTTGTGGAGTTATGGAGGGCTCCCATGGCCTCACTTGCATGCTTATTTGTTTGTAATTTACTTTATGTTTTTGTTTGATTTCAACTTTCAAGTTTTATTAAATGTTCTAATATTGGAAGGATCTTATTTGAAATTGTTTTTGTAACAGGACCATAAGATCTCATACAATGATTAGATCTAGGTTTACTTCATTTCCGCTTTTAAGTTCTAATTAGATGATATAATTTTGGAAGAGATCTTGTAGAATATGTTCTTGTAAGAGAATCATAGATCTCAAACAATTGTTAGATCTAAGCTTGATTAGTTATTTAAGAGATCTTAATGAATATGTTCCTGTAAGGGGAATTTAAGATCTTGGACAAATTAGGAATCTTTCTAGATCTATATATTTTAGATAAGCACTTCTAAGTTTACCTTCCCGGGTTGACATTAAATTAAACTCTAATTTGTATCCGCATTTTAGACCACACATTTTGGCATAAGAATTTAGATAGAATTAATGTCAACCCGAGAAGGTAAACTTAGAAGTGCTTATCTAAAATATATAGATCTAGAAAGATTCCTAATTTGTCCAAGATCTTAAAATCCCCTTACATGAACATATTCATTAAGATCTCTTTCAATAACTAATCAAGCCTAGATCTAATAATTGTTTGACATATATGATTCTCTTAAAAGAACACATTCTACAAGATCTCTTCTAAAATTAGATCATCTAATTAGAACTTAAAAGTGGAAATGAAGTAAACCTAGATCTAATCATTGTATGAGATCTTATGGTTCTTTTAAAAAAACACTTTCAAATAAGATCCTTCCAATATTATAACATTTAATAAAACTTGAAAGCTGAAATCAAAGAAAAACATAAAGTAAATTATAAACAAATAAGCATGCAAGTGATGCCATGGGGGCCCTCCATAACTCCACAAGCACATCACTTCAATGGAGACTCAGATGTAGAAGCAAAATTGAAGTATGATCTCTAAGATTACAACTCTAGGCTTCTAAGATTACATACTCAAAAATTCTAAGATTACAAAATTTCTAGATCTAATTATTGAAGAAAAGAGAATAGAAAGCGAAATGAATGTTGTTAACACAAGAACCAACATTCTTTGTATTCATGGTTGTCACACAAGAACCAACCATAAGAAAATGTAAGTTGTTACATATCCTGGAAACATTCATTATTAAAGACATCATCATGTAAAGCCAAAGTTGTTCAAGATGCCAAATGTTCTTAAAGAGACCCATGCATGGGTGCATGAGGACATGCAACAAGTTCAGTTGGGGAGGATGTTGGGACTCAGAAATGTCATATTTCATCCACCTTTTTCTTCATTATTCCTTACATTTCATCATCCCATTAACATTTTATCATATCATTTTCACAAATACGTTTGGGTTTCACCTTCTTATTTTTCCATTTTATTCATTTTTTGTCTTACAAGTGAATTTATGCTTAAATATTTGAAAATATACATATTTTTATATATCTCAAGAATATGTGAGTTTTGTGATGTGTAGGAAATATGTGAAGAATTAATTCCAGGAGACTTATCCATATCTCCTCCACTATATTAAGGAGATAATTATGCAAACCTATTCCTAAGGAGAAAATCATGGAGAATTTGGTTGGCATATCTTATCCTATTCCTAAGGAGAAAATCATGGAGGATTTGGTTGGCATATCTTATCCTCTTCCTAAGGAGAAGATCATGGAGGATTTGGTTGGCATATCTTATCCAATTCCTAAGGAGAAGATCATGGAGGATTTGGTTGGCATATCTTATCCAAGATATGTGAGAGATTTATGGAGGATTCAAAGGGATCATATTTTGTAATAATGGGAAAGTAGTTAAAAATGCTTGAGAGATTTGTGGGATCATATTTTGTAATAATGGGAAAGTAGGTTAAAAATGGTTGCAAGATTTATGGAACTAAAGAGAGATTAGTGGATGATCATTATGAGTTTGTTACTCATCCCATTGTATAAATAGAAGTACAATGTCCTCCATTTGTAATCTGGAAGTTTTTGTAATCTTAGAATTTTGGAGTATGTAATCTTAGAAGCTTAGAGTTGTAATCTTAGAGATCATACTTCAATTTTGCTTCTACATCTGAGTCTCCATTAAAGTGGTGTGCTTGTGGAGTTATGGAGGGCCCCCATGGCCTCACTTGCATGCTTATTTGTTTATAATTTACTTTATGTTTTTGTTTGATTTCAACTTTCAATTTTTATTAAATGTTCCAATATTGGAAGGATCTTATTTGAAAGTGTTTTTGTAAAAGAAGCGTAAGATCTCATACAATGATTAGATCTAGGTTTACTTCATTTCTGCTTTTAAGTTCTAATTAGGTGATTTAATTTTGGAAGAGATCTTGTAGAATATGTTCATGTAAGATAATCATAGATCTCAAACAATTGTTAGATCTAGGCTTGATTAGTTATTGAAAGAGATCTTAATGAATATGTTTCTGTAATGGGATTTTAAGATCTTGGACAAATTAGGAATCTTTTCTAGATCTATATATTTTAGATAAGCACTTCTAAGTTTACCTTCCCGGGTTGACATTAAATTAAACTCTAATTTGCATCCGCATTTTAGACCACACATTTTGGCGCCATTGCCGGGGAAGGAGATATGGATAAGATATGCCAACCAAATCCTCCATGATTTTCTCCATATTCTAATTTGTCCCCAACAACGACGCCAAAATGTTGGGTGAAAATATTATCGTTTAATTCTGTTGTAGTATTTTCCCAACTATTTAATTTTTCAATTCCTGGTTCGTAGACTTACAAGACACATGCACTATATATGCAGGACTGAAGTGGAAGTAATCTAATCTAATCTAAATTACTGAAATCAAATTAATCTACAAAAGCATTGAAACACTAACTAGGAAAGCAGGAAAGCAATACAACATGTGAAAAGTTTGAATGGCAAACAACATTCTCCATTATTCATTATTAAAATGAAGAGAGAGCACTCTCTTATATACATGAGGAAGATAACCTTCTCATAATTACATATCCAATATTCTCTCAAGCACTCTCAACTAATTTCCCATTATTACAAGATATGATCCCACAAATCTCTCAAGCATTTTTAACTACTTTCCCATTATTACAAAATATGATCCCTTTGAATCCTCCATAAATCTCTCACATATCTTGGATAAGACATGCCAACCAAATCCTCCATGATTTTCTCCTTAGGAATTGGATAAGATATGCCAACCAAATCCTCCATGATTTTCTCCTTAGGAATTGGATTGCATCATTATCTCTTTAATATGGTGGAGGAGATATTAATTCTTCACATATTTCGTACACATCACAAAACTCACATATTCTTGAGATATATATAAAAATATGTATATTTTCTAATATTTAATCATAAATTCACTTGTAATACAAAAATGAATAAAATGGAAAATAAGAAGGTGAAACCCAAATGTATGTATGAAAATGATATTATAAAAGGTTAATGGGATGATGAAATGTAAGGAATAGTCAAGAAAAAGGTGGATGAAAATATGAAATTTCTGAGTCCCAACATCCTCCCCAACTGAACTTGTTGCATGTCCTCATGCAACCATGCATGGGTCTCTTTAAGAACATTTGGCATTTTGAACTTTGGCTTTACATGATGATGTCTTTTAATAATGAATGTTTCCAAGATATGTGAAAGACATGAGTAACAATTTACATTTTCTTATGGTTGGTTCTTGTGTGACAACCATGAATACAAAGAATGTTGGTTCTTGTGTTAACAACAATCATTCCATTTTCTATTCTCTTTTCTTCAATAATAATGTAAACACTCATTGGAAATCATAATGTGCATAAGAAAGCCCTTTTGTAATATTAATGAAGCATGCCAATATTGCGTATGAAGCAAAGTGCAACAAAGTATCATTGGAAAATAAATGTTGGTGAATGGTAAATGGACTGATAGTGGTGAACAAATGGAATCATGGAAGTGAATATGTAGTGAATATAGTTCTCCCAAATTTTCTATCTAAATTCTTATGCCAAAATGTGTGGTCTAAACAAAAAAAAAAAAAAAATTGAAATATAAAACACAACAAAACGGAGTCATAAAAAAAAAAAAAAACCCAAAGTTAAAAATAAAAAAAAATCCAACCATACAGCACACAATCACACGAATATGTTCAAAAGAATGGAATATGGCTATTGTAGAAACAATGAAGGATGCTGATGAGTGAAGCCCTGGCATCGAGAACTCGCCCCGAGATTTTTCTGCAAATGGCACCAATCTACTGTGTTTTGAGATGGGGAAGGCGGTAATCGCCCTAACCCTAGTGAAAGCACTTGATTTTGCCCTTCCTTGATCAAAGACTTTCAAGCTCTTGCTTCTTCCATGATATAGACTCCAATGACAATACAATGGATTTCCTATCCTGCGCATCTCCTACCCACATCAGAATCTCCTGTCATCTGAAAAAACCTTGCTTGAACTCTTCAGATATCTGAGGATTTTGTATGCAGCATCTAATCTAGATGTCTCATTCGTCCGCTTTTGCATAAATTGACTCACGACTTCCAACCATGCTTCTGAACTGAGACATATCTTCAATAAACTCGCTGTCCTCTATGGTGACACATAACCCCCACATTTGCGTGTCCGCCTTTTGATTCAAACACTTTCATCCAAATGGATTTTCAGGCTATATAGGCATGCTACGGCTGCTTTTATTCTTTTCTCTCGTCCACTGTGGGCCGCAATCTCTGGTTTCACACTGTAATACTCATTTCCAAATGCGCCATAGCACTATCGCCAAATTCTGTAACAGTCCAAGGGGAAACAACGTTCAGTGTCAGGCCTTTGTGATAAAATGTACATCATGTCTACTCGGTCCCTTTATCCACAGCTCATGTGTAGCGCCTCGAAACCAATGGCATAGTTTTCTACCCCTTATCGTTGGGTTCCTTTATCATTTAACCCCAACACCAAACTACATCATATCATATTTCATGGACAAATTGGAACCCCCAAGTTAAAGTTGGGTTAAAATTGGGGTTTTGATATTCCGCCCTTGTCCGGCGATAGCGTTCACTCTCTCTGAGAAGGCTTGGGTCGCAGAAACATACGAAATCTGAAAGTGTAACCTATGCTTGAATTTTCTTGTTTCATTGTGTTCTTGGCAGCCCTCAAATTTAAATAAAGAAGACAATATGTCTGACGAGGACAACCATTTCAAGTCCAAGGCCGATGCGGGGGCTTCCAATATGCAACTTTTACCAGACCGGTCGAGCAGTTTCATTCCTCTCCCTTGTCATTCCCCGGCAATGGCGCCAAAATGTATGGTCCAAAATGCGGATGCAAATTAGAGTTTAATTTAATGTCAACCTGGGAAGGCAAACTTAGAAGTGCTTATCTAAAATATATAGATCTAGAAAGATTCATAATTTGTCCAAGATCTTAAAGTCCCCTTACAGGAACATATTCAGTAAGATCTCTTTCAATAACTAATCAAGCCTAGATCTAACAATTGTTTGAGATCTATGATTCTCTTACAAGAACATATTCTACAATATCTCTTCCAAAATTAGATCATCTAATTAGAACTTAAAAGCGGAAATGAAGTCAACCTAGATCTAATCATTGTATGAGATCTTATGGTTCTTTTACAAAAACACTTTCAAATAAGATCCTTCCAATATTAGAAAATTTAATAAAACTTGAAAGCTGAAATCAAACAAAAACATAAAGTAAATTATAAACAAATAAGAATGCAAGTGAGGCCATGGGGGCCCTCCATAACTCCACAAGCACACCACTTCAATGGAGACTCAGATCATGTAGAAGCAAAATTGAAGTATGATCTCTAAGATTACAACTCTAAGCTTCTAAGATTACATACTCCAAAATTCTAATATTACAAAAACTTCCAGATTACAAATGGAGGAGATTGTACTCCTATTTATACAATGGGATGAGTAACAAACTCATAATGATCATCCACTAATCTCTCTTTAGTTCCATAAATCTCGCAACCATTTTTAACTACTTTCCCATTATTACAAAATATGGTCCCTTTGAATCCTCCACAAATCTCTCACATATCTTGGATAAGATATGCCAACCAAATCCTCCATGATCTTCTCCTTAGGAATTGGATAAGATATGCCAACCAAATCCTCCATGATTTTCTCCTTAGGAATAGGATAAGATATGCCAACCAAATTCTCCATGATTTTCTCCTTAGGAATAGGCTTGCATAATTATCTCCTTAATATAATGGAGGAGATATGGATAAGTCTCTTGGAATTAATTCTTCACATATTTCCTACACATCACAAAACTCACATATTCTTGAGATATATAAAAATATGTATATTTTCTAATATTTAATCATAAATTCACTTGTAATACAAAAATGAATAAAATGGAAAATAAGAAGGTGAAACCCAAATGTATTTATGAAAATGATATGATAAAAGGTTAATGGGATGATGAAATGTAAGGAATAGTGAAGAAAAAGGTGGATGAAAATATGACATTTCTGAGTCCCAACACATATTACAGGCTAAAAACAAATTATTTTGGCTGATATTTTCTCTAGTGAAATTTGCATTAGTTCTATTATTCATGTCATGATGCTTCTTCCTACATTCATTTGCATAATGCCCATATTTTTTACAATAGTGACATTGGACATTGGATTTATCATACCTTTGTCCTTGAGCATGATGTTGTCCACTTTGTTGGTTGCTGCCTTGGCCTTGGTTCTGGTTTGGATTGTTGTCTCTTCCTTGAGCATTTGCTGGACTATTTCTTCCACCTCTGTTTTGGCTTCTGCCTCTTCCTCTCTTGTTTCCTCTTCCTTGACCTCTTCCTCTTCCAAAGAACATCTGGGTCTTAAAGGCATGCTCTAGAGATGATTTTTCATTTCTACTCAATCTCTGCTCATGTGTTATCAGTGATGCATGTAGTTCATCAACTGAGAAGATTGTGAGATCCTTTGTCTCTTCTATGGTGGTGACAATCACATCGAACCTTGAGGGTAGTATCCTCAATAGTTTCTCCACAATCCTCCTTTCTTCAAGAATCTCTCCATGAGATCTTATTTGTGTGACCAGACCAATCACATGTGTGAAGAATGAGTCAATATTATCTTACTCCTTCATGCAAAGAGTCTCAAAATCTCTCCTCAGCAACTGTAGTTTTGTTGTCTTCACTTTCTCCATGCCTTGATAGGCTATCTTGACAGTTTGCCATGCTTGTTTGGATCTCTTGGCTACTGCTATCCTTGGAAACCACTCTCATGCACTGCTTGATACAGAAAGTAGAGGGCTTTGGAATCCTTCTTCTTCTTGCTCTTCAACAGATCTTTCTCTGTCTGAGTTAAATTATTAAACTCATTTTCATCTACTGGTTCTTCCAAACCATCCTCAACAAATTCCCATAAGTCTTGGGACGCAAACAAATCTCTCATAGTTATTGCCCAATAGTCATAGTTTTTTCCATTAAATTGTGGGAGCTGAGTATTACAGATACCCATGCTAGTGCTGGCTCCAACCATTCTTGCACTCTTAACTATGCTTCAAAATACTTGACTGTGTATTTAAAATAACTGACTGTCCTCAGCAGTAACACAAAAAACTAGCTTGAGAAATACCTTGGATTCTTTCTTGACTGAGTCTTCACTCTGCTGGAGAAGCTGTTGCAACAAGAAATCATTCCTTCAACTTCTTTGACACCTTCAAAGAGCCTAGACAAGCTCTGATACCATGTTGGGAATTTCTGATAATTCCAAACAAAAATGAACAGAGAATAATGCTCTATTTTTAACATAGGAAACAGAGTTTTTCACACACACAAAAGGAAACTTGTATTCATTAACAAGCCTGTTGTTACAAAAAATCTTCCTCTCATAGAGGTATTACACCAAGACTGCTTTAGATGCAGTTCCAAAGACTTCACTCTGTCTCTCCTGAAAAAAATAACACTGTTGTGTATTACAAAACAATACTCTGTCTCCTCTATAAAAAATTAACACTGTTGTATATGTAATTTTTATTTTTTTTTACTTCTTACATACACACTGCTGCATTTTTTTACATTACATTTCAACAAAAAAAATATGACCTTACATGTACCGTAAAAAAAAACTACTTTGCATAATAAAATAACATTACATTTTTAACGAGTCTGTCTGCAAGTGTTTTGTTGAAGTCTCCATGTATGACCACGCGAAGAAGAGTTATGTTCTGAGCATCTGGAGGCATGGTGTAAGCAGGCACAATCCACCCAAATCTCCTCAGCTGCTCTGATATCTTGTACTCATCGTACCTATGTTTTTTTTTGGCGTTTAATCTGCAGTTCTCCACAACTCTTTTGTATCCCTCAAAACCAAGCCGAACGAACTAATAATATTGACCAATGACATGACTTGCACCTGCACATTCAACAACCGTAGTAAAATACCTTAATTACATCACATGGCGATATATATTTTTTATTAACCATAGATTTTACTCCACGTTAATCGGACGATTGTCAGTCAAAATCGCACGGCTCTTTTTATCGAACTTTGCGCACCAGGGAAAGTTGTTTTTACAAAACTGCTTAGGGCACGCGTCAGCTGATTAGTGTGATCGCTGCCTCCAGAGAATTACCACTGTTCAGCAAAAAGCGGTGCGGGAAACTTTGGCGGTTTTCAAAAATATTTGCGGTCGTTGTTTAACTGGTGCTGCAAAGTTGAAATTAGTATTTCAACATATTCCATCAAATTAATTGACAACAAGCAAAACAGTAAAACATGAGTAGCTACAGTTGCCTCTGTTCGTAACATGTCCCTATAGTTCCATAATAGGAAATGATAGTGTTTCATGGCGGAAAGGCAAGGGATTGATGATTTTTCCACAGGAAAAAGGGCGGGCTGAGCAATGACAAGACACTTATATTTATAAAGGTGCTTTCATTAATCGATATTCTTATGGAATAACCGCTTTTTTGAGTTCCGAGTCCAGATTTTATTCCCCTAATTAATAACCTTTACATTTAGAAATCGATTCAGCGTACTAATTATAATTATTGGAAAATAAATTTTATTATTCATATTAAATATATTATAATAGATCATTTTCAAAAAAGGTATTTTATATATATATGTTGCTAGTAGTTTATTAAAATCATGAATTTAAACATTAATATTATTAATTTAATAATTTTGATTCTTTTATTAATTCAATATTTAATCTAATTAAAAGTTTTTTTTTACCTACTTCGATAGGTCATTGTCTCTTGGATGAGGGGGCTTTGGGATCCCAACCCCTATCCACTTATACCCTATGTAGCCACTTATACCCCATGCTACAAATGATGCTTCTAGAGAATGTTATGTTAAGCAATATGTTATGAGGAATGCTAGTGTTAGGTTGTGGTGGGTGATAAGAAGGGACGTTGCGTAAGTTGGTGACAAATACATTTGTTGTTCAGGTAAAAGCTGAAAGGCCATGGAGGTGAGGAATTAATCGACGAAGATGACCCCGTGTGTGGTATTGTGTTCAAGTCTTCATTTGGGACCCGAGAGAGTTTGTGTCTAGAAATTTTGCTTCGAAGGGTGGCAAGCTTTATTTCAAGTGGTTGCTCCTCCTTCTGTCAGTTTCCTTCTTGAAGAGTTGGTGGTGCCACTTAGGTCTGCGAATGTGGGTAATGTGCTTCCCCTCATGCTGGTAATTGTTAGTGTTCTTTAATTCTCTTTCTCGTAGTCTTGTTGTGGTTATTCTTCTTGTGAGAAGGAGGCATTGCTTGTTCAATTTAGTTATTGTCAAAGGCTGGAAGGTTGGGAATTGTTTCATTATGTCTGTGGGGTCTTAGGGGAGCAAGTTTGTTGTCGTTCTTAGACAAGTGGCCCGAGCCCCTGTAAAGAGTAATTAGTGTCTTCATCTGCGGATTTGGGGTCAATTGCGCCCTCCCTTTATGTTTAAGGCCCCAGTTCGTCTCAGGTTTGAGCTTAGGCATGTTCTTACATGCAACTGGGAGTGTGTCTTCACGTTCACGAGGTATTGTCATCTATTTTGGTTGGATTCCAGTGGTCTCGAAGGGTCTCAATGTTGTTCTACGAATTTTGCAGTGTTAATATTGGGGGTCTGCTTCCACTCTTAGGGTTGGTCCACCCTTGTAGCGTCAGGGAGCTTGGGGGAGTCTAGTCCTGGTGCATTGGCTAAGGAAAATCGGCTCCCTAACATTGTGTTGTCTTATGGTGTGAAATTTGGATATTGTTGGGTGGAGGAGATTTGGCAAGTCAGTTAGTCGGGGATCTTATTCCATCCTAGGAATTCCCTTTTCATGCAATTATGTCGCGTCAAAGAGGAAGACCCCCACAGAGAGGGGGGACACCATGGTTATCCAGTCGATCGTGTGGACGGAGCCTCACCCTCTAGTGTGGAACGCTCAACCAGTCTGGATAGAGAAAAGAGATAGCACATAGCCCCACTCTTTTTCTTGGGCATGTGGAATCGATTTTTTCTCAATTACGAGGGATCCAGGCCAACCTGGATATCCTCCATGATCATAGATACAAGGATCAAAACTCTCAGACCAGGCAGTAACTCCTCAACCAAAAATGATTCGTATTTTATTCCTTCAGGTAGGTCTTTATTATATACATGAGGGAGACACTGTTCACTTCATCTCCAAATGATTGTTCATATTACTTATTTATTTATTTACATTATATTCACCCAATCTTGATGATTAGGTGTCAACATTCCCCCCCTTAATCTAAAGGGATGTTGGTAGTCCAAGCATCATTCAGAATCATTCAAGTTTTTCTCTTCCAAGTGCTTTGGTGAAGATGTCTACAATTTGCTCATTAGTGGAACAATGATGGAGATGGATTGTTTTGGCCTCAACATGATGTCGAATCAGATGATATTTAGTATTCATGTGCTTCGTTCGATCATGGAACTTTGGGTTCTTGGCCAACTTTATTGCAGAGGTATTGTCAATCATGAGTGGAGTTGATTGTACTTGTTTTACCTGCAAATCTTCAAGAATTTTCCTGAGCCACAAAATTTCTTTTGTTGCTTCAACTGCTGCCAGGTATTCTGCTTTTGTTTTGGAATCTGTTGGAACTGATTGTTTGCGTGATCTCCAGGAGACAGCTCTTGATCCAAGACTCATAGCATATCCTGAAGTAGATACCCTAGTTTCTTTGTCTCCATCGAAGTCTGAATCAGAGTATCCAATCAAGCTAAAGTCGTCCACCTGTGTATACTTGATTCCAAAGTATTGAGTTCCCTTTAAGTACCTTAGAACTCTTTTTGCAACAGACCAATGTCCCTCACAAGGCTTTTGCATAAACCTGGAGAGGATTCCAACAACAAACGAAATGTCTGGTCTAGTAGTAGTTAGGTAGTTGAGACTGCCTACAAGCTGTCTATACTTTGTTGCATCCTCAAATTCTTTTCCTTCAATAGATGTGAGCTTTAAGTTTTGTTCCATTGGAGTAGTAAGAGGATTGCATTCTGTCATGCCAAACCTGTTCAACAGATCTCCAATGTATTTCTTTTGAGAAAGAAATATGAACTTCGGATGTTGGGTTACTTCAATACCAAGATAGTAGTGAACGTAGCCCAAATCAGTCATTTCAAAACTTTTCCCTAATTCCTTCTTTATGGATGCAATGTAGCTTTCATTGTTCCCTGTCATCAAAAGATCATCTACATATACCACAAGACATACAACTGTTTTGCCAACTTTCTTGACAAATAAAGTTGCATCATCATCAAGATCATAATGTTTGAATTGAGTTTCAAAATATGCTCAGTTAGTTTTTCATACCAGGTTCGCAGTGCTTGTTTGAGGCCATACAAGGACTTCACAAGTTTGCATACTTTATGTTCATGTCCTTTCACAACAAATCCTTATGGCTGGGACATAAAAACATTCTCTTTTAGATCTCCATTCAAGAAAGTAGTTTCTACATCCATTTTATGGACTTTCCAACCGCTCTGAGCTGCTAGGGCAAAGAGTGTCCGGATGGTAGCCCATTTTGCTGTGGGGGAAAAAGTCTCCTCATAATCAACCCCTTCCTTCTGTGCAAAACCTTTTGACACAAGCCTAGCTTTGTGCTTTTCAAGTGAGCCATCAGCTTTATACTTGTTCTTGTAGACCCACTTGCAGCCAATTGGTTTGGTTCCTAAAGGAGGATCAACCAGCTTCCAAGTGTCGTTCTTTATGAGGGAATCATACTGCTTTTGCATCGCTTCTTTCCATTCATCATGAGAAGTAGCTTCTTTGAAGGAAGTTGGTTCAAAATATGTAGACAAGTTCAATTCACAATCATAAGAAACATCCATATCAACAGGTGAATTAGAGTCATCTACATCACCTCCATTTTTTCGGTTTGAATTTCTAGTTCCTGTCTTTCCAACTTCATCAAGATGAACACTTTCAAGTGTCTTTGTCAGCCACTTTGGGGGATATTTCTCAGATGGTCCAGGCTGCTCTGTTGATTGAGTTGGGATTGAATCAAGATTGAGTCTCCCAATTCTATCAATCACATCACTTAAAGCATCATCCATTGTTGGGGTTTCAAGCAGGGGAGAGTGTTCTTCATAAGAAGATTCCACATGTTGATCTAGTATAGGAATCCCCCCTTCAAGATGTGGAATCTAATTATCAAATTCTTGAAATGATTTTTCATTTGCGAATCTATCCAAGCGATCAAGTTGCCGCTCAACAACATTGTCAATTTCGGATGATTCAAGAACAATTACAACTCTAGATACAACAAACATTTATTTACTTCATCATGGAGACGATATGCTTTAGAGGTGTTTGAATACACCAGGAAGATACACGTACGACTTCTAGCACCAAGTTTGTTTCTATGTACCTTTGGTATCAAGGCATAATAGGTGGAACCAAAGACCCTGAGATGCTTTACCAAAGGAACATGTCCATACCACGTTTCATATGGAGTCTTGTTTCTAATAGCATTAGATGGACATCTATTCTTTATATATACAGCACATAGAATAGCATCAGCCCAAAACATTATCTTTATATTTTTGAAGAAGAGCATGGATCGTACCAAATTTAAGATTGTCCTATTCATTCTTTCAGCTTCACCATTATGTTGGGGATTATAAGGCACAGTTGTTTGATGTTTGATCCCATGTTGGAAAAGAAAGTTTTCAAATTCATTTGATGTGTATTCTTTTCCATTATCAGTGCAAATAGACCCAATCTGAGATTGTGCATCATTTTCAATGCATTTATGAAAATTCTTGAATATTTGAAAAGCATCAGATTTGTTCTTCAATAAATAAAGCCAACACATTCTGGTGTAGTCATCAATAAATGTCACCACATATTTATTTCCATTTGCAGAAGGAACAGGCATTAGACCACATAAATCTGAATGAATGAGTTCAAGTTTTCTTTGTGCTCTTGAATGCGAATCATGAAAAGACAGTTTGCTATGCTTTCCTAGAATGCAAGCATCACATTGCTTAAGTTTCCTAGGAATTGTAGGCAAACCAGCAATACCATTTTTCTTCAACAAGCGGAGGCTGTCATAGCTCAAATGTCCAAATCTAGCATGCCATAATAAACTTGATGGAACTGTACCTTCTTCATGATGAGAATTGTATGAGAAATGTTTTGCATGACTAGAGGTTCCTTGCATCTTGAGAAGCCTTTCTTCTTCTATTCCCCTCATGATAAGTGAGTGGTCAGATGCTTTTCTTACCTCAAGCTTGCCATCAAACATATGAATGGAATGACCTTGCTGGCGGATGTGGACCAAAGACAACAAGTTTCTCTTATGTTGTGGGAGATATAGAACATGATGCAGAAGAAAGTCTGGAAGACTAGGTAGTTTAAGCCCGATTGTGCCAAGCTCTGATGGCTTGATTTTTTATTGGTCTGCAAAGTATACTGCTCCATCAACATTGTCAATGAATTCTTCAAAAACATCTTTTCTATGAGTCATGTGGCAGGCTGCTCCTGAATGAAGCAACCAATCATTTTTCCAAGAAGAAAGTGAATCATTAAATAAATCTTCATTTACTCCAATATTACATTGTGCCACAACATAGTGACCAGATTCAAGTGCTTTACCTTTGTCTGTATCATCAATTTTACCTTTCTGTTGGTTTCTTTGCTGCTCAATTTTGTCCCATGGTAACTTGCATGTAGAGGCATCATGTGATCCATTTCTTTTGCAGCAAATGCAGTGCAAATCTGCCTTTTCTCCTTGAGAGTGTATACCCCCCCCCGCCTCTAAAATATCTTCCTCTTCCTCTTCGACCACCTCTTCCTCTGGAAGAATCTTTAACAGGATTATTTTCTTTATGAGCAAGGCACACAGCCTCTTCAGAAGATTTACGGGTTGTCTTCTTTCCAAAAGCTTTCTCTCTTTCAGCAAACTTTTTCACAAGGGAGTCAAAGGTGATATCTTTGAGATTTCCATTTGGTTGCAATGACTCAAGATAATTGGAGTAAGTAGGATAAAGCGCCTTAAGAAAAGCGATAAGAGGAATATCCAATTCAACCTTAGTGGATTTAATATCATGCATTATAGACTTTAGATCAGATGCAAGAGCAAGAGGATCATTATTTTGCAGTTCAAGAGTGAAGAGTTTAATCATGGGTTGAACAACTTCAAGTGCTGAATGTGAGTCATAGAGTTCTTTCAGGTTTTTTAAGGCTTCAAAAGCAGTTGAAAATGGCGAAATGTGGCGACTCTCCTCTTCATTTATAGATGTTGCGATTAATGCATAAGCTTTGTTGTTCTTGTTTTCCCAAATGACGAGCTCTTTGTCTGATGTAGGTTGTTCTAGCTCTGTGTCTCAGTCTCCGACACACACTCCTTTCCACAACTCATTGAAAATGAGAGTGTGTTTTATCATCCGGGACCACTCAGGATAGTTCTCCTTGCCAGTGAGAACTATTCCCACAATAGATATGATCGAATGCATACTGTAAAAAAATACTTCTGCTTTTGATGGGAAAAAAAATGCACTGTAGTAGCAATATTTTGAATTCTTATGAAAACCAAGAAACAAGATGCATAGATATTCTAATGCTTCTTTTGGAGTAAAACCAACATTTGGGCACACCAACACTGCAACAAGTAATGATCCATTTATCCTATCAACTTTTTGATTATCCTCTACTATTAACTGAATTCCATTTTATGCGCAAACAATTAGTGCATCAACATACACTAACAGTTATTGCAAAAAAATAAAGAGAGAGTCGATAGTTTGAGAAAAATGTTGTCTATAAAGTAGCCAGATGCATCAGCGTTGGGCCCAAATTTCCGTGGAGCCACCCCTCTACTTCCACTGATGGACATTCACCGTGGTGATGAGTGTGGCGCTAACATTGATGCGCAGACCAAGGGTGGCGCATGTGGCTAGAAGTTCAAGCACCATCGTCCATTATTCCCATAAAAAGTTAACTCTGTTACTCGTAATAAATCCAAAATTTAAACAAGTTTAAATTGTCGTCTTCTCAAAAGGATACAATCCCTTGAAACTAATTCATAACCCACAGTGTTATTTAGACAGAACAACCTGAAAACTTAGACAGTTCCTGCACAACTCTGCTCTTAATCGATGGGCAAAATGACAATCTTAACAGAATCGCCACCCAAGTATACACAGCAAAAATTCAAAAGGAAGAAGCCTTATAATGATTGAACGTAGCAGATGTAAATAGATCACAAACACCGACGTTTACACCAGATTAAGGTTCTGGTTCGAAACAACGTAGGTTGATATCCAAGCAGCAGCGAGGAGGTCAACAGAGGGCTTCATTAAAAAAGAAAGGAGTCTGAGCATCATTTGAAACTCGAAACGGAGAAGAATTCGAGAGCAGTTGTCTCAGCTCGAGGCCGAGCTTGACTCTGAAGATACTAAAAATATTTCAGATACTGAACAGCGAGAGCCGGACAATACGAAAAAAGTTTCAGATATGGAGCAACATTAAAACTCGAAAAGGCCTCCCAGTGCTTTCTTGTATTCTTAGATGAGTTTTGAAAGGAATACAAGAAATCAAACCCTAATGCGAATTCAGTTTCCACCATCGAGAAAGCAGGAGCAGCATCAACGCATGTCAGGCCAGCGTTATAATGTAACGAGCATGATAGTTCATCAGGATAGTTCAACGCATGTCAGGCCAGCATAATGAGCGGCGTTTAGCCAACGGACCAGCATACAACACACAGTAACGACTGTGGAGGGGATAGAGAGTGCAGTAGACAGTGGACAAAGAGCAGTAGGCAGATGGGAGTTACCACTATTTTGGGAACCTAGCTCTAATACCATGTTAGACCAGGCAATAACTCCTCAACCAAAATTTATTCGTATTTTATTCCTTTAGGTAGGTCTTTATTATATACATGAGGGAGAGACTGTTCACTTCATCTCCCGATGATTGTTCATATTACTTATTTATTTATTTACATTATATTCACCAAATCCTGATGATTAGGTGTCAACAAAAATGAAATGGTGGCGTACTATAATGACATTCAAATCTCTCAATTTGAAATTCTGGAACAATTGAAGAATATTTGCAGAAGCCTGCGACGAACAAATGAACGCTTGCAAGAGCTAGACCCCCGCATGGAGCACATTGACTACCATATGCATGAGTAACAAGGTTAGTTAGTTGCAAAAAAAATGTGTCGTCCGTGTCTGCCACCTTTACATGTCTTTGATAGGTTGTTTGCTTATTTTGTCATTTTTTTCGCTAATACGGCTTCGTAGCCCTCTTGAAGTAAGATGTAAATTGCTAAATCTTTTGCTTCATATTCCAGCGTTCCTAGCCAACAAATTTAGCTGGAATGAGGCAGGACGAGCTAATGAAACTCTGAATGTACTACTTTTCGTTATGGTAAATATAAATGGAATGTTTTGATAGACAAAAAAATGATTTTTTTTTTCCTCGGGTATATTTTCCAATCAATTTTATATAAAAAAATTGGTAGGGATTTATTGGACTCTTAAGTTTACACTGTGTAATATCCACAATTTGAATGTCCCAAAGGTTTCTCAAGATACTAGATTCATTTATATATTTAAAAAACATTGATATGGTATCAAGTGGTGTAACTTACTTGATAGGGAGGAATTTTTATTAGCATCCTTCAAGTCCCATTCAAATTGACATTCTTGATTTTTACATTAAAATATTCTTAGTGAAATTGTAATTTTGTTATTTCACAATATTTATAAAATATCTTAAATAAAAATTTCAACAAATTTAATAAAAATAAAAATATTAAACATTAATATAACGTATTTTATAAGATTTAGTTTAATTAATATTAAAAAAAATTGTGAAATAATAATTTTTAATATTTTTTTTTTCAATTTAATAATAATTTTATAATAAAATTGTAATTTCTTGCGTTTAAAACTCACTTATATATATAAAAAAATTCACTACCTTAAAAAAACTCTTAACATATATTTTCAAATTTCATTATTAGTATATGACCTTGACCTCAAAAGCTCTTGAATGGATAAGATTTTGTTTCACCTTTCTGCCCAATAATGAATATAGAGTGCAAGCTATTAGTAAAAAGTAAAATCAGTGCAAGCTATTAGTAAGAAGTAAAACCGCAAACCATGGGAGAGGGATAGTGATGGTGATATTTTAATTACGTTATATCCCTTTTACCGAATAATGAATGTGGTGCGTAGACTATGCAAGAGGGTTGGTGATTGAGATTTTTTTTTTTTATTTAGAAAATTTTATTTCAGGGTGTGAAATTTTTGAAATATTGGTCGAAGGATGTGATATCTTTAAAATATTGTTAGGTTAGTTATTTTGATGATATTCTTTTAAAATAGGTTAGGTTAATTTTATTTTATTTGTATATATTATTTTAAGATAGCTACGTATTATTTTAAATGTATTATTTTTTTAAGTTTGATGGTTATTTAAAATGTTTTTAAATATATAAATAAATTTATTGTTTTGAAATTATATTTTTAATACAATAGGTTAGGTTAATTTTATTTTATTTGTATATATTATTTTAAGATAGCTACGTATTATTTTAAATGTATTATTTTTTTAAGTTTGATGGTTATTTAAAATGTTTTTAAATATATAAATAAATTTATTGTTTTGAAAAAATTTAAGAAATTTTGATTTTATAAATGGTTGAATTCAGATTTATTATTCTAAACAAAAATTACTTGAAAATTTTGATTAAAAAATATATATTTTAATATCATCTAAAAAATTATGATATAATTAAAAGTTAAGGCTATACAACATATAATATGATAGTAAAATTTCCTATTTGTTAATATTAACAAAATCCCAATAATCCTTGCATGTTGCTAGGAAGGAAACACACTTTAATGCCTATAATAATAATTATATCACTAACATAAAATATCATGATAACAACTGGGCATAAGATAAAAATATCATAATAATGATTAGGCATAAGTTGTGATATGTTGTGATATAGTTAATAAATTTAATACTAATTATATTACTCACATAAAATATCATGATAACAACTAGGCATAAGATAAAAATATTATAATAATAGCGAATACTAAACATCTTCCGATTATTTTGATTATCTTTTAAAATGTGTTATATATTAAGTGTGTGTGTTTTGCAGGTAATTGTAGCATTTGTAACAAGGCCGTATAGCTAGCGTCCACTTAGTTGAATTATTGAATTTTGAAATATATGAACTAAATATTGTATTTGAACAAAGGTTACTTTGTAGATATTCTTGCTTAGTTTAAGTATCCTTAAATTAGAGTAATAAACAAATAAGACATACTTGAATGAATGAATAAAGTGTTTTTTAGTAGCCATAAAACATTGTTAATGACATGAGACATAGTACTTGAATGTTGAAACCAAAATTCTAGATCCATACATCCAAACTAAAAAATGTTTCTACCAAAAGTGAAAAAACAAAATGATATCCAAAGTTGAAACCAAAATTCTAGAACCATACTTCCAAACCAAAAAAATATTTCTACCAAAAGTAGTAAAAAAATTATTTTTATCTTGCATTGGAAATCTGCTAACTGAAACTAATATAGATATATATATATATATATATATATATATATATATATATATATAACCTCTTATAGTAAACTAAGAACGCTCAAGTAGATATTTTTATCAAACACAATAAACTAACTAATAAATTAAGAAAATATTGACTTCGTAAAGTTTTATGTAGTATAGACACAATCACATTATTAATTTTAAGTGATATAATTTTTAACAAAATTATGATATATATTTTTTTAATAATGTGTTTTTGAATGCATAATAATTTAAAGATATTTCAATTAGTTTTTATTTCATTTTACCCAAAATTCACTAGTGATAATTTGACCATGACTTACATAACTAGATTCCAATTTATTGTAAAAATATATAAAAAATTTACATTTGCATTAATTACCTTATGACATTTCAAAATGAATAAAGTATTTGTCAAAACTGATATTAAAAATGTCATTTAAACAATATAAACTTGTAATTTAACTAACCATTATATCAAAGACTTTGAAAATAAATATGATTAAAATCTTTCTCGGTGAAAAATGGGTATTTCAAAGTGTATTTCAAGAACCAATAGATTAAGACTTATGTAATCTAAGTACTATAAAATAATAATTTAGCTAACTATTACATTTTTTAATAATTTCTATATTTCTCAAAATAAAATGTATTATTTATTATTTGATAGTTTAATTTTTATATGATGTAATATGTTATTTGATAGTATATATGACATTTTTATAATTGTATCATTCTATAAATTGAAATTTAGTATAAATTTTAAAATGCAAAAAAATTAAATAAAGATTCAAAGATAGAAAATAATTAAATACAACAAAAACTAAAAAATATAAGGCATTTTAAATTTTGATTAAAAAAAATAATTTCCAATATAATCATGAATGGTTGATGTTTACCATCTTGTCTATATGGTGGGAAGGAGCACAAAAAGAACACTACACTATCATCAAAGAAGAATACTCTTCAGAAAACTCTGAATCACAAGAAATCGGGCAAGAAAGAAACAACTCTCAAAACAAGCAGGGGAAAACCCGGCCCAACTCGACAACCCGTCAAACATCAACAATTATGAGGATTCGAATACTGCACAAAATAAATCTTCATTTAACAGCAAAGCGGATCCCCTGGACCAAACTTCTTCTCCGACTATCTTCAAAAGGACGAACACAACAAATCTTGAACCTAAGACACCAATGTTCCAAGAACCAAAAGATATGAAATTGATGCAAGATAAAGGAAACAAATCTTGAACCTAAGACACCAATGTTCCAAGAACCAAAAGATATGAAATTGATGCAAGATAAAGGAAGTTGGGAGACCGTAGAGAAAAAAAAGAAAGCTACAACACCAATCTTACCAAGAAAGACCAGGAGCCATACAATTAAGAACTAAGAAAATTATAGGTCCGATAGACCAATTTGGTCTCAATGGACGTTAACCACCACTATCATAGTCATCATCATTATTGGCCAAAGAAATTTTCAAAGAGAAAAAACTAATAAGAACTTATAATTCAAAAATACAAATGTGAAATTTATAAAATAAAGAATTTATAACACTAAAATAAAAATAGAAATAAAAAAGAAAAAAGAAAAAATTTAAAAACCCTTTATTTTAATGGTTAATGATATATGAAGAATTATTAAATATATACCTTCCATATTATTTTATATTTAAAAACAAAAATTCTAGATATATGAAAAATTATTAAATATAATTCAACCATCCATAATTTTATATTTTAAATTTTAACTATCGGAGTAATTAATACTTAGCGATCTCGGCCTGGAGTATGCCGTAAAACTGCTTCTGCTTGGCTAAGAGCTCGTCTTCCTCGGACGTAAGGAAACAGGTTAACGGCCCAAGACCCAGAGGCATCTGGCAGGAGTGAGAGCCTGCTCCCGATTACGGACCACCAGCAGGGTTATGCCAGGTGGGGTGGTTTTCCTATTTAACAGTGATGAGTCAAACCCAGCATTCGCGGATAGCAGCCAGAGATGGCTGTCCTCACTGTTGGTTTGACACCTGAGTTGATAGGTTTTACCACCTTCGGAAAAAAAAAAAAAATACTTAGCGATCCAACACGCCGAAATGACTGGGACGAGGCAATTTGATAAAAGTTATAATTTTTAGTACTCTAAAGGCACGGGATGCATTTAAATGTCAATGTGACGGGTTTGGAATTTTACTCGTCATGGACTACCAACCTTTGCATTAAATGACCATATCAGAATGTTAAATGCAGCTTGAATTTTCAATTTCGATGGCGATTAGAAATTGTTTATAATTAAACCCACTGTTGAATTTCTGTGGGTAATGCTTATTTTTGTATTATCAGAAAATTAAATTATACATGTATCCATGGCGCCCCAGTCCACAAAATGGGGGCTTAAAAATGGGAGAAATAGTAATAGTATGGTGCAGAATTTAAAGATACTCGAGAGTTTTTATTCCATGATCTTACTAGTAATTCAGAAAATACTATTAGTTAAGGACGTGTCAGTCCTCGTATGAATTGCTTTAGTCTTGTTCGCTTTTGCCACCATTTGAAGAATTGGAGATGATGGAGGTTACTTCGAATGGAAACTGTTGAAAAGGGTTTCCTACCGTTTATTCATTGAGATTTCCAGTTACAGCTACTACACTGGGATTTGCATCTGGATTTCAAGCAACTCATGAATATGTTTCTCGAATGCGCACGATGACGGTATTAAAAAATAAGCTACATATACATGGATTTGTTTCATTTGCTTTCACCGGTCCACAAAACTATCTCTTATTACCTTTTTCATTTTCACATTAGGATATCTCTATTTTCTTTCCTCTATCTTTTTTATTTAATACTTCACGGTTTTTTTAAAACACACAAATTAATTGATGTTTTTCTACGTGTCTCATGTTACTATAAAAGAAAGTGATAGATTTGCCATTACATATAGATAGTTATTTCCTCTAATGAATAATGTTGAATGTTATGAATGTCATAATCTTAGACATGTTACAGCCAGATGCAGAAGTAGAATGGTTCAAGACTATCACACAAAAAGATCATCACGTTCCAGGGACTTTAAGGAATATTGTTTTTTTTGCAATATGTTTGGTTACAAAGCTATTGATTGCAATAAAAGGAATATGAAACATGTAAGTTGTTATGCATGTAACAAGTTTGGGCATAAAGTAAAAGAATGCAGAAGCAAAATTCGGACACCAAAGCAAAAGGAGCATACATCATCTTAATCCCAAGTATTGAAGAAGATAGAATTATTGTTATAAAGATGTGGCATAACTCAGTTAGTAGACATAACAAGCCCAGGGGAAGCTGAAAGTGAAAACCTTCAGTGTTCCGATTCACATACGCAGATATTATGAAGCGAAGTCGCGTATATATGCGACTTAGAGGTTGCATAGTCGTGTATAGGGTGCTCTGAAGAAAAATTAGCAGGACAGACTCAGGAAAAGAAGTCTAATATGTTTCAGTCATGGTATGTGTTGGTTGGCACAGGTTCAGGGGGAGCATATGCTTCGAATAATGCATTGTTGGCATTATGGTTAGAAATCTTTGGTGATGATGCTTATGTGGCTAAATGATACATCTTGCTACTTATTGTTGGTTGGCCAATAGAATGATATTGCAGGTTACAGGTCTGGATGCCGGTAATAGATGCTTATGGTGCAGATCATATATAATGTATGATAGTTACTGTTACACAGTAATTTGTCACCATTGGTCACCGTCCCTATCGCCCTGTTTCCATAAATTGGAGGACGCATTCCGGAACCTGTGAACAGTGACATAACCCAAAAACACTTGCATTATGTTCCCCTGAGTATGTACTTCATGTTCCCTGAAGACACCTTCTGCAAATTCTCCCTGAAAAATACTCTTTTTCCATTGGCGCAGGTCCACAAGTATCTTACCCGCGCCAATCACTGAGATCCTCAAAAGAGGGCGCGACCATTGGCACTCTGTCACAGAACAATACCCGCGCCAGCCCAGTTTGGTAATGATTTTTGCTAAAAGCACGCCCGTCTGTTTTTTTCCTTTCAGATCACGAAGTCTTTTGAGGGAAAATCCATCTGATAGAGGTCGAGAGTCATCATCTATCCTCGACATCTATCCACAGTGGCTTTTTAGAGATAATGCCAATCCACAATGGGTGTCCTGGTTCATCGAATCTTTCTCCCTTCTCCATCTATAAATATCTGTCCTCATGCATTAGACAAGCTAGTTTTTAATTCTTGGAGGAATGCTAGTTGTGATTATGCTTGTCGTGAGTGATAGTGAAGCATAGAGAGGTTATGCTGCCGGAGAGGAGGTACATTGCAAGACACATATAGTTGCTCGCCCAGCCAGAGGAGAGGTTCAACGTCAGAACCTTGGTTGTAACTTTTCCTGTCTATTATTCATTAATGAACGACTGCTATTATAGTTCCAATCTCATTGTCTATTATAGTGATGTTTGATTTATTTCCTTTCTGACTGAAATATAGTTGTGCCTTGGTGGATTTTATGCTTGTATTTGTTTCTTCCGTTGCATGTGCAGGTGTCCGTTTGCAAGGATCGCAAGGATTGTGACCTGCCGGAGCGAGGGAGCGGGAATACCAACTCTGCCTCGACTACAGCGTTGGATTCCAGGTTGGTCTTCTTAATTCACCTTTAATGTACAACTAGGAACTTGCGTGGCAGCGTGAATCGATTGTGGCTAGTTCTGTTTTAGGCTAGTGGGATCGCCTCTGTCCGCAGAGGGGATTTACCTATCCAACAATTTGGTGACTCCACTGGGGAGAAGCTATTTGGAATTTGTCTTGCATGTTAATTTTCTCTTGCTTGCTTGAGTGAATGAGCTTTCTGGGTCAGTTTTGAGATTGTTATTTGCTGTTTGATCCATCTGAGCACTGTCGGCCCGACCTGGGGTCGTGTTATTTATTTTTTAGCCGGCAAGCTTAGTTGGCACGGTTTTTATTCTGACAGTCGCGCCAGTTGGCGCATGTTGCCCAACAACAACCCGTGCCAATCTTTTGGTAGCGCAAGTTGCAGGCTGACAGTCGCGCCAGCCCTGTGAATTTTGCCTGTGTGTCGGTTGGAAGCTCTTTCGACCCAGATTTTTATCTTTTTATATCTCTTACAGCCTCTGGAAGTGTGTTGAACCTCTGTTTGACTGGTTTTGGCCTTTATCCTTCAGTTGTTTGCTTATTTCTATTGATTTTCGTCTCAGCCCTAGAACATCTAGTGGCTTCGCATGTCTAGCCTTCTGTGGGAAGTTTCGGTCTTTTGATTTTCCAGTCAACTTGTTGGTTGTGTTCTGCACCTATCTAGTGATTGTTAAAGCTTGGTCTTCTATGCTTTGGGTGATTCACTTCTAGCTTCTCTGGATTTTGCTCGACTTCATTTGAACTTAGATTACATGGTTCATTGAAAGTCTTTGTGTTTCTCCTTGCTTGGATAGTTCATCTTGGCGTTTCAGAATTGGTTCTATTTCATTGAGTGAACTTGGTTTGTTTATACTTGTGAATATCTCTTAAGATTTGTTTAAATGCATCATGCCATCTTAAAGGAAAGAAAAACAAAAGATCTTTTGCATCATATTAGTTAGCGTTTATTGTTATTTGTTGCTATTAAAAAGAAAAAGAAAAAAAAATTCATTTCTTGTTATTAGCTGCATCAGGATCTTTGTTGTTTGCTGAGTGATCATCTCGTTTGTGTAAAGATCTCAACCCTCCTATAGATAGAATTCATCGAATGAAATGGTATCGTTTTGGCATGTAGTTTGCATCTAAGAAGCTTTTGAGATATCACATGCGGTAGGACCAAAAAACTGAAACATAATTGAAGATAAACTTTAAAATAAACTCAATGAACATAACAACGCATTGGAACCTAACGCAAACATTCTAGAGGTCTAGGTTAGAGACGTGTTCCGGCATCTTTAAACCTGGTAGCTTACCGTTGAGTGGTTGGGTGATTCCTCCACGGTGAAACGATAGGTGCCAATACGGACTGAGCTCCCACGTACCATCGCGTATATACGAGAGACCCCACTAGGCTATCATCCTTTATCCATAGGAAGCCGAGTCTGCCGCCTTACAATCCGTAATGCACTGAACACAGCATTCGGGAAGATTGACTGCAGTACGAGAAGTCCTTGGTTTTCATCTGATTGCCAAGGTGTATAAGCAGTTTTACGGATTGTTTGGTAAACCTCTTGCCTAGTTTTCTAGAGCAGTCACTTTTGATCCTTTTCGGACTCCCTAAAAGAAAAGGTGCCTGTGAGCGTCTTGTCACTTCGTGCTCATTAAATATTTGAAGGAGACTAGAGTCATCTTTTGTCCTTTTCTCGACTCTTAAAACATGAAAAGGTCAAGTCGTGTCTTTGCGTCTTAAAATTTATCTGGCTATGATAACATCTACCCAATTAGATTTTGTTTGCGATTAGCTTGAGTAGGATTATTTCTCGTTCAATGGCATCCTTCCCTGAGCCCATCGGCCAAGGCGTTCCCCCTGATGGAAACCCTCGTCCATTTCCTGCTGTTGGAAATGTCGGTGTTCAGTATATCGAAACTTTGTCTTTGCCTGGGTTAACCATCGGTTTGCCCGTGTGGTTGTTTTCAAACTCGGTGGTCTCGAGTGTGATAAATCTTGTTCCACCACCACCTCCTCCACCCGAACAACATCATGTTGATCCCAAGGTGGACCCCTTCCCTTCTTCGCCTATTGCTGGATCCTCATATTCTACTTCGCCTGGTGAAACTCTGGATTCAGGTAACCAGGTGGCTAATAAGAAGAAGAAGAAGACCAAAAAGAAGAAGTCTCCCAAGGGAAAGGTCGCATCTACCCTGAGTATACCTCAAGTAGAACCACCTTCTGCTCCTCCGCGGAAGGCTAAGTTTCCTTGCCGATTATGCAAGGAGGACCATTTTCTTACTGATTGCCCTGGTATTCCCAGGGTCCTAGATATATGGTCCCGTGACCTGACTCGCCCCTCGTCGTCGCAGATTGACGATACCTTATCAGCTGGTAAGGGAAAAGGGAAAGTTCGTTTCCCTTGTCGACTTTGTGAAGGTAATCATCTCCTTCGCCTTTGCCCACTTATGGATGAAGCCTCCCGTCTTTTGGGAAGTCTGTCAGCTCCCTTACCTCAACTACCCGTTGGATATCAGCGTCTTTTTGCAACTGCAGATCATCTCTCCGCTAACCAAGAGATCAAGCATGATTCCTCTTTGGCCCAGCCTTCTCTTCCCGAACCTGGCTGTGCTCAGCCTGTTCCAGACCAGTCCCTGGTCGGAAAAAGTGTTGATTTACGTTCATCGTCTATGCACCACTTTGTTCCGGGAGTGTTTATCATCAAGGATGAACCATCTGAATCCAAACCAGATGAAAGTCCAAAGGTCCAGATGACAAGTGACCCGGTCTTTCAAGAGGTCCAGATGACAAGTGACCCGGTTTTGCCTTCAGAATCTGAATCCAAACCAGACGAAAGTCCAAAGGTCCAGATGACAAGTGACCCGGTCTTTCAAGAGGTCCAGATGACAAGTGACCCGGTTTTGCCTTCAGAAGTTCCATCCTCAGATGATATTATCACTGTAAAGAATGAAGACCACACCGTCCAAACTCTCTTCATAAACACAGACTCTTATGATCAAGTGAGCATCTCTCTCATTCCTTCGCAGCAGGAAGGAAATTCATGAGAGTCATATCCGGCCGTTTATCCGGTCCCACCTCCAAGCAACCTAGTTGTTTCCTTCAATTGGGATCAACTAGGCAATCCCTGGTTACCAGCTTCCATGCCATTTCGAATTATAGTTCAAGTCTACCGAATGGTTATGGCCGGTACCATTATTGATGAGGGATCTCCTGTGAGCATCCTTTCTTCAACAGCTTGGGAAGCACTTGGTTCGCCACTGCTTCTGCCTGAGATGAGAAACCTTACAGGTTTTCATCGAGAAACCATTCGACCTTTAGGAATTCTTCCCAATGTACCTATCACATTAGAAGGGAAGACCATTCAAATGGGCA